>OZ012737.1:82486254-83108294 GCA_963859935.3 Lathyrus sativus | reverse complement strand
GATGCACTTCTTCCAAGATAGTCTTTCTGGGCCATCCCTCGAGTGGTATATGGGCTTGGAGCCCACTAGTGTGCGCACTTGGAAAGATCTCGCTGAAGCGTTTGTCCTCCACTATCAGTACAATAGCGACTTGGCCCCCAACCGAGTTCAGCTCCAGAACCTTTCGCAGCGGAATAATGAAGGATTTAAGGAGTACGCCCAGCGGTGGCGTGAGTTGGCTGCTCGGGTTCAACCGTCGATGGTTGAGCGCGAGCTCGTGCAGATGTTTGTGGCTACCCTCCTGGGGTTGTATTATGAAAAGTTAGTTAGCGGTATGTCTGGGACGTTCTCAGCTCTCATTACCATGGGCGAGCACGTCGAGAATGGTATCAAGATCGGAAAAATTCAAGGTGAATCATCCTCAGCTGGAGGAGGTGGAAAGAAACCTTATGCTGGTAAGCGTCGAGAAGGAGATGCGAGCGCTGTGACCAACGCTCGAAGGAAGGGCAAGGGCCCTCAGCAGCAGATAGCTAGTATACATATCCTAGCAGCAGCAACCGAATCAGCAGGGATATAGAAAGTACCAAAATCGGGCACCTTTGACAAACCGTCACTTCGAGGCACCGCCCAAGTCGTACGCGCAACTCTTGCAGACTTTGCTTCAGCTTCAGTTGGTTCAGAAGAGGATGATGGCTCCCTTGACAGGGGCACCTCCACCAGGGTACGACACAAATGCCACTTGCGATTTCCATACTGGGGCACCAGGCCACACAATCGAGAACTGCAAAGCCTTTAAGCACAAGGTGCAGGACCTGGTAGATGCCAAGATTATTAACTTTTCCGATAATGTGCCCAATGTCACCAAAAACCCTATGCCGAATCATCGGGGAGGCAGCGTGAACGCCATTATCGAAGAAGAGAGTGCAGATCTGTTGACTGATGTCAAAGACCTAAAGACGCCGCTTAGTTTCGTCAAAGCTAAGTTGTTGAAGAGAGGGTTCATCCTGGGACGCGGAGAGTTATGCATGGACTGTGCTACACATTCTAATGGATGTGAGCAGCTGGTAGAAGGAATCCAAAGTCTGATGACTGAGGGTATTTTGCAGTTCAACCAGAGGGCTGAAAGTGTATCAGGAGAGGTTGTGTTGCAGTAGGCAGATGAAGTCGCCACCATCACCATTCCTCGCCAACCTATTACTATTTCTGCGCCCCGACCGCCTACAATAACTATTACCAAAGTTGGGCCGATCCCATTCGAGAGCACTAACGCCGTTCCGTGGCATTATGGCGCCGAAGTCTATTGCAACGGGCAGAGGTTAGAGCTGGAGCCGTATGGGTCGACTGTGCAGAGTCTTGCAGGAGTCAGTGGTATTACCCGAAGCGGAAGAGTGTTTGCACCGACAGAGGTTGTGGCAGATAAAGTGGTCAGAGCTGATGCGGCCGATAAGGGTAAAAGCAAAGTCGTCGAAGAGGTCCCGTGTGGGGTAGAGAAGGATTTGCTGGTCAAAGATGCCGAGGAGTTTATGCGGTTAATCAAAAAGAGCGACTACAAGATTGTAGACCATCTCCATCAGACGCCTTCGAAGATTTCTATTCTCAACTTGTTGCTGTATTCTGAAGCGCACCGCAACGCGTTACTGAAGGTATTGAACGCTGCCTACGTACCGCAAGAGATATCCGTGAATCAGCTAGAAGAGGTGGTAGCCCATGTTAATGCCGGCAATGGGCTAGGTTTCACAGATCTAGATCTGACTCCTAAAGGGAGAGATCACAACAGCGCCTTGCACATCTCGATAGAGTGCAGAGGCACAATCATGTCGCACGTCCTAGTGGACACGGGTTCATCGCTTAATGTGCTTCCGAAGAAGGCATTAATGAAGTTGGACACTCGTGGATTGCTTTGCACACCCAGTGATCTGGTGGTGAAAGCATTTGACGGAACTAAGCGCCACATTTTCGGGGAGTTGACCCTGCCGATCCAAGTTGGTCCGGAAACGTTCGACACAGTCTTTTATATCATGGACATCATTCCTTCCTACAGTTGCCTCTTAGGTCGGCCATGGATCCATGCTGCTGGTGCCGTGACCTCCACGTTGCATCAAAAGCTCAAATATGCTGTCGGGGGAAGCATAGTAACCGTGTGTGGTGAGGAGGACATAATGGTGAGCCATTTGTCATCCTTTAAGTATGTTGAAATGGATGGCGAAATCCATGAAACTCTCTGCCAAGAATTTGAAGCCGTCAAGGTGAAAGAGGTAGCTCCTGTCGTCACAGAGAAGCCAGAGATGAATCTCTCCTCATTCAAAGAAGCTCGGGCCGTCGTCGAAGCCGGTTCCACCCCAGGCTGGGGGCATATTCTGGAGATACCGATCAAGCAAGACAAGTTTGGATTGGGGTACTCTCCTGAAGCTGAAGCTTCTTCTTCTTCGTCTAGCAGCACGTCTCGGGGTAAGGGGCCGATCCTATTTACCAGTGGCAGAGTGATCTTTGAAAGCATCAACGCGGCGTCTGAAGACAGCGGGAATAGCGATTGTGATCTTGACTCTTGGATTCACCCAAGCAAGCCGGGCGAGCGCCTCAACAATTGGACCATCAAGGAAATCATCCCGATGACGAGTGAAGAGTAATGATTTACTTTTTACAATCATTGTACAACCCTATGTCCTACCCGGGGCATAGCGGTTTTATTGTCAGGACCTTGTTGGATTATGTACATGCATTTTATTAATAAATCAAAGGCGTTTTCTTTGTACTCAAATATTGTGTTCTCTGTTATTCCTGTTTTATATTTGTTTTGAAAAACAGTAAAACGGCAACGGGGTTTGTGCTAACCTGCATATTCTTGTTTTAAACTTAACCCTTGTTATTGCAGGATCCACATAACAGATGACATCGACTCTGGACCTTCTACGGCTCACTTCGACTTCGATTGGCCGATCTATCAAGCCGAAGAAGAGATTGATGAAGACGAAGACCTTCCGGAAGAGTTGGCCCGCTTGTTGAAACAAGAGGAAAAGGTCATTCTGCCTCACGAGGTGGATATTGAGATCGTAAATCTGGGTTCTGAAGAGCTCGTCAGAAACGTCAGGATAGGGGTTGCGCTGCAGAGTGATGTCAAGCAGAGATTGGTCGAGATGCTTCGAGAGTATAGTGACGTCTTTGCTTGGTCATACGAAGATATGCCTGGACTTGACACGGACATCGTGGTCCACCGCTTTCCGCTACGAGAAGATTGCCCTCCCATTAAGCAGAAGCTTAGGAGGACGAGACCAGACATGGCTGTAAAAATCAAAGAAGAAGTCCAGAAGCAGTTGGACGCAGGATTTCTAGCCGTCACCACTTACCCTCCGTGGGTCGCCAACATAGTGCCTGTACCGAAGAAGGACGGTAAGGTACGCATGTGCGTCGATTATCGGGATTTGAATAGGGCGAGCCCTAAAGATGATTTCCCGTTGCCTCATATCGATGTGTTGGTCGACAACACAACCCAGTTCTCCGTGTTTTCGTTCATGGATGGCTTCTCCGGTTACAATCAGATCAAGATGGCGTCGGAGGACATGGAGAAAACGACGTTTATCACCCCTTGGGGAACATTTTGCTATAAGGTAATGCCCTTCGGTCTGAAGAACGCAGGGGCCACTTACCAGCGAGCAATGGTAACTTTGTTTCATGATATGATTCATCATGAGATCGAGGTCTATGTTGATGACATGATTGCAAAGTCCCAAACGGAGGAAGAGCATCTGGTCAACTTATTGAAGCTTTTTGAGAGGTTTAGGAAATTCAGGCTGAGGCTGAATCCTAACAAATGCACTTTCGGAGTGCGGTCCGGAAAGTTGCTGGGGTTTATCGTTAGTGAACGAGGTATCGAGGTTGATCCTGCGAAAATAAAAGCCATTCAAGAAATGCCAGCGCCGAAAATAGAAAAAGAAGTTCGTGGTTTCTTGGGCCGAATAAACTACATTGCAAGGTTTATCTCTCAGCTCACGACCACTTGTGAACCGATGTTCAAGATTTTAAAGAAAGATCAGGCGATTACTTGGAATGAGGATTGCCAGAAGGCATTCGATAAGATAAAGCAGTATCTTCAAGAACCTCCAATCTTGATACCCCCAGTGGCTGGACGGCCTTTAATCATGTACCTGACGGTTCTGGAGAATAGTATGGGGTGTGTTCTCGGTCAGCACGACGAGACGGGCAGAAAAGAGCATGCCATTTACTACTTGAGTAAAAAGTTCACTGAGTGTGAATCTCGATACTCGATGCTTGAGAAGACGTGTTGTGCACTAGCTTGGGCTGCCAAACGTCTACGACAGTACATGCTCAATCACACCACTATGCTAATTTCGAAGATGGATCCAATCAAGTACATCTTCGAGAAGCAGGCTCTTTCGGGTAGGATTGCCAGATGGCAAATGGTGTTAACAGAATATGATATTCAGTATGTGTCCCAAAAGGCCATCAAGGGAAGCGTATTGTCTGATTACCTTGCCGAACAACTGATCGAGGACTACCAGCCGATGAAGTTTGAATTCCCTGACGAGGATATTATGTTTCTCAAAGCGAAGGACTGGGATGAGCCATTGCCTGGCGAGGGGCCAGATAGGAAATCTCAGTGGAAGTTGATATTCGATGGAGCGGTTAATTCCTATGGAAGTGGCATCGGGGCTATCATCACGACTCCCCACGGATCCCATATCCCGTTTACTGCGAGACTGACGTTTCCAGTCACCAACAATGAGGCGGAGTATGAAGCATGCATTATGGGTCTAGAAGAGGCAATTGATTTGAGAATCAAGAAGTATATGGTGACTCAGCGCTTGTGATCAACCAAATCAAAGGGGAGTGGGAGACCCGCCAATCGAATTTGGTGTCGTACATGAATTATGCTAGGAGGCTGCTTCCATTCTTCGATCGAGTGGAACTTCATCATGTACCCAGTGCTGAAAATCAGATGGCCGATGCCTTAGCCACATTGGCTTCAATGTATAAAGTCAATCTTTGGAATGAGGCTCCAAGAATTGTACTCTCGCGTCTTGATAGACCAGCATTTGTCTTTGCAATCGAGGATGCCGCCGACGGCAAGCCATGGTTCCATGACATCCAGACTTTCCTTATGACTAAGGAGTATCCTGCGGGTGCGTCAACCCAGGATAAGAAGACTCTGAGGAGGCTGTCTGGAAACTTTTATCTCAATCCTGACGGAGTGTTGTATAAGAGAAACCACGATCTCGTGCTACTCAGATGTGTAGATGAGAAAGAGGCGAGTATGCTCATGGAAGAAGTCCATGAAGGCACATTTGGTACGCACGCCGGCAGGCATGCTATGACGAGAAAAATCCTGAGAGTAGGATACTACTGGCTGACGATGGAGTCGGATTGCTTCAGATTCGCGAAGAGATGTCATAAATGCCAGATTTATGCTGATAAAGTTCATGTGCCGCCGTGCCCGTTGAATGTCATGTCTTCCCCGTGGCCGTTCTCCATGTGGGGCATCGACATGATAGGCAAGATCGAGCCTACTGCATCCAATGGTCATCGTTTCATTCTGGTAGCTATCGACTACTTCACCAAGTGGGTGCAGGCAGCCTCGTACGCTAATGTGACCAAGCAGGTGGTAGCTAAATTCATAAAGAGGGACATCATCTGTCGTTACGGAGTTCCCGAACGGATCATTACTGATAATGGTTCGAATTTGAATAACAAGATGATGAAGGAGCTGTGCCAGAGCTTCAAGATCGAACACCACAACTCATCTCCTTATCGGCTGAAGATGAATGGCACCGTCGAAGCCTCCAACAAGAACATAAAGAAGATTGTTCAGAAGATGGTTGTGACGTACAAAGGTTGGCACGAGATGCTGCCGTTTGCACTGCACGGTTATCGTACGACGGTCTGTACGTCGACCGGGGCAACTCCTTTCTCCTTGGTGTACGGTATGGAAGCAGTCCTACCGTTAGAAGTGGAGATCCCTTCTTTGCGAGTTTTGGTTGATGTGAAACTCGACGAGGCAGAATGGATTACGAATCGCTTGAACCAACTCAGCCTGATGGACGAGAAGAGGTTAGCATCGATTGCATTTGGTCGTCTGTACCAAAGCCGAATGAAGAAAGCTTATGATAAGAAGGTGCGTCCTAGAAGCTTTCAGACGGGTGATCTCGTCCTGAAGAAGATTCTTCTGCCACACTCCGATCACCGGGGCAAGTGGACTCCGAATTACGAAGGGCCATATGTTGTCAGCAAGGTCTTCTCGGGAGGAGCTTTGTTGTTATCCACGATGGATGGTGAAGATTTTGCATCCCCGGTGAACGCGGACGCAGTTAAAAAATACCTTGCGTGAAAGCGACCCGCTGGACAAAAAAGAAAGAGTCCAGGCAAAAAAGGGGTATCCCGGCGAACCAAAAACAGAATAAAAGGTTCGGGCAAAAATTAGGGATATATTGAAAAAATATACACCCGCGAAGTCGAAAACCTACACTGGGCGGCTTCGGCAAAAAAGGGTATCCCGGTGAACTGAAAACCCGTAAAGGGCGGTTCACGCAAAAGTTAGGGTTTTGAATAAGCAAATGACTGCGTTCCGCGTGTGGACTTTCATTGTTTAGTGGTTTGGAGGACCTGAGGGCCGTTTATCTGAATTAATCTCTTCCGAAGCTGAAGCGTCGGAGAAGTATCGAAGTCAAGTGGGTCTTAGAGGGATCAACTCATGGTGTTCGTCTATGCCTTGTTGCCGACATTTGTATATACTGATGTATATTTATGTTTTATTTTTGCGTGGCTTCCTCATTCCAGGAGCTTGCCTCTGTTGTAAAACATTTTTACCCATTCAGGGGTTTGTTATCAATAAAATGCATATTATTCAGCAATTCTGTTTTCCTGTTTAGCATTTACCTGTTTTGTTTGCGAAAAAGAACGCCGATGTTTTTGATAAAATGCGCATACATAAACTTACTGGCCTAGACCACTGATTGTTGAAACAATTAACTACTTAAATATTGTCACGAGATAATAACCTTGATAGGTCCCTTTGAGAAGGGTATCTTGTCTGTTTGTTTGTGTTGTTACAGGTGTAACATATTCCAGACAGTGCGTCGTGCGCATCCCCGAAGCAGGATGATTCCTCCTTCTCCAGCAGAGTTCAGTGGCCTCTCCCCGCAGAGTCTGAACGCAAGATCGTGAGCATTGATATGTTTCCCCACGCAGAGATGATTCTATTCCCCAAGCAGACGCATCCTGATGGAACGTCACCTCCTCAGCTGAGTCAAGCGCCGAAGCATGATTTCATCCGCAGCACCGGGTCACAAGTGCAGATTTCTCCCCCCAGCACCGGGTCACAAGTGCAGGTTTCATAGAAATGTTCAAGCGTCGAAGCTCGTGTTCCCCCCGCACCGGGTCACAAGTGCAGGTTTCGTAGGAAGTTATTCGTACGCCGAAGTATGCAGCAACAGATGGTGCCAGACTGAGGTCTCCAGCGGAATTGGAATTCCCCACCAAAGTTGTATCCTCTCCCGAAGTCGGATGATTCCCTCTTCCCCAGTAGAGTGTTGGAACAGTGGAGGCTGTATTCCCCTGCAGAGTTGTACTCTCCCCCGAAGGCGGATGATTCCTCCTTCCCCAGCGGAATTGAAACTCCTCATCAAAGTCGTACTCTCCAGTGAAGTAGAATGATTTCTCCTTCCCCAGCCGAGTTTGCAGATACCCAAGAGAGCCGAATCCTTGGAAGCAGTAGGGACCATGATTGGTTTTCCCCTAGCAGATGTTAAGCAGCTGATGCTGTATTTTCCCCAGAGTCGTACTCTCTCCAGTGAAGCAGAATGATTTCTCCTTCCTCAGTCGATTTTGCAGATACCCCAAGAGATCCGAATCCTTAGAAGTTGATCAGACCATGTTTAGTTTTCCCCCAGTGGAGTGTGGAGCAGCTGAAGTTGCTCCCCCACAGAGTTTATCCCCAGAAGAGTGGCCATGGCTGCTACGCATTTTATTCCCGCGATTGACATCGCTTTCCTTCAGCAGGTCCTAGTTCTCGTAGAGCTTCGTCCCCCTGCAGCAGTCAACTGAAGATCATTTCCCCAGACGGAGTCCAATTGATATTGGCGTGTCCACGTTCTCCTCAGCAAGATGATTCCTCTATCTGAGTAGTTCTTTCTCCTTGAAAGGAGGATTTCCCCCTCGGCATTTATTTTGCTGATGGGATCGCATCATTGTGCATGATTGCATACAATTTATCATGAACACATAGCATTTCCACTATGTGGAGCATTGTGCCATTGCCGAAGCATATGCATAATAAACATGATCTAGGTTGTTACCGTCCTTGTTTTGCAGGTGTTCCGCCGAAGGATCAGTTGCTCAGGATGATTCCTGACATTCTCCCCAACGAATTCGATGGCTCAAGGATGATTCTTGAGATCCCCAGCGAAGTCTTCAGTTCAAGATGATTCTTGAATTCCTCAGTATGGCCGTTTGCTTAAGATGATTCCTAAGCTCCCCAGTGCAGTCTCCAGAGTTGGTTGCTCAAGTTGATACTTAGAGTCCCCAGCGAAGATTGCCCAAGACGATTCCTGAAACCCCAAGAGAGTCGAATCCTTGGAAGCTGCTCAAGCCATGATTGGTTTGTCCCCGGAAAGAGTTGCCCAGGATGATTCCTGGAATCCCCAACAGAGTGTTCGTTCAGGATGATTCTTGAAGTCCCCAGAATGGCTATCGGTTCAAGATGATTCTTGAAGGTCCCCGACGGAGTTATTTGTTCAAGATGATTCTTGAAGTCCTCAGCAGAGTTGATTCCTCCAGAATGATTTCCGGACCCCCGGGAGCGGAGTTGCTTGATAGTTCTCCAGATTCCCCAGCGGCGAAGCGTCCTCCCCAGCAGGTTTCCGACGGCGAAGTTGAAATCTCCCTTGAAGACTCCAGGATTGAAGTCTGATCGTGTTAATGAAGCAGTCTTCTCAGCTGATGCGGAATGCCTGATGGCATGATCAACCTGATGGTTGAAGTCCGGATGATGCCGGATAGTGTTCTTTGAATGCCTGATGGCAGGATCGACTATGTATTACCAGTTACCGTGTGACCCATTCCCCAATGAGGTTTTCTCCACTTCGAAGGCGAGGTCAGATTATGTTTGTTTCCAGCGGCGATGTTGGATATTTGTTTTGACGGCGAGGTCAGATTATGCTCGTTTCCAGCGGCGATGTTGGATGTTGGTTTTTGACGGCGAGGTCAGACTATTTTGAGTTCTCCAGCGGCGATGTTGGATATTTGTGCCTGGCGGCGATGTCAGGTGGTTTATTCCTCCAGTGGCGATGTTGGATGTGTTGTTGGTTTGACGGCGATGTCAGATTCTTCAGTTCTCCGGCGGCGATGTTGGATGTTTGTGTCTGGCGGCGATGTCAGGTGGTTTCTTTCTCCAGCGAAGATGTTGGGTGTTTTTCAGAGTTTTGTTTGTTTCCAGCGGCGATGTTGGATGGTTGGGTTGTTTGACGGTGATGTCAGATTCTTCAGTTTTCCAGCAGCGATGTTAGGTATGTCAGATTCTTCAGTTCTCCAGCGGCGATGTTGGGTGTTTTGTCAGTTGATTTAGTGTTCCAGCGACGATGTTGGATGATTCTCAGATTCTTTGTTGTTCTCCAGCGGCGATGTTGGATGTATGCTTCTGACGGTGATGTCAGATTCTCTAGGTCTCCAGCGGCAATGTTGGATGTTTGTGTCTGGCGGCGATGTCAGTTTTCCAGCGACGATGTTGGGAGTTTCTCAGAGTTTTGTTTGTTGGTTCAGTTCGCCAGCGGCGATGTTGGGTTTTTTGTTTGGTTCTGGCGGCGATGTCAGGGGTTTTAGTCCTCCAGCGGCGATGTTGGGTGTTTGTTTGTCTCCAGCGGCGATGTTGGGTATTTCGGTTGTTCGACGGCAATGTCGAGTGATTTAGTCTTCCAGCGGCGATGTTGGGTATTTGGTTGTCTGATGACAATACCAAAAGAATTTAATGTGGACAACTGATGACGATGTCAGATCAGTATTTCTCCAGATAGTTGTCGTGCAGCTATTATTCGTGTACTCGTGCAGTTGGCAAATTTTCGGGTTTACCGGTATTCAACCGTCTCGCACCTTGATTGGCTGAGAGTCGTTCGCTTCTCACCCAGTCAGGTTCAAGCCATTTGAGTAGGGGCAGCTGTTGCACCCCAAAATTTAACCAACATTTATTTACCCATCAAGTGTTTGAAGGTTGATACCTTTGCCAGAAAGCTCAAGAGATCCTCAGAGGAATTGGTTGAAACCAAAGTTGTGTGTCTCATAGCTTGAGAGTTGTGGGTGCTCCTCAGATGATTCTGAGACTATGAGGATGAACTTGAAGCTTTGAGAAAGCTTATGAGATGTCTTGAAATCCATCATGAAGCCTAGAGAGGTCATTATGCAAGAATTCAGAAGATTCAACCATGAATGGTAGAATTAGGGTTTGACTGGGTCAACCCTAGGTCAACTAACAATTTGGAGAAGGTTGAGACTAGATCCAAGAGCCATGTGATCATGGAATGATGTATTGAGATACTATAAGGATGATTCCTAGACCAAATCATCATGATTGAAGAGTTTGAGAGGTTTCAAGCTAGGGTTTCTAAGGATTGACAGTGTAAAATCCCCTAGTTTAATCCTTATCTTCAAGGCAGTTTTAGCTCTAGATGTGATTGTCATCTCATCTTCCCCATAACATGAATGTTGTAGATCTTGTTCTTAGCTTTAATTTTAGTAGTAGAAGTCCTTGATAGGATTTGCAGAACTCAAGTTATGGTTTTGACAAATTACAGGTCATCTGAAGTATGTGAATCTGGGTCCTTGAAAGTCACCCAACTTGCAGACAACTTTTGCCCTAGTAGGATGATTCCTATGGTCTCTTGGTCAACATGAATGTTGAATAGAATCTTCTTAGCTTTCTAGAGAGTACTAGAAGTCCTTTATAGGATTTGTAGAACTCAACTTATGGCTTTGACAAGCCAAGGGCATTTTGGGCATTTGGAAGTTATAGGTCATTTCAAGCATAAGGCCATATCTCCTACTTCCAAGCTTCAAATGGAAAAATATTCAACATCAAAGTTGCTTAGAATGATGTTTTAAGGCTAGTAGGGTGGTCATGAGATGTTGAAAAGGCTCATATCAAAAAGTGATAAAAATGGCCTAAAAATGTGGCATAAGTTAATTCAAGTGAAATGGAAAATCATAAATCATAAGCTATAAATCCAAACCATGTCATATGATAGGTCATTTTGACTCCAAATGACATTCTAAGAACAATGGTTCAGCCACAATTTTGATTTGAGGCTTGCATCATAGGGTTGCTTTGTAATTGGATTGCTTGCATAATGGGGTACCAAACCAAAACAAGGAAAAGCTTAATAAACAAGGGAGATATGCATTGTATCTTGTCCTAAATCTCATGTAAGGAGATATTCAAGTCAGTTACCAAGTGTACAAGTTTTTTTTGCATGATATACCATGTGGTGAGAATTGAAATGCAAAATACCATATCATGAAAACTTCAAGTTCTTACTAGATGATTCTAGGAGGTTCTAGACTTTTCTAAACCTCTCTATATATTGAATACAACTTGCATTGGTGAAAGGTTGGTGATAGTTGGTGTTAATTGTGGAAGAGAATAGAGATTTAAATCCAAAAACTCCATTTGCAAATCACATTGAATCTTCATATTCTTCTTCATTACCATTCCATTTTTCTTCACAAATCATCTCCACAAACATTTCTGAGTGTGTTCATATTGATTTGCAACTCCATTGATGAAGAATTGAAGGAGTTCCTATTGAATTTGCAAGAAGGCAAATTGCATTGGATCTTGAAGTGCAAGTTCTCTACATCAAATCTCTTGCAAACAGAGGAAGATTCATCATCTAGGGAGTGTTCTTGAGGAGCTACAAGGCTTGGATTGAAGATTTTCACCACCTACCATTTCAAGAAGCAAGGTATGCAAAATCATTCCTACACCCTATTCTAGGCATGGCTAGGGTTAATTATTAGTTTAGATTGGTTAGAGACAATTAGGTGGTCGTTTATGATGAGTTTGAGACCAATTGGAGAAGTTTCATTAATGGATACCAATTCTTGGATGAGCTAGAACATCCTATATATTGAGTGTTAAGGCGAGATTATTGGTTGATTTTAATAAGTGTAATGCAAGGATAATTTTTGTATAAAGAATGTTGAGTTTGGTGAAGGTCGAAAGTTGATCATACTTTGAGATTGCAAGGTTACACCATTCGGGTTGGGGGATAGAGTTTGTTTCCATGAAATCTAAGGCCACAGTTGTGTTCAGCTTGGAAAGTAGAGCAAAATTGGTCTTTACATCGCGTTGATTGGTGGAGAAACGAAGCCACACGATAGGGTAGAAGTTCTGTTGCATGGATGTGTTTTCATGGTGGTTCAGAAACCCTAGGTTGCCCAAGGTTGAAGATGACTCATCTGCCGTTGGATGCACATTGACCATTTGACTTGAGAAGCCATCCCACGGTCTGGATTCAATTTCGAAATTGGAGGGAGAGCTGACCAAGTGAAACGCGGCGTTTCACTTAAAGCCAAGTCTGGGCTTTGTGTGATTATGCTTTCCCCGCCCCCATTCAGGCCCAATGTCATTTTTTAACTGTATTTTTATGCTATTCGCACCGTCGTTTTATTTTTTTTCTTTTCATTTTAGTTTTTTTTTTCTGAACTAAATGGGCCAGGCGCGCTTTGCTAACGCCACCCCTCATTCTGGGCCCATCATAAATTGAACTGGATATATTTGCTTTGTGCACCCCATGATCATTTTCATATTATATTTTACTCCAAATTATTCATAACTTTGAAAATCCATATAAAATTGAAAAATGAATATTTTTGCTTGGGAGGTTTTTCTCCCTTTTCACATTTCTATCAAGAAAAATATAAAATCATAAAATTGCCATTTTATTCCATTTTTATATTATTTTTTTTGCATATTTTGACATTTAATTGCTTTTCTTATTCTTTTAGTTGATACCTTAATTTGTAGATTTTAGTTTAGGTAGCTCCCTTAATATTTTTAGGTCAATCTTTTTAGGGTAGTTAGATGAATGTCTTAGGTTCCCCCTGGATTAATGCCATTTTTTTGTGATAATTTTTAGGATAGTTTTGATTAGATAATTATAGGTTGTGTAGAATTAGGGTAAAACTTCAACATAGGTCCATAATAACTTTAGATTTAGGTTTTTTAGGACAATTTAGACTATGGGGAATATATGGGTATTAAGGGTAGGTATGTAGGATCCCTTAGAAATTATATTAGGATTTAATATAATAGTATGCTATTTTTAGTTGATTTTTGTATTGAATGATTGTTTGTGTTTCCTTTAGGGCATGTTTGTTTAGTTTGCTTTGCTTTGGAGTTTCCCTTTGGCTTGAGGAGCTTGGTATCTCATCATGGAGCATTGAGGAGCATTGTAGAAGAGTTGAAGATGCATGGAGGAGCTTGAGAGCTTGTTCTTCTTCTTTTTGTTTTGTTTTAGGGTTAGGGATTAGGAAGAGCTTAGATGTAGATAACTTCTTTCTCGAACATGGATGGTATCATTCACCTCCATTCCTCCCTGTGATTCAAAGTCCTTCCATGGTATACACCTCTCTCCTTTGGAGGGATAAGTGCTATACCTAGGAGGTAGAACTTTTGAGGGAACCACTCCTTTGATGTTGAACCCTTATAGGTCACCTTTGGTGGTCAAATAAGCAGTTCAATATCCCCCAGCTTATCCAGTAAGTGATTTTCTCTGGTTTTGATTGTCTTGAGAGATGCAGAGCCTGAGTTGAAGATGAAGACTTCATTGAAGAGTATTGAAGAGGATGAATCCTTGAGTAGTGTCATTCCAGCTGAAGCTTGAAGAGCATGAAGATCAAGTTGATACTTGAAGATCCCTGAAGATGGTGAAGCCTGAAGGTGGAGCTGATCAAGAAGCTGAAGCTTAGGGGAGAAGATGAGTTGAAACTCATGTTGTAGGGTTGAAACCTGGAAAAGCAATTGGTGATTGAAGTCTGAAGACTGGGTTGCTGCTGGAGGAGCTGAAGTTTCTTCTGTTTTTCTTTTCTGTATTGTGTGTTTTGCTTGACTTGTCTGTTGCATTAGAATAAGTCCATATCTAGAATAGGTAGAATCTAGAAGCATGTTTGCATTAGAGGTTGAGTGGCTCCCTCTGCTTGTACTGTTACTGTGTGGCTTTGCTTGCGGGTATTCGGTAGAGCCCAGCTCCCTTGCCCATGTGGTTTGTTTGCTTGATGGCATTTCATTTCATTTATCTGTATGATTGCAGTTTACTGTTTATTGCTTAATAGCATGTTGTTTATATTTCATTATGATTACTGTTATTTCATTCTGGCTTGAGGTTGAGATGAGCTTGTGGAGGCTGAAGCCCCACACACATTTCCTCCCTCACTTGCATTGCATGCATTTTACTGTTAAGCTGATGCTTTGTCTGTTTTAGTGTATCATTGACATGATCCCTTAGGACTCTCATTTCCTTTGATAAGGATCTGATGATAGACTTTTAGGTTGAAACCTATGCATGACAACATCTAGGAGCTCCCTGTTCAAACCTCAACCATAGGATGAATCCATGGCATGATAACAGTAGGACTTGATAGTCTCCCTCCTAGCTGGGCCTATTCTCTCCTCATCTCAAAACAATTTAAGATACAGTAATCATGAATGATTTCTTTCGTACGTTACGAGCCTTAAGCTATCTGAGAAAGGATTGTGGGAGAGTTTCTTTTCCACAGTCTGGATGTTTAGTATGGTACCCTTTGGGTGACATGCAACGCATTCACTCTTAGGTCATAGTCTCTAGTGCGATTGAAATCGCAAACACAATAAAAAAAACACTTCTTTCGTAAAAGACAGGAAATAAACAGTAGTTTCCCGAACTACGTGAGCTCTGATCTCTCATGCCTGTTGAGAGTACGTAGGCACAAGATGGCGATGTCTTGGCGAGCTACCTTCCCCCATAATCCTTCGTAGGCCGAACTACGTTGACTCTGATTTCTCATTCTCTGATGAGAATACGTAGGCATAAAGTGCGACGCTTTGCCGAGTCATTTTTCTTTTCTTTTTCAGCCAGCCTTGATAGGTAGATAGAATAAAACCAACCCGTCCAAGTAAACACAATAAGCGAGGATCCCGTCGAGTACGACGGACGTGAGGGGTGCTAATACCTTCCCCTTGCGTAACCGACTCCCGAACCCAGACATTCATTGCGATGACCTTGTCTTACCCTTTTTCATTAGGTTTTTCCGATCGTTTCCTTTCCCGCTCTGAGGGATAAATAACGAAAGGTGGCGACTCTTCTGTTGTGCCGGCACCTTATTTTCGCGAAAGCGACAGGATTCAACTAAGTGAGGCCGCTTCAAGGGATGATGATGCCACACCTTCTGGGTATCGTATCATCGCTCTTGAAAGTCTGTGACGTTGAACCCGCATAGGATGTCGTACCTCGTCTGCGAGTTAAGTACATACCTGTGAGGGGTAGGTGGGTCTGTTTGCAGGAAACCTTTGACCTTAGAACACCTGGTTTATCTCTATCAGTGAGATCTGGTTACAAGGTTCATTTGAGTAGTTTGGTTTGAGATAAAGATTGGATGGTTCTCAGGCTTCAGTACAGAGCAGCCCAGTCTATCAGCATTGCACTTGGTCCCTTGTTTGCATATGCATGTGCATTTTCATGATTGCATTCCATTAACATGTATTTATGTTACAGGTGATCATTCCCCTCTGATTCTAGTGTATCTTCTAACCATACATGGAGTCCCTGAAGAAGACAGTTGCTTACCGGTTGCATTCACCAGATATCAGTTCATTGCTGGGTTTAGTTGCTCTGGCAGATGAGAGTGTGAGGGCTGAGTTCAGAGTATCTTATGGGAGATTGCTTAGCTTGTTGTACATACCTTCAGCATTTGAGACGACCGGGGTGTATACTTTATTGCAGTTTTATGAGCCGCAGTTGAGATGTTTCTTATTTCCAGACTATATTCTGGCACCCACTTTGGAGGAGTATTCTGCGATGTTGGGAGTTCCTGTGTTGGACCAAATTCCCTTTGTACATGTTGATGCTGAGCCTGAGTTGGATACACTCACTGAGATTGTCAACTTAGACGCTTCTGAGTTCCCTGGAGGGTTGGTTAAGCTAAATGGAGCCTATGGCTTTCACTTGTATGTCCTAGTTGAGAAGGCTACACAGTGCGCGAAGAGTGGATGTTGGGTTGCTTTCAGTGCCATTCTAGATGTCTGCATCTACGGGATTGTCTTGTTTCCTAATGTGCCAGACTTTGTCGACTCAGATGCCTTCCTGATTCTTGCCTCGAAGAATCCAGTTCCTACTCTCTTGGGCGATGTTTATCATTCCATTCATTACAAGAATGAGAAACGTCGTGGCAAGAATGTTTCCTGCTGTCTTCCTCTCCTGTACAGGTGGTTCCAGGGGCACCTTCTGAAGAAAAGACCTTTTGTGGATGCTGTTGATACTTTGGATTGGTCTTCCCGGTTGATGGGGTTGTCTTCTGAGAATATCGTTTGGTTTGATCGGAGTATGCTTGGTACTGACATCATATATAGTTGCAGTGGCTTTCCGAATGTTCCCCTGATTGGACGGAAAGGCTGTATCAACTATAATCCTTCATTGCTAGTACGACAGTTCGGTTACGCTTTGAGGGATGCTCCCATTGAGAAGGAGATACAGGAATCTCTGTATCTCACTGGCTTATTGGACGCAGCTGTTTTGATCAGATTGAGACATGCATGGGGTAACATCCATAGGAGGGGGAAAGCTTTGCTCGGTAAGAGCAACAACAGAGCTTATGATCCCTATTTGGCTTGGGTCCGCGAGAAAGTTGGTACTTATTTGATGCCTTATCCTGCTGTGGAACCCCGGTATCTTCCATTGATTGAAGTACCTCCTTCGGAAGAGAGTGAGAAGTATAACAAATTGTTGGCTGAAAACGAGGAACTGAAGAAATCCAATGAGGAGTTAGAGAAGGAAATCTTCCACTTACGTCGTGAGAAGAAGGAAGCCACCTTCACTGTGAAAGAACAGACTGAATTGATTAACAGGTTGGGATCAGAGCTGACAGAAGCAACCAACAAGAAAGAAAAAGTGGGAATAGCCTTAAACGGTGTTAGCAAGGTGCTTACTTCCAAGAAGGAACTTCTAAGCAAAGCTTATGCTCGTATCAGCAAGTGGGAAGCGTTGTGGAATGCTACGCTTACCAAGCGGAAGGAGCGCGAAGACGAACTGAAGTTGCAGATTGCCACGCTAGAGGCACAGGTTAGAGACCAAGACGCAAAGATTGCTGAAGCGACATCACTTAGGAGCGCTGCTGAGCTCAGAGTAAATGACATTGACGAGAAGCCGAGAGGATATGAAGAGAAGGCTGGTTCCAAGACGTACAGATTTGACGAGAGTTCTGGCAAAGGAACCTACCAAGATGATGCCAAAAAGCTGAGGTCCACTACCGAGCGGCATGCCTTGCTGATTCAGGAGCTGATCTCCCTACTAGGGCACTCGGAGACGATGAGGATATTGGAGGACGTCATCGCACGCCATTTGGCCTGATTTATCTTTGTCTTGCCTTTGTTATTTGTACTTGTATTTGGACCATCGCCAGACTTGTTGGCCGAGGTCTCTTCAGTTGTATTCAGTTGTACTCAGCCTCTTAGCATTTGTTATATATGAGGGTTTTCTGATTCCTTGCTTGCTTGATGGGGACTCCATTGTCATGATGGCATTCTCTCCAGAACTAGAATCGGGGGGAATATAACCTGTAGCATATTTACATAATTGCATCTGCATTCATATTGCATGACCCAGTATTCTCGAATCTGTATCTTGTGTCCTGCATCTACAGGTTTCCAGGATTGACGAACAAAGATTTCACCGCTACTCAACCCGAAACAACTACAAAATAATCATGGATCAAGTCCAAGTGGAGATGCATGAGATTCGCGAGAAGTTGAACCTGTTCATGCAGGCCATGGAGAGTATTGCTAAAGGCCAGGAGAATCTCTAGACATTGGTGCAGCCGCTGCTGACGCGGGCTAATGGGAACGGAAACAATGACCACAACTCGGTGCACGTCGAAACTCTTCATGAGGACGGGCCCCCTACTCCTGTGGTTCCTCCTGTGGTGACCCCACCTGTCATGGTTGTAAACAATGATGCTGGCGCTGGCAACGGTAACGCAGGGAATGGAAATGAGACGGTTGTTAACAACGTTGGAATTGGAGATGCCAATCTGGGCGGTGGTAACTTCAATGGCGGTAATGGTTTTGGTAACAATGGATTCGGCTATAATGACCAGGGGTTTGAGTACGACAATTAGGGCGGAAAGTTCGGCTTCAACACTCAGGGCTTCGGCTATGACGGTTTCGGTAACGCTAACCATGGTTATGGTGGAAATGGTGCTGGATTGATTCCTGTCAACAATGGTTTCGGGCAGGGTTATGGTAATGGGGGACGAGGTCCCATGACTAATCAGCAAGGGTTTGGTCCCAACACTGGTTATAACGGGTACGGAAATGAAAATATGAACTGGGGCGAAGACTGTCAAGAGGACGCCTTTTCTGGGAGAGGCATGGGATTTGAAGGACCCAGTGACAATACTCAGAGGATTAAGATGCTTGAAGAACAGGTGAAGGGTATGGCTAATCAGAATTCTACCGGACTAGACATGACTACTATGGGCTTAGTGCCTGGGCTGAGAGTACCGCTGAAGTTCAAAGCGCCCACCTTCGACAAATATAAGGGGGACACTTGCCCTAAGGTGCATGTCCGCGCTTATTACAGAAGGATGTCCGCGTATTCAGATGGCGAAAGGATGCTTATGCATTTCTTTCAAGACAGCCTATCAGGGCCGTCACTCGAGTGGTACATGGGGTTGGAGCCCGCTCAAATCAAAACCTGGAAGCAATTGGCGGATGCTTTTGTCCTGCATTATAAATATAATAGTGATCTGGCACCGAACCGAGTTCAACTACAAGGTTTGTCGCAAAAGAAAGAGGAAAGCTTTAAAGAGTATGCGCAGAGATGGCGCGACATGGCAGCAAGAGTACATCCTCCGTTGGCTGAGAGAGAAATGAATAGCATGTTCATTGGGACGTTCACGGGGATATATTACGAAAAATTGTTTAATGTTTCGCTAAGCAGTTTTTCAGATTTGATTCTCATGGGTGAGATGATCGAAGACAGTATTAAGGTTGGAAGATTCCAAGCAGGTGAGTCTTCCCCCGCAGGAGGTACAAGAAAAGCATTTGGTGGTAGACGTCAAGGTGATTCTAGTGCCGTGTTCGGAGGCAGAGGCCGGGGCAGAGGACGAAGTCAGCACGTGCAGCATCAACAGGTCGCTAGTGTTACCATCCCTTTTCCACAACAGCAGCAACAACAAAGGCAACACCCCGTCCAACGCAGAATCCTAGAGGGCAAGCCCAGGCGAGTATTTGAAACGCCTCCTTCAACATACGCTGAACTGCTCCAAACATTGTTAGGGTTAAAGTTGGTTGAGAAAAGGACCATGGCGCCGTTAACGGGCAATCCTCCGTTTGGCTATGATGCTGGTAAACACTGTGATTTCCACTCCGGGGCGCCCGGACATGATATTGAAGGCTGTCATGCGTTTAAACATAAAGTCCAAGACTTGTTGGACAGCAAAGCTATTAACTTTGGACAGACGGGTCCAAATATAGTACAACAGCCTATGCCCAATCATGGGGAAAACGCCATCCTGACTGAGGAGAGTTTGAATCTAGTGACGGATGTCAATGAGCTGAAGACACCGTTGGGTGAGATCAAAACAGGTTGTTAAAAGGGGGTGTATTCCCGGGGTGCGACGAATTTTGTTTGGATTGTTGGATACAGCCAGAGGGTTGTAATGAGTTGAAATAGGGTATTCAGGCGTTAATGAACGAAGGAACATTGCAGTTTGATAGAACCGCAGTTGAAGAGCCGGTGGAGGCATTGTGTGATGAGCTGAACGATGTTGCTACGGTAACGATTCCAAGGAAAACAATAACGATAACGGCGCCCGCCAGGCGGCCGACGATCACTATTACTAAAGCAGGACCGATCCCTTTTGAAAGTACTAAAGTAGTACCATGGACTTACGGGTTGGAGGTATATTGCGATGGTGAGAAAATTGAAGTAAATAAACAACCAGCTGGGGTTGTAGATAATGTTGTTGGAACAGGAGGTATGACCAGAAGTGGGAGAATCTTCACATCGCCTGAGGTAGAGGCAGAAAGATTGGCAAAGGGGAAAGCCAAGGTAGACGAGAGTGGCCCCTCGCAGATAAAGGAAAAGGAAACATCACTTAAGGATGTGGAAGAGTTTATGAGGCTCATCCGTAAAAGTGATTACAAAATTGTAGAGCACCTTCAGCAAACGCCATCAAAGATCTCGATCTTGTCACTGCTATTGTGTTCCGAGGCTCATCGGAACGCTTTGCTGAAGATCCTAGACTCGTCATTCGTTCCTCAAGATGTTTCGGTTAACCAGTTAGAAGGAGTGATGGCGCATGTTAATGCAGGGCATAGTTTGGGATTTACAGATTTTGATTTGACCCCGAGGGGGAGAGAGCATAATATGGCGCTGCATGTGTCAGTTGAATGCAGGGGCACGGTCATGTCCCATGTGCTGGTGGATACAGGGTCTTCCTTGAATGTGTTGCCGAAGAAGGCCATGATGAAGTTGGATATCAGGGGGTTTCTCTGCACGCCCAGTGACTTAGTGGTGAGGGCGTTCGATGGTACGCGGAGGTCAGTTTTCGGATCCATAACGTTGCCATTGCAGGTGGGGCCGAAAATTTTTAAAACTGAATTCTATATAATGGACATCCAGCCAGCGTATAGTGGTCTTCTGGGACGACCATGGATCCATGCCGCCGGGGCAGTCACATCCACGTTGCACCAAAAGTTGAAGTATATGGTGGGGGATAGCGTCGTCACCGTTTGTGGAGAAGAAGATATTCTGGTTAGCCATCTGTCTTCATTCAGATATGTGGAGGTCGACGGCGAGATTCATGAGACACCCTGTCAGGCATTTGAAGGGCTAAAGATTAAAGACAAAGCTCCAGTACCCAAGATATCAGATGTGGCAGTGTCATCGTATAAAGAGGCTCAAGCTCTGGTACGGGCAGGCGAAACAAAGGGCTGGGGTCAGGTGTTGGAGATTCCCGTGAAGAACGACAGGTTCGGGCTTGGATATCATCCTTCGTCATCAGCATCCTCTTCAGGAGCGCCCAGGTTCAGAGGGCCAATAACCATCACACCAAGTGGAGTGAGCTTCGAGACTATCAATGTTGTTTCCGACTCTGAGGAAGGAGATAGCGACTATGATATGGACGCGTGTGTCGCTACTGCGAAAATCGGCGCCGGCTGAACAGAAGAGTCGCCACCGTGCGTTATTTATCCCACGGGAGGGAAAGGAAACGCTCAGAGTAAACCTCGCACAACACGGGAAAGGTATGGTCGTCGCAACCAAAACCTGGATTCGGGAGTCGGTTACGCAAGGGGAAGGTATTAGCACCCCTCACGTCCGTCGTACTCGACGGGATCCACGCTTGTTTTCGGGTATGGATTGTTATTCTATCTAAACTATAGGTCAAGGGTTAAAAAGAAAATAAAATGAAAATAAAAATGACTCGGCAAAGTATCGCACTTTATGCCTACGTATTCTCGCCTGGAACGAGAAATCAGAGTCAACGTAGTTCGCCTACCTACGGGAAAGGAGGGGAAGGTTGCTCGCTAGGATATCGCATCCTATGCCTACGTACTTCCACACAGCATGAAAGATCAGAGCAAACGTAGTTCGGGCCACGTACGACACAAGTCTGTTTTGACTGATTTTATTCCTTCTGAAAAAGGTTTTTCTGATTAACAGTCCAAGCGGACAAAAATGACGTTTTGATGAGTTCACATTCTTTTACGGAAGAAGTGTCTTTTATTGTGTTTGAAATCTTTATGTGTTTTTCTGTTTGTTTTGAGAAAGAAAGAGACAGAACTCTAACCTACGGTTGCGAAGGGAAACAAACTAACCTAATGTTATCATGCATGGGTTAAGACCTAGTGTCTATCATGCTCCTCTCTTGCGCAGAGAGAAACAGAGATCCTAAGGGATAGGCAGAAACAGAAACAATATCAGATATATACAGTAAAGCAGTAAAATGCATGGATGCAACAATACAAGCGAGGCAAGGGAGTCCCACTCAACCTCGAACCTAGAAAACAATAGGCGAAAGTGAACAGGCTTCACTTTCAACCCAGCAGGGTAAACAGCAAACAATACAGTCAGGAAACCAATCAATACACCAACAAATGAAATACAGCAAAAGAAACAGCATCAGCAGCTCTAAATCAACAACTGGCTTCAAGCAATCTCCAATCAGCTACGGGCTTCAACAAGCATTAATCTCCATCTTCATGACCTTCAGGCAAGGGCTTTGATCATCAGTCTTCCATCTGCAATGGCTCAAGCTCAAACCTCCTGGATGAGGGATCAGTCACAAGAGTGAATTGGGTGTTAAGCAATCAGCTGACTACCAAAGGTGGTGAACAGACTGCTTCTAACACAAGAGACATTTTCTCTCAAGAGTTCTATCTCATAGACACCATCACCAAGCCTTCCAAAGGAAGGGGGTGAGTGTCTTAGAGAGACTCTGAATCACAGAGAAGAATGGATGCAGACAAGGCAATCCATGTTTGAGAAACAATCATTCTAATCTAGAGCTCTGCCTAGCTCCTAAACCCTAGTCTCCTCAGCAACTGATAGCAAGAAACTCATCCTCAACTCTGACAGTTGATCTTCAGCATTTGAATCTTCAATGGCTTCATCTCCACAAATCTTCAGCTTCCCCAGGGCCCCAGACAAACCCAATACCCAATCAAACAATCAACAATCCCCAGAGGGCACACCACACCAGACAGCAGATATACAGATAGTAATAATAGCAGTAGGGGAGTCCTAATTTTTTCTAAGGGATCTAATAGCTACCCATAGCCCATATAGTCCCATAACTAATCTATTCAAACCCTAAGTCCTAAGGGAGAAAATTGAACTTCCTAAGTTGTTACCTAAAACCCTAGTTTTGATCATGATATTCAAGCATTTATTAATCACCTAAAACTAACTCCTAAAAATGGGAAATAAAATATTTCTACAAGCCTAACATCTCATCTAAACAATATGAAAAGAATGATCAAAAAATATTAAAGCATGTGAGAGAACAAAAATCATAAAAATAATGCATGAAATGTAACTATTTATTATGCTATTTATTTAGAAAATATGTAAAAAATATGAAATAAAACTAAAAATGAAATTTTATTTTTCTATAATATTCTAGACATTTTAATGAAAACATGGTAAAAAGAATGAATTAAAAAGCATTTTTTATGAATTATTTATGAATTTTCAAAGATGGTAAAATATTAAAATGAAATTAAGAAAACTAAATGAATGAAATGAATAAGGGGGGGTGCATTCAGTAGGCGCGTTCAGTTCAATTCTGGATGGGCCAGGAAATAGGGGGGTGTGGACATCAAATTCACTTAAGCCCAATACAGCCAACTAAATGATACGCTGCGTTTCAAGCCATCTCAGATTTCTTCACGTTTTGAAATTAAACCAGGGCCACACGATTACCACTTTGGTCAATGGTCTTATGCTGATCCTAGGGTGGAAACATCATCACCTACCTTTGAATTCTGAGAATTGGAGGGAAGCCATGAGAGAACAGAGCTATGAACACGCACTTCCATCAATTCGTATCTCCTCAAAACCTTATAAAATCTTGAAATTAAAGACCCTAATATGCTCCAAATTCACCACTGAATCTCACCATGGCCCTAGAATCAATTGAAACATTCTCTAACCCTAAACACGAATCAAAATCAGAAATCTACTCAAGAACCAACTCTCACAATTCTCAAAATTAATTGGTTCATTCTCTTCCTCATGTTTACCTGAGCATTTCTTGCTATCAAGCTAGGATTATCTCTCAAGATTCAGTGAGTTCTTGCTCCACAAAGAAATGGTGTCACTAACTAAATCATCACTAAATCATCTCTAACTCTCCAGAATTCATCTGCTAATGATCTCTAACCATTCTACACTAATAATTCTAATCAATTTTGCTTAATTAAAGGTGAAGGAAGAAAATTGCAAACCTGTAAAAATTGAGTGAACAGATGGATCAAATCTTCGATTCAATGCATCAATCTTTCCAGAATCATTCACCAAGCCATGTTCTTGCTTCTGTATGCAATAATTTTGATTGAGATGCTCTGAATCTTTGAAACCGATTTGCACTTGCAGGTGTGAAAATTGAAACTCAAGAACACGATTCCCGCATGAATTCCTTCTGATCTTGATTGGTACACACTCAGAAACTCATATGGGATTGATCTGAATCAAAAAACTGGATTGAATGTGAAGGAAATGATGAAACCGAATGTGACTTGTAATGGAGAATTTTTGATCTCACTCTCTCTTTTCTGCATCAATTCTCACCAAAACCTCTCTCTGATCCACTCTACTCAATATATAGAAGAAGTTTGGGCCTTCTAGAACTTGCTGGAAGCTTCTAATGAGAAGTTGGAAATCTCATGTCATGAGATCTCATTTCATGCCATCCACATACCACTTTGTCATTCCCTTTTGTGCAGCAGCTGGATCTGATTTGAAAATCTCCCCACATGAGATTTTAGATGTGCTAGAATGCTTTAGAAGCCTTGCCCTTGATCCCCCATATGTTTGGCACATGTAACTTCAATTACAAGAAATCTATGATAACTCCATGAATCTGACCTCAACTCAAAATTCTAATAATGCCAATGATTTTAGAATCCCATTTCCACTCAAAATCATATATTGGAAGTCTCCATTTGGACTTGTAAATCTCCCAAACCATTTTTCACTTTGAAATTATTCACTTTATAAACCTTTTTAGTTCATATTTTGACCAATCATGCAACTCCATGCTATGAGCTTCTCTAATAACTTGTGACCTTCTTTCTAGACTTAAAATCCCATTTGGAGCAAGTTTGATGTTGTAAGTTTTTCCATTTGAGGCCTCCTTGTATGAGTTTTGGGTATAGGTTAAAATGACCTGTAATTCACAAATGCCCAAAATACCCTTTGCTTGTCAAGACCATAAGTTGAGTTCTCCACATCATATGAAGGCATGCCATACCATTCTAGAAAGCTAAGACAATGAGGAACAATTCTTATGTTGACCAAGAATTCATTTGAAATCTCCTTGAGGGGCAAAACTAGCTTGGAAGTCAAGTCACTTTCACAGACAAAAATTCAGACACCCCAGATGACCTGTAACTTGTAAGGACCATAACTTGAGTTCTATAAATCTCCTTGAGGTCTTCCACCACTCAAATTAAAGGTCTTGAGATCCTCTACAAGTTTCATGTTGGCCAAGAAGCCATTTGAAGCTAGCATTTTGACTTATCTTGCTTGGAAATTTGACCTAAACTAGGGGATTTTACAGAGAAACCCTAATTTAGTAACTCCTCTTCTCCTTGATTTTTCTTGAATTCTCCTTGTCATATCTCCATATCTTTATTCTCCATGTCCAATATTGATCCCCACATCTCTCCAATAGCCTTGAATGCTCTTTTAAACCAGTCAACTGACCTAGGGTTGACCTAGGGTTGACCCAGATGAAACCCTAGTTGACTGTCTTCAACTGTAGCTCTTGTGCTCTCATCAATGACTTGTTTTCTTCTCCAAATGACTTTATAAGTCTCTCAAGATGTCTAGATGCTCTCCATGCTTTCATTTCACAGCTCATAACCCTCTTGTTGATCCTCAGGTACCCTCAGCTAAGAGATGGACTCAAGGCTTGATCTGCTGAGCTCTTTGCTTTCAAATTCTTTCCTGATGACTTGAATATGACTGAATTGGGATAATAACCTCTTGATAGGCCTCTAGAGATGAAAATAATGATTGGTCCCCTGTTGAATGACTGGCTATGCTTATGCTATGCAGATGGTTAGTCTATGTACATGACTCTATATGCAAATGCTAGTGACAATGAACCATGAACCACATGAATATGGTTGAGCAAATTTTAGGGTGCAACAGCTGCCCCTATTCAAGCGACTTGGACCCGATTGGATGAAGCCCGGAGCCTTCAGACATTCGCGGTACGAGACGGTTGAATACTAGTGAAACCAGAAATTTGCCAACCACAGAAATAAACTACGCTCCTGCTTGAGGAATGACATTCATCAGCTGAATCTGACTGTTAGAGTAACCCACTGATCTCGCACGACCGTGCTGGGGATTGTCTTCATCGTTCTGAAGAGGATTCTGTCATAACAGATTGCTTGCTTGCCCCCGCTAGGACTCTGTCTGTCGTCGATACGAAGAAATCTCAACTAGAATTGGTCCACGTTAGGACTCCACTTACTGTCAACCCAGAAAAATCGCAGCAACTCCGCTGGGGATAATTCACCTGCATTTCAATAAGCTGAATCGTCCACGTTAGGAATAACACTCTTCCACGTTAGGAGTAACACCTGTCCACGTTAGGAGTCACATCGTCCACGTTAGGAGTAACGCTTTTATCTTTCCACGTTAGGAATCATCTTTTCTGCGTCTGTCCACGTCAGGACTAACCCTTTCATCTTTCCACGTCAGGAAACAATCTTCTTTCCGCGTTAGGAAAACTGCATCAATCTGTCCACGTAAGGACTCCAATGCCACTTGACGTGTCCGCGTCAGGACTTCCATCTTTCCACGTAAGGAATTCAACTTTTGGTTCTGAACCTGTCCACGTCAGGACTCAACATTCCACGTAAGGAGTACATCATTCTTCCACGTCAGGAATTAACTTTTCTTAAATCCTGTCCACGTAAGGACCTCAATTTCTTCCACGTCAGGAATAATCTTCTTCTTTCCACGTTAGGAATCAATCTTGATATGTCCGCGCGAGGACTCTCTTCTTTCCACGTTAGGAATACTGTCATTTCCATGTAAGGAATCTACCTCAATATGTCCGCGTAAGGACTCAATCTTTCCACGTAAGGAACACCAACTTCTTTCCACGTAAGGACTGATCTTGATCTGAATCTGTCCACGTCAGGACTAAACTCTTCCACGTTAGGAATGCACTTGTCTCCCCGTAAGGAATCTACCTCAATATGTCCGCGTAAGGACTCAATCTTTCCACGTAAGGAACAATAATCTCTTTGATCTGCCAGCGTTAGGACACTGATCTCGTCTTGATTTATCCATGTTAGGACTCAGGCGTCTTCGACTCACCGAGGAAATAAGACTTGCCCACGTAAGGACTCACGCGCCTTCGACTTGCTGGGGAAATATCCGCGTTAGGACTTACACTTTGCCAACAACACGAAGAAGGATAAATTTGTCCACGTCAGGATTCTTGTATCTTGTCATCACAAAGAACTACAAACTTGTCCACGTCAGGACGCACATTTCACCATTACGAATAAAGATATCTGCTGCAAACACATGATCCACGTCAGGACACCAACACGAAGAGTAACCAATCTTTTGTCAACGTCATAACCTCCCTTTCTCCAAATTTCAAAAGACCGAATCTATCCGCGTCAGGATACCAACACGAAGAGTAACCAATCTTTTTGTCAACGTCACGACCTCCCTTTCTCCAAATTTCAAAAGACCGAATCTATCCACGTCAGGATTAACACACCTTACCAATCCGGTAAACAAACCTGTCCACGTTAGGACGCCCACTTCTGAAGAGACCCCGTCATTCTAGGAGTAAATGGTCCACGTCAGGACTTAGTTCTTCAATGATCCTCACCCATAAACTTCTTAGCACTGACGTGACAGCGACTTTGAGGCGGACTCTACTGGGGATGTCTGAAAACCAACTATCGGACACCTGCTTCGAAATTCTGATTCATGCGACTCGTTGATGACAAACGAACTCTGCTTGGGAATAAGGAGATTCTTATCCTGGCCACTCTGGCTGGGGAAAATAACATACATTTGCATAAATGGCTCTGCTGGAGACAAAGAGAGTTTTATCACGATAACTCTGTGGGGAATACCGCCGAAACTGACATTGTCATTGAATATCTCCTGCCGAGATCTTGATTGTTTGGTAATTTATTTGAGCAAGAGCTCTCTCCACCTGAACTACTAGAGTACAGAAACTGCTTCAGCAAAATAAATGCTGGAAGGATAACGTCAACTCGCCGGGGATAGCCTGATTTCAGCAAAATAAATGCTGGTAGGGTGGAGTCGACTCAGCTGGGAAATTAGGAACTTAAACCAAACACCTTGTTGAAGTAACCCCCTGCTGGGGAATATAACTCAAACCAAATACCTTGCGGAGGTAACCCCCTGCTGGGGAATATAACTCTGCCGGGGAATGGCAGATGCGCCTGGTATGATTGATCTTTCTGCTAGAATGTGAACCGATATCACCAGTATCTCTGACAAAATAAGTGACAGGAGCCACCATCGACTCTGCCTGGGAGAGTCTTAGATCTTCGAATTCCACTGGAAGGAAAGAACATTTACTGAAAAGAGAACTCCGCTGGGGATGACTGGATTCTCTTGGGGAAAATTAACTGACTCCACTGGGGGAGAGTGCATGACCCTGCGGGGGGAAATGAACCTGTCTGAATACAGCCTGACGATCTCGGAATCGCCAAACTCTGCTGAAGACGAGTAACTCCTCTGGAGCACGTCCTTTGGATAAGCTATGGCTAGCTGGGGAATTCTATCCTTCTTCAGGCAAAACATGCATGACCTGCGTGGGGATCAAGCTTTTCACTATTGCAATCTTTTGATCATCTTCCTCGTACGGTTATGAAACCTGCGACAACACAAACAAGACACGACAAGCCTATGCAATCAAATCAATTCAGGTTAGTGACGTTACACTCAGTTAATTCAAAGCTTTAACAATTGTTGGCAAGGGCCAGCGATGTTATACTCATGTTAGTTTCATCAAACTTAGGCGTTTTATCATGCGCAAAACAGTAAAGAACAGGCATCAAGTACTGAATAACACATTTTCATTGATTGGGCCCCTGAATGGGCGGAGTTTTTTTTGTACACGGGATGTAACTCCTGAAAAGAGGAAGCTACGCAAAGCAAATATACAAGTATGCAAGTATTTACAAGAAGCATAAATATTGACAAATTAAATTTTGTACACATGTCGGCAACTGGATGCAGATGAACACCACGAACTGATCCTCCCATGACTTGTCCGACTCTAATGCTTTCCCGGTATCCGACTTCTGAAGAGGTTGTATCCGATAACTGACTTCCTCAAATATATTCTCCCGCATTGATGCTCATTGAATAATCAAATTCGGACCGCAGTCATTTGCTTTTCTCATCCCTAACTTTTGCGTGAACCGCCCTTTACGGGTTTTCAGTTCACCGGGATACCCTTTTTTGCCGAAGCCGCCCCGTGTAGGTTTTCAACTTCGCGGGTGTACATTTTTTCAATTTTATCCCTAACTTTTGCCCGAACCTTTCATTCTGTTTTTGGTTCGCCAGGATGCCCCATTTTTGCCTGGACTCTCTTTTTTCTGTCCAGCGGGTCTATTTTAAGCAAAGTATTTTTTAACTGCGTCCGAATTCACAGGTGATGCAAAGTCTTCCCCGTCCATGGTGGACAACAATAAAGCTCCTCCTGAAAAGACCTTACTGACAACGTATGGCCCTTCGTAATTGGGGGTCCACTTGCCCCTGTGATCTGCTTGCGGTGGGAGAATCCTTTTCAACACAAGGTCGCCCGTCTGAAAGCTCCGCGGAAGTATCTTCTTGTCGTACGCTTTCTTCATTCGTCTTTGATACAAACGACCGTATGCCAGAGAAGCTAGCCTCTTCTCATCCATCAAACTCAGTTGGTTCAATCTGTTCGTTACCCATTCTGCCTCGTCCAGCTGAACGTCTCGCAATACCCTCAGAGAAGGGATCTCCACCTCCAATGGTAACACCGCTTCCATTCCGTATACCAACGAGAACGGAGTTGCCCCGGTTGATGTGCGTACCGTCGTACGATAACCGTGCAAAGCGAAAGGTAGCATTTCATGCCAATCTTTATAAGTCACCACCATTTTCTGGACGATTTTCTTGATATTCTTATTGGCCGCTTCGACAGCGCCATTCATCTTGGGTCGGTAAGGGGAGGAGTTGTGATGTTCGATCTTGAAATTCTGACAGAGCTCCTTCATCATTTTGTTGTTCAGATTAGAACCATTATCCGTGATTATCCGCTCGGGAATCCCGTATCGGCAAATGATATCTCTCTTGATGAATCTAGCCACCACTTGCTTCGTTACATTTGCGTAAGACGCTGCTTCCACCCACTTGGTGAAATAATCGATTGCTACGAGGATGAATCGATGCCCGTTAGAAGCCGTCGGCTCAATCTTTCCAATCATATCGATTCCCCACATTGAGAATGGCCATGGAGATGACATCACATTCAGAGGACTCGGAGGTACATGTATTTTGTCAGCATAAATTTGGCACTTGTGGCACTTTCTTGCAAATTTGAAACAATCAGTTTCCATCGTCAGCCAAAAGTAACCTGCCCTCAGCAGTTTTCTCGTCATAGCATGCCCACCAGCATGCGTACCAAAGGTACCTTCGTGAATTTCCTCCATAAGAAGCTTTGCCTCTCTCTCGTCTACACAACGCAACAACACCAAGTCGTGGTTTCTTCTGTACAAGACGCCATCCGGGTTCAAATAGAAATTACCCGCTAATCTCCTGAGAGTCTTCTGATCTTGACTGGATGCCCCAGCCGGATACTCTTTATTCTTCAGGAAATTAAGGATATCAAAATACCACGGTTTGCCATCAGACGCTTCATCAATAGCAAATACATAAGCTGGCCTGTCTAACCGAGAGATAGTGATTTGGGGAGCTTCGTTCCAGAAATTGACCTTGTACATGGAAGACAAGGTGGCAAGGGCGTCAGCCATTTGATTTTCTGCCCGCGGCACGTGATGCAATTCAACTTTGTCGAAGAAAGGCAACAATCTCCTTGCATAATTCATATAATGTATCAAATTAGGCTGCCGTGTCTCCCATTCCCCTTTGATCTGATTCACCACCAGAGCTGAGTCTCCGTATACGTCTAAATGTTTGATTCGCAAATCAATGGCTTCTTCAAGCCCCATTATACAAGCTTCGTATTCGGCCTCATTGTTGGTAACGGCGAAGGTCAATCGGGCAGTAAACGGGATGTGCGACCCATGCGGCGTAGTGATAATTGCCCCTATTCCGCTACCGTAAGCATTCACAGCTCCGTCAAATATCATCTGCCATTTGGACCCCGGCTCTGGTCCTTCGTCTGGTAACGGCTCTTCGCAATCCTTCATCTTGAGATACATGATATCCTCGTCAGGAAAGTCAAATCTCATCGATTGATACTCTTCAATAGGCTGCTCCGCCAGATACTCAGACAACACACTCCCTTTTATCGCCTTTTGCGAGACATATTGAATATCATATTCGGTCAAGATCATCTGCCACCTGGCAATTCTACCTGACAACGCCTGCTTTTCGAATATATATTTGATCGGATCCATCTTCGAGATGAGCATGGTTGTATGATTCAGCATGTACTGCCTCAAACGCTTGGCGGCCCAGGCTAGCGCGCAACAAGTTTTCTCCAGCATTGAGTATCGAGATTCACAGTCTGTAAATTTCTTACTCAAATAATAGATCGCATGCTCTTTTCTCCCCGTCTCGTCGTGTTGACCGAGAACGCAACCCATGCTTCCCTCAAGAACCGTCAAATACATTATCAAGGGTCTCCCTGCCACCGGGGGTATCAAAATAGGAGGCTCCTGCAGATACTTCTTTATTTTATCGAACGCCTTTTGACAATTATCGTTCCACGTTACAGCTTGATCTTTCTTTAGCAACTTGAATAATGGTTCGCACGTAGCAGTCAGGTGAGATATGAACCGGGCAATGTAGTTCAATCTCCCCAAAAACCCGCGCACCTCTTTCTCTGTTTTAGGCGTCGGCATTTCTTGAATCGCTTTTATTTTAGCAGGATCGACCTCTATTCCTCTTTCGCTTACGATAAACCCCAGCAGTTTACCCGATCTCACCCCGAAGGTGCATTTGTTAGGGTTCAGCCTCAGCCTGAACTTCCTAAGCCTTTTAAACAACTTCAACAGATTCACCAGATGCTCTTCCTCCGTCTGGGATTTAGCAATCATATCGTCAACATAAACTTCAATCTCTTTATGCATCATGTCATGAAAGAGAGTCGTCATCGCACGCTGATATGTTGCCCCAGCATTTTTCAAACCAAAGGGCATCACTTTATAGCAAAATGTTCCCCAAGGCGTTATGAAAGTAGTCTTCTCCATATCCTCTGGCGCCATTTTAATCTGATTATAGCCTGAAAAGCCATCCATGAAGGAGAATACAGAGTATTGAGCAGTATTATCAACTAACACGTCAATATGAGGAAGTGGAAAATCGTCTTTCGGGCTTGCTTTATTCAAATCTCTATAATCCACGCACATCCGAACCTTGCCATCTTTCTTTGGCACTGGTACGATGTTAGCAACCCATGAAGGATACTTCGTCACAGCCAGGAAACCAGCGTCCCACTGTTTCTGAACCTCCTCTTTGATCTTCATTGCCATATCTGGTCGAGTTCTGCGAAGTTTTTGTTTGACAGGCGGGCAGTCTTCTTTCAGTGGCAGACGATGCACAACCATATCTGTATCGAGCCCTGGCATATCTTGATACGACCAAGCGAATACATCATTATACTCTCGGAGCATTTCAACCAGTTTTCGCTTGATATCACTCTGCAGTGCGGCTCCGATACGAATATTTTTCTCAACCCCTTCCGACCCCAAATTGATAATCTCGATAACCTCGTCGTGAGGCAGAATGGCTCTTTCCTCTTGCTTCACCAACCAAGACAGTTCTTCAGGAACGTCGCTATCTTCGACAACCTCTTCTTCGGTCTGGAACACCGGGTGCTCGAAGTCGGGACGAGTCATAGGTGGTTCAAGGATGTCATCTGAAAATGTTATCCTGCAAAAGAAAGGGTTAAGTGCTTCAAAATGCGTATAAAGCAGATAACCACATTGCCATTTTATTGAAAAATACAAAACAAGAAAGACAGGGATTACAGTATTTGCGCATGAAAAAAAACGCCATTTATTTAATGATGAAGCAATGTTTATAACAACACAGCCCTAAGCAAATCCTGATGCCCCGGGCAAGACATCAGATTATTCAACAATTAATAAAGCAAAGCATTACTGTTTAAAGGTCACAGGAACAAGCTCCTGAATGGACCAGTTGCACAGTCCTTGTCCTGGCGTGCTTGGCTGAATCCAGGCATCCATATCACAGTCGCTGTCCCCTTCATCGGATTCCGAAGCAGCATTGACAGATTCATGGCATACTCCACTGGCAGAGATGGTGATTGACTTTCTGAAATGAGGGGCCCCCACGGAAGGAGTTGATGACGACGGTCGGTACCCCAGTCCGAACCGGTCCATTTTCACCGGAATGTCCAATACTTTGCCCCAGCCCTTGGCTTCTCCTGCCTTCACTAGCGCTTGAGCTTCTTTGTACGATGAGACAGCTATCTCTGGCACTTTGCTTGGCCCGGGACTCTTGTCCTTTATGCGCAAACCTTCGAACGCCTGGCATGGCGTCTCGTGGATCTCCCCGTCGACTTCCACATATTTGAACGAAGATAGATGGCTGACCAGGATGTCTTCTTCTCCGCACACGGTGACTACACTGTCTCCGACCATATACTTTAACTTCTGATGCAGGGTAGACGTAACTGCCCCTGCACCGTGAATCCAAGGTCTTCCCAGCAAGCAGCTGTACGCAGGCTGTATATCCATGATATAAAATTCCGTTGCAAACACTTCCGGCCCCACTTGCAGAGGCAATGTGATCGATCCGAAGACTGTTCTCCGCGTGCCGTCAAACGCTCTGACCACCAAATCACTTGGTGTACACAAAATCCCTCGAACATCCAGCTTCATCATAGCCTTCTTAGGCAGCACATTCAAAGACGACCCGGTGTCAACCAATACGTGCGACATTGTCGACCCTCTGCACTCAACAGATACATGTAATGCCATATTATGATCCCTTCCTTTCGGAGTCAAATCGAAATCAGTAAAGCCCAGACTGTGGCCTGCATTTACGTGTGCCAATACTCCTTCTAGCTGGTTCACGGAGACATCCTGTGGTACAAAAGAAGTGTCCAGGACTTTCAGCAAAGCGTTCCTGTGGGCCTCCGAACACAACAACAATGACAGAATAGATATTTTGGACGGTGTTTGCTGCAGATGCTCCACAATTTTATAATCGCTTTTCCGAATTAAGCGCATGAATTCTTCGACATCCTTAGATGCTGCTTCTTTTTCATTTACTTGAACCGGAACATTCTCCACCGCTTTCCCTTTTCCCTTCGCTAGCCTTTCGGCTTCTACTTCAGGAGATATAAAGATCCTGCCGCTTCTTGTCATGCCTCCTGAACCCACAACATTATCCACAACCTCCGCTGACGGCTTGTTAACATCGATTTTAATCCCGTCACAATACACCTCTAGCCCATATGACCATGGGACCGCTTTCGTGCTCTCATACGGGATTGGCCCGGCTTTAGTTATAGTAATCGGTGGCCGCTGAGCTGGTGCTGAAATAGTGATCGTCTTCCTAGGAATTGTCACTGTAGCAACATCACTCCGATTATCCGCTACTGCCCCTGCCGGCTCATCAGTTGCTGTTCTATCAAACTGCAGTACACCTTCATCAATCAAGGCCTGAATGCCTTTCTTCAGATCCTCACACCCCCCAGACAGGGCCCAACAATCTAAGCAGTACTCATTACAACCCGGGTAAACACCTCCCTGCAACAGTCGGCTTTTTATTTCGCTCAGCGGCGTCTTTAAATCCTCAACATTCATAATCAGATTCAGACCTTCCTCAGTCAGCACGGCGTTCGCCCCATGATTAGGCATGGGTTTCTGGACTATATTCGCACCGGTCGTTCCGAAGTTGATAGACTTGTTGTCCAAGAGATCCTGCACAACATGCTTAAAAGCATGACAACCTTCAATATCATGGCCCGGGGCCCCAGAATGAAACTCGCAGCGCCTATTTGCATCATAGCCGAACGGGGGAGTTCCCGTTATCGGTGCCAAGGTTCTTTTTTCTACCAGATTCAATCCCAACAAGGTCTGCAATAAATCAGCATAGTTAGAGGGAGGCTTCTCGAACACCCTTCTCGGCTTATTACCCTGGAATCTTCTCTGAGCTTGCTGTGCCCCCTGCTGAGGCTGCTGCTGCTGTGGCATTGGCTGCTGCTGAACCGGTTGTTGTTGCTGGATTGGTTGTTGCTGATAAGGGATAGTGACACTCGACACTTGCTGCTGTTGACGATATTGATTTCTTCCCCTGCCTCGGCCTCGGCCTCGGCCTCCAAATACAGCACTAGCTTCGCCCTGACGGCGCCCACCATAAGCTTTCCTATTGCTGCCAGATGCAGCTGACTCGTCAACTTGGAACTTTCCTTGCTTAATGTTCCGCTCAATCTTTTCACCCATTAAAATCAGATCTGAAAAACTTGCCAGAGAAGTATGAAACAACATATCATGAAACAGCCCGGTGAATGTGCCGACAAACATATCGTTCATTTCTTTATCTTCCACAGGAGGACGGACCCTGGCAGCCATATCGCGCCACCTTTGCGCGTATTCTTTAAAACTCTCCCCCTTCTTCTGCGAAAGCCCGGCCAACTGGACCCGATTGGGTGCCAGGTCACTGTTATATTTGTAATGGGCTACGAACGCCTCCGCTAATTGCTTCCAAGTCTTGATATCAGTGGGCTCCAACCCCATGTACCACTCTAAGGAAGGACCCGATAGACTATCCTGAAAGAAATGCATGAGCATTCTTTCGTCAGTGGAGTATGCTGACATCTTTCTGTAATAAGCTCGTACATGAACCTTCGGACATGTGTCTCCTTTGTACTTATCGAACGCAGGCGCTTTGAACTTGATTGGCACCCTCAGCCCAGGTACCAAGCCCATTGTTGCCATGTCCAGACCCACAGCACTCTGATTTAAGACTCCCTTCATTTGCTCTTCCAGCATTCTAATCTTTTGAGAATCATCCATCGGCCCTTCAAAGCCCCCTCCAGAGAAGGCGTCCTCCTGTTGATCCTCTTGCCACATACCGTTTCCAGCCCCGTATCCATCATACGCATTATTACGTCCAGCTCTGACTTGATTCATCCCTGGAACTCGGCCTCTGTTGCCGTACCCTTGAACACCTCCAACAGGACCTCCAGCCATAAAACCAGCACCGTTTCCGTTTCCAAAACCTCCGTAGCCCTGATTGACCATACCATAACCATCTTGCCCAAAGCCTTGAGCATTAAAGCCATACTTGCCAGTGTTGTCGAATCCCTGATCGTTAAATCCGAACCCAGCGTTGACAAAGCCATTGCCTCCGAGATTATCTCCCACATTGACATCACCCAGCCCAGCGTTGTGGACAGCAGTTTCATTTCCAGCTCCGACGTTACCATTTACAGCAGTGGTAGCGTGGTTGACGTTAGCAGCATTCACATTGACGACAGGCGGAGCCACTGGCGTTGGAGTGCCATCTCCATGAGCAGTATCAACCCGGACAGACTGATGATCTTCGTTACCATGACCTGCGTTGCGAGCCAACAGAGGCTGGACCATGGCCTGCAAGTTCTCCTGCCCTTTTGCTATAGCCTCCATGGTTTGCATGAAGAGGGCGAGCTTCTCGCGTACATCCTGCATCTCGTTCTGAATCTGGTCCATGACTTTCCGACAGTTGGATCGTGTAGGATAGCGGTGCGGATGTTGATCTGGAATCCTGTTAAGTACCTGATACAGAGCAAGGGATAAGACACCGTTCATAGATTACCTGTTATGCAAGATGAATATGAATGCAATGCAATGTGTCTGTGCATTAGGGAAGTTCATTCCCCCAGTTCTAGTGCGAAAGTGCCGGTGCGGTGACAGTATTGACAATAAGAATACCGGAGCTGAATAACAGAGAGAATCAATAAGCCCAGGGTACAATATCACTGAGAGTACAAAGATGGCATGACCTCAACCAACAATCCTGGTGATGGTCAGCACTATGCAAATAAAGCATACAAATAATGGAATGATCAGATCCTCCCAAAAGTCTGGTACTCCTCTATCAACTTCTTGGTCTCCGGATGGCTTGGTCGATCAAGCAGCCCTTCAACAAGCTGGTTTCTCTTCTTAAGGACACGGCGTACGTCTTCAGCAGTTTCTTCCCATGTTGCTTCTCCGAAGCAATCTTCTAGCTTTCGCTTCTGAGATACCGCTTCATCTCTGGATTTGATTGCCTTGTTCAGTGCATGCTGGACACTATACCGGTTCATCACTTCTTCCTCACACCTCTTGATGCTAGACTTCAACTTCTCCTCGAGATCGGAAATTTGCTGCTTCAGCTTATCTTCCCTCTTCTTGTTGTTAGTGAGTGTAGCATTCCAAGTCTTATTGCAAGAGGATATCTCTCGGTGTGCCGCGTCGAGCGCCTTCTTTTTGGCTTCCAGCATGTCATGGGAGCTTCTGAACTCTTGCCCCAGACGTTCGCGCTTTTTCTTTTCCTCGGTCAACTCAGCTCCTAACCTGTTTACCAGCTCAATCTGTTGTTGGAAAGCATATACGGCCTTGTTTTTCTCGCTGCGCGCCTGGGCTAACTCTTGCTCTAACCCTTCGTTAATCTTTGTCAAGGCTTCTTTCTCCCTCACAACTTGTTCATATGCTTCCCTAGAAACAGCGGTTGGCTCTTCTACCGGAATAGGATCAAGAATTGGTGCCTCTGGAAACGGCATCTTCAACTGACTAGCCCTCTCCTGAATCCAAACTCTATAAGGTGCGTAGGCCTGACAGTCATTCTTTCCTAATAACGACTTCCCTTTGCGGTTAATACGCGTCCAAGCATGTCGCAACTTGGCTAATAACTCCCCCTTCACGTCACCGGTGAAGTACAGAGATTCCTGTACTTCTTCCTCTTGAGGTGGACTCTTCAGCGCATATCCGAACTGGCGAATGAATAGAGAAGGGTTGTAATTGATACACCCTTTCCTTCCTATCAATGGCACATTAGGGTACCCCGAACAGCTAAAGATGAGCTCAGATCCCAACAGATCTCTATCAAACCACTCCATATCTTCCGACGATAACCTCATCAAACGCTCCGGCCAACCAACTGGAACTGTAGTCTCTGCAGCAGATCCTCTCTTAGGAAGATGACTCTCAAACCACATACTCAACAAGGGCACACACAGATGAACATTCTTCCCTCTTCCCTTCTCATTCTTGTAGTGCAGTGAATGGTAGAGATCTCCGAGTAAGGTAGGTACAGGATTACCAGCGGCGAACAAGTAGAAGGCGTCGAAGTCCACAAAATCCGGTATATTGGGGAATAAAACTATGCCATAGATGCACAAAGCCAACACAGCATTGAAAGCAACCCAGCACCCATTCTTGGCGTACTCTTGGGCTTTACCAACTAAGAACTGAAATGAGAAGCCTGGAACTCCACGGGAAACAGTAGTCACAAGTTCAGAAGCATCCACATGCAAGGCTTTGGCCAATTCCTCCGGCTTAGGTTTGGCATCATAATGAATGAATGGAACCTGGTTCTGCACAGGCAGCTCAACATACTCAGCGTATTCCTCCAGAGTTGGTCCCATAATAAAGTCAGAGAACGTGAAGCACCTCAAAGCAGGGTCGTAGAATTGCAACAAAGCATACAGCCCATCTAACTCTACCTCTGTAGGTTTGCACACCAATCTCAATAATCTACCATAGCTCATCCGGAAACTCCTACGAACACCCTCATCAGCAAGAGAGATCAACCCCAGTAAAGGAACAATATCAGGCGTAGGCAATTTGTAAGCAACCGTTCTCCTTAAGCTAGTCATGATCAAACACTCAGAAGTCTGGGCACTAGAACTAGGGAAATGCAAATGTACCTGCAGCACAGACACACGTTAGTGAAATGCAAATGATAATGGATATGCAGGGATGCAATGCAAGTAACATTCAACGGGGACCAAAGCTGTAGCTGAATAGCCTAAACCCAATCAAGAAAGGTCTCAGATAGACCATCCAGAAGTCATCAAACCCTGGTCTCAGATAGACCTAAAAATAGAACTCCAACACTGGTCTCTGACAGACCTCAAATCATAACTCACTGGTCTCTGATAGACCTCAAATCACATCCATAATTGGTCTCTGACAGACCTCATAACACACCTCCACTTGGTCTCTGACAGACCTCAGAATAAATCTCCACATGGTCTCTGACAGACCTCAAACCTCTCCATAAATAACCAGGATCTCTGATCAAGAAATAACCGGTAGTCTGGAGGTCTAGTTACCTGCATAACCCTGAATCCCCTCACAGGTGGGTGGCCCTATAACTGGCACAAGGTACGGCATCCTATGCGGTCGTCGGCGTCACAGACTTTCAGGGTTGATGATACGATTCCCAGAAGGAGTGGCATCATCAATTCCTGAAGAGGCCTCACTCAGCCAATTTCCAAATGATCGGTCCCCAGAGTCGACAATCCAACTAACCAGCAACCCACGCCAACCAAAGGAAGGGGCAGGAGGCCAACCAGAGGAACCTCGTCTGAGTGTAGATTTCATGGGACACCAAAGCAAGCAAAGCAAGCGGGCGCCCACTAATTTCTACTCTAATTCTAGGTGCACTCAAGCCCAGGTCCGGCTTATCTCTCAATATCAGAACACCCGTCACACCCCAGATACAGCAATAATAAACAATATATATAAAGCTGAAAAATACAGGGTTAGAAATATACAATAACTCCATGCAAAATCCTCGACGGGAAAACAAGCGCTAGGATTGACTCTCTCAAGGGACGTTGGATCCCAAATGCATAAGGACCGTCGCAGTCCTTAGCAGCCAGGGGACGTTGGGTCCCCAGCAGAGTCGCCAGCTGTCGCTACTGCGAAAATCGGCGCCGGCTGAACAGAAGAGTCGCCACCGTGCGTTATTTATCCCACGGGAGGGAAAGGAAACGCTCAGAGTAAACCTCGCACAACACGGGAAAGGTATGGTCGTCGCAACCAAAACCTGGATTCGGGAGTCGGTTACGCAAGGGGAAGGTATTAGCACCCCTCACGTCCGTCGTACTCGACGGGATCCACGCTTGTTTTCGGGTATGGATTGTTATTCTATCTAAACTATAGGTCAAGGGTTAAAAAGAAAATAAAATGAAAATAAAAATGACTCGGCAAAGTATCGCACTTTATGCCTACGTATTCTCGCCTGGAACGAGAAATCAGAGTCAACGTAGTTCGCCTACCTACGGGAAAGGAGGGGAAGGTTGCTCGCTAGGATATCGCATCCTATGCCTACGTACTTCCACACAGCATGAAAGATCAGAGCAAACGTAGTTCGGGCCACGTACGACACAAGTCTGTTTTGACTGATTTTATTCCTTCTGAAAAAGGTTTTTCTGATTAACAGTCCAAGCGGACAAAAATGACGTTTTGATGAGTTCACATTCTTTTACGGAAGAAGTGTCTTTTATTGTGTTTGAAATCTTTATGTGTTTTTCTGTTTGTTTTGAGAAAGAAAGAGACAGAACTCTAACCTACGGTTGCGAAGGGAAACAAACTAACCTAATGTTATCATGCATGGGTTAAGACCTAGTGTCTATCATGCTCCTCTCTTGCGCAGAGAGAAACAGAGATCCTAAGGGATAGGCAGAAACAGAAACAATATCAGATATATACAGTAAAGCAGTAAAATGCATGGATGCAACAATACAAGCGAGGCAAGGGAGTCCCACTCAACCTCGAACCTAGAAAACAATAGGCGAAAGTGAACAGGCTTCACTTTCAACCCAGCAGGGTAAACAGCAAACAATACAGTCAGGAAACCAATCAATACACCAACAAATGAAATACAGCAAAAGAAACAGCATCAGCAGCTCTAAATCAACAACTGGCTTCAAGCAATCTCCAATCAGCTACGGGCTTCAACAAGCATTAATCTCCATCTTCATGACCTTCAGGCAAGGGCTTTGATCATCAGTCTTCCATCTGCAATGGCTCAAGCTCAAACCTCCTGGATGAGGGATCAGTCACAAGAGTGAATTGGGTGTTAAGCAATCAGCTGACTACCAAAGGTGGTGAACAGACTGCTTCTAACACAAGAGACATTTTCTCTCAAGAGTTCTATCTCATAGACACCATCACCAAGCCTTCCAAAGGAAGGGGGTGAGTGTCTTAGAGAGACTCTGAATCACAGAGAAGAATGGATGCAGACAAGGCAATCCATGTTTGAGAAACAATCATTCTAATCTAGAGCTCTGCCTAGCTCCTAAACCCTAGTCTCCTCAGCAACTGATAGCAAGAAACTCATCCTCAACTCTGACAGTTGATCTTCAGCATTTGAATCTTCAATGGCTTCATCTCCACAAATCTTCAGCTTCCCCAGGGCCCCAGACAAACCCAATACCCAATCAAACAATCAACAATCCCCAGAGGGCACACCACACCAGACAGCAGATATACAGATAGTAATAATAGCAGTAGGGGAGTCCTAATTTTTTCTAAGGGATCTAATAGCTACCCATAGCCCATATAGTCCCATAACTAATCTATTCAAACCCTAAGTCCTAAGGGAGAAAATTGAACTTCCTAAGTTGTTACCTAAAACCCTAGTTTTGATCATGATATTCAAGCATTTATTAATCACCTAAAACTAACTCCTAAAAATGGGAAATAAAATATTTCTACAAGCCTAACATCTCATCTAAACAATATGAAAAGAATGATCAAAAAATATTAAAGCATGTGAGAGAACAAAAATCATAAAAATAATGCATGAAATGTAACTATTTATTATGCTATTTATTTAGAAAATATGTAAAAAATATGAAATAAAACTAAAAATGAAATTTTATTTTTCTATAATATTCTAGACATTTTAATGAAAACATGGTAAAAAGAATGAATTAAAAAGCATTTTTTATGAATTATTTATGAATTTTCAAAGATGGTAAAATATTAAAATGAAATTAAGAAAACTAAATGAATGAAATGAATAAGGGGGGGTGCATTCAGTAGGCGCGTTCAGTTCAATTCTGGATGGGCCAGGAAATAGGGGGGTGTGGACATCAAATTCACTTAAGCCCAATACAGCCAACTAAATGATACGCTGCGTTTCAAGCCATCTCAGATTTCTTCACGTTTTGAAATTAAACCAGGGCCACACGATTACCACTTTGGTCAATGGTCTTATGCTGATCCTAGGGTGGAAACATCATCACCTACCTTTGAATTCTGAGAATTGGAGGGAAGCCATGAGAGAACAGAGCTATGAACACGCACTTCCATCAATTCGTATCTCCTCAAAACCTTATAAAATCTTGAAATTAAAGACCCTAATATGCTCCAAATTCATCACTGAATCTCACCATGGCCCTAGAATCAATTGAAACATTCTCTAACCCTAAACACGAATCAAAATCAGAAATCTACTCAAGAACCAACTCTCACAATTCTCAAAATTAATTGGTTCATTCTCTTCCTCATGTTTACCTGAGCATTTCTTGCTATCAAGCTAGGATTATCTCTCAAGATTCAGTGAGTTCTTGCTCCACAAAGAAATGGTGTCACTAACTAAATCATCACTAAATCATCTCTAACTCTCCAGAATTCATCTGCTAATGATCTCTAACCATTCTACACTAATAATTCTAATCAATTTTGCTTAATTAAAGGTGAAGGAAGAAAATTGCAAACCTGTAAAAATTGAGTGAACAGATGGATCAAATCTTCGATTCAATGCATCAATCTTTCCAGAATCATTCACCAAGCCATGTTCTTGCTTCTGTATGCAATAATTTTGATTGAGATGCTCTGAATCTTTGAAACCGATTTGCACTTGCAGGTGTGAAAATTGAAACTCAAGAACACGATTCCCGCATGAATTCCTTCTGATCTTGATTGGTACACACTCAGAAACTCATATGGGATTGATCTGAATCAAAAAACTGGATTGAATGTGAAGGAAATGATGAAACCGAATGTGACTTGTAATGGAGAATTTTTGATCTCACTCTCTCTTTTCTGCATCAATTCTCACCAAAACCTCTCTCTGATCCACTCTACTCAATATATAGAAGAAGTTTGGGCCTTCTAGAACTTGCTGGAAGCTTCTAATGAGAAGTTGGAAATCTCATGTCATGAGATCTCATTTCATGCCATCCACATACCACTTTGTCATTCCCTTTTGTGCAGCAGCTGGATCTGATTTGAAAATCTCCCCACATGAGATTTTAGATGTGCTAGAATGCTTTAGAAGCCTTGCCCTTGATCCCCCATATGTTTGGCACATGTAACTTCAATTACAAGAAATCTATGATAACTCCATGAATCTGACCTCAACTCAAAATTCTAATAATGCCAATGATTTTAGAATCCCATTTCCACTCAAAATCATATATTGGAAGTCTCCATTTGGACTTGTAAATCTCCCAAACCATTTTTCACTTTGAAATTATTCACTTTATAAACCTTTTTAGTTCATATTTTGACCAATCATGCAACTCCATGCTATGAGCTTCTCTAATAACTTGTGACCTTCTTTCTAGACTTAAAATCCCATTTGGAGCAAGTTTGATGTTGTAAGTTTTTCCATTTGAGGCCTCCTTGTATGAGTTTTGGGTATAGGTTAAAATGACCTGTAATTCACAAATGCCCAAAATACCCTTTGCTTGTCAAGACCATAAGTTGAGTTCTCCACATCATATGAAGGCATGCCATACCATTCTAGAAAGCTAAGACAATGAGGAACAATTCTTATGTTGACCAAGAATTCATTTGAAATCTCCTTGAGGGGCAAAACTAGCTTGGAAGTCAAGTCACTTTCACAGACAAAAATTCAGACACCCCAGATGACCTGTAACTTGTAAGGACCATAACTTGAGTTCTATAAATCTCCTTGAGGTCTTCCACCACTCAAATTAAAGGTCTTGAGATCCTCTACAAGTTTCATGTTGGCCAAGAAGCCATTTGAAGCTAGCATTTTGACTTATCTTGCTTGGAAATTTGACCTAAACTAGGGGATTTTACAGAGAAACCCTAATTTAGTAACTCCTCTTCTCCTTGATTTTTCTTGAATTCTCCTTGTCATATCTCCATATCTTTATTCTCCATGTCCAATATTGATCCCCACATCTCTCCAATAGCCTTGAATGCTCTTTTAAACCAGTCAACTGACCTAGGGTTGACCTAGGGTTGACCCAGATGAAACCCTAGTTGACTGTCTTCAACTGTAGCTCTTGTGCTCTCATCAATGACTTGTTTTCTTCTCCAAATGACTTTATAAGTCTCTCAAGATGTCTAGATGCTCTCCATGCTTTCATTTCACAGCTCATAACCCTCTTGTTGATCCTCAGGTACCCTCAGCTAAGAGATGGACTCAAGGCTTGATCTGCTGAGCTCTTTGCTTTCAAATTCTTTCCTGATGACTTGAATATGACTGAATTGGGATAATAACCTCTTGATAGGCCTCTAGAGATGAAAATAATGATTGGTCCCCTGTTGAATGACTGGCTATGCTTATGCTATGCAGATGGTTAGTCTATGTACATGACTCTATATGCAAATGCTAGTGACAATGAACCATGAACCACATGAATATGGTTGAGCAAATTTTAGGGTGCAACAGCGTGGATCAAGCCAAGCGTGCCAGGACAAAGTCTTTGCAATTGGTCTATCCGAGAAACTGTTCCGGTGACAACTAAACAGTAATGATTTGTTGTTGAATAATCCTGTGCCCTACTTGGGGCACAATGATTTTGCTTAGGGCCATTTGGTTATGTACAGTACATTGTTTAATCATGAATAAACGCGTTTTTCATATACAAATATTGTGATCCTTGTTTTTCCTGTTTTTATTTTTTACAATAAAATAGCAACGTGGTTATTTGCTTTGTCTGTGTTTTGAAGCATTTAACCATTTCCTTTGCAGGATTACTATTTCAGATGACATCTATGAACCGCCTATGACTCATTTTGACTTCGAGCACCCGATATTTCAGGCTGAGGAAGAGATTGTGGAAGATGGCGACGTACCAGAAGAGCTGACCTGGTTATTGAAACAAGACGAAAGGATCATTCTGCCTCATGTGGAAGTCATTGAGATTATCAATTTGGGGTCGGAAGGGGTTGAAAGGAACATCCGTATAGGGGCCGCACTGCAAAGCGACATTAAGCAGAGGTTGGTTGAGATGCTCACAGAGTACAGTGATATTTTTGCCTGGTCGTACGAGGACATGCCGGGGTTGGATACGGATATGGTTGTGCACCGTCTGCCATTAAAAGAAGAATGCCTTCCGGTTAAGCAGAAGCTCCGAAGAACTAGACCGGACATGGCTGTGAAGATTAAGGAGGAAGTTCAAAAACAGTGGGATGCTGGTTTCCTAGCTATTACAAAATATCCCACATGGGTCGCTAATATTGTGCCAGTGCCAAAGAAAGACGGTAAAGTGCGAATGTGTGTAGACTACCGTGACTTGAACAAAGCGAGCCCGAAAGATGACTTTCCACTTCCTCACATCGATGTGCTGGTTGATAACACCGCTCAATTCTCCGTATTCTCCTTCATGGATGGCTTCTCGGGCTACAATCAGATCAAAATGGCGCCGAAAGACATGGAGAAGACTACTTTCATTACTCCCTGGGGAACATTTTGTTACAAAGTGATGCCCTTCGGATTGAAGAATGCTGGGGCAACATATCAACATGCTATGAGGACTCTCTTTCATGACATGATGCATAAAAAGATCGAGGTTTATGTTGATGATAAGATTGCCATATCCCATACGGAGGAAGAACATTTGGTGAATCTGCTGAAACTGTTCAAGAGGCTTAGGAAGTTCAGGATGAGACTGAACCCTAACAAGTGCACCTTCGGGGTGAGATCAGGTAAACTACTGGGGTTTATCGTGAGCGAAAAAGGAATAGAGGTTGATCCTGCGAAAGTAAAAGCAATACAAGAAATGCTGACGCCTAAAATAGAAAAAGAAGTGCGCGGATTTTTAGGGAGGTTGAACTACATCGCCCGGTTCATCTCTCACTTAACTGCGACGTGTGAGCCGTTATTCAAGTTGTTGAAAAAGGACCAGACTGTGACTTGGAATGAAAATTGTCAAAAGGCGTTCGACAAGATAAAAGAATACTTGCAGGAACCTCCTGTTTTGATACCCCAGTGGTCGGGAGACCATTGATTATGTATTTGACGGTTCTTGAGGAAAGTATGGGTTGTGTTCTCGGTCAACACGACGAGACAGGACGTAAAGAGCATGCGATCTACTACTTGAGTAAAAAGTTCACATACTGTGAGTCCAGATACTCAATGCTCGAGAAAACGTGTTGTGCGCTAGCCTGGGCCGCCAAACGTTTGAGGCAATAAATGCTAAATCATACAACCCTGCTCATTTCAAAGATGGATCCTATCAAATACGTGTTTGAGAAGCAAGCACTCCCCAGAAGAATCGCCTGATGGCAGATGGTGTTAACCGAATATGATATTTAATATGTCTCACAAAAGGCCATTAAAGGTAGCGTCTTGTCAGAGTACCTTGCGGAGCAGCCTGTTGAGGACTACCAATCGATGAGGTTTGATTTTCCTGACGAGGATATCATGTACCTGAAGATGAAGGATTGTGAAGAACCGTTACCGGACGAAGGACCAAAATTGGGTTCCAAATGGCAGTTAATATTTGATGGAGCTGTGAATTCCTATGGTAGCAGAATAGGGGCAATCATTACTACTCCTCAGGGGTCGCACATCCCATTTACTGCTCGATTGACCTTTCCGGTTACCAATAATGAGGCTGAATACGAGGCTTGCATCATGGGTCTTGAAGAAGCTATTGATTTGCGAGTCAAACATCTGGATATATACAGAGACTCAGCTCTAGTGGTGAATCAGATTAAAGGAGAATGGAAGACACGTCAGCCCAACTTGATACCATACATGAATTATGCAAGGAGATTGTTGCCTTTCTTCGACAAGGTTGAATTGCATCATGTGCCGCGAGCAGAAAATCAAATGGCTGACACCTTGGCGACATTGTCTTCCATGTATAAAGTTAACTTCTGGAACGAGGCTCCCGGGATTGTTATCTCTCGGCTCGACAGACCCGCCTTCATATTTGCTATTGAAGAAGCATCTGATGATAAACTCTGGTACTTTGACATCCAGAATTTCCTGAAGAACAAGGAGTATCCGACTGGGGCACCCAGTCGAGATCAGAAGACTCTCAGGAGATTGGCTGGCAATTTCTATCTAAATCCGAACGGTGTCCTATACAAAAGAAACCACGACTTGGTGTTGCTACGCTGTGTAGACGAGAAAGAGGCGAAGTTGCTCATGGAAGAGATACATGAGGGTACGTTTGGTACACATGCTGGTGGGCATGCAATGACGAGAAAACTGTTGCGGATAGGTTATTACTGGCTAACTATGGAAACAGACTGTTTCAAGTTTGCAAAGAGGTGTCATAAGTGCCAAATTTATGCGGACAAGGTCCATGTACCACCAAGTCCTCTGAATGTGATGTCATCACCGTGGCCATTCTCGATGTGGGGAATTGATATGATTGGTAAGATTGAGCCTACGGCATCAAACGGGCACCGGTTCATTTTGGTGGCAATTGATTACTTCACCAAGTGGGTGGAAGCAGCGTCATATGCCAATGTCACCAAACAAGTGGTAGCCAGGTTTATCAAGCGAGATATTATCTGCAGATATGGAATCCCTGAGCGGATCATCACCGACAACGGTTCGAATTTGAATAACAAGATGATGAAAGAGCTGTGCCAGAATTTCAAGATTGAGCATCATAACTCTTCTCCGTACCGACCCAAAATGAATGGCGCTGTTGAAGCAGCCAATAAGAACATAAAGAAGATTGTTCAGAAGATGGTTGTGACGTATAAGGATTGGCATGAGATGATACCTTTCGCTTTGCACGGTTATCGTACGACGGTATGCACATCAACCGGGGCAACCCCTTTTTCATTGGTATACGGAATGGAGGCAGTATTACCGTTGGAGGTTGAGATTCCTTCCCTGAGGGTTTTACGAGATGTCCAACTTGACAAGGCAGAATGGGTAAAAGACAGGCTGAATCTGCTGAGTTTAATGGATGAGAAGAGGCTAGCTTCTCTCGCATACGGTTGGTTGTATCAGAGCCGGATGAAGAAAGCATACGATAAGAAGATATCTCCACGAAGCTTTCAGACGGGCGACCTTGTGCTGAAGAGGATTCTCCCGCCACAAACAGATCACAGGGGCAAGTGAACCCCTAATTACGAAGGGCCATACATTGTCAGAAAAGTCTTCTCAAGAGGAGCATTGTTATTGTCCACCATGGACGGTGAAGACTTTACGTCGCCTGTGAATTCGGACGCAGTTAAAAAATACTTTTCTTAAAAGTGACCCGCTGGACAGTAAAAAGAGAGTCCAGGCAAAAATGGGGCATCCTGGCGAACCAAAAAATAGAATAAAAGGTTCGGGCAAAATTTAGGGATAAAATTGAAAAGATGTACACCCGCGAAGTCGAAAACCTGCATTGGGCGACTTCGGCAAAAAAGGGTATCCCGGTGAATTGAAAACCCGCAAAGGGCGATTCACGCAAAAGTTAGGGATTTGAAAAGCAAATGACTGCGGTCCGAATCTGATACCTGCATTGCTTAGTGGTTTGGGAATACCTGAGGGTTCGTTTATCCAACACAATCTCTTCCAAAAATTGAATACCAGGAAAGCACCAGAGTCAGGCGAGTCATAGGAGGATCAGCTCACGATGTTTGTCTGCACCATGTTGCCGACATGTGTACAAATTCGAGTTGTATTTATGTTTTTATGCTTCCTGTGCATATATATATATGTGTGTGTACGCAACTTCCTCTTTCCAGGAGTTGCATCCGATGTACAAAGCTTTGCCTATTCAGAGGCCTGTTATTAATAAAACATGTTATTCAGTATTTGATGATCGTGCTTTACTGTTTTGTATGTGGAAAACGTCAATGTTTTTGATAAACTTGTATGTGCATAACTTTGATGGCCCTTGCCAATAATTGCTAAAACTTCGAATTGACTGAAGTAATGTCACGGACACTAACCCGAATAGATTTGGTTGTATAGATTTGTCTTGTCTCGTTTGTGTTTTGCAGGGTTCTCGCCTTAAAAGCGGACGATCAGAAATTAGGGCCCCAGCCGGAGGTTCGTGGTGAAAGAATTAACGTTGTGCGAAGCCAATCCCCATGCAGGTCGCACCTCATCTTCAAAAGTAGAGATGATTTTGTCCCTTACCGAAGAGATCAATTTCCCCAGCTAGTCGCAGCTTATCCCCAGAGGATATTCCCCGCCAGTCAAGATCAGTATCCTCTGCAGAGGTTGCACTCCCCAGAGAGTCGAGTATGTGAACAATCAATCCCCAGCTTGGAGGATTCCCGCAGTGTTTAACCAAGTCATAGTTGGTTCAGAAGGATCATTCCCATAGAAGATGGTTTTCTTCCCGCAGGTCATCATGCCTTCGTCAGGATGATTATCCCCAGCGGAGCGGTAACTCCGAGTTTGAAAGCTGTGCCCAGACAGTATCGTTTCCTCCAGAAGGATTTCCTCATTCCCCAGCTGAGTCGTTTCTTGTTCAGTCAGTTTACTGTCCCCAAGAGAGTCGATTCTTCCCCAGTGGAGTTACTCTCCCCAGCAGGTGTTATCCTTTCCTCCCAGTGGAAATCAAAGTTTAATCTCCTCGGCAGAGTTGGTGGTATGTCCGGCATTTATTTTGCCGGAGGGCTTTATGATGCCCGTTCGTCCCCAACATGGTGGTATTTGCTCAACGGCCATGACGAAGAAAGCTTGTCAAAGTTTCCCCAGCAGCTTGAGCCTGCATTTGCATTTGCATATAGTGTCATATTTGCATCTACCCAAAAACGCATAGCATATCCGTGTTGTACGGAGCATTACGCCATTGTCAAACATGCACATTTTGAAACATAAGCCAGGTTGGTTAACCTTTGGTTTTCAAATGTTGTTTCCCTTGCAGGTGGAGTGGAGCTCTTGCTCAAATCAATTACTAAATATTAAAAATTCCAGCCTAAGACATGTGAGGATAATGGTCGTCTTGTCATTATTCCCCACAGAGTTGCTTGCTTAAGTTTCTCTTACCCCTCCCGCGGAGTATTTCTTCAAGATTGTTGTTATGTCAGTATCAAAAAAATTTCGTGAATCATTTTTTGGGAAATTGCCGCCTATGTCGAAGTAGGTGTCTGGCAGTTTGAGTTCAGAAAATCCTCGGTAGAGTCCTTTTCAGATTTATTGTCGTGTCAGCATTAAAGATTGAAAGATTGGACCATTATGTGTTACCCATTTGACTGATGGAGTTAGCTACTGCAAAGATAGGAAGAGAAGCTGTAATCAGAGTATTACCCATAGCGATGGCGGTGTTATTTTCCTGTAGCGATGACAGAGTATTACCCGTAGCGATGGCGGGTGGATACTGAAATTTATCTGTGAAAGTCACTTGACTTCCAAGCAACTTTTGCCCATCAAGGAGTTTTCAAATGGATTCTTGGTCAACATAAGAGTTGTAGATCTTGATCTTAGATTTAATTTGAGTACTAGAAGTCCTCAAGAGGATTTGTAGAATTCAAGTTATGGTCTTGGCAATCCAGGGGTATTTTGGGAAAGTTGAATTATAGGTCATTTTTGAGCATAGGTCAAAATCTTCATGTTCCACTTCGCAAATGAAAACTTTTTCAACATGGAATGTGCTTAAAATGATGTATTTAGGTCAAATAAGTCATCATGGTGGATTGATCGGCTTATTTCAAAAAGTCACTTAAAATGGCCTAAAAAAAGGGAATAAGTCAAATAAAGTTTGGTGGAAAAAATCAAATTTTGGGTTAGAGGTCACAAACAAGCCATATGACATACCAATTTGATGTAAAATGCATTTTAAAGACAATGGCATTGCCACAATTTTGAATAGAGGGTTGTTTCAAGGACTTGCTTTGTGAATGAGTTACTTGCATCATAAGGCACATATGCAAAACCACACGTCCAAGCAAATGCAAGGCTCCTTTCCATCCATACACCTCCAATATCTCATTTGGAGAGAATTTAAACTCATAACCAAGTGAATTGCAAGCCAAAACATGAGATGGTATGTGCATAGCATAAGAAGAGATTTTCATGACATGAGAAGTTGATTTTCTCATTGGATTAATCTAGAACTTTCTAGGGTCTTCAAATACGTTCTATATATACTTGTGAAGAGGTTCAGAGCAAGAGTTGGTGATTCATTTGTGCAAAAACCATAGATTGACATTGGAGTTTGGAAGAGAAAAAGTGAGAGATCAAAGTTGGATTCAAGGCATTTTCAAGAGTTATCAAGAATTTAATCTTCTCCAACAAACTTCAACAAAGGTTTTCCGCACTTTTTGGCAAGAAAAAACGAGCTCCAACTACTCCGTTTCGACGCTCCGAAGCCGGTATGTGATATTCACTTTTTCTATGATTTTAGGACGAATTAGATTAGATTATTCATGTGGTTAGGATCTGGAAAATGTATAGATGAAATTAGGATCAAGAAATTAAGGATTAGAGACTTTTTTGGATGAGTATGTTTTCTTGATGATGATATATCTATTTGATCATGGAGTTTTGATGGAATCCAAGAGCATATTTGGAATCCTTGATTTTTTTCCTTCAAGCTTGACTAAAATTTCGTGCGAAACGGTTAAGAATCGATGGAGTTATGTTGCTCAGAAGTTACTGAAAAAATGTCACCGCCGGAACAGCTACAGTACCGTGCGGGTACTGTTCCCACCCCCACTTGCGAGGCCCACACGGACATTGCTTTGGAATTCTGTTGTTCGCACCCCTGGCCCAATGCACATTAACTTAGTTTAATTCATTTTCGTTCTTTTTTTCTGTTTTAATAGATGTTTGGATTAATTGCGTTAAAAATAGTAAAAATGATCGAAAAATTATGAAGTTTTTTTTCTGTAGATCTTGGTTGTCTTAAGGAACTGTAGGAGTTGAGTTTGCATTTTAGGATTTTATTTGAATTAGTTACGAATTTTCTTTTGTGCTAATATCCATTGTTATGCATAATTGATATTGCTAATTGTTTAATTTTTTTCTCTTTGATGCTTTAGGCTTTTGAGTTGATTCTTTCGATATGATTTAGAGGACATACATAGGTTTCCCCTGAAATTTTCTTAGAATTTTTAAAATTGATTACATTCTGTTTTAGGTGTGTAGTTTAGAGCCTTCCCAAATAATGATTTCCCATGACCAAATTTCATTTAGTAATTGTTTAGATGACCTAGAAATTGATTTAGGTCCTGATTCTGGAATTTTAGAATGTTCAAACATGCATGTTCACATAGGAATTTTATTAGAATTTTACAATTTATTGTGCTACTTTTTTTGGGTTTTGCAAATGATTGTTGCTTTCGGTGTTCTCTCTTGAGTGCTTTGCCTTGTTTGGAGCGTTTGGTGGACTTGGAGCTTGAAGACTTTGGATTCCTTTTTATAAGAGCTTCTGGACATGATGAAGATGCTTTGGCTTGAAGAGTGGGGCTTGGAGTGGAGATTTATTTCTCTTTTAAGTTTGTTTTAGGAGTTGGTAGAATTAGGCTTTAAGGGAGAGCTTTTGTAGAATTAGTTCATTTCTTCCATCAAACATAGAATGCATTGTTTGCTTCTATTCTATCCTATGATGCAAAGTCCTCTTAGTGAAGTTCCATCTCTCCTTTGGAGGGAAGTGGGGCATACCCTAGAGAGTAGAACTTTTGAGGATACATTTCCACTTCGATGTTGGTTCTTGTTGAATTCCTTTGGTTTTCAGCAAGTATGCCAACATTGCAACTTGATCTTGATGACAAATCCCTTCTTGGAGTGTGCTTGCTAAAGCTTGGAGATGAAGATTGAAGAAGCTTGAGGATGGAATCTAGCTCAAAGACAAGACCTTTGCTGTCATTTCAACTTTGCTGTTCAGAGCGTGTTGTTGCTGTTTGTTGTAGGAGTTTGTTGCTGCTGCTTGGGCTGCCTCCTCTGTATCTTTTGTTTTTCTCTGTATTGTCTGTTGGCTTGTGCTGCTTGCCCTTTAGGCTTAAAGTGAAGTTGATTCACTTTGCCTGTTGCTTTCTTAGGTTCGAGGTTGAGTGGGACTCCCTTGCCTTGCTTGTTTTGCTGCATCTCATGCATACTTACTGTTTACTGTATATCTGCTGTTTCTTTTCCGTTTATCCCCTAGGATCTCTGATTTCCTCTGCGCATGAGGGAATTATGACAGACATTAGGTGTTAATCCATGCATGAAAACATTAGGGTAGTTTTGATTCCCCTTTCAAACCCTAGGTTTTTAGACTTCTCTTCTACCTCAGAACAATTCAAAACACAGTAATACGGATAATCGATGTCGTACGTTACGAGCCTTAAGCTATTTGAGAAAGGTTGCTGGAGGGTCACTCTTCAGTAATCTGATTACTTAGTGTGTTACCCTTAGGGTGACATACGACGTAGTCACCCTCAAATCATAGTCTCTAGTACGTCAGAGATTGCAAACATCATAAAAAACAGTTCTTGCGTAAAAGACTGAAAACAAACATCAGAGTGTCATTTTTGTCCGCTTGGACTCTTAATCAAGAAAACCCCTTTCATAAGGAGATAAAAAACAGTCAGACAAGCTTGTGTCTTCCGTGGCCCGAACTACGTTTGCTCTGATCTTTCATGCTGTATGAAAGTACGTAGGCATAGGATGCAATATCCTAGCGAGCAACCTTCCCCTCCTTTCCCGTAGGTAGGCGAACTACGTTGACTCTGATTTCTCGTTCTAGACGGGAATACGTAGGCATAAAGTGATATACTTTGCCGAGTCATTTTCTTTTTTTTAACCCTTGACCCTGTAGAATAGATAGAATAACAATCCGTACTAGAAAACAAGCGTGGATCCCGTCGAGTACGACGGACGTGAGGGGTGCTAATACCTTCCCCTTGTGTAACCGACTCCCGAATCCAGGATTTGGTTGCGATGACCATTCCTTTCCCTTCTTTGCGGTAGATTTACTTTGAGCGTTTCCTTTCCCTCCTTTGGAATAAATAACGCACGGTGGCGACTCTTCTGTTCAGCCGTGTCGCTACTGCGAAAATCGGCGCCGGCTGACAAAAGAGTCGCCACCGTGCGTTATTTATCCCAACGGAGGGAAAGGAAACGCTCGAAGTAAACCTCGCAAAAAACGGGAAAAGGTATGGTCATCGCAACCAAAACCTGGATTCGGGAGTCGGTTACGCAAGGGGAAGGTATTAGCACCCCTCACGTCCATCGTACTCGATGGGATCCACGCTTTCTTGGTTGTACGGATTACACTTCTATCTAAACTAAAGGATGAGGTCTGAAAAGAAAAGAAAACATGACTCGGCAAAGCATCGCACTTTATGCCTACGTATTCCCGTCTGGAACGAGAAATCAGAGTCAACGTAGTTCGCCTAACTACGGGTGAAGGTGGGGAAGGTTGCTCGTTAGGATATCGCATCCTATGCCTACGTACTTCCACACGGCATGGAAGATCAGAGCAAACGTAGTTCGGGCTACGCACGACACAAGCTGTTCAAGTGTCTTTTATGAAAAATCTCACCTTAAACAAGGCTTTTCTTATTGCAAAAAGGTTGATGTTGGTTCAAATCTTTTGACGGAAGAAATGAATTGATTTCTGTTATCACCTTTATTAATGTTTTCTGTTGTTTTGAAGGAAGAAGAGATGACACTCTACAAATCCTAGGGTTGAAAAAGGGGAATAAAATCTACCCTAATGTTATCATGCATGGGTTAAGACCTAATGTCTATCATATTCCTCTCTTGCGCTGAGAGAAACAGAGATCCTAAGGGAATAGACGGAAACAGAAACAGCAGATATATACAATAAAGCAGTAAAATGCATGGATGCAACAATACAAGCGAGGCAAGGGAGTCCCACTCAACCTCGAACCTAGAAAACAATAGGCAAAAGTGAACAGAATTCACTTTCAACCCAACAAGTTAAACAGCAAACAATACTATCCGGGAAATTCACACAATACATCAAGAATTAAATCAGCTAAAACTAAACAGCAAAGCAATCTTCATCAGCATCTGCAACCATCTTCAGGCTTCAAACAAGCATCAATCTTTATCTTCAATCTCCCAATGGCTTTTCTTCAAGTCCCACTCTCCAAGCTGAGGAATCAATCACAAGAATAAACTGGGTGTTAAGCAATCAGTTGACCACCAAAGGTGGCAAACAGACTGCTATCAACACAAAGAATATTTCTCTCAAGAGTTCTATCTCTTAGACACTATCACCAAGCCTTCCAAAGGAAGGGGGTGAGTGTCTTAGAGAGACTCTGCATCACAGAGAAGGATGGAGGCAGTCCAGACCTTCCATGTTTGAGAATCAAGTTTACTACTCTAGAGCTCTGCCTAACTCCTAGATCCTAGAAACTTCAACAGCTGCCAGCAAGAGATACTCCTCATCAACTCTGGAAGTTGGTCTTCATTCTCTGATCTTCACATGGACTTCATCACCACAGACTTCAGCTCAAACCCCAAGTCCCAAACAAACCCAATACCCCACACAGACAAATAATAACCCTAAAGAGGGCACACCACACAGTCAATCAAATATAAGCAATATACTAATAGCAGTAGGGGAATCCTAATATTTTCTAAGGGATCTATTATCTACCCATAACCCCTATAGTCCCATACGCCAAAAATCAAGTCAAAATTCCTAAAAGAATTAATCTATCTCACCTATGCTCACTTAAAACCCTAATTTCATTACTCTAATCTCACCTAATCAAATCACCTAAAAATTACTCCTAAAATTATGAATTAAATCCTATGTACAAGTTGAAGTCCTAAGCTAATCAACCTAAAAAGAATGGGCCCTAAATATAAGGGGAACTATTAGAACTAAAATCAACAAATTTGAGTACTAAACTAAACTCATTAAAAAGCCATTTAAAAGAAAAATACACAAAAATATCAAAAAAAAAAATAAAATGCCATTTTTATTATTGGATATTTTTCTTAACAAAATTATTGACCTATATCAAAAAGAACCAATTAAAAACAAGCTTTTTTCAATTTTATATAGATTTTCTAAGATCAAAGAAAATATAAAAGAAAATAAAAATCACAAAATGAATAAAATGGGGAGGGGGTGCCAGAAGCAGACGCGCCCAGTTATATTGATCATTGGGCCATGAAGTGGGGGGGCGCGAATAACAAAAGCGCTAGGCCCAGCATGCATCATAAAATTGAATTAAAAATCAAAAGAAAAACATTAAAAACTCGGTGTATTTAGCAACCAATTTCAGTTCATTTTGTTGGGCTTCTCAAAAGGGGGGTGGGGATAGAATAAATTGGATCAGGCCCAGAATTGCGTTTAATGAAACGCATCGTTTGATGCTTCAATCTTTCCCTCCGTTTCTCAGCTTTAAACAAGGACCATTGGATGGGATTAAAATGTCAACAATTGGAAACGATCCAACGGCTGTGGGTCATCGTCTCCAACGAGCCCTAGGGTTTGTAGGATCTCCTCTCCCATGCACGAACTTCCACAGCTCTGTTCTCTCTCCTCACTCAACCAAATCCCTCGATCCAAAAACGAAAAATGGCCTACTCAAAGCCCTCTACAAGATCCTACCCTCAGATTTTTCTAAAACTCACTCTATAATTCAACTCGATAGCTGTAAGTCTTGGACACCATTGATTAGTTCTGTCATGCATGGTTATGAAATTTGCTCAAACTATACTAGAATGATCTAGGGATTATGCTGATCACTCTAAGCTAAAAAGCTAATATTATCCTGCCCTAGGTTGAGAATTCTTGGTCAAGAAAGTTGCACTGCCATGAATCAAACCTTCCCTAATGGCCATAACAGATTGTGCACATGTTCATCTACCTAAACCTAACACTTTTACACTAATAATCTAATCTAACAACACCTAATTAGGGAGATAGAAGATAAAATGCATACCTGCAATTCTTGATGAAACAGATGAGAATTGGCTCGATTCAACACTTGCAAGCTTTCACCAATGGTCCTTAGATGATGCTAGGGTTTCTGTTTGCAAAAAGTTGGAAGAAGAATGCTTGGATGAAGAGATTTGAATCTGATATGCTTCTTGCAATTTAAAACCCTAGAGCTTCAATCTTCCATGGATGGCTCTCTAATTCAGCATGTATGCATTCAAAAGCTTCAATGGATTGTGAATGAAGAAGAAAGATGAACAGAATTGGTGTAGAATATAGATTTTCACACTTTCTTACAATGGAAGCAACAATGGAATTCTCTCACTTCTCACTCTCTTTTCACCAACCCCTTGCACCAATGATCCACACTCATTATATAGATGATGATGGACAGATCTAGAAGTTTCTGGATGCCTCTAGGATGATTCTAGAATGTGGTGGAAAGTTATGGAAGTTCTCATGTGATGACACTTTGAAACATCTCATATCATGCTTGCATCCCTTCAAATTTGTGTTAACATCTCCTTACATGAGATATTGGGAGTGTATGTGTGAAAACAAGCTCTTTCTTGCCTTGAAATTTACCTTGTGCCAAGTTTTCCATACTTGCCTTATTATGGAAGTAACAAAAATACAAAGCAAGTCCAAAATTTAAACCCTAACTCAAAAAAAGTGGCTGAACCAATGTCTTTAAAATGATGTTTGAATTCAATTTGGTATATTGGATGACCCATTTTGGATTTGTAGATCTCTCAAACCAATTTTTCATTTCAACTTTTTCAACTTATATGCCTTTTTTAAGTCATTTTTCACCAACTTTGGTCAAGTCTTGTTCTATACATTTCCAAACTTCCATGACCTCTTTTCTAGACTTAAAATGACATTTTGAGCAACTTTGATGTTGTGAATTTTTCCATTTGAAGCTTCCTTGTATGAGTTTCAAGCATAGGCTAAGAATGACCTGTAATTCTCATATGACCAAAATACCCTTTGCTTGCCAAGACCATAAGTAGAGTTCCACAAATCATATGAAGGCATACCATACCTTTCTAGAAAGCTAAGACAATGAGGAACAACCCTCATGTTGACCAGAAATCCATTTGAAATCTCCGTGAAGGTCAAAAGTTGCTTGGAAGACAGACAACTTTCACAGACAAATTTCAGTGCCCTCAGATGACCTATAACTTGCAAGAGCTATAACTTGAGTTCTATAGATCATCTTGATGACTTCCACCACTAAAATTAAAGCTATGAAGATACTCTACAAGTTTCATGTGGACCAAGAATTCATATGAAGCTTGCATCTTGAGTTACACTGCTTTGAAGTTTGACCCAAATTAGGGGATTTTTACACTGAAACCCTAATTTGGTAACTCCATTTCTCCTTGACTCCTGTTGATTTTTCTTGGGCATAACACCATATCCATATCCATGTAGCAAATAATGAATCCCACATTCTTAAAATGCTCCTTTATTCCTTTCAAAATACTTCTTTGACCTAGTGTTGACCTAATGTTGACCCAGGTGAAACCCTAGTTGACTGACTTCAACTGAGGCTCTTGCAGTCATTCCAATGACTTGGTTCTTCTTCAAAATGATCATCTAGGCTCTTCATAACATCCATACACACCTCATGCTCTTGGCTCATAGCTCACACTTCCTCTGATAATTCCCAAACAACCTCAAGATAGGAGAGAATTCACTGATCAACCTGGCAGCTCTTCAAAGCTCAAATTCTTCCCTGATGACCTGAGTAGTCTTGAATATGCATGACCCTTGGATATGCCTCTTGAGATAAGAATAGCACTTGATCCCTGATTAAGATAACTTGCTTATGCTATGCAATGCAGATGAATACACTATGTACATGATGACAATGCAAATGATTATGCAATTGAAACATAAACCTAGGTTAGAAAAGGTTGGGCAAATTTTGGGGTGCAACAGCTGCCCCTATTCAAGCGGCTTGGACCCGACTGGATGAAGAGCGTGCGGCCTTCAGACATTCGAGGTACGAGACGGTTGAATACGAAAGAACCCGGAAATTTGCCAACCGCAAAAATAAATTGCGCATGATTACTGCTTGGGGAAAACCCTTCAGGGAAATGACTTCGGTTGTCACGGCAACAACTAACCACTCCTCTGTCAATCTGTTTTTTGTAAAATAATCTGATGTTGTCCGCAGACCACTCTATTCCGAAGAAATGAGCATACACCAAACAACGAGAAATTGTTGACATCACTTACCAACCTCTGTTGATCTCACTTATCAACCAAGCACACGCTAACCAGCGGGAGAATATTGACTTCACTTGTCATGTTGACTTCACTGATCAACCTTCCGTATCTTGAAGAGACGAGCAAACGCTTAACCAAGCAAGACAATGTTCGAAGACATGAACAACCGACTCTGCGGGGAAACGAGAAACTTAACTAAGCAACTCTGAGGGGGCCATTCTGACGACGGCCGTCAAACACCTGCTGGGGAAATTGGGAACTTAACCAAATACCCTGACGAGAATAACCTTGTTGAAAAATACGAGGAATCTAACCAAACAACTCCTGTAGCAAGCTCCCTGCTGGGGACTATGAGGGACTTAACCAAGCAACTCATTGAAGTAATCTCCTGCTGGAGAACATAACTCTGTTGGAGGAATTGCGGGTAACGACCCACAAACTGCATTACCGTCTTCTAATACTGATACCACAGCATCCCGAGAAAGGCTCAGACGGGGGAATACAAGTAACTTAACCAAGCGACTTGTCAAAGAATATCCTGCCAGGGACTACGAGGAACTTAACCAAGTATCTCGTTGAAGACCACCCCTCTAGGGATTATATCTCTACTGGAGTAACTGCATTATGCAATTTTCCCCGTACCCTGAGAAAGGACTCGGCTGGGGAGAAAGAGAAATGCTTGACCAAGCAACTCTGTTAGGGGAATATGTCATGACGAACACGATCACCACATGTCGTATGTGTTGCACCCTAAAATTTGCTCAACCTTATTCATTTGGTTTATGTTTCAATATCATTAGCATCTGCATATAGGGTCATGCACATAATCCACTCATGTGCATAGCATAAGCATAGCAAGTCATCCAACAGGGACCAATCATTATTCTCATCTCTATGAGCCTATCAAGAGGTTATTATTCTAATTCAATCCCATTCAGGTCACCAGAAAGAATTTGGAAGCTATCAAGTCAATGGATCAAGCAGTTCATCTATCTCCTAACTGAGGGTACTTGAGGATCAACAAAGAAATTGTGAGCTGTGGGCTGAGCATGGAGAGTATCTAGACATCTTGGAGGACTTAGAAGGTCATTTGAAGAAGAAGACAAGTCATTGGTATGACCACAAGAATTGCAGTTGAAGACAGTCAACTAGGGTTTCATCTGGGTTAACCCTAGGTCAACTCTAGGTCAATTGATTGATGGAAAGGAATTGAGGTCTATTGGAGAGATGTGGGATTCATCATTTGACATGTAGAGGAGGATAGGGGAATGTTTCAAGAAGAATTCAAGAGAAATCAAGGAGAAGAGGAGTTTCTAAATTAAGGTTTCTGTGTAAAATCCCCTAATTTAGGGCAAATTTCCAAGCAAGATAAGTCAAAATGCAAGCTTCAAATGGATCCTTGGCCAACATGAAACTTGTAGAGGATCTCAAGACCTTTAATTTGAGTGGTGGAAGAAATTAAGGAGATTTGTACAACTCAAGTTATGGTCCTTGCAAGTTACAGGTCATCTGAGGTATCTGAAATTTTGTCTGTGAAAGTGACTTGACTTACAATCTATTTTTACCCCTCAAGGAGATTTCAAATGAATTTCTGGTCAACATAAGAGTTTTTCCTCATTGTCTTAGCTTTCTAGAATGGTATAGTATGCCTTCATATGATTTGTGGAACTCTACTTATGGTCTTGGCAAGCAAAGGGTATTTTGGTTATCTGAGAATTACAGGTCATTTCAAGCCTATACCCAAAACTCATACAAGGAAGCTTCAAATGGAAACCTTTACAACATCAAACTTGTTCCAAATGACATTTTGAGTCTATAAAAGTGACCATGAAAGATTGGAAAGATTCATAGCACAAGGTTTCAAAATTGTTGGATTTAATGAATAAAAATGGACTCAAAAATGAGATTTTTCATATTTTGGCCAAATGAGGTGAAATTATAGGTCATTTTGAATGGAAAAATCATTTTGAGAACATTGGCTAAAGTGGAATTTTGAGGTTAGTTCAAATTTTAAGAGTAATTCATGGTTACTTGTAATGGAAGATACATAAACCAAATCCAAAGGAAATCATACATGGGAAGCTTCTCCAAGCTTCTAGGAGTTTCTAACCTCACCTATATATTGATATGAGTAACTCCATGCCATGGTTGGTGATCACATTTATTCAAAACCACAAGTTTCACACATTTCTCTCATTTTGCAAAAGCTTCTCAAACTACCTCAAATCTTCACCAATCTTCACCATTCTTGATATGATCTTCATCCTCATCATCCCTAGATCACACTTCTCACAAGCATTTGGTAGATTGGAGCTGAACTAGTGCCACACACTTCCATCCTCCAAGAAGCAAGAAACTTGGAATTGCAAGATCCAAGAGGTTTGAGTCCAATTCATTGCATACAGTAGTCAAGAACAAGCTCACTGATCAGTTTCCCATCATTTCAAGCATTGGATCAAGAGGATTCCATAGTTGTTTGCATCATCACACCAGGTTGGTAATGTCATTCGAATTGATTGATTTAGTGAGAATTATAGGGAATTGATAGTGTAGATTGGTTAGGATAAGTAAGATGATTGATTTTGGTAAGTTTGGACAAGTTTCATGGATGTTTATCATGGTGCACTAATTCTGTTAGGGATCATAGCATCAAGAATAATGAGAAATAATCTTAGGTTAATGGTTCAGATTGATCAGCATAGTGTGTAGAGTATGTTAGGACAAGAATTATGGAGAATTGAGAAGTTTGATCACAGGTGAAAATGGTGGTTTACAACTGTTATTCCTATCGAGTTTGATTATTGGTTGAGTTTAACAAAGAATTATGGACATGGCTGTGTAGAGGGGAAGAGGTAGAGCATTTTTGGTTTTGGAAGCGTGTGATTTCATGGAATAATGAAGGAGAACAGAATGGTGGAAGTTTCATTCATGATGGAGGGAATTTCAGAAACCCTAGGGTTTCTAAGGTTGAAGACAACCTTCTGGCCACACGATCAGGGTTTTGACCTTGACTTTGGGACTGATCCAATGGCCCTGATTTAAAATGAAAAACGGAGGGAGAGACTCAACCTAAACGCGTCGTTTCATTTATTAATTCTGACTGGGCCTCATAATCTCTTGCTAATGCCACCCCAATTGCCAGGCCCAATTCATTTCTAACTGAATATCTTGCTATATACACCGTTCAGGTTTTTTAATTTTGTTAAGTTTTCTGATTGCATTGGGCCCAGACGCGCTTGCTATGCGCGCCCCCCAGTCTGGGCCCATCCTTGCTTTTTAACTGAATTAACCTGCTTTCTGCACCCCTTTCCATTTAATTCATTTCATTTTATTTCAAAAAAAACATTAAATCTTTTAAAATTCATAATAAATCATAAAGTGCATATTTTCAATTGGTTCTTTTTGCATCATTTTCTTAATTTTGTCAAGAAAATTCTCATACAAAAAAATTAATAATTCATTTCATTTTCTTATTTTTGGCATATTTTTCTTTTAATTAGGTGTAAATAATATTTTGTTTAGTGCATGAATTTGTTAATTTTTGTTCTAATAGTTGCTTTAATATTTTTCACTCATTCTTTTTAGGTTGATTAGTAGATAAGATTAGCTTATATATACAATTTAGTTCCCATTTTTAGAAGTTAATTTTAGGTGTTTAGTTTAGGTGTGAACAACATGAACAAAATTAGGGTTTAAGTGATGACTTAGGAGAATTAAATCATTTCCCTTAGGACTTAGAGATTGAATATTTTAGATATGGGACTATAGGGACTATGGGTAGTTATTAGATCCCTTAGAAATCACTAGGATTCCCCTACTGCTATTAGTATATTACTGTCTATATTTCTGTGACTGGTGTGGTGTGCCTTATGGGATTATTGTTTGTCTGTATGGGTGTTGGGATTGCTTGGGGATTGGGAGAGCTGAAGACCTGTGATGATGAAGCCATTGGAGATCCAGAGCTTGAAGACCAACTTCCAGAGTCGAAGAGGAGATTCTTGCTAGCAGTTGTTGAGGAGATTAGGGTTTAGGAGCTAGGCAGAGCTCTAGATTAGAAAGCTTGTTTCTCAAACATGGAGTGCTTTGTCTGCCTCCATCCTTCCTCTATGATTCAAAGTCTCTTTCAAATATCCACCTCCTTCCTTTGGAAGGATCAGTGAATGTATTTGAAAGATAGAACTTTTGAGGGAAAACTGTTTGTATAATGTTAACCGTTAATGAACCACCCTTGGTAGGTAATTGACTGTCTAACATTCATTCACTTCATCTGGTTGACTGATATCCCTCTTGGAGATTGAGACTTGAAGAAAAGCCATTGCAGATGGAAGATTGATGATCAAGACCTTGCTGGAAAGCTGTGTAGATGGAGGTTGATGCTTGCTGAAGCTTGTAGCTGTTTGGAGATTACTTGAAGACTGGTGTGATGCAGAGCTGCTGTGGCTGTTTATTTTCATTCTTGATGTATTGATTGGTTTTCTGGACTGTATTGTTTGTTGTTTACTCTGTTGGGTTGAAAGTGAATGCTGTTCACTTTTGCCTATTGTTTTCTAGGTTCGAGGTTGAGTGGGACTCCCTTGCCTCGCTTGTATTGTTGCATCCATGCATTTTACTGTTTTACTGTATATATTTGATATTGTTTCTGTTTCCGTCTATTCCCGTAGGATCTCTGTTTCTCTCTGCGCAAGAGAGGAGCATGATAGACATTAGGTCTTAACCCATGCATGATAACATTAGGTTAGTTTGATTCCCTTCGCAACTGTAGGTTAGAGTTCTGTCTCTTCTTCCTCTTAACAAACAGAAAAATACAATAAATATTTCAAACACAATAAAAGACACTTCTTCCGTAAAAGAATGTGAACTCATCAAAACGTCATTTTTGTCCGCGTGGACCGGTAATCAGAAAACCTTTTTCAGAAGGAATAAAATCAATCAAGACAGACTTGTGTCGTACGTGGCCCGAACTACGTTTGCTCTGATCTTTCATGCTGTATGAAAGTACGTAGGCATAGGATGCGATATCCTAGCGAGCAACCTTCCCCTCCTTTCCCGTAGGTAGGCGAACTACGTTGACTCTGATTTCTCGTTTCAGACGGGAATACGTAGGCATAAAGTGCGATACTTTGCCGAGTCATTTTCTTTTCTTTTAACCCTTAAACCTTAGTTTAGATAGAATAACAATCCATACCCGAAAACAAGCGTGGATCCCGTCGAGTACGACGGACGTGAGGGGTGCTAATACCTTCCCCTTGCGTAACCGACTCCCGAATCCAGGTTTTGGTTGCGACGACCATACCTTTTCCCGTGTTGTGCGAGGTTTACTCTGAGCGTTTCCTTTCCCTCCCGTGGGATAAATAACGCACGGTGGCGACTCTTCTGTTCAGCCGGCGCCGATTTTCGCAGTAGCGACAGCTGGCGACTCTGCTGGGGACTCCAACGGTTCCCTACGTGAGTCAATCCTAGCTCTTGTTTTCCCGTCGAGGATTTTGTATGGATTTATATTTCTGTCATTTACCATCAGCATTATATTATTGTTATTATTGCTGTATTGGGGTTGTGACGGGTGTTCTATGATTGAGAGATAAGCCGGACCTGGACTTGAGTGCACTTAGAATTAGAGTAGAAAGTAGTGGGCGCGTTCCGACTTTGCTTGCATTAGTGTCTCATGAAATCTACACTCGGACGAGGTTCTTCTGGTTGGCTTCTTTTTCTACCCTTTGGGTCAAAGGGGTTGTTGGTCAGCTGAATTGTCGACTCCGGGGACCGATCATTTGGAAGTTGGCTAAGTGAGGCCTCTTCAGGATTTGATGATGCCACTCCTTCTGGGAATCGTATCATCAACCCTGAAAGTCTGTGACGCCGACGACCGCATAGGATGCCATACCTTTGCCAGTTACTAGGACACCCACCTGTGAGAGGGTTTGGGGTTATGCAGGTAACTAGACCTTCAGATATCGGTTGTCTCTTGATCTGAGATCCTGGGTATTTGTGGAGAGCTCTGAGGTCTGTCAGAGACCAGTTGGAGAGTTCTGAGGTCTGTCAGAGACCAGTTAGAGGGTTCTGAGGTCTGTCAGAGACCAGTTGGAGATATGATATGAGGTCTGCCAGAGACCAGTTAGAGTTATGGTTGGAGGTCTGTCAGAGACCATTATTGGAGCTTTGTTTTAGGTCTATCTGAGACCAGGGTTTGAGGACTTCTAGAGAGTCTATTTGAGACTTCTTGATATGGTTCAGGCTATTCAGCTACGGCATTTGGTCCCTGTTGCATGTCACTTGCATTGCATTGTTTGCATATCCATTATCATTGCATCCCATTAACGTGTGTCTGTGCTGCAGGTGCATTTGCATATCCCCCGATTCTAGTGCCCAGACTTCTGAGTATTGATTATGGCTGGTTTGAGAAAAACAGTTGCATATAAGCTGCCTTCACCTGATATTACTTCTTTGCTTGGCCTGATATCTCTTGCTGATGAGGAGGTTAGGAGAAGCTTCAGAATGAGTCACGGGAGATTACTGAGATTAGTCTACAAGCCCACCGCTGATGAGATGAACGGGCTGTACACCTTGATGCAGTTCTATGACCCCGCATTGAGATGTTTTACGTTTGCTGACTTCATTCTAGGGCCCACCATTGAGGAGTATGTGGAGTTTACTGAGTTACCCGTGCAGAACAAGGTTCCCTTTATTCGCTCTGCTGCTGAGCCCAAGTTGGAGGACTTAGCCAAAGCCTTGCATATGGACGCTGCAGAGCTGTTAGTGACTTCGTGGCTTGGGGTTTCAGGTTTCTCTCTTGATTTCTTGGTTGGCAAAGCTCAGGAGTATGCCAAGAGCGGATGTTGGGTGGTTTTCAATGCTATTTTAGCTCTATGCATCTATGGGATTGTGATGTTCCCTAACTTGCCCAATTTCGTAGACCTGGACGCTTTCCATCTATTTGCTGCCGGCAATCCAGTACCAACATTGATCGGAGACTTCTACCACTCCTTGCATTACAAGAACGAAAACAGAAGGGGAAAGGTTGTTTACTGTTGTGCGCCTTTGTTGAGTATGTGGTTCAAGAGCCACCTTCCCCTGAAGGGATCTTTTGTGGAGAGTGCACCCACGACTAGCTGGTCAGAACGCCTGATGAGGCTATCTTCCGAAGACGTTGAGTGGTTTGATCGAGACCTGCTAGGGTCTGAGCTTATATTCAGTTGTTCTGGGTACCCTAATGTCCCACTGATAGGAAGAAAATGGTGTATCAATTACAACCCATCTCTGTTGGTCCGTCAGTTCGGATATGCGCTGAAGAACCCGCCAAAGGAAGAAGAAGTACAGGAATCTCTGTACTTCACCTGAGATTTGAAGGGGGAGTTGTTGGCCAAGCTGCAGCATGCCTGGACGCGTATTAACCGAAGAGGAAAGCCGCTGTTAGGGAAGAATGACTGTCAGGCCTATGCACCTTACAGGGTTTGGATCCAGGAGAGAGCAAGTCAGTTACGGATGCCGTTTCCAGATGCACCAGCCCTTGTCCCTATGCCGGTAGCAGAGCCAACTACTGTTTCTAGGGAGGCCTACGAGCAAGTTGTGAAAGAAAAAGAAGCCTTGATGAAGATCAACGAAGGGTTAGAGCAAGAGCTAGCCCAGATACGCAGTGAGAAAAACAAGGTCGTGCATGCTTTCCAACAGCAGATTGAGCTAATGAACAGATTAGGGGCTGAGTTGACTGAGGAGAGGAAGAAGCGCGAACGTCTGGGGCAAGAGTTCAGAAGCTCCCATGGCATGCTTGAATCCAAGAAGAAAGCACTTGACATCGCTCACCGAGAGATCTCTTCCTGTAATAAGACTTGGAATGCCACACTCACCAACAATAAGAAGAGGGAAGATAAGTTGAAGCAGCAAATTTCCGACCTCGAAGAGCAGTTGAAGTCCAGCATCAAGAAGTGTGAAGAAGAAGTGATGACCCGATATAGTCTCCAGAATGCACTGAACAAGGCCATCAAAGGCAGAGATGAAGCTGTGTCTCAGAAGCGTAAACTAGAGGATCACTTCGGAGAGGGGGCATGGGAAGAAACTGCTAAAGACGTGTGGCGTGTTCTTAAGAAAAGAAACCAACTTGTTGAAGGACTGCTTGCTCGACCAAGTCATCCAGAGACCAAGAAGTTGCTGGAGGAGTACCATACTTATGGGAGTGTTTGATCATTTCATGTAGTAACTTGTATGCTTTATTTGCATAGTGCTGACCATCACCAGGATTGTTGGTTGAGGTCATGCCTTCTTATTGTACTCTCAGTGATATTGTATTCTTGGCTTATTGGTTTCTCTGCAATATATGAGGCTTTCTGTGATTCAACTCCGATCTTTGTATTGCTAGCACTGGCACCTTCACACTAGAATTGGGGAATGAATTTCCCTAATGCACAGGTAATCATTGGATGGTATCTTATTTTCCGCTCTGTACCAGGTATTTTCAGGATTGCAGATCAGCACCCGCACCGCTATTCCACTCGCACCAACTGTCGAAGAATCATGGATCAAATGCAGAACGAGATGCAAGATTTGCGCGAGAAGCTAGCTCTCTTTATGCAGACCATGGAAGCTATTGCAAAAGGTCAGGAGAATTTGCAAGCCATGGTGCAGCCTCTGTTGGTCAGAAACGTCGGTCACGGTAACGAGGATCATCAGTCTGTACGAGTCGATACTGTTCATGGGGATGACACTCCCACGCCAGTGGCTCCACCTGTAGTCAATATACCTGCTGCTAATGTCAACAACGCTACCGCTGCTGGGAACGGTAACGTCGGAGTTGGGAACGAGACTGTTGTCCATAACGTTGGGCTTGGGGATATCAACTTGGGTGATAATATGGGAGGCAACGGCTTTGGCAATGCTGGATTCGGGTTCAACGATCAGGGATTCGATAACGCTGGGAAATATGGTTTCAATGCTCAAGGCTTTGGGCAAGAGGGTTATGGTGTGGCCAATCAGGGTTACGGAGGATTCAGAAATGGCAATGGCGCTGGGTTGATGACTGTTGGACCTGCTGGAGTTGTTCCGGGATACGGTAACAGAGGCCGAGGCCCAGCGATGAATCAGATTAGAGCTGGCCGCAATAATGGATATGATGGGTATGGAGCTGGGAATGGTATGTCGCAAGAAGATCAGCAGGAGGACGCTTTCTCCGGTGGAGGCTTCGAAGGGCCGATGGATAACTCCCAGAAGATCAGAATGCTAGAAGAGCAGATGAGGGAAGTCCTGAACCAAAGTGTTGTGGGCTTAGACATGGCAACAATGGGCCTGGTACCTGGCTTGAGGGTGCCAATCAAATTCAAAGCTCCTACGTTTGATAAGTATAAAGGGGACACCTGTCCGAAAGTGCACGTGCGGGCTTATTACAGAAAGATGTCTGCGTACTCAACTGATGAGAGAATGCTAATGCATTTCTTTCAAGATAGTTTGTCAGGCCCTTCCCTAGAGTGGTATATGGGGTTGGAGCCAACTAATATCAAGACATGGAAGCAATTGGCAGAGGCATTTGTAGCTCACTACAAGTATAACAGCGACTTGGCACCCAACCGGGTCCAATTGGCAGGGCTGTCTCAGAAAAAGGATGAGAGCTTTAAAGAGTACGCGCAAAGATGGCGCGACATGGCTGCCAGGGTCCGTCCTCCTTTAGAAGACAAAGAAATGAATGACATGTTCGTCGGCACATTCACAGGCATGTTCCATGACAAGTTGTTTCATACATCTCTGGCCAGTTTCTCAGATTTGATTCTGATGGGAGAAAAGATTGAACGTAACATCAAGCAGGGAAAGTTCCAAGTCGAGGAATCAACTGCATCTGGCAGTAATAGGAAGGCTTTTGGTGGGCGCCGTCAGGGCGAGGCAAGCGCAGTATTCGGAGGCCGAGGCCGAGGTCGAGGCAGAGGTCGGAACCAATATCATCAGCCGCAGCAGGTGGCGAGTGTTACTATCCCGTATCAGCAACAACCACTTCAACAACAACAACCGTTTCAGCAGCAGCCAATGCAGCAGCATCAGCAGCCATTTCAACAACAACAGCAGCAACAACCACAGCAGGGGGCACAGCAGGCTCAGCGAAGATTCTAGGGTGGTAAACCAAGAAGAGTGTTTGAGAAGCCTCCCTCAACCTATGCAGATTTGTTGCAGACGCTGTTGGGTCTAAATTTGGTAGAGAAGAGAACTCTGGCACCGATAACGGGAACTCCCCCGTATGGTTATGATGCAAGCAGGCACTGTGAGTTTCATTCTGGGGCTCCGGGCCACGATATAGAGGGTTGCCATGCTTTTAAGCACGTTGTGCAGGATCTTTTGGACAATAAGACTATCAATTTCGGAACGGCAGGTCCGAATATAGTGCAGAAACCCATGCCTAATCATGGGGCAAACGCCATCCTGACTGAGGAAGGGTTGAATCTGATTATGAATGTCGACGATTTAAAAACGCTGCTGAGCGAGATAAAAAGCAGATTGTTGCAAGGGGGTGTTCATCCTGGATGTGACGAGTATTGCTTAAAATGCTGGACCCTAGCTGGGGGGTGTGATGATTTGAAGAAAGGCATCCAGGCTTTAATTGACGGTGGCACGTTACAGTTTGACCGAGCAGCAGCTGAAGAGCCTGCAGGGGCGGTAGCAGATGATCAAAGCGATGTGGCCACTGTAACGATTCCTCGAAAGACCATCACTATAGCAGCACCGGTCCAGCGACCACCGATCACCATAACGAAGGTCGGGCCGATCCCGTACGAGAACACAAAAGCAGTCCAATGGTCATACGAGTTGGAGGTGTATTGTGACGGGATAAAGATTGATGTTAATAAACAGCCAGCCGAGGCTGTAGAGAATGTGGTTGGTTCAGGAGGTATGACAAGGAGTGGCAGGATCTTCATATCGCCTGAAGTGGAGGCCGAAAGACTAGCGAAGGGAAAAGGGAAGATGGTTGAGAATGTCCCAGTGCAAGCAAGCGAAAAAGAAGCGGCATCAAAGGACATAGAAGAGTTCATGCGCTTGATTCGAAAAAGTGATTATAAGATTGTGGAGCATCTGCAACAGACGCCGTCCAAGATATCTATCCTGTCGTTGCTACTATGTTCTGAAGCTCACAGAAATGCTTTGCTGAAGGTCCTGGATACTTCCTTTGTACCCCAAGACGTCTCCGTGAATCAGCTGGAAGGAGTGTTGGCACATGTGAATGCAGGCCACAACTTAGGCTTTACCGACTTCGATTTAACCCCGAAAGGGAGAGATCATAATATGGCGCTACACATATCTGTCGAGTGTAGAGGATCAGTAATGTCACATGTATTGGTTGACACCGGATCGTCTTTGAACGTGATGCCCAAGAAAGCGATGATGAAGCTGGATGTTAGAGGAATCCTGTGCACGCCCAGTGACTTGGTAGTCAGAGCGTTTGATGGCACGCGAAGAACAGTCTTTGGATCGATAACATTGCCTCTACAGGTGGGGCCGGAGGTGTTTGCAACGGAATTTTATATCATGGATATACAGCCCGCATATAGCTGCCTGCTCAGAAGACCCTGGATTCATGGGGCTGGGGCAGTCACGTCTACCCTGCATCAGAAGTTGAAATATATGGTCGGAGACAGCGTAGTCACCGTATGCGGAGAAGAAGACATCCTGGTCAGCCATCTGTCGTCATTTAAATATGTGGAGGTCGACGGAGAGATCCACGAAACACCCTGCCAGGCATTTGAAGGGTTGCGGATTAAGGACAAAGGTCCCGGGCCGAGCAAAGTGTCGGAGATAGCCGTCTCGTCGTATAAAGAAGCTCAAGCCCTGGTGGAGGAAGGAGAAGCAAAGGGTTGGGGTAAAGTGCTAGATATTCCTGTAAAGATGGACCGATTCGGGCTGGGATACCAACCGTCGTCGTCAACACCCGCTGTGGGGCCACCCCGTTTCAGAGGGCCAATAACCATCTCTGCCAGTGGAGTATGTCATGGGACCATCAATGCTGCTTCGGAGTCTAACGAAGGAGATAGCGACTGTGATATGGATGCCTGGATTCAGCCAAGCACACCAGGACAGGGACTGTGCAACTGGTCTATTCAGGAGCTTGTTCCTGTGACTCTTAAACAGTAATGCTTTGCTTTATTAATTGTTGAATAATCTGATGTCTTGCCCGGGGCATCATGATTTGCTTAGGGCTATGTTGTTATGAACATTGCGTGTTAATCATTAAATAAATGGCGTTTTCTTCATGTGCAAATACTGTAATCTCTGTCTTTCTTGTTTTGTATTTTTCAATAAAATGGCAACAGGGTTATTCACTTTATACGCATTTTAAAGCACTTAACCATTCCTTTTGCAGGATAACATTTTCAGATGACGTCCTTGAACCATCTATGACTCGTCCCGACTTTGAGCACCCGGTATTTCAGGCCGAAGAAGAGGTTGTCGAAGATAGCGACGTTCCTGAAGAACTATCTTGGTTGGTGAAGCAAGAGGAAAGAGTCATTCTGCCTCACGAAGAGGTCATTGAGATTATCAACTTGGGGTCGGAAGGGGTTGAGAAGAATATTCGTATCGGAGCCGCACTGCAGGGCGATATCAAGCGAAGACTGGTTGAAATGCTCCGAGAGTACAGTGATGTATTCGCTTGGTCGTATGAAGATATGCCAGGGCTCGATACAGATATGGTTGTGCACCGTCTGCCACTGAAAGAAGAATGCCCGCCAGTCAAACAAAAGCTTCGCAGAACTAGACCAGACATGGCAGTAAAGATCAAAGAGGAAGTTCAAAAACAGTGGGACGCTGGTTTCCTGGCTGTGACAAAATATCCCTCATGGGTTGCTAACATCGTACCAGTGCCAAAGAAGGACGGCAAGGTTCGAATGTGCGTGGATTATAGAGATTTGAATAAAGCAAGCCCAAAAGACGATTTTCCGCTTCCTCATATTGACGTGCTAGTTGATAATACTGCTCAATACTCCGTATTCTCCTTCATGGATGGCTTTTCAGGCTATAATCAAATTAAAATGGCGCCAGAGGATATGGAGAAGACTACTTTCATAACGCCTTGGGGAACCTTTTGCTACAAAGTGATGCCCTTTGGTTTGAAAAATGCTGCGGCAACATATCAGCGTGCGATGACGACTCTTTTCCATGATATGATGCATAAAGAGATCGAAGTTAATGTTGACGATATGATTGCCAAATCCCAGACGGAGGAAGAGCATCTGGTGAATCTGCTGAAGTTATTTAAAAGGCTTAGGAAGTTCAGGCTGAGACTGAACCCTAACAAATGCACCTTCGGGGTGAGATCGGGTAAGCTGCTGGGGTTTATCGTAAGCGAAAGAGGAATAGAGGTCGATCCTGCTAAGATAAAAGCGATCCAAGAAATGCCGACGCCTAAAACAGAGAAAGAGGTGCGCGGGTTTTTAGGGAGGTTGAACTACATCGCCCGGTTCATATCTCACCTAACGGCCACGTGCGAACCATTATTCAAGCTGTTGAAGAAAGATCAAGCTGTAACGTGGAATGAAGATTGTCAAAAGGCGTTCGATAAAATAAAGCAGTATTTGCAGGAGCCTCCTATTTTGATACCCCCAGTGGCAGGGAGACCCTTGATCATGTATTTGACAGTTCTTGAGGGAAGCATGGGTTGTGTTCTCGGTCAACACGACGAGACAGGAAGAAAAGGGCATGCGATCTACTACTTGAGTAAGAAATTTACAGATTGTGAATCTCGATACTCAATGCTTGAGAAAACTTGTTGCGCGCTAGCCTGGGCCGCCAAGCGTTTGAGGCAATACATGCTGAATCATACAACCATGCTCATCTCGAAGATGGATCCTATCAAATATGTATTCGAAAAGCAGGCGTGGTCAAGGAGAATTGCCCGTTGGCAGATGGTCTTGACTGAATATGACATCCAATACGTCTCGCAAAAGGCTATAAAAGGGAGTGTGTTGTCTGAGTACTTGGCCGAGCAGCCTATTGAAGATTACCAATCGATGAGGTTTGATTTTCCTGACGAGGATATCATGTACCTAAAGATGAAAGATTGCAAAGAGCCGTTGCCAGACGAAGGGCCAGAGTTGGGTTCCAAATGGAAGATGATATTTGATGGAGCTGTAAACGCTTACGGTAGCGGAATAGGGGCAATCATCACTACGCCACACGGGTCGCACATCCCGTTTACTGCCCGATTGACCTTTGCCGTCACCAATAATGAGGCCGAATACGAAGCTTGTATAATGGGGCTTGAAGAAGCCATTGATTTGCGAATCAAGAATCTGGACGTATACGGAGACTCAGCTCTGGTGGTGAATCAGATAAAAGGGGAATGGGAGACACGCCAGCCCAATTTGATACATTACATTAATTATGCAAGGAGATTGTTGCCTTTCTTCGACAAGGTTGAATTGCATCACGTACCGCGGGCCGAGAATCAAATGGCTGACGCTCTCGCCACTTTGTCTTCCATGTACAAAGTCAACTTCTGGAACGAAGCTCCCAGGATCATTATCTCTCGGCTTGACAGACCAGCTTTCGTATTTGCTATTGACGAGGCATCCGATGACAAACCGTGGTATTTCGATATCCTTAATTTCCTGAAGAACAAAGAGTATCCGGCTGGAGCATCCAGTCAAGATCAGAAGACTCTCAGGAAATTAGCGGGTAATTTCTATTTGAATCCGGACAGTGTCTTATACAGAAGAAACCATGACTTGGTGCTGTTGCGTTGTGTAGACGAAAGAGAGGCAAAGCTGCTCATGGAGGAAATACACGAAGGTACCTTTGGTACGCATGCTGGTGGGCATGCTATGACGAGAAAGCTGTTGCGGGCAGGTTATTTTTGGCTGACTATGGAAACTGACTGTTTCAAGTTCGCAAGGAAGTGCCACAAGTGCCAAATCTATGCTGATAAGATCCATGTGCCTCCGAGTCCTCTGAATGTAATGTCATCGCCATGGCCATTCTCGATGTGGGGAATCGATATGATTGGAAAGATCGAGTCGACGGCTTCTAATGGGCACAGGTTCATCCTAGTAGCAATCAATTATTTCACCAAGTGGGTAGAAGCGGCGTCTTACGCAAATGTAACGAAGCAAGTGGTGGCCAGATTCATCAAGAGAGATATCATTTGCCGATATGGGATCCCCGAGCGGATAATCACGGACAACGGTTCAAACCTGAACAACAAAATGATGAAGGAGCTTTGTCAGAATTTCAAGATCGAACATCACAACTCCTCCCCTTACCGACCCAAGATGAATGGCGCTGTTGAAGCGGCCAATAAGAATATCAAGAAGATCGTTCAGAAGATGGTGGTGACCTATAAGGATTGGCATGAGATGCTACCTTTCACTTTGCACGGTTATCGTACGACGGTACGCACATCAACCGGGGCATCCCCGTTCTCGTTAGTATACGGAATGGAAGCAGTGCTACCATTGGAAGTTGAGATCCCTTCTCTGAGGGTATTGCGAGATGTCCAACTAGATGAGGCAGAATGGGTGAAAGGCAGGTTGAACCAACTGAGTTTGATGGATGAGAAGAGGCTAGCTTCTCTAGCATACGGTCGTTTGTACCAGAGCCGAATGAAGAAAGCGTACGATAAGAAGATACATCCGCGGAGCTTTCAGACGGGCGACCTTGTGCTGAAAAGGATTCTCCCGCCGCAAGCAGATCACAGGGGCAAGTGGACCCCCAACTACGAAGGGCCATACGTTGTCAGGAAAGTCTTTTCAGGAGGGGATTTATTATTGTCCACCATGGACGGTGAAGACTTTACGTCGCCTGTGAATTCGGACGCAGTTAAAAAATACTTTGCTTAAAATTGACCCGCTGGACAGAAAAAAGAGAGTCCAGGCAAAAATGGGGCATCCTGACGAACCAAAAACAGAATGAAAGGTTCGGGCAAAAGTTAGGGATAAAATTGAAAAAATGTACACCCGCGAAGTTGAAAACCTACACTGGGCGGCTTCGGCAAAAAGGGGTATCCCGGTGAACTGAAAACCCGTAAAGGGCGGTTCACGCAAAAGTTAGGGATTTGAAAAGCAAATGACTGCGGTCCGAATTTGATACCACATTTGAGCATTGGTGCGGGAGAATACATTCGAGGGGTCGATTATCGAATACAATCTCTTCGGAAGTGTGAATATCGGGGAAGCATTAGAGTCGGGCGAGTCATAGGAGGATCAGCTCGTGGTGTTCGTCTGCATCCCGTTGCCGACATGTGTACAAAATTTAATTTTTCAAAATATTTATGCTTCCTGTGCATACTTGTATATCTGCTTTGCGTAGCTTCCTCATTTCAGGAGTTACATCCCGTGTACAAAACTCCGCCCATTCAGGGGCCCAATCAATAAAATATGTTATTCAGTACTTGATGCTGGTTCTTTACTGTTTTGTGCATAATAAAACGCCTAAGTTTATTGAAACTAGCATGTGTATAACATCACTGGCCCTTGCCAACAATTGCTAAAGCTTTGAATTAACTGAAAATAACGTCACTAACCTGAATCGATTTGGTTGCATAGGCTTGTCTGGTCTTGTTTGTGTTGTTGCAGGTTTCATGGCCGTACGAGGAAGATGATCAAAAGATTGCGGTAATGAAAGACTCGGCCCCCCCACGCATGTCATGCATGTGCCTCCTGAAGAAGGATCAAATTCCCTAGCTAGTCGTAGTCTATCCGGAAGGCATGCTCCAACAAAGCCATTTATTCTCAGCAGAGTTGGCAATTCCATGATTGTAGGCTGTGTTCAGACAGTGTGGTGTTCCCCAGAAGGATTCCTTATCCCAAGCAGAGTGGGTTAGCCTCAGAAGATTAATATCGGTGAGCTGTATTCAGACAAGTTCATCTTTCCCCGAGAGAGTCGTTTCGTCCCCAGCAGAATTCTCTTTTTAGCAAGTGCTTTCATTCCTCCCAGTGGAACTCGAAGATTAAGACGCTCCCCGGAAGAGTTGGTGTGGGTCCTGGCATTTATTTTGTCAGAATACCGTGTGATATCAATTCACTCTCCAGCAGAAGCGCATCTGGTATTCCCCAGCAGGGTGTTACTTCAGCGAGGTGTTTGGTTTAAGTTCCCGATTTCCCAGCTGAGTCGACTTCCCTCTTCCGGCATTTATTTTGCCGGAATGATTCTATAGCATCTGGCTATCCCCAGCGGAGTTGGCATTATCTTCAGCATTTATTCTGTACCCAGCAGTTCGAGTCTGCAATTGCATTAGCATATAGTGTCATACTTGCCTTCACCAAATAAAAGCGTAGCATTTCCATGTCGAATGAAGCAGTGCATCATTGTCAAGCGCATGCATTTTGAAACATAAACCAGGATGGCTAACCTTTTGTTTCAAGTATTGTTTCTCTTGCAGGTAGAGAGAGCCCTCGCTCAGGTGAATCAATAAACATTCGAAGTCTCGGCACGAGACATTCAACGAAGTGTCAGCTTTGGCACTATTCCCCACAGAGTCAGCAGGATAAGTTTCTCTTTGCCCCCAAACAGAGTCACTTATTTCCCCGCCATGGTTTTTTGTTGGAGTTTCTCTAGTACGTCCAGCGGATCGTTTCCTTCAAAGTTGTTGTTACGTCAACATTAAAAGGTTTCATGAACCAGAATTTCAGAGGCTACCGCCGGTTATTAGAGCAGGCATCCAGTAGTTTGATTTCCAAATATCCCCAGTAGAGTCAGCCTCAAAGTTGCTGTAACGTCAGTGATAAGAAGTTGGCGGACCAATGGAAGGATGAGTCCTAACGTGGACGGGTTTATTGACAGGTTCTTTGCGCTAAGAGAAGTGGGGGTCCTGACGTGGACATTTCCTCAGTTTGACGATATGTGTTAGTCCTAACGTGGACGGATTTGATTTCTTGGTATCGATCGAGGGTGGAGTCCTGACGTGGACAAAGTTGGTTACTCTTTGTATTGGTGTCCTGACGTGGACCAGTTATTTCCAGCCGACGACTTTATTCGTGATGGTGAAATGTGCGTCCTAACGAGGACAAGTTTGTAGTTCTTTGTGATGACAAGATGCGAGAGTCCCGACGTGGACAAATTTATCCTTCTTCGTGTTGTTGGCAAAGTATGAGTCCTGACGTGGACACAGTCGTATTTCCCCAGCAAGTAGAAGACGTGCAAGTCCTAACATGGACAGGTTCTATTATTTCGTCAGATGAAGATGTGAGTCCTGACGTGGACAAGTTATTTCCCCAGCGGGTCGAAGGTGCATGAGTCCTGACGTGGACAATTCTTCAGCAAGTCGACATGTGAGTCCTTACGTGGACAAATCGAAAGAAAAATGATTCCTTACGTGGAAAGGCGGGTCCTAACGTGGATGATGTATTCCTTACGTGGAAAGAAAGTTGCATTCCTAACGTGGAAAAGAGGTGTTCCTTGCGTGGAAAGATGACATTCCTAACGTGGAAAGAAAGATTGATATAGTATTCCTCACGTGGAAATATTAGAGTCCTTACGTGGACATGTCAAGAGCATTCCTTACGTGGAAGAAAAATGGTTTCCTTACGTGGAAAGACGAGTTTATTCCTTACGTGGAAAGATTGAGTCCTTACGCGGACATATCAAGATTGATTCCTGACGTGGAAAGATAGAGGCATTCCTAACGTGGAAAAAAGAAGTTGATTCCTTACGTGGAAAGAGAAATTGTTTCCTTACGTGGAGAGGTTAGTCCTGACGTGGACAGATCAAGATGAGTTGCATTCCTTACGTGGAAAGGTTTAGTCCTAACGTGGACAGGTTCCCTTACGTGGAAAGAAGATGGTTTCCTAACGTGGAAAGAATGAGATTCCTTATGTGGAAAAAGGTGAGTCCTAACGTGGACGGTATTATTCCTAACGTGGAACGGTTATTCCTTATGTGGAAGGGTGAGTCCTAACGTGGACAATGTTATTCCTAACGTGGACAAGAATTTACTCCTAATGTGGACGATTTATTCTTGATGAAAAAGACGAATCATCCCCAGCACGGTCGCTAATGGATCAGTTGATTGCCGTAACAGTCATATCCAGGCAGTGAATGTCGTTCCCCAAGCAGGGGCGCAGTTTATTTATGCGGTTGGCAAATTTCCGGGTTCTTAGTATTCAACCGTCTCGTACCGCGAATGTCTGAAGGCTCCGAGCTCTTCACCCAATCGAGTCCAAGTCGCTTGAATAGGGGCAGCTGTTGCACCCTAAAATTTGCTCAACCTTATTCATTTGGTTTATGTTTCAATATCATTAGCATCTGCATATAGGGTCATGCACATAATCCACTCATGTGCATAGCATAAGCATAGCAAGTCATCCAACAGGGACCAATCATTATTCTCATCTCTATGAGCCTATCAAGAGGTTATTATTCTAATTCAATCCCATTCAGGTCACCAGAAAGAATTTGGAAGCTATCAAGTCAATGGATCAAGCAGTTCATCTATCTCCTAGCTGAGGGTACTTGAGGATCAACAAAGAAATTGTGAGCTGTGGGCTGAGCATGGAGAGTATATAGACATCTTGGAGGACTTAGAAGGTCATTTGAAGAAGAAGACAAGTCATTGGTATGACCACAAGAATTGTAGTTGAAGACAGTCAACTAGGGTTTCATCTGGGTTAACCCTAGGTCAACTCTAGGTCAATTGATTGATGGAAAGGCATTGAGGTCTATTGGAGAGATGTGGGATTCATCATTTGACATGTATAGGAGGATAGGGGAATGTGTCAAGAAGAATTCAAGAGAAATCAAGGAGAAGAGGAGTTTCTAAATTAGGGTTTCTGTGTAAAATCCTCTAATTTAGGGCGAATTTCCAAGCAAGATAAGTCAAAATGCAAGCTTCAAATGGATCCTTGGCCAACATGAAACTTGTATAGGATCTCAAGACCTTTAATTTGAGTGGTGGAAGACATTAAGTAGATTTGTAGAACTCAAGTTATGGTCCTTGCAAGTTACAGGTCATCTGAGGTATCTGAAATTTTGTCTGTGAAAGTGACTTGACTTCCAAGCTATTTTTACCCCTCAAGGAAATTTATAATGACTTTATGGTCAACATAAGAGTTGTTCCTCATTGTCTTAGCTTTCTATAATGGTATAGTATGCCTTCATATGATTTCTGGAACTCTACTTATGGTCTTGGCAAGCAAAGGGTATTTTGGTCATCTGAGAATTACAGGTCATTTCAAGCCTATACCCAAAACTCATACAAGGAAGCTTCAAATGGAAAACTTTACAACATCAAACTTGTTCCAAATGACATTTTAAGTCTATAAAAGTGACCATGAAATATTGGAAAGATTCATAGCACAAGGTTTCAAAATTGTTGGATTTAATGAATAAAAATGGACTCAAAAATGAGATTTTTCATATTTTGGCCAAATGAGGTGAAATTATAGGTCATTTTGAATGGAAAAATCATTTTGAGAACATTGGCTAAAGTGGAATTTTGAGGTTAGTTCAAATTTTAAGAGTTATTCATGGTTACTTGTAATGGAAGATACATAAACCAAATCCAAGGGAAATCATACATGGGAAGCTTCTCCAAGCTTCTAGGAGTTTCTAACCTCACCTATATATTGATATGAGTAACTCCATGCCATGGTTGGTGATCACATTTATTCAAAACCACAAGTTTCACACATTTCTCTCATTTTGCAAAAGCTTCTCAAACTACCTCAAATCTTCACCAATCTTCACCATTCTTGATCTGATCTTCATCCTCATCATCCCTAGGTCACAATTCTCACAAGCATTTGGTAGATTGGAACTGAACTCGTGCCACACACTTCCATCCTCCAAGAAGCAAGAAACTTGGAATTGCAAGATCCAAGAGGTTTGAGTCCAATTCATTGCATACAGTAGTAAAGAACAAGCTCACTGATTAGTTTCCCATCATTTCAAGCATTGGATCAAGAGGATTCCATAGCTGTTTGCATCATCACACCAGGTTGGTAATGTCATTCGAATTGATTGATTTAGTGAGAATTATAGGGAATTGATAGTGTAGATTGGTTAGGATAAGTAAGATGATTGATTTTGGTAAGTTTGGACAAGTTTCATGGATGTTTATCATGGTGCACTAATTCTGTTAGGGATCATAGCATCAAGAATAATGAGAAATAATCTTAGGTTAATGGTTCAGATTGATCAGCATAGTGTGTAGAGTATGTTAGGACAAGAATTATGGAGAATTGAGAAGTTTGATCACAGGTGAAAATGGTGGTTTACAACTGTTATTCCTATCGAGTTTGATTATTGGTTGAGTTTAAGAAAGAATTATGGACATGGTTGTGTAGAGGGGAAGAGGTAGAGCATTTTTGGTTTTGGAAGCGTGTGATTTCATGGAATAATGAAGGAGAACAGAATGGTGGAAGTTTCATTCATGGTGGAGGGAATTTCAGAAACCCTAGGGTTTCTAAGGTTGAAGACAACCTTCTGGCCACACGATCAGGGTTTTGACCTTGACTTTGGGACTGATCCAATGGCCCTGATTTAAAATGAAAAACGGAGGGAGAGACTCAACCTAAACGCGTCGTTTCATTTATTAATTTTGACTGGGCCTCATAATCTCTTGCTAATGCCACCCCCAATTGCCAGGCCCAATTCATTTCTAACTGAATATCTTGCTATATACACCGTTCAGGTTTTTTAATTTTGTTGAGTTTTCTGATTGCATTGGGCCCAGACGCGCTTGCTATGCGCGCCCCCCAGTCTGGGCCCATCCTTGCTTTTTAACTGAATTAACCTGCTTTTTGCACCCCTTTCCATTTAATTCATTTCATTTTATTTCAAAAAAAACATTAAATCTTTTAAAATTCATAATAAATCATAAAGTGCATATTTTCAATTGGTTCTTTTTGCATCATTTTCTTAATTTTGTCAAGAAAATTCTCATACAAAAAAATTAATAATTCATTTCATTTTCTTATTTTTGGCATATTTTTCTTTTAATTAGGTGTAAATAATATTTAGTTTAGTGCATGAATTTGTTAATTTTTGTTCTAATAGTTGCTTTAATATTTTTCACTCATTCTTTTTAGGTTGATTAGTAGATAAGATTAGCTTGTATATACAATTTAGTTCCCATTTTTAGAAGTTAATTTTAGGTGTTTAGTTTAGGTGTGAACAACATGAACAAAATTAGGGTTTAAGTGATGACTTAGGAGAATTAAATCATTTCCCTTAGGACTTAGAGATTGAATATTTTAGATATGGGACTATAGGGACTATGGGTAGTTATTAGATCCCTTAGAAATCACTAGGATTCCCCTACTGCTATTAGTATATTACTGTCTATATTTCTGTGACTGGAGTGGTGTGCCTTCTAGGATTATTGTTTGTCTGTATGGGTGTTGGGATTGCTTGGGGATTGGGAGAGCTGAAGACCTGTGATGATGAAGCCATTGGAGATCCAGAGCTTGAAGGCCAACTTCCAGAGTCGAAGAGGAGATTCTTGCTAGCAGTTGTTGAGGAGATTAGGGTTTAGGAGCTAGGCAGAGCTCTAGATTAGAAAGCTTGTTTCTCAAACATGGAGTGCTTTGTCTGCCTCCATCCTTCCTCTATGATTCAAAGTCTCTTTCAAATATCCACCTCCTTCCTTTGTAAGGATCAGTGAATGTATTTGAAAGATAGAACTTTTGAGGGAAAACTGTCTGTATAATGTTAACAGTTAATGAACCACCCTTGGTAGGTAATTGACTGTCTAACATTCATTCACTTCATCTGGTTGACTGATATCCCTCTTGGAGATTGAGACTTGAAGAAAAGCCATTGCAGATGGAAGATTGATGATCAAGACCTTGCTGGAAAGCTGTGTAGATGGAGGTTGATGCTTGCTGAAGCTTGTAGCTGTTTAGAGATTACTTGAAGACTGGTGTGATGCAGAGCTGTTGTGGCTGTTTATTTTCATTCTTGATGTATTGATTGGTTTTCTGGACTGTATTGTTTGTTGTTTACTCTGTTGGGTTGAAAGTGAATGTTGTTCACTTTTGCCTATTGTTTTATAGGTTCGAGGTTGAGTGGGACTCCCTTGCCTCGCTTGTATTGTTGCATCCATGCATTTTACTGTTTTACTGTATATATTTGATATTGTTTCTGTTTCCGTCTATTCCCGTAGAATATCTGTTTCTCTCTGCGCAAGAGAGGAGCATGATAGACATTAGGTCTTAACCCATGCATGATAACATTAGGTTAGTTTGATTCCCTTCGCAACTGTAGGTTAGAGTTCTGTCTCTTCTCCCTCTTAACAAACAGAAAAATACAATAAATATTTCAAACACAATAAAAGACACTTCTTCCGTAAAAGAATGTGAACTCATCAAAACGTCATTTTTGTCCGCGTGGACCGATAATCAGAAAACCTTTTTCAGAAGGAATAAAATCAATCAAGACAGACTTGTGTCGTACGTGGCCCGAACTACGTTTGCTCTGATCTTTCATGCTGTATGAAAGTACGTAGGCATAGGATGCGATATCCTAGCGAGAAACCTTCCCCTCCTTTCCCGTAGGTAGGCGAACTACGTTGACTCTGATTTCTCGTTTCAGACGGGAATACGTAGGCATAAAGTGCGATACTTTGCCGAGTCATTTTCTTTTCTTTTAACCCTTAACCCTTAGTTTAGATAGAATAACAATCCATACCCGAAAACAAGCGTGGATCCCGTCGAGTACGACGGACGTGAGGGGTGCTAATACCTTCCCCTTGCGTAATCGACTCCCGAATCCAGGTTTTGGTTGCGACGACCATACCTTTTCCCGTGTTGTGCGAGGTTTACTCTGAGCGTTTCCTTTCCCTCCCGTGGGATAAATAACGCACGGTGGCGACTCTTCTGTTCAGCCGGCGCCGATTTTCGCAGTAGCGACAGTATGCCATAAATCCACAAAACTGCTACGAACACGATCACTGCGTGCTTGGCACAACAACCCTTTGTAACAAGATGAACACGATCACTGCGTATTCTGCACCATAACCCTCTTGATAGGAGAAAACACGATCACTGCGCGTTTTGATGCCACAAACAGAATCACATAATGGGACAAACACGACAAACACGATCACTGCGTGCTGCGTCACAACCATAAATCCAACCGGATGAGGTAAACACGATCACTGCGTGCCAGACAGAATAAATCCACATAGAAAAGGCGAACACGTTCACTGCGTACTTCAACCACCAATATAATGAACACGATCACTGCGTGTGTTGCAATAGGACGAATACGACCACCGCGCATCTCGACCGACAAACCCCCAAAATGATGTCAACACGATCACTGCGTGTGTCACAAAACCAAACCATGTAATAGGACGAATACGATTACTATGTATGCCGACCAACAAAACCGACTGATACGATAGCCACGATCCCTGCGTGCTTCGCATCACAAGTTCCCATGGTACCATCAACACGATCACTACGTGCCATACGAATACGGTCACTGCGTATCTTGAACACGATCACTGCGTGTTTGAACACGATCACTGCGCGTTCTGAGCCACGATCCTCTTGACTGGAGAAAACACGATCACTGCGTGCTGTGTGTCTCGACTAACCCACATAACTGGACAAATACGATCGCTGCATATTCTAACCATACATAGGGTAAACGCGATCACTGCGCGCTTCATGTCACGGCCCTCTTGACTGGAGGAAACACGATCACTGTGTGCTGTGACACAACTTCAAACATGGGACGAATACGATCACTGCGTACCTCGGCCACAAACAACCAGATGAACACGTTCACTGCGTGCCTCACCCCATAACCAACCCGTACAACGGACGAAATACGATCACTGCGCATATCGGCCAACAACATCACATGATATGGTAAACACGATCACTGTGTGTCCTGCACCACTAATAGAGTGAACACGATCACTGCGCGTCCTGCTCAATAAAACCCCGAGATGATACCAACACGGTCACTGTGTGCCTTACAAAGCAATCTCCTTAGATCGGGACGAATACGATCACTGCGCCATTCGACCACAGATACACACACCAAGATCAACACGATCACTGCGTGTCTTACAGCATGAACCCCAAAGGTCGGGACCAATACGATCACTGCATACTTGGGCCACAAATCAACATCTCAAAATCAACACGATCACTGCGTGCCTCACAACATGAACCCCAAGGGTTGGGACAAATACGATCACTGCGTACTTGGACCACAAACAAACATACGGGATGAATACGATCACTGCGTACCTCTTCCGCGAAAACCCCACAACATAACGATGACCATGATCACTGCGGGCCCTGCGCCACAACTCTCTTGACAGGAGAAAACACGATCACTGCGCGTCTGTGCTGCAAACAAAACATACACATCTCTGCCAACCACGGTCTTACTTATCGACAGAGAACAACACGTCTGAAACTGCAGAAGTAACCACCTGGCTTATGTTTCAAAAATGCACGTTTGATAATGACATAATGCTTCCACACAGCATGGAAATGTTACGTACTCGTGTAGAATGCAAATGCTCATGATGCATGCTTATGCAGAGAGTTGCTTCAGCAAAATAAATGCTGAAGACACACTGGATCCGCTGGGGATGACCGGAATACTACCGATACGCTTCCAACAAAATAAATGTTGGAAAGAAGAACTAACTCCGCTGGGGATAACCATCTTGCTGGGAAAGTAGCTCACAAACTCAAAACTCCAAAATCTGCTGAGGACGATCCTCCTGACGAGGAAGAGCGACTTGCTGGGGAAAGAAAGGACAATCCTGCTCGGGAAAACTCCTTTCAGCAGCTCCAACCACCTGATCACACTCTGTGGGGAACCCCCTCCTACTATCACTGAGTTGGGGGAAATCATCCCGCTATCACTGAGCTGGGGATTGAACTACACATTTTGATTTGCACTGCACAAGAACTCTCTGGGAAGTTAATCGCATTTGTCTCGACCTTCGCTGGGAAGGACTCTGCTCTGCTTGACAAGCTAATTCTGATCTACTGAAGATACATTGATCTTTTCCTTTGACGCAATCTCAACTCTCCTGGGGAGACAACATTCAATTTTGCCTGGGGCGACTTCACTGGGGAAGACACAACATTCAACCTCTGGAAAGGGTACCAGCCTGCCATGGACTCTGGCGAGGAACTTTGCGAGCCTTTGAATACTTGCAAAAGTCAACAAGCAAACACAAGGCAATCTATGCAAAAAGAGACATCTTGGTAATCACCCACAATAACCATTCAGGTAATTTTTGGTTTTAACAATCATCGGCCGAGGCCCGCCTGGTTACACGCATGTAAGTTTATCAAAAACATCGGCGCTTTTTACAAACAAAACTATAAAAAATTAAAACCAAAGTCACACACTACACTGAATAAACACTTTATTGATAACGGCCTGAGAATAGGCAAGATTTGTACATCAGATGCAACTCCTGAAAAGAGGTAGTCACACATACACAAAATGCAGAAATATACAAATATACAGAATAAAATTTGTACACATGTCGGCAACGTGTTACAGACGAACACCATGAACCGATCCTCCTATGACTCGTCGAACTCTGACGCTTTCCCGATCTCTGTCTTCGGAAGAAATTGCTTTGGATAATTGACCCCCAGATGCTCCCAAACAATCAAACTTGGACCGCAGTCATTTGCTTCTCAAATCCCTAACTTTTGCATGAATCGCCCTTTGCGGGTTTTTGATTCACCGGGATACCCTTTTTTGCCGAAGCCGCCCAGTGTAGGTTTTCGACTTCGCGGGTGTACATTTTTTCAATTATATCCCTAACTTTTGCCCGAACCTTTTTATTCTGTTTTTCGGTTCGCCAGGATGCCCCATTTTTGCCTGGACTCTCTTTTTACTGTCCAGCGGGTCAATTTCAAGCAAAGTATTTTTTAACTGCGTCCGAGTTCACAGGGGACGAAAAGTATTCACCATCCATGGTGGATAACAATAAGGCTCCTCCGGAGAAGACCTTTCTCACGACGTATGGACCTTCGTAATTGGGAGTCCATTTGCCCCTGTGATCCGATTGCGGTGGGAGAATCTTCTTCAGCACAAGATCACCCGTCTGAAAGCTTCGAGGTCGAATCTTCTTGTTGAACGCTTTCTTCATCCGGCTCTGATACAGCCTACCATGCGCAATGGATGCCAGTCTTTTCTCATCTATCAAGCTCAGCTGATTCAATCTATTTCTCACCCATTCTGCCTCGTTCAGGTTAACATCAAGCAAAACCCTCAAAGATGGTATCTCAACCTCCAATGGCAGGACAATCTCCATGCCATATACTAGTGAGAATGGTGTTGCCCCGGTTGATGTACGCACTGTAGTACGATAACCGTGCAAAGCGAATGGCAGCATCTCATGCCAATCCTTATACGTTACCACCATCTTCTGAACAATTTTCTTTATGTTCTTGTTGGCCGCTTCAACAGCGCCATTCATCTTGGGTCTGTAGGGAGATGAATTATGATGCTCAATCTTGAAATCCCGACACAGATCTTTCATCATCTTGTTGTTCAAATTCGAACCATTATCAGTAATGATCCGTTCAGGAATACCGTATCTGCAAATTATATCCCTCTTGATAAATCTGGCCACCACCTGCTTCGTCACATTGGCGTAAGATACTGCTTCCACCCACTTGGTGAAGTAATCGATCGCAACCAGAATGAAGCGATGCCCATTAGAAGCAGTAGGCTCAATCTTGCCGATCATATCAATTCCCCACATGGAGAATGGCCACGGAGAAGCCATAATATTCAGAGGACTGGGTGGCACATGGATCTTATCAGCATAGATCTGGCACTTGTGACACCGCTTGGCAAACTTGAAATAGTCAGTCTCCATCGTTAACCAATAATACCCTGCTCGCAACAACTTTCGGGTCATAGCATGCCCACCAACATGTGTGCCAAAAGTTCCTTCATGGACCTCTTCCATGAGCAGATTGGCTTCCTTCTCGTCTACGCACCGGAGGAGTACCAAATCATGGTTCCTTCTATACAAAATGCCGTCGGGATTCAGATAGAAGTTGCCTGCTAATCTCCTTAGAGTCTTCTGATCACGACTAGATGCCCCAGCCGGATACTCCTTATTCTTCAGGAAATTCTGTATATCGAAGTACCAAGGTTTACCGTCAGATGCTTCATCAATGGCAAACACAAAGGTCGGCCTATCAAGGCGAGAGATGACAATGCTGGGAGCCTCATTCCAGCGATTGACTTTATACATCGAGGATAACGTTGCAAGGGCGTCCGCCATTTGATTCTCCGCCCCAGGTACATGATGGAACTCCACTCTATCAAAGAAAGGTAGCAACCTTTTCGCATAATTCATGTACGGCACCAGATTAGGTTGGCGCGTCTCCCACTCTCCCTTAATCTGATTCACAACCAATGCTGAATCCCCATATACATCCAGATTCTTAATCCTCATATCGATAGCCTCCTCTAACCCCATAATACAAGCTTCATACTCGGCTTCATTATTCGTCACTGAAAAAGTCAATCTGGCTGTGAACGGGATGTGCGACCCGTGGGGAGTTGTAATGATTGCCCTGATCCCGCTACCGTACGAATTGACAGCTCCATCAAAAATCAATTGCCACCGGGAACTCCGCTCAGGTCCTTCACCAGGCAACGGCTCATCACAATCTTTAGCCTTCAAATACATTATGTCCTCATCAGGAAACTCAAACTTCATAGGCTGATAATCCTCAATTGGTTGTTCGGCGAGATATTCGGACAGAACACTTCCCTTAATGGCCTTCTGGGAAACATACTGGATATCGTATTCTGTCAATACCATCTGCCATCTAGCAATCCTTCCAGAGAGCGCTTGCTTTTCAAACACATATTTGATCGGATCCATCTTCGATATCAGCATGGTTGTATGGTTCAGCATATACTGCCTTAGACGTTTGGCAGCCCATGCCAATGCACAACACGTCTTTTCGAGCATGGAGTATCGAGATTCACAATCCGTGAATTTTTTACTCAAGTAGTAAATTGCATGCTCTTTCCGCCCTGTCTCGTCATGTTGACCGAGAACACAACCCATACTGTTCTCCAGAACCGTCAGATACATAATCAGTGGTCGTCCCGCTACTGGGGGTATCAACACCGGAGGTTCCTGCAAGTATTCTTTTATCTTTTCAAATGCCCTTTGGCAATTATCATTCCAGACCACCGCTTGATCTTTCTTTAACAATTTGAATAATGGTTCACACGTGGTCGTTAGGTGAGAGATGAACCTAGCAATGTAGTTCAACCTCCCTAAGAATCCACGGACTTCTTTTTCTGTTCTCGGTGCTGGCATCTCTTGTATTGCTTTTATTTTTGCAGGATCGACCTCGATTCCTTTCTTGCTCACAATGAACCCCAGTAGCTTCCCGGATCTCACTCCGAAGGTACATTTATTAGGATTCAGCCTCAGCCTGAACTTCCTCAGCCTCTTGAACAACTTCAGCAGATTAACCAGATGTTCTCCCTCTGTTTGAGACTTGGCAATCATGTCATCGACATACACCTCAATCTCTCTGTGCATCATGTCATGAAAAAGCGTCGTCATAGCCCGCTGATACGTTGCCCCAGCATTTTTCAAACCAAAAGGCATCACCTTGTAGCAGAAGGTTCCCCACGGGGTGATAAAGGTCGTTTTTTCCATATCCTCCGGAGCCATTTTGATCTGGTTATACCCTGAAAAGCCATCCATGAAGGAGAATACTGAAAACTGAGCCGTGTTGTCAACTAACACATCAATATGCGGCAGCGGGAAATCATCTTTCGGGCTTGCTTTGTTTAGATCCCTATAATCAACACACATCCGAACCTTGCCATCTTTCTTTGGCACAGGCACGATATTAGCGACCCAAGTGGGATAAGTGGTAACAGCCAGGAATCCAGCATCCCATTGCTTCTGCACTTCTTCCTTTATCTTTACAGCCATATCAGGACGAGTCCTTCTGAGTTTCTGCTTCACAGGCGGGCAATCTTCCTTCAACAGCAGACGATGAACAACCATATCAGTATCCAAACCTGGCATGTCCTCATAGGACCAAGCAAATATATCACTGTATTCACGCAGCATCTCAATAAGCTCTCGCTTGATGTCGACTTGCAACGCGGCCCCTACACGGATATTCCTGACGCATTCCTCAGACCCCAAGTTAACGATTTCAATCTCTTCCTGGTGAGGCAGAATAACCCTCTCCTCTTGCTTCAACAACCGACTAAGCTCTTCTGGTAAGTCACTATCCTCCACAATCTCCTCCTCAGCTTGGAAGATCGGATGCTCGAAGTCTAAACGAGTCATAGGAAGTTTTTGGTCGATGTCATCTGAAAATTCATGAATCCTGCGAGGGAAACGGTTAATTACTTCAAAATGATGTACAAGCATAATGCATAACCACGCTTCCATTTTATTGAAAAATAAAATAAAAACAGAAGGAAAAGGATCACAACATTTGAATGTAAAAAACGCCGTCATTTATTGATCATGCAAACATACAGGTAATTAGTTAGGCCCTAAGACAAGATCATCGATGCCCCGGGCAAGGCATGTGATCATACAATGACTGAAAAAAAACAATGAATTACTGTTTGGTGACTTGGATGACGTCCTGGATGGACCAGTTGCATAGACTTTGCCCTGGCGTGCTGGGTCGAATCCATGTGTCCATGTCGCAATCACCATCCACTTCCTCCGTATCAGACACGACATTAATCCTTTCGAAGCTAACTCCTCCGGGCGTGAACACCACAGGTCCCTTGTACTTAGGCGCACTCTGCGAAGGAGATGGGCGGTACCCCAAACCATACCTATCTTGCTTCACTGGGATGTCCAGAACCTGCCCCCACTTCTGAGTCTCTCCTGCTTGTACCAACGCTTTGGCTTCTTTATATGAGGAGACTGCCACCTCTAGCCCTTCACTCTTCACTGGAGCTTCTTCTTTAACCTTCACCTCCTCGAACGCCTGACACAGCATTTCATGAATCTCTCCATCTACCTCCACGTACTTGAAAGAAGACAAATGACTGACTAAGATATCCTCCTCGCCACACACCGTCACAATACTCCCCTCAACCATATATTTCAGCTTCTGATGGAGCGTAGAGGTTACTGCCCCAGCGGCATGAATCCAAGGTCTCCCGATCAAACAACTATATGTGGGTTGTATGTCCATGATGTAAAACACTGTATCAAACACCTCCAGACCCACCTGGGTGGGTAACGTTATCGACCCGAATACTGATCTCCTTGTTCCGTCAAAGGCCCTCACTACCAAATCACTAGGTGTGCACAACAAACCACGGGTATCTAATTTCAATAGGGCTTTCTTCGGTAACACATTCAACGAGGACCCAGTGTTCACCAGCACATGGGATAGAACAGTGCCCCGGCATTCGATAGAGATGTGCAAAGCATTATTATGATCACGCCCCCGAGGTGTTAGGTCAAAATCCGTGAATCCCAGTCCATGCCCAGCGTTAACATGTGCCATAACCCCCTCCAGCTGATTAACTGAAATATCTTGCGGCACGAAGGATGTCTCAAGTACCTTCAACAGGGCATTTCTATGCGCTTCAGAACACAACAACAACGATAATATGGAGATTTTTGACGGGGTCTGCTGCAGGTGATCTACAATCTTGTAATCACTTTTGCGGATTAACCTCATGAATTCTTCCACATCTTTGGTTATCGGCTCTTTCTCTTTACTCCCCGAAGATTCTCCCTCAACAACTTTGTTCTTACCCCTGGCAACCCTCTCTGCTTCAACCTCAGGTGAAGTGAAAATTCTACCGCTCCGGGTTATACCACCCGCTCCCACTATGTTGTCCACGGATCCCGCCGGCGGATCATTCAAGTCAATCTTTTCCCCATTGCAATACACCTCAGCACCATAACTCCACGGGACTGCTTTTGTGCTTTCAAAAGGGACTGGCTTAGCGTTGGTAATAGTAATGGTCGGCCTTTTCGATGATGCCGAAATCGTCACCGATTTGAACGGAATGGTGATCGTAGCAATCTCCCTACGCTTTTCCTCAGATTCTGTCTCAACAGACTTCTCTCGCCCCACAGCCCTGTCAAACTGCAAAATTCCTTCATCAATCAAACCTTGAACTCCCCTCTTCAGATTCTCACAGCCCTCAGGTTGAACCAAACAGTTATCACACTCTTCGCCGCAGCCGGGATAGACTCCTCCTTTCAACAAGCGCTGCTTTACGTAACTCAAAGGCGTTTTCAGCTCGCTCACTTCGGAAACCAAGTTCAACCCATCATCTACCATGATTGCATTGGCCCCAGCCCCGCCATGCTTGGGCATTGGCTGCTGCGTGATGTTGGGACCTTCCTTCCCGAAGTTAATAGTCGTACTATCAAGCAAATCCTGTACTTTATGCTTGAATGCTAGACAATTTTCAATATTGTGCCCTGGTGCACCCGAATGGAAGTCACAGTGTTCATTAACATCATATCCGACTGGCGGCTGGCCAGTTGGTGGTGCTAAGGTCCTCTTCTCGACTAGCTGCAATTTCAACAAAGTTTGAAGGAGTTCTGCATATGATACCGGCGGCACTTCGAATACTCTCCTCGGTCGCGGGTTCTGAAGTCTGCGCTGATTATTATTAGGCTGCTGCTGAGCCTGCTGCGGTGGTTGTTGTCTCTGCTGCTGAGAAGGCCCTGGAATGGTTACACTTGCAACTTGCGACTGCTGACGCCAGTTCTGACTTTTATTCTTTCGTCGAGCATTGTATACATCATTGGTATCGCCCTGCCGTTTGCCACCAAACGTCTTCTTATTACCTCCGGCGGAACTGGACTCACCCGCTTGAATTTTGCCGATCTTCACCCCGTTTTCAATGCGCTCCCCCATCAAAATCAACTCAGAGAAAGTACTCATCGAAAAATTGAGCAATCGGTCATAGTACATTCAAGAAAAAGTTCCTATGAACATATCCATCATTTCGCGCTCCACCATCGGAGGGTGTACCCTAGCAGCCAGATCTCGCCATCTCTGGGCGTATTCTTTAAAGCTCTCGCTAGACTTCTGAGACATGCTTTGCAACTGGACTCGGTTAGGGGCGAGATCACTATTATATTGATAATGTCGAACAAAAGCCTCTGCCAGCTCTTTCCAACTCCTGATCTGAGTAGGTTCCAAGCTCATGTACCACTCCAGCGATGGCCCTGACAGGCTATCCTGGAAGAAGTGCATTAGCATCTTTTCATCCTCAGAATACGCAGACATGCGCCTGTAAAATGCGCGCACATGCACCCTAGGGCATGTATCCCCCTTGTACTTATCAAATGACGGTGCTTTGAATTTCAGTGGGACCCTCAACCCTGGGACTAATCCCATATTTGACATATCCAGCCCAAGAGCATTTTGGCTGGCCAATCCATTCACCTTCTCTTCTAGCAATCTCATCCGACGGTTGTCATCCCTGACCCTTTCATAGCCCTCGTTCTGACCAGAGAACACATCCTCTTGACGATCCTCCCAGCGAGGTACTGCATCATATCCAACATAATCGGCATCACGGCCCGGACCCGTTTGGACGTACCTGGGGTCATACCTCAGATTACCCATCTCTTGAGCCTTGTATGCGCCAGTTCCATATCCAAGATTACCATAGCCACCAAACCCAGCCTTGGCGCCAGCCATGCTGTCATATCCCATATTCACACCATTGAAGCCCTGGTTACCATTATTACCATTCATTCCAACATTCTCAACGCCCCAATTGAAACCCTGGTTGACATTGCCCACGAATACCCCAGCAGTATCCGCATTGACATTCATGTTACCGGTGTTCCCACCCCCACCTACAGGACCAGTTTCTCCAACATTCAAACCGGTTACGGGAATAGCATCAGCACTTTGACGATTCTCAATTCGGGGAGAAGCAGCAATGTTTTCACCCTGCAGTGTCCCGTTGTTTTTAGCCCGTGCGACTATCGGTTGAACCAGATTCTACAGCTGCTCTTGTCCCTTGGCGATAGTCTCCATGGTTTGCATGAGCAGGGCCATCCTGTCACGCATCTCTTGCATTTCACTCTGCACATTGTCCATGATCTTCTTCTGGTTAATCCTTGTAGAATAACGGTGGACCCACTTTTCTGCAATCCTGAAAACACCTGAAAATTGGCGCAGGAGATAAGATACATGGATCACAAACCTGTAATGCAAATATGAGTATGTATGCAAAATGCAATGTGTGTCTGTGCATTAGGGATTATCATTCCCCAATTCTAGTGTGAATGTGCCAGTGCAGTGACAGTGCTAGCAAGACAGTGATTGGAGCCGAATCATAGAAAACCTCATATATTGCAGAGAAATCCAAGAATACAATATCACTGAGAGTATAATAAGAAGGCATGACCTCAACCAACAATCCTGGTGATGGTCAGCACAAATGCAAATAAAGCATACAAGTTAATACATGAAATGATCAAGTACTCCCATAAGCCCGGTACTCTTCTATTAACTTCTTGGTCTCTGGATGGCTTGGTCGGGTAAGCAGACCCTCGACAAGATGGTTTCTTCTCTTGAGAACACGTCGCACGTCACTGGCGGTTTCCTCCCATGCCCCTTCTCCGAAGCGATCCTCTAGCTTCCGCTTCTGAGACACCGCTTCGTTCCTGCCTTCGATGGCCTTGTTCAAAGCATTCTGGAGACTATATCTGGTCATCACCTCTTCCTCATGCTTCTTAATGCTAGCCTTCAACTGCTCTTCGAGGTCAGAAATTTGCTGCTTCAATTTATCTTCCCTCTTTTTGTTGTTGGTTAGCGTAGCATTCCATGTCTTATTACAAGAAGATATTTCTCGGTGAGCGGCGTCGAGTGCTTTCTTTTTGGACTCCAACATGTCGTGAGAGCTTCTGAACTCTTGACCCAGACGTTCGCGTTTCTTCTTCTCCTCAGTCAACTCGGCACCTAGCCTGTTTACTAGTTCGATCTGCTGTTGGAAAGAACGTACAACCTTATTCTTCTCACTCCGCATCTGAGCTAGCTCCTTTTCTAGCTCTTCATTAATCTTTATCAAGGCTTCCTTTTCTTTCACAACTTGCTCGTAGACCTCCATAGTGACAGTGGTTGGCTCTTCCACCGAAATATGAACAGGGACCGGCACAACTGGAAATGGCATCAATAACTGTCTGGCTCTCTCTCGGATCCATACTTTGTAAGGTGCATAGGCCTGACAATTATTCTTCCCCAACAGTGGTTTCCCCTTTCTGTTAATACGCATCCAGGCATGCCGAAGCTTGGCTAGTAACTCTCCATTCAAATTACCGGTGAAGTATAGAGATTCCTGTACTTCTTCCTCCTGAGGCAGGTTCTTCAACGCATATCCAAACTGGCGGACAAACAGAGATGGGTTGTAGTTGATGCACCCTTTTCTCCCTATCAACGGAACATTAGGATACCCAGAACAACTGAAAATAAGCTCGGACCCCAGCAAGTCTCGGTCAAACCACTGAATGTCTTCAGAAGATAGCCTCATCATATGCTCTGGCCAGTCAGCTGTGGTTGCACTATCCACAAAAGGTCCCTTCAGGGGAAGATGGCTCTTGAACCACATATACAGCAAAGGCACGCAACAAGAGACGTTCTTGCCTCTCCTGTTCTCATTCCTGTAGTGCATCGAATGGTAGAAGTCCCCGTTCAGCGTAGGCACCAGGTTGCCAGCAGCAAATAAATGAAATGCATCCATGTCCACGAAGTTTGGGAAATTGGGAAACAACACTATCCCGTAAATGCATAGAGCCAAAATAGCGTTAAAGACCACCCAACACCCATTCTTGGCGTACTCTTGAGCCTTACCAACCAGAAACTGGAGAGAGAAACCTGGAACCCCTCGCCAAGAAGTTATCAACAGCTCAGAAGCATTCATGTGCAAGGCCTTAGCTAAATCCTCCAACTTGGGCTCAGCGGCAGAGTGAATAAAAGGAACTGCATTCTATACCGGCAACTCAATAAACTCTACATACTCCTCCATGGTAGGCCCCAAGATAAAATCAGCAAACGTGAAACACCTCAAAGCCGGGTCATAGAATTGCATCAGCGTATACAGCCCGTTCAATTCATCATCAGTGGATTTGCGAACCAAACTCAACAGCCGTCCGTAACTCTGTCTGAAACTTCTACGGACATCCTCATCTGCAAGAGAAATCAGGCCCAGGAGGGGAGTAATGTCAGGAATAGGTAGCTTATAGGCAACTTTCATCCTCAAACCAGCCATGATCACTACTCAGAAGTCCAGACACTAGAACTAGGGAATATGCAAATGCACCTGCAGCACAGACACACGTTAATGGGATGCAATGATAATGGTTATGCAAACAATGCAATGCAAGCAACATGCAACAGGGACCAAGTGCTATAGCTGAGAAGCCTGAACCATATCAAGAGCCTCAGATAGACCCTCCAAAATTCCTCAAACCCTGGTCTCAGATAGACCCAACATAGAGCTCCAACACTGGTCTCTGATAGACCCCATAACATAACTCCAACTGGTCTCTGATAGACCTCAAACCATAACTCTGACTGGTCTCTGATAGACCTCAGACCACAACTCTGACTGGTCTCTGATAGACCTCACAGCTATCCATAAATACCCAGGATCTCTGATCAAGAAATAACCGGTATCTGAAGGTCTAGTTACCTGCATAACCCCAAACCCTCTCACAGGTGGATGTCCTAGTAACTGACAAAGGTATGGCATCCTATGCGGTCGTCGACGTCACAGACTTTCAGGGTTGGTGATACGATTCCCAGAAGGAGTGGCATCATCAAATCCTGAAGATGCCTCACTTAGCCAACTTCCAAATGATCGGTTTCCAGAGTCGACAATCCAACTAACCAGCAACCCGAGCCACCCAAAGGGCAGGACAGGAGGCCAACCAGAAGAACCTCGTCTGAGTGTAGATTTCGCGGGACACTAGGACATGCAAAGCACGTGCGCGCCCACTAATCTCTACTCTAAGTCTAGGTGCACTCAAGCCCAGGTCCGGCTTATCTCTCAATCATAGAACACCCGTCACACCCCACAATACAGCAATAATAATAATAATAAAATGCTGAAATGTAAATACAGAAATGTAAATCCATACAAAATCCTCGACGGGAAAACAAGCGCTAGGACTGACTCTCTTAAGGGACGTTGGATCCCAAATGCATAAGGAACTATCCAGTCCTTAGCAGCCAGGGGACGTTGGATCCCCAGCAGAGTCGCCAGCTGGCGCTACTGCGAAAATTGGCGCCGGCTGACAGAAGAGTCGTCACCGTGCGTTATTTATCCCAACGGAGGGAAAGGAAACGCTCGAAGTAAACCTCGCAAAAAACGGGAAAAGGTATGGTCATCGCAACCAAAACCTGGATTCGGGAGTCGGTTACGCAAGGGGAAGGTATTAGCACCCCTCACGTCCATCGTACTCGATGGGATCCACGCTTGCTTGGTTGTACGGATTACACTTCTATCTAAACTAAAGGATGAGGTCTGAAAAGAAAAGAAAACATGACTCGGCAAAGCATCGCACTTTATGCCTACGTATTCCCTTCTGGAACGAGAAATCAGAGTCAACGTAGTTCGCCTAACTACGGGTGAAGGTGGGGAAGGTTGCTCGTTAGGATATCGCATCCTATGCCTACGTACTTCCACACGGCATGGAAGATCAGAGCAAACGTAGTTCGGGCTACGCACGACACAAGCTGTTCAAGTGTCTTTTATGAAAAATCTCACCTTAAACAAGGGTTTTCTTATTGCAAAAAGGTTGATGTTGGTTCAAATCTTTTGACGGAAGAAATGAATTGATTTCTGTTATCACCTTTATTAATGTTTTCTGTTGTTTTGAAGGAAGAAGAGATGACACTCTACAAATCCTAGGGTTGAAAAAGGGGAATAAAATCTACCCTAATGTTATCATGCATGGGTTAAGACCTAATGTCTATCATATTCCTCTCTTGCGCAGAGAGAAACAGAGATCCTAAGGGAATAGACGGAAACAGAAACAGCAGATATATATAATAAAGCAGTAAAATGCATGGATGCAACAATACAAGCGAGGCAAGGGAGTCCCACTCAACCTCGAACCTAGAAAACAATAGGCAAAAGTGAACAGAATTCACTTTCAACCCAACAAGTTAAACAGCAAACAATACAATCCGGGAAATTCACACAATACATCAAGAATTAAATCAGCTAAAACTAAACAGCAAAGCAATCTTCATCAGCATCTGCAACCATCTTCAGGCTTCAAACAAGCATCAGTCTTTATCTTCAATCTCCCAATGGCTTTTCTTCAAGTCCCACTCTCCAAGCTGAGGAATCAATCACAAGAATAAACTGGGTGTTAAGCAATCAGTTGACCACCAAAGGTGGCAAACAGACTGCTATCAACACAAAGAATATTTCTCTCAAGAGTTCTATCTCTTAGACACTATCACCAAGCCTTCCAAAGGAAGGGGGTGAGTGTCTTAGAGAAACTCTGCATCACAGAGAAGGATGGAGGCAGTCAAGACCTTCCATGTTTGAGAATCAAGTTTACTACTCTAGAGCTCTGCCTAACTCCTAGATCCTAGAAACTTCAACAGCTGCCAACAAGAGATACTCCTCATCAACTCTGGAAGTTGGTCTTCATTCTCTGATCTTCACATGGACTTCATCACCACAGACTTCAGCTCAAACCCCAAGTCCCAAACAAACCCAATACCCCACACAGACAAATAATAACCCTAAAGAGGGCACACCACACAGTCAATCAAATATAAGCAATATACTAATAGCAGTAGGGGAATCCTAATATTTTCTAAGGGATCTATTATCTACCCATAACCCCTATAGTCCCATACCCCAAAAATCAAGTCAAAATTCCTAAAAGAATTAATCTATCTCACCTATGCTCACTTAAAACCCTAATTTCATTACTCTAATCTCACCTAATCAAATCACCTAAGAATTACTCCTAAAATTATGAATTAAATCCTATGTACAAGTTGAAGTCCTAAGCTAATCAACCTAAAAAGAATGGGCCCTAAATATAAGGGGGACTATTAGAACTAAAATCAACAAATTTGAGTACTAAACTAAACTCATTAAAAAGCCATTTAAAAGAAAAATACACAAAAAATATCAAAACAAAATAAAATGCCATTTTTATTATTGGATATTTTTCTTAACAAAATTATTGACCTATAGCAAAAAGAACCAATTAAAAACAAGATTTTTTCAATTTTATATAGATTTTCTAAGATCAAAGAAAATATAAAAGAAAATAAAAATCACAAAATGAATAAAATGGGGAGGGGGTGCCAGAAGCAGACGCGCCCAGTTATATTGATCATTGGGCCATGAAGTGGGGGGAGCGAATAACAAAAGCGCTAGGCCCAGCATGCATCAGAAAATTGAATTAAAAATCAAAAGAAAAACATTAAAAACTCGGTGCATTTAGCAACCAATTTCAGTTCATTTTGTTGGGCTTCTCAAAAGGGGGGTGGGGATAGAATAAATTGGATCAGGCCCAGAATTGCGTTTAATGAAACGCATCGTTTGATGCTTCAATCTTTCCCTCCGTTTCTCAGCTTTAAACAAGGACCATTGGATGGATTAAAATGTCAACAATTGGAAACGATCCAACGGCTGTGGGTCATCGTCTCCAACGAGCCCTAGGGTTTGCAGGATCTCCTCTCCCATGCACGAACTTCCACAGCTCTGTTCTCTCTCCTCACTCAACCAAATCCCTCGATCCAAAAACGAAAAATGGCCTACTCAAAGCCCTCTACAAGATCCTACCCTCAGATTTTTCTAAAACTCACTTTATAATTCAACTCGATAGCTGTAAGTCTTGGACACCATTGATTAGTTATGTCATGCATGGTTATAAAATTTGCTCAAACTATACTAGAATGATCTAGGGATTATGCTGATCACTCTAAGCTAAAAAGCTAATATTATCCTGCCCTAGGTTGAGAATTCTTGGTCAAGAAAGTTGCACTGCCATGAATCAAACCTTCTCTAATGGCCATAACAGATTGTGCACATGTTCATCTACCTAAACCTAACACTTTTACACTAATAATCTAATCTAACAACACCTAATTAGGGAGATAGAAGAGAAAATGCATACCTGCAATTCTTGATGAAACAGATGAGAATTGGCTCGATTCAACACCTGCAAGCTTTTACCAATGGTCCTTAGATGATGCTAGGGTTTCTGTTTGCAAAAAGTTGGAAGAAGAATGCTTGGATGAAGAGATTCGAATCTGATATGCTTCTTGAAATTTCAAACCCTAGAGCTTCAATCTTCCATGGATGGCTCTCTAATTCAGCATGTATGCATTCAAAAGCTTCAATGGATTGTGGATGAAGAAGAAAGATGAACAGAATTGGTGTAGAATATAGATTTTCACACTTTCTTACAATGGAAGCAACAATGGAATTCTCTCACTTCTCACTCTCTTTTCACCAACCCCTTGCACCAATGATCCACACTCATTATATAGATGATGATGGACAGATCTAGAATTTGCTGGATGCCTCTAGGATGATTCTAGAATGTGGTGGAAAGTTATGGAAGTTCTCATGTAATGACACTTTGAAACATCTCATATCATGCTTGCATCCCTTCAAATTTGTGTTAAAATCTCCTTACATGAGATATTGGGAGTTTATGTGTGAAAAACAAGCTCTTCCTTGCCTTGAAATTTACCTTGTGCCAAGTTTTCCATACTTGCCTTATTATGCAAGTAACAAAAATACAAAGCAAGTCCAAAATTTAAACCCTAACTCAAAAAAAGTGGCTGAACCAATGTCTTTAAAATGATGTTTGGATTCAATTTGGTATATTGGATGACCCATTTTGGATTTGTAGATCTCTCAAACCAATTTTTCATTTCAACTTTTTCAACTTATATGCCTTTTTTAAGTCATTTTTCACCAACTTTGGTAAAGTCTTGTTCTATACATTTCAAAACTTCCATGACCTCTTTTATAGACTTAAAATGACATTTTGAGCAACTTTGATGTTGTGAAGTTTTCCATTTGAAGCTTCCTTGTATGAGTTTCAGGCATAGGCTAAGAATGACCTGTAATTCTCAGATGACCAAAATACCCTTTGCTTGCCAAGACCATAAGTAGAGTTCCACAAATCATATGAAGGCATACCATACCTTTCTAGAAATCTAAGACAATGAGGAACAACCCTCATGTTTACCAGAAATCCATTTGAAATCTCCTTGAAGGTCAAAAGTTTCTTGGAAGACAGACAAATTTCACAGACAAATTTCAGTGCCCTCAGATGACCTATAACTTGCAAGAGCTATAACTTGAGTTCTATAGATCATCTTGATGACTTACACCACTAAAATTAAAGCTATGAAGATACTCTACAAGTTTCATGTGGACCAAGAATTCATATGAAGCTTGCATCTTGAGTTACACTGCTTTGAAGTTTGACCCAAATCAGGGGATTTTTACATTGAAACCCTAATTTGGTAACTCCATTTCTCCTTGACTCCTGTTGATTTTTCTTGGGCATAACACCATATCCATATCCATGTAGCAAATAATGAATCCCACATTCTTCAAATGCTCCTTGATGCCTTTCAAAACACTTCTTTGACCTAGTGTTGACCCAGGTGAAACCCTAGTTGACTGACTTCAACTGAGGCTCTTGCAGTCATTCCAATGACTTGGTTCTTCTTCAAAATGATCATCTAGGCTCTTCATAACATCCATACACACCTCATGCTCTTGGCTCATAGCTCACACTTCCTCTGATAATTCCCAAACAACCTCAAGATAGGAGAGAATTCACTGATCAACCTGGCAGCTCTTCAAAGCTCAAATTCTTCCCTGATGACCTGAGTAGTCTTGAATATGCATGACCCTTGGATATGCCTCTTGAGATAAGAATAGCACTTGATCCCTGATTAAGATAACTTGCTTATGCTATGCAATGCAGATGAATACACTATGTACATGATGACAATGCAAATGATTATGCAATTGAAACATAAACCTAGGTTAGAAATGGTTGGGCGAATTTTGGGGTGCAACAAGCCGGCGCCGATTTTCGCAGTAGCGACAGTTGTAATCAAGTTGTATGAGGTGACTAGAGAGATGTCAAGAGGAGGATCTCTATACTGCAGTGGATTTAGCTCTAAAGCATTCTCTTTCATCACGTACTTTTGTACTTTCTTGGATTTTAATAATGCTTTTAGCCAAAACTTTGATTTTGATCATGGATTCTTCTTGCATTTTTCAATCATTACACCCTTAAACATTAGATCAAGGATTAACCAAGTAGTTAAGAACCAATTGGATGGTTTTTGCATTAGTTCATGACAAGTTGAAGTATCACATTTCAAGCTTTGGGACTCCAAGTTCCCTCCTTCGAAACTCCTAGCTCACAAATTCTACGGAGGAGTTCTTGTACTTTTTGGAAATCCCTAATAATTCTCTACAAATTTCATATTTTACACTTTTTCAAATTCCAAGTGGAACTAGGTCAAAAATCCCCTTGAAGTTGGCTGAAAACATGACTTGAAAGTGCCAAAAACATGAAATTTCTCTAAGAGTTTTTCCCCTCTTGACTTGTTTTTTATCATAACTCAAAATCCATTCATTTTTTGCACATAGGTCACTGTTACACTTTTGTAGGACTTCTCAAGATCTATCCAACAAGCTTTGAACCACTCCATTTGGATGTGTGGTTAGGAAGTTATGGTTTTGCCCCTTTCAAAACCCTAATTTCCTAACTTTTCAATTACTGCTCAATTATTGATCCAATGGTCACCAAAATTCATGATTATATATGACATAACATTGGGAAAATAATTATCTTCAATTTTGGGTTAAAACCCAGTGGTCAATGAGTTGACTTTTCAGTCGGACGAACCGAACGATCGAAAACCTCTGAGTCGACTGTTGATATTCTGGGTTCCATGAGGCTTTGAAACTTCTTGAGGGGACTTTAATAAGTCATATAAGATTCATGGACCAAGTTTCCTCCATTGGAATGTCATTTAAATCAAAAGTCAAACCACAGTTGACTTTCCTAACCAGAAACCCTAATCGGGGGTCCTGGACTGTACTGCTCTTCTTCCTTGGGTGACAACCTCAAATTGGGTTCATACTTGATCCAATATAGTATTATTTATGATGTAGAGATTTTTTATATGGAGAATCAATCCGAAACCTTTACTGATCAAACCATAGAAACCCCTAATTCCTGACTGAATTGGAACCCTAATTCTTCTGCATCTTGACAAAGACAAACTTAAAATAGGTTGAGGTAAGATAAACAATGGTGATGCTCCTAGAATGATGATGGAATCTAGGGGTCAAAATTTAGGGTATAACAAGATGACACGGATAGGTGATTTTTTAGGCGCTCCTAGGGCCCCCGGTCGACATACGATGTCGCCTAAACGGGAGACGCCAATTAGACAAGACGAAGTATTCGACAAAACAATTAACCAGCAACACCATGAGGTTGAACACATACCTAGGGCGGCCCGAATGCCTCCCGTTGTTTTATTTCATAGGAACCAAGACCTAGACTATGTGGTCAGACAGGTTCGACACGAACTCATGGCTGGCGAACCAAACTTAGAAGCTATGGTGGAACGGATTATGGTTCCCAATGGAGCGAACCCAGACCTTCGACGACCAACATATACGTCCCCACTACCAGAATTTATTTTACAAACAGAGCTGCCTAGGGGCTGGAAGGTTCAAAGTTCACCAAATTCGCCGGAGAGACCGAAGAGTCCACCGTCGAACATATTGCCAGATATCAAACTGAAGCTGGTGACATAGAGAACAATGAGGACTTGAAAAGGAAGTATTTCCCAAGTTCCCTCACAAAGAATTTCTTTACTTGGTTTACCACATTACCCCCATAATCTGTCCATACCTGGGAACAATTAGAAAGGTTGTTTCATGAACAATTTTACATGGGACAATTGAAAATTAGTCTGAAAGAGTTAGCCAGTGTCAAAGGAAAGGCCATAGAGTCGGTGGACCAATTCTTAACAGGTTTAAACTTTTGAAAGTACGATGCTTCATGGAAGTCCCTGAACATGATCTAGTCGAGATGGCGGCTGGCGGCCTAGATTATTCAATCAGGAAAAAGTTAGACACGCAATATCTCAGAGATATGGTACAACTAGCTGATAGGGTCCGACAAGTCGAACGCTTAAAAAATGAAAAAACCCAGGCTAACAGATATCGCAAGAAAGAGAAAGTTTCATACGTGGCCACTGACGAATACTCTTCTAACGATGAAGAGCTCGTTGACAAAAGCGAGGTTAACGTGGCTGAACTGAAGCCAGGGCCTCCATACACGTGTAAATTATTAAAACCATCAAATGGAAAAAATCTTGTCGAAACTGGAAAAATAGATAAATACGTCGCGAAAATGTATACTTTTGATGTATCTAAGTGCGACGAAATATTTGATTTATTAGTTAAATACGGTCAGATTATTGTCTCTCATGGGGAAAAAGATCCCCCTTTGGAACAAAAGAAGAAAAGGGGATTTCGTAAATTTCATAATTCCTTTGGTCATAAGATATCTCAATGTGTTCTTTTCAGGAATTTGGTGCATAAAGCTTTGAAGGAAGGTCAGCTTCAATTTGGCGAAAGGCCAAAGATGCAGGTTAACACGGACCCTTTGAAGGTCAAATAAGCCTTATATTTTGAGCTATATGACTGCATGATGGTTGAGGCTACTGAGGGTCTCAACAAACACCTTACAACCAAAGCTTTTGAATGCACGATGGTCGAAACTACTGATGTTCCTGACAAGAAGTCTGAGGAGAAACTCAAGACAATTTACCCTCAAGTTGGCGGAAGTATGACGGATTTCCAAGAGAAATGCAGGGTGAGCGAATCGAAGGTTGTGTTAGGCCCAAGATGCAACGCCGTCTTTAATGAAAAGGCTGCTGAAAAGTATGAAGTGTGTAGGAAATTGGTACTGCCAAATAGTAAGCCACCAGTCTCAAGGTTTGTGTTCGACCAGAACGGTTCTCCTCGTCGAAACAAAGAGTACATGAATTTGTTCTAGCAGGCGCGACCCAAGACTTTTATGCCGCCATCAGACACTCCACGGGATAAGTGGGTGGCACCCGTGAGCCAGAAGGGGAGCAAGAGGCCGAAATGGAAGGTGTTGGATCTAGAAAAGCAGGAAAAGGTCTCCGACAAGAGGATTAAACCCAGGGGTTATGTTGTTTCCCCCAATTACAAAGGGAATAATCCTCTGACAAGGACCCGGTGGAGGAGGTATCAACGAAATAAAAAGGCTGACAAAGAGGCTTCGACTTCACAATTGAAGCCTATCGGAACCTCTGGACTGAAAAGGCAATATGGGTCGACAAGGAGAAAAACGTGATGAATCAGACTACGAAACTGATTGTGGAAGCTTCAGGGGATAAGGGGGTGGTGTCAACTTAGAGTTTGAAGTACACATCTAGGGTTGAGAACAAGAACGAACTAGAGTACACTCCCTAGTCAGATGAGGAAGAACTAAAGTGCACTCCCTAGTCAGATGAGGAATATACCCCGTCACCAGAAGGTGATTTTGATGAAGACATGTACAACAACACCAATGATGACACAAACGGTGAGTATTTTGTTGTAAACTGTGGAATCGTGTCTGTCATACCCCAAATTTTGACCCCTAGATTCCATTACCATTCAAGGAGCATCAAGCATTGGGACATGATTCAACATGTTCATATAAATTCTTGGAGCCTATATAGGATGTTTGAGAAGTCTCAAGATGCAGATTCATTAAAGATCACACGGTTGAATTCACCTGATACGAAATTCATCTAACAAAGTCAACTCTTTGACTTTTAGGGTTTTTGGTTCAAATTGAAGCTTCTAAGCAAAATGTCATCAAAATATGTTTAATCAATGAGTTTGATCATAAAGAAAACAATATTTGAGAGGTTTCTTGCAAAATAAGAAAACTTAGATAACTTGAATTTTTCTAAGTGTGGGAAGAAACCGTAACTTTAGTACCAACTTTGAGAGGCCATAACTTTCAATCCCCAAATCCATTTTTTTATTTCCAAAAATCAATATAAAGATCTCCTTATTTACTACAAAATTATCCTAGTGACCTATCATCAAAAGATGCTTATATTTTTAGTTATGAAGCTTCAAAGTTTGGAAGAATTTCAAAACACTTCAAAATTTTTCAAGACAGCTTTGTTACTTCAATTTTCAGTCAACTTCAAGACCAATTTCCATCGTGATCCCTTTGGATTTAAGAATTTAATCAAATAGTAAAGTTGTAGAGCATGTTTAGGGATTTTCAAAAAGTACAATAACACATCCATACCATTTTTGAGCTATGAGTTTCGAAGAAGGGAAGTTAGCCTTCCACACTTGAAGTTTTGGTCATTTTCATGCCAAGAACAAGTTGCAAGATCAAGAAAATATGCAAATCCTTTGATTGACAACCTTGAAACTTGCATATCTATCTATAATCAGAAGGTTGAACTACTTTTAGAGTCATTACACAAAGGATTGAACCATGATTCAAGTTTCATGCCATTTATAGAAGTTTTTGACATAAAGGTTGCAATGCCATTTTCAAAAAGCAACTCTAAGTACAACTGGTTTTTCTTGAGACCACAACTTGTTCCATATACATAAGAAATATATAGAGTATCCAACCACTCAAAATCTCATTGTACCTTTGCCTTGAAACCATGGAAAATCACCAAACCTCAAGTCAAAATTCAACCAAACCTTTAAACCAATAAGTTACAAATTTTGCACTCCAATCTTAGAGGCTTGATTTATGCTTCAAGGAGGACATAAGAGCTTGGAAGAGGAGAAAAACCATAGAAAAACATCCAAACCACTCAAAAGTCAGCATCTTGCAAACCAAACACCATTTGAACCAAAAACTCCATCTTGCATAAACATAGTCAGTTCCATTTCCACACCTCAAACCACTAAACCAATTGTTCAAGCACATCACAAAACACATTTTGAAGGTGTCTAAACCTTCATTTCCATCCAAAACCTGCTAGAACAGAAAGTAAACCTTCAAAACCTAGTTTTGTTGACTTTCTGCATCTTCTACACCAAAGTTTGATTCTGACCTTTTCCAAATCATTTGATCCTTCAAAATCAATCCTCAAACATGTCTTGAACTATCCACAACCTAAAATCTTGACTATGACTCCATTTTGCAAGAAGAGAAGCATAATCTATTTTAGTTGATTCCATTGGGTTCCAAGCATTCAGAAAACTTTAAGGAGGTTCAAGGAAGCAATCTAAATCATTGAAACATTTATGTAGAAGCTTGTTAGGATTTTCAAGTTTTGACTTTAAGAGGTAAGTGCTCTGAACTGAAACTTTTCAAACCATGTTATGCTCTGATGTGCATTAGTCATAAACATGTTAGATATGTCATATGTGATGTGTTAGAACCATTTATTGTTGCTTATCATGTTTGTATGAGACCGTACCTTTGAATTTGCAAATGTGAACCACTTGAGGTTATGCTATCGTGTTTTATAATAGAGACATTTTTAGAAAAAAATCAATGGTGCCACTGAATTCCTGGTGAAAAAATACGCAAGATTGGTTTTTGTTTCATTGAATTTCATTGAGTATTCATGGAGTTACATGTTGTTTTGCAAACTAAAAACTTGGTGATGATTAAGGTCATCCATGGCGCATTGGGTAGGCTTTAGGTCATCTAAAGGCTTATGTTTTAATTTATGGGGGTGATATAATGGATATATCACCACCTCAGTGGTTTACCATGCGCGCTTTAGTACTTTCTTGCCTTGCCTAACTAGGGTTCGAGTCCCAGCGACCCCCCTTTTGGTTTTTTTTTTCTCATTTTAAAGCTTGTTTCACATATATTTGCTTGCTTCCCTCTATGATTCACAATGCGTGTGTTGGTTAGATGGCTAATGTTTTGAGCCAAGAACCCTAGCAGTGTGTGAAGGTGTGAGAAAAACACAAGAAAGGGGGGATTGAATTGGGTTTTCACCTTATTAAACTTTTTCGCCTCTTCGCTTGTTGCTTTAAGAGATTCTATAAAATGCATAGTGGAAGCACAAATTGTAAAGCATAATACAAGTAAAGAACACATGATATATCCTGGTTCACTTGAGAGAGTCTCAAGCTAATCCAGTCCATCCTTCCAGATGATTTTTCCTCTCTCAATTGAGGTCTTAATCCACTATAACTGTCGCTACTGCGAAAATCGGCGCTGGCTGACAGAAGAGTCGCCACCGTGCGTTATTTATCCCAACGGAGGGAAAGGAAACGCTCGAAGTAAACCTCGCAAAAAACGGGAAAAGGTATGGTCATCGCAACCAAAACCTGGGTTCGGGAGTCGGTTACGCAAGGGGAAGGTATTAGCACCCCTCACGTCCGTCTTACTCGACGGGATCCACGCTTGCTTGGGTTGTCTAAAGGATGCAAAAACAATCTATCTACGGCTGCTAAATCTAAACGGAAGGGAATTGACTCGATAGAGTGTCGCACTCTATGCCTACGTATTCTCAAGAGAGAAAGTCAGAGTCAACGTAGTTCGGGAAACTACAGGAAAATGGCTCGCCAAGACCTCGCGTCTTGTGCCTACGTACTTCCACACTGCATGGAAGATCAGAGCTTACGTAGTTCAGGCTAACTACGGCTAGGCTGGGTGTTCTCACACAGCAGTGAGAAATCAAACTGGTTTTAAAGGTACGGGAACCTATGGGAAAAACTACGGCCTGGTCTCAAATGCACTCGGGCAAGAGAAAAGGATAACATCAGTCGTCAGCGGGAAAGTCTCAATCGCACAGCAGCGAGAGAACAAAAGGTAAGTTGTTAGTGTGCTCGCTAGGATATCGCATCCTATGCCTACATATTCTCGTCTGGTACGAGAAATCAGAGCAGCTGTAGTTCAGCTACTTCGGGACCACAGCTCAAATCTCGTTTTATTAACATTCTGAAAAATGGTTACAATGATCGAATACTGAAAAATAAACTCCTATGAAATACTATCCTATGAAGAATCAAATGAAAAATAGTCCCCTAACAAATGGACGTTTAAATCTATCTCTAAAAATATGAAATAAACTCCTATGAAAAATTATATCCTAAAAGAAAAATATTAAATCGACAAACTAATATTTTTATACCCTTTTTCAAGTATTTCCTTTTTTTTTAAATATTTTTTCTTCTTATTTCTTCAATATTTCTTTTTTCACATTTCCTTTCATATTTCTTTTTCAAAATATTTTTTCAAATATCCTCTTTTCTCATATTTTCTTTTCATATATTCTTTTCCAATATTCTTTTCTCTTTTCAAATATATTCTTTTTTTCTTTTTCAATATTCTTTTTTTCCAAATCTCTAAACAAAGAAAATAAGAAAAAAACAAAAAATACAAGGGGGGGTGCACTGCAGTAGAAGGGAGGTGAGACAGCAAGAAAAAACAAAAACAGAAGCAACATGGGCCCAGCCCAATGCACCAGTTCAGAAAATAAGGAAACCAGGGGAGGGGGTGTTGTAAGTGAAAACGGGGTGTTGACAGCACACACGCGTTGGGCCCAGCCCAGTAGCTTACACAAGAACAAAAAAAACGGAGGGTGCCACGGAACCAGGGGGTGTGTACGGACGAAATTCCATGGGCCCAGGGCCCAGTCCACTACACGGACTCCCTTCTCTCATTCCATCTTCTGAACCCTAATTCTTCTTCTCCTTCTCCCCTTTACTGTTCACGCCGTTTCCCTTTCTCAAATTCCATCTCCTTTCTCTTCCGTCTCCCTCACAAACTCTCCCTCACAAACCTTTCTACCATTAACCTTGCGCCCTAAAACCTTACAACAATTGAAAGAGAGAAACTCAAGGGAGAAAAAAACTGATCGGATGATGCTAATAGTTCTTGAAGAGATTTCTGGAGATTGTTCTTGGCCTGGGTGAACGAATCGGCGAAGTAATCTGGAAAGTTGAAGGAGGACGGATGAAGGTCGCGGGAGGATTGAGCAAATTCTGGTGAAGTTGATGAACGGTTAAAGGCGATTTGCATGTTGACAGTTCTGAACAAATGAGGGTTTCAGGCAATGATTATGAAGAACGGTGTTGGACTGATGGAGTCTTTGAAGGTGATAAGCTTCTGAGGAACTTTCTGGGGATGATTGATGAGCGATGATGAAGATCCATGGACGTCATGAAGCAAACGACTGAGATCTTGAGATTCGCGGACGATCTATAGCTTGAATGTTCTTGAGTCTGGATTCATGCGAAGACGGTGGCCTCAGATCGCGATGTTGATGCGGAGAAGGTTTCGGCATGAAGATCTATGGAGATTTTGAAAGGTTTCTGGGCGAAGATTGATACATGTTCTTGAAGGTAGTTGACGAACATCTGGACACAACTGAGGTTCTTGATGAAGATATTGAAACTATTGAGTTTCTGATGAAGAACGCGATGAATATCATGATCAACACGGTGGAGATTCAAGAATTCCTGGAGAAGTTCTTGGATGATTGATGGAGTTCACAAAGAATACCTTGAAATGGATGAACGGATTCTGAAGAATCTGGAGAATGATGAACGCGGTTGGATGTTTTCTGGCGATTCTGGAAAAAACTTTGATGAACGTGATGGAAAACGGAAGCCTGATGAACATCAGAGAAGATGATGACTGGTATGTGTCGCTGATTGGAGAAGAGGATGAAGATTAGAGAAAGGAGATGAATTCTGGGTTTTTTGAGTTTTCCGGCGAAGCTTGCGGCGGCCGGAGACGGTTAATGATTGGTTAGGGTTGGCCGGAAGTTAGTTGGTGGTGGTCGGCGAGGTTGGGGGCGGTGGTTGCATGGCCGCCGGCCATGCAACCGGCGAGACTCAGGCGAAGACGCGTGGCACTGGGAGGGCTTGCATGCGTGCCACGTGTGTGTGTGGAGAGATAGTGGGGAATGAAGCGTGGCTGAATATGGGAGAGTCTGGAGTTATGAGGTGGCTAGCTAGAATTCACACGCGTGGCAGCAGTTATATACTGACACATGGCATGGAATTCTGGACTGAAAATGGACAAAATGGACTGAGATGGATAAACTAGGCCTCCACCCCATTCTGGGCCCAACGAAAATGAGTTTAATAAACTCAAAAATCTGAATTAAAATGATTAATGAAAATGATTAAAAACCTGATTAAAGCTGCACTAAACCTAATTAACTACTTAACTAAAAACTAATACCACCTAATATAACCCTAATTAATTCTGATTAAGACTAAACAAGGACTCAAATCAGTAATTAAATCCTAAATTGAAAATTAAGACTATCCTACCTAATTAAAGCTAATGAGCTCAATTAAAACCCTAATTAAATCTAAAAAAGGATTAACTACTAAACTCTATTAATTTCTATTAATTTCTAAACTAATAAAACTCTAATAATTCCACTAATCTAAAAAACTCTAATAACTCTCTATTTAAAATTTTATTAAATTTCTATTAAATCTCTAATAAAACCTATATTACTTATTTAAAAGAAAAGCTATTATTCTATTAAAACTATATTAAAAAAACTATTAAAACCCTAAATAATATCTAAAAAAACAGGAAAATCCTAATAATTCCCAAAGGAACAAAAACAGTACAAAACCACAAATAACACTGCGAGAGCGTAACAAAATAGCCGGTAAAAATAAACGGACACCGAAATATCCCTAAAAACAAACAGCGCGAGCTGAAAACACCGGGAAGAGCACGAATTCCCAAAAATACGATTCTACCTATCTGAACTGAGCAAAAACACCTGAAACGCGAGACGAGGGATGTGATCCCAATAAAATCAAAACGACTGAAAAATGCACTGTGTGCGATATGCGAATGCGGATGCAAGAATGCATCGAAACATAGAGCCAGATACGGGACCCGGTTGGTCAAATTTTAGGGTGCAACAGCTGCCCCTATTCAAGCGGCTTGGACCTGAATGGGTGAAGAGCGCTCAGCCTTCAAACATTTAAAGGTATATGACGGTTGAATACCAATGAAACCCTGAAATTTGCCAACCGTGGGAATACACTGCAAAACTGCTTGAGGAATAGCCTCCAATAAACTGAAATTTGGTTGTCACGGCAACAACTGGCCAATTATCTGATAAATTTTCTCTCTTTTTCAACATCAATCACTTGGGTGACGCCACAAGTATTGGAATAATGCTTCAGACAGCAAACAACTTGATCCCCATCTCTCTTATGGGATCAAATTCTGTCATCTCACAGTTCACGGCGAACTTGAGGAAAATTCTCCTGGGGAACTTCTGAATCGACTGCTCGGCACCCATTCTGTCAACAGGACGCAACTTCAGAATTTTGATCTATGTCAATCTTTTTTTTAGTGCCGACGTAACAACCCAATGTGAAGAACCACTCCGCTGGGGGAGAAGAGAAGCTTAACCGAACAACTCTGCAAGGGAACATACTCGAAATCCAATGAGGTAACCAACCTGGTCCATGTTTCGAAATGCGTATGTCTGAGAATGATGCAATGTCCTATATGGCATGTAAATGCTATGCGTTCTGTTTGAAAATGCGAGGCCCAGACGGCATGGAAATGTTATATATTTGCATAAATGCTATGACGATATATGCGAATGTAAATGCAGGCTCGAGCTGCCAGAGAACACCAGGTCTGCAACCACTTGGCAAAATAAATGCCGAAGGAAACATCAACTCCACTGAAGGTAACCTGATATCACAGAATCATCTCAGCAACATAAATGCTGGAAAAGGGAAACCAAATCCGCTGGGGATAACCATCCTGCTGGAGAAATGGAAAGACAAACCTGCTTGGGGAGAAAGAAAAAACAACCCTGCTTGGGGATGCTCTCTTCAAACCATTGGCAACTGATTGTGCTCTGTGGGGATTGACCCAAACTGGGGTTGATTGCGCGCAGCACACTGCTGGAAATGCCCCTACTATCAAGGATATCAATCTTAATCTGCTGGGGATACTCCTGATCCTACTCTGATACGGGGTAAAATGCAATCTCAACTCTTGCGGGGATAATACGCAACTTTCATCTGCTGAAGAGGAGTAATCCTGATTTAACAACATCCACAAGGAACTCAAACATTAATCGGAGCACTGGTATCCGTCGAGCTTCGTACCGGGGAACATGACAACATGCGAGTCATTGGGAATTACTGTGTCAGATACTTTTAGGGTTTTGTTTTCTGGTTTAGGATAAACATGGACTATGTACACAGTGGAAGATATGGAAAATACTAGACGAGAACTAGCATTCAGGGTAGACTACCAGGCGAGAACTGATAGCAAAATAGATTAGGAAAATTGAACGAAAATTGATTTTTGGACATCAAACGGGGCTGACTGGATAACAGACTGAGGCATAGACAACAAGACGAGAACGGGTTGAAAGCTGACGCACACCAGACGAGAACTGGTATAACACATAGGTTAAAACACACGATGACCAGACGAGAATTGATTACGCGATGACATGTACCAGACGAGAACTGATACAACACTTGAATAAACTGTGACCAGACGAGAACTGGTTACAATAAACTACACCAGACGGGAACTGATACTCACAATAAACTACACCAGACGGAAACTGATGTTTACGGAAGGGTGGGCCAGACGAGAACTGGTTACCGGTTTGCCAGGCGAGAACTGGACTTTGGAAGTGACTGGTTACTGACACGTAACAGGTTTAAACTGGTAGGATAACAATCCAACGACAGCAAGGTTTTTTTTCGGAATGTTAAGGTTTTTGATAAGGGTGATGACACGATTCCCCGATACTCAACTCCGGCTGGGGAGAAACAGATTGGCTTGAATAACTTGCCCCAGTGCACTCAACTTGCCTCAATCTAACTCTTGGGAATACTTGCTCTGAACAGCTTGCTACGAGACGACCTCGAGATCACTTGCCCTGGTATTTGTACCACAAAAGGATTCAACTCCAACTTTCCATAGGATTGGTTTCAACACCTCTGAACTGACTTGCCCCTGAATGAGTGTTCTAGCGACTTAACCTGATCTGATCATCCACCTGAAGTATCTGCTTTCAAATCTCCACGTTCTGCATAATTGCCCCTGATTGGCTCTCGAGAAGACTCACTTCTGATCAACTGCTTCTCAAGCAAACTGCCCCTGATCAACTGAAGCTTCGGGACTTGTCCTCAGACTAACTGATTCCGAACTCACTGGAAGTCAATGCCCCGGATTCACAGGTCTTCATAGCATACACCATTCTGGTTCAGACTACTGTATTATTCAATCATGCTTGACGATTCCCTGTTGGAATTTCTTTCATGTCAACTACTAACCTGCAAGTAAAAATCGTCTGTTCACGAATGGTAATTTTAATGCAGTGTTTATGCAGATTTTGAAAAATTTTGTGCTGTCACTCATTTACATGTCATGATTGTGAGTGACGAATGAACCAGAGTTCAAACGTAGTGCTTACGTGGTCAGTGAAAAATACAACAAGGATGTGACTAGCAAGTCATGAAGGAGTCAGGTTACTCAACCTTATCGTAATGCGCTTTCAGAATAACCCTACCTCAATTAGGTCTTTTAAGGGTTGTATCGTGGTCGGGTTCACGGTTCGTGAAACAAAGGATATTTGGCTCAAATTATGATTTGTACCCACCCCTTCTACGTGATGATCTCCGATCCTAAAGTTCAGTTAACCTAGCACAAGTGCTCGCCTCTTCGAGAGGTATGTTGAATGGTAAGAACCACAATTAAAAAACTCACAGGGCTTTTCCGGAGTGACAGTTACTCCTTCTTCGTTTTCGGTGTCTGTGTACACGACTTTGTGACTCGCTGGGGAAAAAATTTTTTGATATCCTTTCTTTTTCGTTCTTTCGATTCCCTAACTTTTGCCTGGACTGACTCCTTTTGAGTTCTTTTCGTTTTTTTCCTTTTTTGAAGTCCAGCGGGATGCCCTGATTTTTGCCTAAGTATTAGCTTTCCAGCTTTTTCTTTCTTTTTACTTAGCGGGCTTTCTTTCTTCTTTCTTTTAGAACAAAGTCGTGTGACACTGGTTGTCTTGATTGCTCCGAAAGGATTGTAACTGTCTCACTCCTGATTGGTGAGGTTTAACCACTGTGGTTGACGAGGTACGACCTCTGGGGAAAAATGCGATGTGATTGGTCCTCGAAAGACAACACTCCTCTGTAAGACTTGAATGCTCGGTCAAGCTAACTGACAACTACCCTGCCCCGGGTTAAGATGTGAGGGTTTAAAAGTCCGAAAAAACTTCTACTTCCTGGCTCGAAGTGGTTAACAAGGGACTAACTCCTTATATCTCCAGTGTTTAGGGATTTGAAACAATGCCTTGTACGTCATCGGTAAGGTCTTATCTGAAAGCATACGATCATCGGTTATGAGTTTAGTTTCGTCATCCTCTCTCCAATCCTTGCTAATCACAGTGACAAAGTGGAGTGAATAAAATGCAAATGTCAGTGCAATGCAGTAAATGAGCGACAGCGACATGATTAGTTCAGAAAAATGCATAGTCACTCTATTAATATCACCATTCGAAACATACAATGTTTAAAAGCAAGTAGTAACTAACAGAAAAGAAACTACAAATGCAAATGATATAAAAGTCTGAGGACTGCCAATGCTGAGGGCGCCTGCCTGTCTGGACCACTGGCTTTTGCTGGGGAATACTTTCCGAGTCTACGAGCTTAGACAGCTGAGAAGTTGGTACGAACACACAGAAATCCTTCTCGAAAGGAAATGCAATCCTCGTCGATCAACTGCTGTACCTTCGCCTGAAACGCTTTACAATCTTCAGTTGAATGCCCCGGTGATCCTCCATGATAACCACACTGAACATGGGGATTATACCCAGGAGGGTAAGGTTCTGGCGCAGGCTTGAGAGCTTTAGGTTCCACCAAAGAACTCTGGACCAACTGTGGCAAAAGCTGACTGTACGGCACAGGAACTGGGTGAGAAGGAGCATTCCTTCGTTCCAAATTGTTGCGAGGTCGATTCTGATTCTGACGCTGATTCTGATAACCTCGACCACGAGTTTGCTGCTTTACAAGGGAAGCGACATAAGACTCCTGATATGGTGCCCCAGGCACAGCTGTCTGTCCAGCATAACAAGGCACAGGAGGTACTGATCCAACAGATTTCACTGATTTGTCTCGAGGATACCCAACATCTGGCATGATGGCATTGATCACAACTCCCTCTTCATTCTGATAGTCGCAAAGAGATTCAGTTTCACTAGCCTGACCGCTTGAGACAACCTGAATTTTCCCAATCTTTATAGCACTCTCAATACGTTCTCCGACTCCCACTAATTCGGAGAAGTTCAGCGAAACTCCAAGCAATCTCTCAAAGTACGGGCTTTGCAATGAGTCTACGAACATGCCTGCTAACTCTCGGTCAGGGATCGGTGGTTCCACTCTGGAAGAAAAATCCCTCCATCTCCGAGCATATTTTTTGAAAGGTTCATTGATCCCCATAGACAACGATTGCAACTCCATGCGAAAGGGAGCTATGTCCATATTGTAATCATACCGCTTTAGAAAAGCTCTGGCTAAATCCACCCATGATCGAATTTGATCCTTCTCTAACTGCATATACCAATGTAGAGATGCCCCAATCAAACTGTCCTGAAAACAGTAGATCATCAATTTGTCATCTTGCACAAACGAAGTCATCTTCCTGCAGAACATCACCAAATGTAGCCTCGGGCAACTATCTCCTTTATACTTTTCAAACTTCGGCACTCTGAATTTAGGAGGTAACACCAGGTCAGAAACCAAGCACATATCTGAAGCATTGAGACCAACATCGTTCTTAACTTCCAGGGCTTTGACTTGTTCCTCCAATGCGTGCAACCTTTTAGCTTGCACAAGAGCTGATGGATTATTAGTCCTCACTATCGGAACTTCTCTTCGGGAGATCAAACCAGCAGGAATAACATTCTGATAATTCGCGGCATCAGAAGAAGAATGTTCACTTGGGATGACAAACCGTTGGTGTAGATTTTGGCCTCTAACAGAAGTCTGCACAAGTTGAGCTGCAGTAAGGTTATTCACTTGCGGAAAGCCTTTGTCAGACGTGGAATCATACAAAGGATTGGACGTCATAATAAATCCTGAAAAGGCATCAGCAATCTGGAAGTCGTTTCCTGACATGACTATCAGCAACTTTCGACTGACGGCACTGCTTGATTCTGCTTGATCCGTTTCAACCCCTTGGTCGTCTTCTAACAATCCACACTAGCCTCGAACAATCCCCCGAGAATCACCCTCTGGATCAAAACAAAGGCTGGATAAGAGCTCTGGCCAGCTAGAGAAATGCTATGCAATATGATGCAAAGATGCTTATGCAAATGCAATGCAATGCAGCAAACACGGGATCACAGCCCCCACAACACGCTCTGAATACCGCTGCACTGATGACGGAGATAATCACTCTGAAGCGAAAACCAAAAAAAACCAGGTCGTCTGAAGGTTAAGTTTCCTGCAGAAACCCTCCCCCTCACAGGTATGGACCTAATCTGACAAGGTACGGCATCCTATGCGGTCGTCAGTGTCACAGACTTTCATGAGGAATGGTGCGATTCCCAGAAGGAGTGGCATCATCGTCTCATGAAGAGGCCTCACTTAGCTGACTTCCAATTGATCGGTCCCCAGAGTCGACAATCCTCACGTCTGGACCCCCTCAGATCCTCAGGACCGGAAAGAAGCACCTCGGAGAGAACCTCGTCTGAGCGCAGATTTCATAGGGAATGGTGCCTGCTCAGCAAACAGTTTCGTTTACTACTCTCCACAACTATGACTAAATGCATACTAAAGCAGCCCAGGTCCGGCTATCACTCAAAGTATCACCCTCCCCAGCACAACGGCAACAGATAATAGCGATGAAAAAAAAACACCCAAAAGACAAGCAAACAAGCGCTAGGATTGACTCTCTTAGGGGACGTTGGATCCCACATGCACAGGGACTATCGCAGTCCTTAGCAGCCAGGAAATGTTTGTCCCCAGCAGAGTCGCCAGCTGTCGCTACTGCGAAAATCGGCGCTGGCTGACAGAAGAGTCGCCACCGTGCGTTATTTATCCCAACGGAGGGAAAGGAAACGCTCGAAGTAAACCTCGCAAAAAACGGGAAAAGGTATGGTCATCGCAACCAAAACCTGGGTTCGGGAGTCGGTTACGCAAGGGGAAGGTATTAGCACCCCTCACGTCCGTCGTACTCGACGGGATCCACGCTTGCTTGGGTTGTCTAAAGGATGCAAAAACAATCTATCTACGGCTGCTAAATCTAAACGGAAGGGAATTGACTCGATAGAGTGTCGCACTCTATGCCTACGTATTCTCAAGAGAGAGTGTCAGAGTCAACGTAGTTCGGGAAACTACAGGAAAATGGCTCACCAAGACCTCGCGTCTTGTGCCTACGTACTTCCACACTGCATGGAAGATTAGAGCTTACGTAGTTCAGGCTAACTACGGCTAGGCTGGGTGTTCTCACACAGCAGTGAGAAATCAAACTGGTTTTAAAGGTACGGGAACCTATGGGAAAAACTACGGCCTGGTCTCAAATGCACTCGGGCAAGAGAAAAGGATAACATCAGTCGTCAGCGGGAAAGTCTCGATCGCACAGCAGCGAGAGAACAAAAGGTTAGTTGTTAGTGTGCTCGCTAGGATATCGCATCCTATGCCTACATATTCTCGTCTGGTACGAGAAATCAGAGCAGTTGTAGTTCGGCTACTTCGGGACCACAGCTCAAATCTCGTTTTATTAACATTCTGAAAAATGGTTACAATGATCGAATACTGAAAAATAAACTCCTATGAAATACTATCCTATGAAGAATCAAATGAAAAATAGTCCCCTAACAAATGGACGTTTAAATCTATCTCTAAAAATATTAAATAAACTCCTATGAAAAATTATATCCTAAAAGAAAAATATTAAATCGACAAACTAATATTTTTATACCCTTTTTCAAGTATTTCCTTTTTTTTTTAATATTTTTTCTTCTTATTTCTTCAATATTTCTTTTTTCACATTTCCTTTCATATTTCTTTTTCAAAATATTTTTTCAAATATCCTCTTTTCTCATATTTTCTTTTCATATATTCTTTTCCAATATTCTTTTCTCTTTTCAAATATATTCTTTTTTTCTTTTTCAATATTCTTTTTTTCCAAATCTCTAAACAAAGAAAATAAGAAAAAAACAAAAAATACAAGGGGGGGTGCACTGCAGTAGAAGGGAGGTGAGACAGCAAGAAAAAACAAAAACAGAAGCAACATGGGCCCAGCCCAATGCACCAGTTCAGAAAATAAGGAAACCAGGGGAGGGGGTGTTGTAAGTGAAAACGGGGTGTTGACAGCACACACGCGTTGGGCCCAGCCCAGTAGCTTACACAAGAACAAAAAAAACGGAGGGTGCCACGGAACCAGGGGGTGTGTACGGACGAAATTCCATGGGCCCAGGGCCCAGTCCACTACACGGACTCCCTTCTCTCATTCCATCTTCTGAACCCTAATTCTTCTTCTCCTTCTCCCCTTTACTGTTCACGCCGTTTCCCTTTCTCAAATTCCATCTCCTTTCTCTTCCGTCTCCCTCACAAACTCTCCCCACAAACCTTTCTACCATCAACCTTGCGCCCTAAAACCTTACAACAATTGAAAGAGAGAAACTCAAGTGAGAAAAAAACTGATCGGATGATGCTAATAGTTCTTGAAGAGATTTCTGGAGATTGTTCTTGGCCTGGGTGAACGAATCGGCGAAGTAATCTAGAAAGTTGAAGGAGGACGGATGAAGGTCGCGGGAGGATTGAGCAAATTCTGGTGAAGTTGATGAACGGTTGAAAGCGATTTGCATGTTGATAGTTCTGAACAAATGAGGGTTTCAGGCAATGATTATGAAGAACGGTGTTGGACTGTTGGAGTCTTTGAAGGTGATAAGCTTCTGAGGAACTTTCTGGGGATGATTGATGAGCGACGATGAAGATCCATGGACGTCATGAAGCAAACGACTGAGATCTTGAGATTCGCGGACGATCTATAGCTTGAATGTTCTTGAGTCTGGATTCATGCGAAGACGGTGGCCTCAGATCGCGATGTTGATGCGGAGAAGGTTTCGGCATGAAGATCTATGGAGATTTTGAAAGGTTTCTGGGCGAAGATTGATACATGTTCTTGAAGGTAGTTGACGAACATCTGGACACAACTGAGGTTCTTGATGAAGATCTGGAAACTATTGAGTTTCTGATGAAGAACGCGATGAATATCATGATCAACACCGTGGAGATTCAAGAATTCCTGGAGAAGTTCTTGGATGATTGATGGAGTTCACGAAGAATACCTTGAAATGGCTGAACGGATTCTGAAGAATTTGGAGAATGATGAACGCGGTTGGATGTTTTCTGGCGATTCTGGAAAAAACTTTGATGAACGTGATGGAAAACGGAAGCCTGATGAACATCGGAGAAGATGATGACTGGTATGTGTCGTTGATCGGAGAAGAGGATGAAGATTAGAGAAAGGAGATGAATTCTGGGTTTTTTGAGTTTTCTGGCGAAGCTTGCGGCGGCCGGAGACGGTTAATGATTGGTTAGGGTTGGCCGGAAGTTAGTTGGTGGTGGCTGGCGAGGTTGGGGGCGGTGGTTGCATGGCCGCCGGCCATGCAACCGGCGAGACTCAGGCGAAGACGCGTGGCACTGGGAGGGCTTGTATGCGTGCCACGTGTGCGTGTGGAGAGATAGTGGGGAATGAAGTGTGGCTGAATATGGGAGAGTCTGGAGTTATGAGGTGGCTAGCTAGAATTCACACGCGTGGCAGCAGTTATATACTGACACATGGCATGGAATTCTGGACTGAAAATGGACAAAATGGACTGAGATGGATAAACTGGGCCTCCACCCCATTCTGGGCCCAACGAAAATGAGTTCAATAAACCCAAAAATCTGAATTAAAATGATTAATGAAAATGATTAAAAACCTGATTAAAGCTGCACTAAACCTAATTAACTACTTAACTAAAAACTAATACCACCTAATATAACCCTAATTAATTCTGATTAAGACTAAACAAGGACTCAAATCAGTAATTAAATCCTAAATTGAAAATTAAGACTATCCTACCTAATTAAAGCTAATGAGCTCAATTAAAACCCTAATTAAATCTAAAAAAGGATTAACTACTAAACTCTATTAATTTCTATTAATTTCTAAACTAATAAAACTCTAATAATTCCACTAATCTAAAAAACTCTAATAATTCTCTATTTAAAATTTTATTAAATTTCTATTAAATCTCTAATAAAACCTATATTACTTATTTAAAAGAAAAGCTATTATTCTATTAAAACTATATAAAAAAACTATTAAAACCCTAAATAATATCTAAAAAAACAGGAAAATCCTAATAATTCCCAAAGGAACAAAAACAGTACAAAACCACAAATAACACTGCGAGAGCGTAACAAAATAGCCGGTAAAAATAAACGGACACCGAAATATCCCTAAAAACAAACAGCGCGAGCTGAAAACACCGGGAAGAGCACGAATTCCCAAAAATACGATTCTACCTATCTGAACTGAGCAAAAACACCTGAAACGCGAGACGAGGGTTGTGATCCCAATAAAATCAAAACGACTGAAAAATGCACTGTATGCGATATGCGAATGCAGATGCAAGAATGCATCGAAACATAGAGCCAGATACGGGACCCGGTTGGTCAAATTTTAGGGTGCAAAAATAACCAAAACAGATTACAGATGCACTAGCAACCGCTAGTGACTAATAATTAGACAATGACACATTCAGTGATCCATCAGGATATAACGTTCATTGATCTAACAGAATTTGATCCCAGCCAGAGTCATCTTGAGAATCCAGACTCAACAGAGTCTCTCAAGGGACACTTACAATGATATCTTCAGTGATCCAAATTAACGGATATAACAATCATTGACCCAGCTAGAATCTGATCTACTAGATCTTCTCAAGTCTTTTGATATTCACTTGATCACTTGAGGAAACACTAATTCTAAATAGAATTGAGTTTCTGGAGATCACATGATTGCTTCTTATCAAGCAGATTACTCCTAATTCAAGTGCATGGCAAGTATTGAGCAACAACTCCTTGCCTCCTAATATAGAAACAATTTTATAGATAAATCTCAAGGAGATTATTAAAACAATAGTTTCCATATTGCTTAAGAGCTTTCTTATGTGAGCATTGCAGCTTCTTAGCATAAAGATCTTCTTCTCTTATCCTTTCTACTTAGCATATTTCATTAGCAACATAATCACATACTCTACAGTATGCTTAGCTTTGCGTACTAGCTCAGATGCTTGCTTTCTTGCTTGCTAAATCGCTTGATGCATGCTTAATTGCTTTTTTCTTTGAATGAATCAAAAGATCTTCTTTTATAATGCATTTTTATGAGGGTAGAGATGTCCTTTCAAATTCCAACAGTCATATCTCAATGGATAGAATAGGCATAGGTGTTGGATAGTGATGTCACTTTCCTTTGAATTTTGCTTGCCACGTCATGAAAGACAACACTTATGAATAATCTTCAACTTTCCTCTGATGATGTATCTTATTTATCAGAAAGGATAGCAATAGCTTATCTGAGTAACAAGTCCTTGTCTGGGTGAAGCTATTTCTGATACATAATCTTCACTTCAGAATCCAGTCTTCAGCATTCCAAGATCTAAGTTTCCCTGAAACAGTCTTGAGAATCTTCGTGACTAATTCTTCAGAGATCATATCTTCAGTGTCTTCAGAGTCTTGATCTTCATAACAAGTCTTCAGAGTCTTTCTGCACTTGGTCTTCAGAGCCTTCAGCCTTCAGAGCTTCAAGTCATTAGAGTCTTCAGAGGACTATATCTTCAGATTCATCAGAGCCTTGATCTTCAGAAGACTATATCTCTGATACATTATTAGCTTCAAGTTCAGATGCACTTCTCAGAGCATAATCCACAGGAGCATTGCAACCGTAATATCCAGCATCCTTGGATCTCTCTAATCGTGATCAGATACAGAGGCAAACTTACTTCTTTAACACGCTATGTGACTTGTTACACATGGTAAGTTGCATATAGCATTAAATTCACATCTGATAGTGTTTGTTTTATTTGATATATTTAATGATCGTGATCTGCACAAAACAAACATTAGAACATAAAATAGTTCTTTCACAAATACTTCATTGTTATCATCAAAACATAGAGATAATCTTGCAGAGACAATTCTTGTTCTTACAATCTCCCCCTTTTTGATGATGACAAAAACATGTATTTTGATAGAACATTTTATACAGGGTAATCACTAAGCATAACATATTCAGAGTTTCAAGCAACAACTCCCTCTGAATGTGTTAACCTCAAAGCTTCATTTATGCTTGTTCAGAGACATTCTTTGATCCCAAGACTTAAAATAGAAATTTTTAAAGAACAATAATATATGGAAGAGAAGGAATACTTCCCTATGATCTAGAAGAGCATAAGTCTTTAGCATATGGACTTGTTCAACAGAACTTCCACCTTCAGATCTTTAGAACTTGTTTTCTTTAGACATCGTATCAGAGCGATATACTTTCAGAGCCTTCGAAAGCATTTGCTACTATTCATCAGAACAATTTTAGCACAGAGATGAAACAATTCTTTTCTAATAACTTAGCCACGCTGTTTATCATAAGTAGAACTAGTTTATCAGATGAGAAACTCCCCCTGAGTTTTAGACAAGGTGTAAATCAAATATTTTGACTTGTGAACCTTTCTGGGTGAACTCCCCCTGGCTACAATAGGTCAGATATTAAGATTTTTAGAACTTGATTTAGTCTTCAGACTTGCTTTTTTAGAGTTTGACTAGAACAAAGGTCTTCATCTCAGATCCTTGATTCTATCAGAGCTCAAAGCATTAATCAGATTTGATTTTTGATCAGTTGAAAGTAATTGATTCTGATTCTAAAATCAGTAAGCTTAATTTTGAATCTGATACTAATTCTTGATTTTGAGTCTGAAACCAATTCTTTCTTTTATGAAGATTTCTGATTCTTATGCTCTGATTATCATATTCACAGACAGTTTACATCTTCTGAACATTATGATTCCAGATGACTTTAACTTTCAGAGATATTTCAACCTCTGAACAGTATTGGGTCCATCTGATTCTGAACATATTTTCACGAAGTGTATAACTTAGATTATCTGAGCAACCATTTCATTTGAACTCAGAGTTCTTTTCATTTGACCTATTCTTAGAATGCCTAGTGAACTTGTTCAGAGTTCCTCAGAAAAACATCAAGCCCATGGTTAGTAGTAAACGTAGTTTATATCAGAGTTGATGATTTGAATTCTCTTTAGGTTATATCAAAATCATATTCTATTTCTCCCCTTTTTTAACATCATCAAAAAGGTGAATTTAGAAAATCAATTAAGACAAAAAATATTTCAGATCAAGAAAATATAAGATAGAAACAGAAGAAACACAATCACATATATATTGAAGTTCATAAGAGTTCAGAAGAGATACAAGGAGTTCAGAAGAGAAACAAAATAAGCAAAACAACACAGAAGTGCACAAACAAACAAAACAACTAAGATAGACGAGAAGCTAAAATCTTAAGCAGATTCGTGATCTCAGAAGTTGAGCTCTCTTGTTTTGCCATCCAAGTCTTGATCTCAGATGTAGATTCTTCTTGCTTAACCATTCATTCCTTGATCTCTTCTGTAGTCTTCTCTTGCTTGATCATCCATGTTTTTATTTCACTGTTTGTAGCCTCTTACTGAGCAAACTTAGCTTTCAGATCTTCATCTTCTTTCTTCAAATCAAATGATTCCTAAACAGCCACTGAAGCAGATGCATTCTGAATAACCACTAAATCAGATGAATTATCTAAAACCATAGCAGAGGGCTGATCAGATGCAGGAGTTTCTTCAGGAATAGGAGCCTCTATGATAACCTCTTCAGGCTGAGAAACTTCACCTATCTGAAATGTAGAAGATTCTCCAGATGATGAACACACAACCTTAGCAGGTGTGTTTTCTAGAGACAGAGTTGGAGTTCTTCTGACACTTAGCAAAGCAAGTTTCACAACTTTAGAAAATCTCTCTTCAACATCAGCACAGCAAGCATCTTGAAGGTACATAGACACAGAGGAGAACTGAAGGCCTTCCATACCTCTTCAGAGTCCTGAGGGTTCATGCTATTTAGGCACTTCTCCCTAATAGCAGATGACCATGTCGCACCCTAATTTTTTACCTTAAGATTCCACCCCCCCCCCCCTTCGTTTTTTTCTTTTGCGCGTGTTTATTATGACTAATAAGGTGTACAGGTACATTGATTTCAAGCATAAAGGATACTTATTCTCATAGTCAGGAACGGTCATGTGGAGACAGGCTAGGGTTTTATGGCCAGTAGAATTACAAGGATTTATCAAGGGTATCTTGCATGTATCAACATTGGATTATCATGCATGTATCGACATTTGGATTATGCAAGTAGTAAAGGTCAAGTTTAAATTTAAGAAAGACTTTGGTTTTATCCAGGGAGGTTTAGGCAAGAAGCTCACAGAGTGAATATTTGAGATACATCGCAAGTCATGATTACAACTTCTATTTAAAATACCAAGTTTAAGTTCGTGTAAAATTATTGGGCTTCGAGAATCACATTACATCTACGTTCACAAGAGTGAATTTATAAAATTCCACGACTCTGCATGACTAAATATATTATGGAGAGAAGGTTTATTTCCGACCAAGCATTGATATGTGAATCTAAGGAGGATTTAGGTTTGGCATTAAAGAAAAAAACATGATTTACTTATGAGAATTCATTTTAAGAAACTATCTTCAAACTTTCTTTAGTGATGCACAGCATGAACTTAAGATGACAGTTCTGGATGGTTGGTATCCATATTCAATCATAAAGGATATTATGTATAACACATTACAAGTGAAGGATAATATATTGCATGATTCAAATGTATTCTTTGTTGTAAGCCTTTACAAGGTTTGCCCTGTTCAAAATGACATATCATGACCCTTACAAAAGAATAATTTAAGTGAATCCCAAGTTTCCCCATAAACCATTTGTTGCTTCTGCGGGTAAAGACTTGTCTCAGCCGCTACCATCACCTACACCGCAGAACTGCAGCACTCCATCAGACACAATTCAAGATTATAATAAAAAGCATCGTTTCCAGCATTTATCTCTCGATTTCCAGCCAAATCATTTTATGCTGAACCAAGGAGAAACACAACATTTACTACAGCAGTATGTCAAGTATATTCTTACATTCACATTCCAAATCAAAAACGTGCGAAGGTTGCACAGACTAAAGGCATTATACTAAGACGTCGTAGGTAAACTTTTTCCAGAGTTTGATTCCAAGACTACGTCCGAGATTTAGGACGGAGCTCCTCGCCGGTCACTCAATTCCTTCAAAATCTAGTGCATTTGATAGAAGATTGGTCCACAGGTTGATGATATTGTGAGCATGCCATCACCTTCAGAGGCGAGACCAGTCTGTAATTCCGTCGCCGGTTTTCCCATCAAGTTCACTTTCGTTGCCCCTATTTCAGAGTTGATTATAAAATAATATTACGAGATATGTCATTTCACATGCCTTACCAGTGTTTGAACCATGTTATATGTGCTTTGGAGGTATTGCAAGCATAGAAACCACAATTAGAATACCTCTTGTAAGAGGGACTTCGCCGTCATCCAGCGAACCCGCACGCAACCCTCTTTGAACATCATGGATATTTAGGCTATCACTCCAACCTGCAGAGAAACGCAACCGATAATCAGAATACAGATTTGAACTGCAAGTTAAGAATTACGAAGAGGTGAGGTGGGATTAGCCTTCAGTTTTAAACTCACCATAGGCACTCTTTTAAAGACTTGCCATGACTGCAACACCAATAACCTATCTGAACAGAGGATGCATACGTAAGGTTGATTAACTTCCAACAAGCCATTTAAGGAATTCATTCACAAAGCAGAGGAGGGCAAGACTTTTTTTTGCGTACCACATGGCAGTCTCGGGAGTCATCGACCTTATTCATGAAGGTTCCTTCATTCATTCTTCGCGGCTGCCAAATCAACAGCAAAGCATCCTGATAAAAATACTATCAAGCGGCAGTTTTGGATTAAGGTCACGGTAATTGATGATTGCGCCATTGCTAAAACAGAAGATCTCCATCTGTTAAGTCGAATATCCTACATCGAAACAACACAATTGTACAGGATCAAATTTAATAGCAGTGTTTCAATATCAACAATTCTTCAATTCAAAGCATGATCAAATTGGAAAGAAAATATCCTCTCCAACTTGTTAAAATGAGATGATAATCAAATTTTATTTACACTTAAAGGTTGAGAGTAGGAATTGTCAGAAGGATGTCGATACCGGTAGAAAGCGTTCTACCTTGGAACTTCTGGACATACCAAAGTATTCATCTAAACTCGACGTAGCAATAAAAGAGACCTCTAATTGAAGTTTTCCTAAACAAAGATGCAAGTCAGCCTACTATTTGTGAGAGTTCAAGTTACCACAAAGTGGAATAAAATCTTACAGTCTATGCCAGCACGAGATTCCAAAGTGAGAGAATAGTTTTCCTTCAAATTTTGGACTTTCACAAGCGGTATCATTTCGCATAGCCCTAATAGAATGCCTCCAAAGAATTTGAGTGAGTTGGAATCTGTTCACCTTTCAAATACGTCCATACTCTCAAAATTACGCCACATACACAACTCCACGACGGTAAATTCAAAGTTGGTAGAGCTTTGAAGAAGCTATGCTCCGTAACCCCACTTCAACAACCTGCAAACCAAAACGCAAACATGATCAATTAATCAAGAAGAGGAAGAATAATAAGGACTTACTTTAAGCTTGTTTGGATTGGTGTGATGTGGAAATTAACATTAGACAGCACTTTACTGGATCTCTTAGATGTCGACCTCAGAAATGTTTGTCATGAGATGCTGAAATTAAACGGATGGTTATCTTCCGACCTATTCAGAAAACAGTTTCCAGATCACTTTGATAAAGTAACTGATGCTCCTCCACTTCAAGAATACATGAATCCCAGGTCTGGTCTTCTGAATTTAGCGGCATATATGCCAGATGGGAGTGCAAAACATGACAAAGGACCATATGTCCATATTTCTTATGGTTGTGCTGACAAGAAAACTTGTTCCGTGCTAAATCTCTCTTATGAACCACATGATGTGGTTGATATTATGGCATATACCACAGGTGCTCCTCTCTCCAGACCATCTTACTAAGGTAACTAGGTTATTGAAAAAGCATCAAACTCTGTGTCAAAGTGGTTCGTCAATGATTACTACCGAGCATGTAGAAGACAAGGAACAAAGGGAAATAGATAGTATTGTCATGGAAGGAATTGACTTTTACAGGAGAGTCAATAGATCATCTTACATTAATGAAGTCAAAATAATAACTAGTCAGATTTTAGAGGATAATACTTCTAACAATGAACGTGTTTCTTGTTCAGATTCAGATTCCGAGAAAACACTAAGCTCTTTACCTCTCCACAAGACAGTTTGAAGCACTGAAACGCATTCTGTTGCTCAGTGGGATGTCTTTCGAAGACAGGATGAACAAAAGCTTCTAGAATATCTCAAAAGACATTCTGATGAATTTTCTTGTGCCAGTGAACATCACGGCAAGAAGATGGTTCAGCCAATTCCACCATCAGAGCATCTTTCTGGACACTACTCACAAAATGAGACTGAAGGAGGAATTCAATATTGAACCATGGACCTTTGAGCAACGTGTTGGAGAAGCTGTTATCGTTCCTGCTGGATGTCCATACCAAATTAGGAATTCCAAGTGTTGTGTTCATGTGATATTGGACTTCATGTCACCTGAGAATGCTTACGGTTGCTTTTCTTCACCATCAGCTTTGCTCTTTGTGAAAATTCTCACTGGACGCATCAAACGTGAATCTCCCCCTCTGGGCTTCCAATCCACGTTTTGGCCCAAGGCCTTCGCCACTTGTACCTGCCAAGTCAAAAAAATAACCGATAAAGAGAATATTCATGGAATAATTGGAAGATTCAGAACCAAACCAAATTGATACACAAAATCAGAAATTGGGATTTCAATTAACACGCATATTATTACAATCGACGAAAGGAGAAAGTTTTCAAATTTGATTAACCCCAAATTGGAAAATCCAATAAGTATTCAATACAACCATCAATTCCATCAAGGCACCCTTTTCTAATCTGAATCCTATATAAGAGGAGAAGGAAATCGTGGAGAAGAACCCTAGATTCGAAACACGATGAAGGAGGAGGAAACCGGTCGCGATTTGGGAAGGAGATGTTGAGAACAGTGGTTGATCGAGGGATTTGGGGGGGGGGGGGGGGGGGGGGGAAGGGATTTAGGGTTCCGTTCTTTCTTTCCTCGTTGTTTTGTTATCTTGTTCGTAATCTAATCCACATCACCTACACACACTACACTCAATTAATCTGTTAATTAGCCCCCTAATCACCAATTAACACCTTAATCTTTTTTTAAAAAATAACTAAAACCTTTTTTTAACTATTCTAATTAATCACTATATTTGAATTTTATTTTATTTTAAAAAACAATTTGTTAACTTTTATTAGGTAATGATATTAGTAAAAGAAAAACTATTTTCGTAATTTATTTAACTAATACTTATTTATTAAATAATAATAAAACTACTTTACTCTAATTTATTTTATAGGGACAATTTTATAAATAATAAACAATTTCTTTTAATTTAACCATTTATCTTGTTATAACAAAACCTTATAAGAAATCCTCTTAGCCTTAATTAAAATTAATCTACACCATAATTAAACTTTCTTTTGTTTTTTTAGAAAACTTTTTTTTATAAAATATAAACTTATCTTCATAATTTATCTAAACAACTTTTATAAGAAATCTAAGCAAATTCCTCTTTAAAATTAACCTCTGTGGATTAATCTAGACAACCTAAGTTTAATCTCACCTAAAAACAACCTCTCGCTTAAAATCGACTAATTAAAATCAACAGCGTAAAATACAACCTAATCGTGCACACTCACATTCACGACACATTCACTCTCACACACTTCAACGCTTTCATGCGTATGTGTATGGCTTTACTTTCTGCAATTTATCTTCCATAATTTAATATTACCGCATTTATATTCCCGCCTCGCATTCCGTCTAAAGGAAGAATCTGCGCATGATCTCAACAATCGTGCGTATGCATTCACATTTGCATCATTCTCCCCACACGATCCTTGATCCCATTCAAGTTGATCACTTAAGATAGATCCTACCCCCATAGGAAGGACCTTGTCTTTTTCCTTTACAACTTAGACAAAACACAATCAACAATACAAACTTATTCAAACACATTAGAGAAAGATGTTAATCATCTTAAGCGAGATAGAATCTCCACCCCACAACAATACAACCTCTTACACCTGTGGCGATTAAATCTCCCTTAAAATGACAACGCATCTCTTCTCCTAAAACCAATCAATCAACTACCCTAAACCCGTAGGAACTTTAACCACAGTCAAAGAACTCCTCTAACCCTTTAGGGGAACTACAGATACTCTAATTCCACTCCCGTAAGGATATGTAGGCCTAAGATGCAATATCTTATCGAGTATACTTAGAAATAAACCACTAGGGTATTTTATACCTTAAGCAGATAAACACATAGCAATAAACAAATAATAAAATAAGAGGTTCCTGTAGAGTATTACAGAAACTTAGGATGCTAGTACCTTCCCTAAGTTTAACCAACCCCCGAACCTAAACTCTCTTGCATTTGCATTACATTGTGGGAATTTCGATATTTATCCCTTCCTTTGGACAAATCAAAGATCGGTTGCAAATTAAAGATTCAAACTAATTAATAGTTTGGTATCCAAATTTCACCGCGACAGACCACAACTTCATTTCTGTTTCAAAACTGTAAAGCAGAGTTCCAACATCTGGTTTAGGTTTAGGTTCAAGGTATGCCTCTAGGAAGGATTTCTAAGGGTATCTAAGAAAGTAGGTTTGTTAGAGGTTGAAGGTTTGGAAATGGATGAAGGTTTAGATGTGGACAAAGAGGGAATGGAAATAGGAATGGAAATAGGAATGGAAATGGGAGTAGGAGTGGGAATGAAAGTAGAAATGGGAATGTCAGAAGGATTTGGTTTAGATGAGATAGGTTCAGATGTGATGGTAGCAACTTCAGGTTCATAGGGGATTAAAACATCTGGTTGGTTTGTTGAAGGGATAACAACAGGATGGTTTGGGTGTGTGGGTGAGGTAGCATCTGATATGTCAGATTCATAGGAATCAGATGAATCAGATGATTCATATGATCCAGATGAAATTGGGTAAACGGTCTTGAGAGGTTGAATATCAAGAATTTCAGTTTCAGATTCAGATGGGTTAGGTTCAGAAATATTAGGTTGGTTTGTAGAAGGGTTTGGTTCAGAAGATTTTGGTTCAGAGGGTGTTGAAGCAACAGGTTGTTGGTTTGAAGATGGGGCTTCAGCATAATTAGATTGCTGATGGATGTTTAAGGATGGTGTGGATGGTACAGATGTGGTATGTTCAGATGTAGCTTCTTGAATATTTTCAGAAAGGGTGTGAACAAAGGTGGTGTGAGGTTCAGAAGTTTGTGGTTGTGGGTGAGGAGAGGTAACAGAGTCATGAACATTTTCAGATGAAATATGTCCAGATGATATGTGTTGAGGTGAAGGGGTAGGGATAGGATCATAGGGAGGAGGAGGTTGAAATGTTGGAGTTTCTGTTACAGTTTCCAGAATTGGAGATAAACCAGCAGAAGGGTTATCTGAATTCTTGAAACGTTTGGCCTTCACAGAAGAGTCTTCTTTAGAGGCTTTCCTCTTAGATCTTATAGAACCTTCTTTTGAAACCTTTCTCTTCTTTCTTCTCTTCTTCATAATTACTTCTGGAGCAGGTTCATTTGCACGAAGCAATAGATCTGGTGGCATGGGAGTTCCATCTTCCAGACAAGAAGCAATGTAATGAAGCAGATCTTCCTAAGGCTCTTCTGCAGTAAATAGTGGGAAATCATCCACTGGAACTCTTCTTCTGCGTACTTCAGCAAAGTTGATCTTAACTGGATTAGAGGAAAGTGTTTCCACCAACTTCATCCTCTGAAGACTTTTGCCATCCAGAGGCTTCCCAAGTATTGGAACTAATTCTTCCTTCTGGCCAGCCTCTGTCAGATGAGTTACCAAGCCATTTTTGTAAGTACATTAGAGATCAATCTTCCCATTGGGATTCAATTTTTGATCTTCTGATGTTTGGTTCTAATCTCTTCTCTGGACATTTTCACGTGGCTCCGTAGATGAGCAAACAACAAATATGGCAAATCCACCTTGATGTTATTTCCCAAACAATACAAGAAATACAGCTGCTCTGCATTAATGTAGTCTGGAGAGTTTAAAGATTTTCTATGGTGAATGAAACCAAGAAAGATCTTTGCCCAGATCTTATAGTGTGTCTTCATATCCTTAATCTTGCTAGATGGCTTCTCAGAGGTAAAAACCTCGTTGAACACTTTATCCATGTTTACACGTCCTACTGGGAGATTAGCAACACCTTCTTCTTCTTCATACCCAATCAGTTTACGAATCATATCCTCAGTGATTATGATTTCTTTTCCCAAAACAGACGAGTATATGAACTTAGGGTACACCTTTGCATGTATCCAGAATTCCTTTACCAAACAAGGAAAACTGGACCAACCAATCTATCAAAATATTTAACCCATCCTTGAGAGTTTATAGTTGGACGAAGATAAAAGCCATTCCTTGCAATACATTGAAATCCACCATGAATTCATAGAGAACTTCTAAATCTTCAATAGGCGTAAGAAGAGTTCTTTCTGGTTCTTTGTAAGTAGCATTACCCATTTCTAATGTAGATACCCCAACCATTGTTGAAGCTAACTTTTGATGAGATGAAGACGAAGTTGGCATTGAAGAACTTGAGAGATGACTTGAGTTTATTTTAGGTTTAGAGGAGAATAGGAAACAATGAAGCAAGCCAAAATGCATATAGGTGTGTGAGAGAGTAAAAGTGTGAAAAGTGTGACTTTGTGGAATATAAAGAAACAAATTAGGGCACACAGAAACGCAAACACACTTCAGCAATTAATCACATTTAAAAATTAAATCAATTAATAAAAAGAAATAATGATTAAAATGCATTTAATGATCTGATAGATTGGGGGTGAAAAAGAGAATTGTAATTATTCAAACAGTACCTCAAACGGAACCTCATGGTTGTGCACTCAACCGTTTCAGATTCAAGGTGACACGTGTTTGATGAGATGTGCCTCTGATGCTCTTTAGGAACTGAAGCATTAACAGGAGCTCAGATCCTCTGAAGCTTGTTAATTTCATGAATCTGATAGTCCTCTAGCTGACTCTTCATTCAAGGCATCTGGAGTTTGCTTCTGAAAAACTATTCAGAGCAGATCTCATATACTTCAGTTGCGTTCTGCAGCATCTTTATCAACAAATCATCCATCTGATTCCTGAGAGACATCTTCAGATCCCAGATGATCTTATCTTCATGATTAGAGCATCTAACTTCATTCAGGCTTCATCTTCTGATTTGTTTTCTTGAAAAAAACACATATCCAGTCTAAATACAATTATCATCAGAGTTAGATGCACCATCTGACACAATCTAAATGACAATTTTGTTCTTGCAATGCTGAGCTAACTAGAGGAGGTAGTTCATCAAGAGTTAACAAAACATCTGCTTTTGAAAAGGACGTCTACTGATTCATTCATTCTTAACAACATCAGATACTTAAATCCCTTTAAAATCAGACTGAATGACTTCTATCATTGTATCTTTCTGAATAACTTGATTTCAGGATTCATTCATTATGACTTTCTGGAAAAAAATCTGATATCATTTGACCAATTAATGTTTGTTCAACTGAGATAAAATCTCAAGTTAACAGAACTTAATTGTCCATGCTACTTCTATTAAGATCTCAGAGTTCATCTTTCATCAAATCCCAGATGAGTTAATGAACTACTTCTACAGTTTTCTTTGAAGCTTTTCAAGAAAAACAGCTTTCAAATGCCTTGAATCAGAAGGATCATATCTTCAAGATTTGAACTTTCTCTGTTCTTACCCTTTTTTGCATACTTCATTCTGAAGTTATTATGAATCAAATTCATTAGCCAACAATATTTCTTTTCTTGCTTAAGAAAATTCCCAATGAGCTTTTCATGAGAAAGTCAAGAGTGGACTAATCCGTTTCTTGAAAATATCTCATACTCACATAAAATTAATCTTCAGCAATCAAGTTTTCTTGCTTTCTGATGATTTGGTCTTTGAGTGAATACGTTATTAATCCAAACGTATTTTAAGATAAGCATTCAACAGATATAACTTTCTATCTGATGAGTCTATCTGTCAGCTGATTCTTCAAACCTCTTCCAAGATTTAATGGAGAAGATTTTATTGTTGACAACTTTAAACTTTTGTTGACAACTTCAAACTTTTAAACTACAATGAATCATTGACTTGCTCAATGTAACCCAATAGATTACAATTTTAGTATTCATATTTATCAGAATCTGATATGAGACTAAAATTGTAAGAGAAGTGGAAAATCACCAAGAGTATTTCTTCACACATCTTTTGGATCTTTATTTGACACTGTTATGTGTTTGATATCCATCAATAACAGAACCGGAGCTCTGATACCAACTGAAGTTGTGAGAAAAACAAAAGAAAGGGGGGGATTGAGTTGGGTTTTCACCTTATTAAACTTTTCTGCCTCTTCATTTCTTGCTTTAAGAGATTCTATAAGATGCATAGCGGAAGCACAACTTGTAAAGCATAATACTAGTAAAGAACACATGATATATCTTGGTTCACTTGAGAGAGTCTCAAGCTAATCCAGTCCATCCTCCCAGATGATTTCGCCTCTCTCAATTGAGGTCTTAATCCACTATAACCAAAACAGATTACAGATGCACAAGCAACCGCTGGTGACTAACAATCGGACAATGCCATGTTCAGTGATCCATCAGGATATAACATTCATTGATCTAACAAAATATGATCCCAGCCAGAGTCATCTTGAGAATCTAGACTCAACAGAGTCTCTCAAGGGACACTTACAATGATATCTTCAGTGATCCAAATTAACGAATATAACAATCATTGACCCAACTAGAATCTGATCTACTAGATCTTCTCAAGTCTTCTGATCTTCACTTGATCACTTGAGGAAACACTAATTCTAAATAGAATTAAGTTTCTGGAGATTACATGAATGCTTCTTATCAAGAAAATTACTCCTAATTCAAGTACATGGCAAGTATTGAGCAACAACTCCTTGCCTCCTAATATAGAAACTATTTTATAGATAAATCTCAAGGAGATTATTAAAACAATAGTTTCCATATTGCTTAAAAGCTTTCTTATGTGAGCATTGCAGCTTCTTAGCATAAAGCTCTTTTTATCTTATCCTTTCTACTTAGCATATTTCATTAGCAACATAATCACATACTCTACATTATGCTTAGCTTTGTGTACTAGCTCAACTGCTTGCTTTCTTTCTTGCTAAATCACTTGATGCATGCTTAATTTCTTTTTTCTTTGAATGAATCAAAAGATCTTCTTTTATAGTGCATTTCTGTGAGGGTAGAGATGTCCTTTCAAATTCCAACGGTCATATCTCAACAGATAGAATAGGCATAGGTGTTGGATAGTGATGTCACTTTCCTTTGACTTTTGCTTGCCACGTCATGAGAGACAACGCTTATGAATAATATTCAACTTTCCTCTGATGATGTATCTTGTTTATCAGAAAGGATAGCAACAGCTTATCTGAGTAACACGTCCTTGTCTGGGTGAAGCTAGTTCTGATTCATAATCTTCAACTTCAGAATCCAGTCTTCAGCATCCCAAGATCTAAGTTTCCCTGAAACAGTCTTGAGAATCTTTGTGACTATTATTTCAGAGATCATATCTTCAGTGTCTTCAGAGTCTTGATCTTCAGAACAAGTCTTCAGAGTCTTTCTGCACTTGGTCTTCAGAGCCTTCAGCCTTCAGAGCTTGAAGTCATTAGAGTCTTCAGAGCTTGGTTCTTCAGAGGACTATATCTTCAGATTCATCAGAGCCTTGATCTTCAAAAGACTTTATATCAGATACATTGTTAGCTTCAAGATCAGATGCACTTCTCAGGGCAGAATCCATAGGAGCATTGCAACCGCAATATCCAACATCCTTGGATCTTTCTAATCGTGATCAGATACAGAGGCAAACTTTCTTCTTTAACACACTATGTGACTTGTTACACATGGTAAGTTGCATATAGCATTAAATGCACATCTGATAGTGTTTGTTTGATCTGATATATTTAATAATCGTGATCTGCACAAAACAAACATTAGAACATAAAATAGTTCTTTCACAAATACTTCATTGTTATCATCAAAACATAGAGATAATCTTGCAGAGATAATTCTTGTTCTTACAGTGTGGGCTCACACCCTATTGAGTGCATTTCCATATTTTTAATGACTTGTTTTTAATGTTTTCTTTCACAAATTTAATTGATCATAAGTCCTTTAATTTTTATGATCTTGACACCATTCTTTTTGATAAATGCTCATAAGAATGTCTACTTTTTTTCTATATCAATAAAAATCCCAAAACAATTATTTATTTAGTACTTGTCCATGTTTAAAGTATGTGACTTTTTAGGGTTTCTTTTTTATCTTTTGATTGATTCCCTTGATTCTCCTTGCACATTTTAACTTGTATAAACCTCACATACCTTGTATGAACCTCATTTGGTGTGTGAATTTGGATACACTTGTTGTTACATGATGGTTATTTCTTTTTCAAGTTCATGTTCATATGTGAATGCATGTTTGAATATCATGAAACCTTGGTTGTTACCTTGCCCTTGACATCTGATTCCCTTCTATGATTAATTGATTTGAATGTGCATATGCTTCATGTCTCTCATACCTTGCTTTGATTATTCTTAAACACTTGTTTTTTTACTTTGAAACATGTTTAGTATGCATGAATTACCTTTGAGATGTTTCTCATCTTCCATGATTAAACTTCTTTTACATGTTGGTTGTTCCCTTCTTGTTTAACATGATTCACCATAATTCACATGTTATTGTCACATATGTCATACCTGTTACGATGAGAATAGGATATCAAATTATTGATTAATTTGAATCACAATCTTGATTCACAATCGGTCTTTAATTTATCTGAAGGAAAGGTTAAAGAAAGGAAAAACCTATTTTTGCATCGTGAACACAATGCGGGGAGAGATCTAGGATTCGGGGGTTGGTTAAGCTTAGGGAGGGTATTAGCATCATAAACTTCTGTAGTACTCTACAGGAACCTCTTGTTTAAATATGCTATTGTTGATGGATATCTGTTTATGGGTAATGCTAAAGGTTAAAGGGTAAAGAGAAGGACCTAAGGGGTTAGTCCTAAGTATACTCGCCAAGACTCGCATCTTATGCCTACGTATCCGAGATAGGGGGTGGAATCAGAGTATTCGTAGTTCCCCTCACAGAGGGAGGAAGAGGAACTTCTTGACTACGGTCAAGGTTCCAGGAGGGAAATAAGCGTTCATATGGAAGCGCTTACGTGGAGTACGGTGACTCCTATTCTACGTTGAAGTTGAACTGAAAAAGGGTAAAGTAAGTATTTCACGGCGGGAACTTACATGGAGTGAGGCGACTCCTGATCCTAAGGCTAGGATAAATGGGTGGATGTCCAGAGCGGGACGCCTAAGCATGAGTGCGGTGACTCGGATCCTAAGGCTAGGATGGGGTGAGGATAAATGCATTGACACGGCGGTCAAATGGAAAACCTTTCCTTCTGAACGCGGTAAACGGTAATGTAAAGCAATGGTAATGGAAAAATTAAAGTGAATGATATACAAGTAATGAGATATTTAAAGATGCAAATATTGTACAGTAAACCATGATAAAGGTTCAATAAAAATTGATAATAAGGATAATGATTAGATGAAGATTATGATTAAGTGTAAAGGTGAATTAGAATTGAATTGAGAAAATTAGACATTAATTGTTTTTAAGTTTAAATAAAATACCGAGGTATAATTCTTTTTATTTTTTAGAAGATTAAAAATTAATTAAATGAAAAAAAATATTAAAGTTAATCTTAAATTGAAAAGGTTATTTATTTTTATGAACAATAGATTAACTAGAAAGAGATTAATTAAATTCTAAAAAAAATCTAATTTATCTAAAAGAAAGTTAAATTAACTAAATAATTAGATTTTAGAAAAAGTTTTTTTATATTTTTAATAATTAAGAAAAGGAAATGAATTTTAAATAAAAAACTAAATCGAACATTTTTTTGTGTTTTTATTATATATTGAAATAAAATCAAATCAAAATTTAAATTAGAAACTAATTAAATTTATAGATTCAAATTGTTATATATATTTTTTATTTATTTCTTTTTTTATATATATTTTTAATATTTAGATTTTATTAAGTTAGTATTAGTTAGTAGGTTAGTTAGTTTGTTTTTATTAATTTATATTAAAAAAAGAAAAGAAAATAAACTAAAACAAATAAATAAAAGAAAATAAAATGGGTTGGGCCTGGGTCATAACCTCCTAGGACCCAACCTGGTCGGTTAAGAAGAAAAGGAGGGAGTGGGTTATAGGAAACCCTAACTCCCAGGGGCCAAACGGCGCCCCTCCTTCACTCTCTCTGACTCTCTGATGTTTTTTTTTCTCTTCCTCATTTGCAATACTGTCTTTCTTCTTCTTCTTCTTGTTTCGCAATGAACTTTCTTCTTCTTGTTCACGTTTGCTTTGCTGTAAAAAACAAAAAAAAAATGTTACAAAAGAGCGCTTACAGTGTTTTGTGATGTTTTGGTAGTGGTTTTGCAATCTGTGATTTTCGAACGGTGATGGTGGTTTTCGGTTTTGTTGTTCGCGATCTATGATGAGGTTTTCCTCTGAGATCCTTTTTGTGAACCTTCATTGATGATGTAGGGTTTCGTTTGAGGGTTTTAGTTTGTTTGTTGTTATGAGGATTTTTCACGGTTTTGATGTTGCAAAAGCTTTGATGGTTGTTTGTTCTGGTTTTTGGTTTTATGAACCTATGGGGGATTTGTTGGATTTCGAGCAATGATGAAATTTTTTTGAGCTCCTTGGTTTTTCGTGATGGCTTTCCGGATCCGTTTGATGTTCTTTCCACTTCTTCTTTTATATCCCGGTTTTCATGAATGTTTTGAACACAGTACTTAAAGGACTTCCCTTTTCGTTGATCTTGTTTGATTTATGTTTTGGAAAGTTTTTGATTTGTTTTAGAATCTCGATTTTTGGACTTTTGCTATTGATGCTGAGTCATTTTTCCTTTTCGGTTCTATTTGACTCATTGATGGTGATATCATTCCGTTTTCGAATTTCTTTCTTATTGATGATGTAATCCATTTTCGAATTTGGATTGAGGATGAATTGTTTATGATGGTTCGTTTTGGAAATATTTGATGAACCGTTTTTGGGACTGAGAAGAAATTTGTTTTCTTTTTTTTCTTCATTTTTTCTTTTTCAGTACAAGAACAGATGCTGCCTTGGTTTTCTTGTTTGATGTTATTGGGAAAAGGTTTTGACATTTGGTGATGATGAAGTTTTTGTACCTCTGAACCATTTTTGTGGCTTCTTTGTTTGACCAAAATTGCTTTGCTGTTCTGTAGGAAGTTTGGTAGCGGTTTTACCGTTGCCCTTCCGAATTGCCCAATGATGAATCTTAGTTCTTAGGGCTGTGAGTTAAATTCAATGTCCTTTCTTCTTAAATTTCTTCGTTTATAATTTTTTATAAATTCTGATGCATTTTGTTTCATTTTGCAGGTACGTTTGAAGTATGGACATGAGGACTTAGAAATTAAGATTAGAACTTGTACCATTGATCTAAAAAATGTAACTTTGAATATGTTTGTAAGGACTTGGTTTGTAAGACCAATGTCTGTAGAAATATTTCGTGTTGTAATCCTTGTCATAAGGCTAATTAACTAATGAAATCAAATTTATAAACCGTGACTTCAACCATAAAGTGTGAACTTCATGTAAGAACAGGAATTAGGCAAATCCTTCTTGAATTAGACTTAAAATCGAGAGTGAAACAACTTTAACCAAAAACTTGACTTTGAATCTTGAACTTGATAAAAATACAATGAGGATTTCTTATATTTGAATCGAATCCGAATTTGAACCTCAAATAACTTGAATAGATATAGGACATAAAACTTAAAAGTGGAGGGTTTTAGCGAACAATGATCTTTTAGTAAACTTCTATTATTGGAGTTTTCAGCAGACCAAGAACAAAGGAAAAACTCAAAGCTGAACCATTGCCTAAGAATTTGACATCACTTGAAAGTATTCTTGAATTCAATAAAGTCTGCTATCTCCCACAAGTCGATCACATTCCTCTGGACATAAGCTTCTTGACCTTAATGAAAACCTTTTATAGTACCGTACACCATGACCGTGCCCAAGGTCCAAATAAACATTAGACTTAACACCTCCCAAAAGAAACCTTGAGAAATTTTGAAGGAGATGGCCTAGTATTATTTGAGGAATCTGCAGGAAGTCAGAGGTACATGTAAAGCTTCCATGATTTTCTTGAACTTTCAACAGGGAGCCTAACTTCACACCACAAACAAACAACTGGTTAAAAGGGTTAGCTAAAACGCAAGATGGATTAAAATGAAAATGCGAAATGATCAATGAATCTAAGGGTAAAATTTGGGGTATGATAGTTGCCCCTATTTAAATAACTTCACCGGATGATTTGAGCAACGAAGAAATTCATGAAATCATGGTGAAAGGGATTTAAATATAGATAACCGAAATTTTTTCCCTTAGATGCAATTATATGCAATGTTATGGACAAACGAAACTAAATGAAAATGCTGACAATGCTATGAATTCTAATATGGTGCATATGATGGAAATGATAAATGCAAAGATGTAGACAAAATGATGACATGGGGGAAGACACCATGAGTAACCACTCACTAGGGAAAACAACGTACTGGGGAATAGCACAAAACTGGGGAAATCCAAAGTTATGGACCAACAAGTTCAAGCATGACTAGTTGTCACTTTAGGAAGAAGGATAAAAAGAGACCCTCAATGGAGATGGCACCGGCGAGACGGCCTCCACTGGGGAAATATCCAGAGTAGTTGCTCAACAGGTTCAAGCATGACCATCTGACACTCTAGGATAAAAGGACAAAAGCAGGATCCACATGGCAGTAGGATCAGGTAAACAAAAATGTTGGAGTCTTCAGGCAAGAATAACATCCAAGCTTCTGGAAATTCCTTAAGCAAAGAGATCAAACGGGATCTTCAAGAACCATCATGAAAAATGCAGGGTAAAAACTCTGCTGTATGCCAAAATAAATGGACTTCAATGAGGGAAATACCCTGATAAGCTTCTCGAGAGAGACTGCCACTTATCTTTGCAAGGGACTTACATACTAAAAACTGGATAAGCTTCTCAAATAAAGAGACTGCCACTTATCTTGAAAAGATAACGATGATAAGCTTCTCATGAGAGATTGCCACTTATTTGGGGATACGGATAAAATGATAAGCTTCTCCGGAGAGACTGCCACTTATTTGGAAAAAGACAAAGGGAGACAAGCTTCTCGAGGGAGATGGCCACTTGTTGCTGATATAATGAAAATAGGGATAAGCTTCTCAGGCGAGACTGCCTCTTGTTGGGGAGCAATGATACAATGATAAGTTTCTCAGGTGACACTGCCACTTATCTGCAAAGGTAGCAATGATAAGCTTCTCAGGCGAGACTTCCACTTATCAACAATGAGGAGTTGTAAAAGGCTCTTCTTGATAGATAGTGCAAAATAAATGCAGGTCCAGGTAGATTCAGTGACTGACGGGGACCGAAGTTCAATCTAGGATCGAGCTAGAAAGAAACTGTCAAACAAGACTCCATTGAGGAAATGAACTTAAATGGGGATTATCTTATCCAGGCATGGAAAATATAACTGAAAAACCGTCATCCACGAGGGTTGAACTCTGTGGGGAAACTAGAAATAATAGGTATTCTATGCTTGAAGTTGACGATCTACTTGAAGAGAATGGACAAACCGAGTTACATGGCGGTAACCACAGGCAAAGTAACGAAAAAATACAACAAGGATAGCAAACATGCATATGTTAATGCGTATGTCTAAATGAAAATGTAATGAGTATGCTTGTTTTTATGCTTATCCTGATACATATGTTGACTAAACAGACAAGAGGAGGAGCAAACAGAAGATGAAATAAACATCTCGACGGGGATACTTTGTGACCTCTGCAAAAGTACATCTATCAAGAGATAGGAAAGTTGATGGCGGAACTAAATCTTGCATTCAAAGTTCCAAATTCTCTGGGGAGAAAAAAATTCCACTTGGGGACATGATATCATGACTTCACTAGAAGGATTGCCATCATGAATCTGAATTCTGATCAAAGAAGACATGTTCATTGGGAAGAGTCATCTTAGGATTAGAGACTTCTGGGGAAAATAAATATCTGCTTCATTGGGGAAGATGTGGAGCTAGGCAGCTTCATAGAGAAATGGTAGCAACTTCCTGGGAAAAGTACATCAACTTCCCTGGGGAAAGTACCTCGACTTCTTGGGGAGAATATGGCAACCTCTTGGAGAAAATTTCCTGAGGAAAGTATAGCAACTTCAGTGAGGAAAAGATGATTCCACCGGGGAGTGGGTCCTCAAATATGCATCACTTGGAAGATACTGGGAAGATTCTCTGTAGTCTTGAAAGTCACTGGAGATTACCGGATCTGTCCAAAAGTGTTGTCAGCTTATATCTCGTTGGGGATTTGTGTTGAGGCAATGGTCTAAAGTGCTTCTGCAACATTGAGACTTACTGGGGAACAAATATGTTCTTCAGATATTTCCACAAGTCAAAGTAACTTTATATTCTTTTCAAATGTGTTTTCAAAAATACTTTTTAGTTTGAAAACATTTCACTTTCAAAATTATTATTAACAAATAACATTTTGCATAACAAAAATGAAAATAGAGATAACATAAATGGCAAAAACTGAATAGCAAAAGGTTTAAATTTTATTGAAGAATGGTAGCTTGCTAACGGCGAAGGTCCATGGAGTATTACAATTGAAATTGGCAATAGGGAAAGGTTACATTGAATCCAACGACCTCTACTGACCCTAATAACTAAGACTACCCAAAATCCTGCTTCTGACAAAAGCGATTGGATTGGAGTTGATCTTCTGTAAAATTTTCTTTGATGATCGGCGTCATCTGATGCAGTGAAATGCCTTTGTCCCTAACTTTTGCCTGGATCGCCCTTTCGGGCTTTCAATCCACCGGAACGCTCATTTTTGCCTAAGCTGCCTTTCCAGGTTTTCATCTTAGCGAGCTATTATTCTTTTATTTTCATCCCTAATTTTTGCTTGGATCTCCTTCATAGGTTGTGATCCACCGGGATATCCATTGTTGCCTAAGTCGCCTTTCCAGGTTTTCGACTTAGCGGGTTTTCTAGGCATAATATTTTCAGACTGCATTAGAGTTTACGGAATGTGCAAGCTCTTCACCATCCATTATTATGAGAATTAGTGATCCTCTGGAGAAGACTGTCTTCACAACAAATGGGCCTTCGTAATTAGGCATCCATTTCCCACGCATGTCTTTATGAACTGGCAAGATCTTCTTGAGTACAAGTTCTCCTTGGCGGAACTCACGGATTCAGACTTTCTTGTCAAAGGCTCTTTTCATCCGTTTTTGATATAACTGACCATGGCACATAGCTTTCATGCGCTTCTCGTCTATGAGATTCAGCTAGTCAAATCTGTCTTGAACCCATTCAGCTTCATCAAGCTTGGTTTCCATCAATACCTTTAAAGAAGGTAACTCTATTTTGATGGGGAGGATGGTGTCCATTCCATTCACCAATGAGAAAATGGTTGCCCCTGTTGAAGTTCGCACTGTAGTTTTGTATCTGTGCAGAGAAAATGGTAGCATTTCATGCCAATCTTTGTAAGTCTTAACCATCTTTTGCAGGATTTTCTTGATGTTTTTGTTTGCAGCTTCAACAGCTCCATTCATTTTTGGACGGTAAGGAGAAGAATTATGATGTGCAATCTTGAAAATTTCGTACAACTTCTTCATGGTTCTATTGTTCAACTTGGTATTGTTGTTTGTTATGATTCGGCTTGGAATTCCATAACGGCAGATAATCTCTTTCTTGATGAAGCGGGCAACCACTTGCTTGGTCACATTGGCGTAGGAAGCAGCTTCTACACATTTGGTGAAGTAGTCAATAGCAACTAGAATTAATCGGTGACCGTTGGAAGCTTTAGCCTCAATTTCCCCAATCATGTCAATGCCCCACATTGAGAAAGGCCACGGTGAAGATAAAACATTCAGCGATGTTGGAGGTACATGGACCTTGTCAGCATAAATTTGGCACTTATGGCATTTCCTGGCATATTGGATGCAATCAGATTCCATGGTTAACTAGTAATATCCATCTCTCAGAATCTTCTTAGACATAGCATAACCGTTGGTGTGAGTTCCAAAGGTTCCTTCATGAATCTCTTGAAGTAACATGTCTGCTTCACGTCTGTCAACACATCTAATAAGAACCATGTCGTAATTTCTCTTGTATAGCACATCATTGCTGATGAAGAACTTGGATGCTAATCTTCTCAGAGTCTTCTTGTCAAGATTAGTAGCATCGGCTGGATACTCTTGCTTTAATAGATAAACCTGCTCTTTGTACTGTTGAAGGTCAGTGTACTCATACTCAACCAATTTTTCCAGTTCAATGGGAACTTCGAAATCTTCTTCACCCTTATCTTCAGCTTGATAAATAGGTGAGTCAAAGTCAGGAGTGAAAGCAGGTTCATTGGATTCAACAAGATTTGGGATAGCACTGCTTGTTGGAAGGCAAGGAAAATGCAAGAGAAAGAAAAATGCCTTTTTTAGTAGTTTTGAAAAAGATTGCCAACTTCGTTTTAAATGTAAAAGCAAAAAACGCAAATGAAACAAAAAGAATTTAACAAAATTAATTTATTAATATTATTTTAAAAGTGAAAAGGTGGCCCTACAAAATAATCCAGTAGCTTTGGGCATAGCTATGGAATTTTTGAAAACAGCAATAAAAGCATTAAATTAGTTTGACAAGGGAAAAATCACGGGGATCTCTATTGCTTCCCAGTTGCTCAAAGTTGCATCGCACTTGAATACCAGGTTACTCAGGTCTTCATCTTCATTATTATCGATGGCATTGATTTGGAAACCTCTGCTGACAAACACTTCTTGGACAGTCTTCGGACGCTCTTTGACAGTTGTAGAAGCTTTATCATGAGTTGGTTTGTAACCCAACCCGTGGCAATTCATCTTGGTCTTGACATCTATTACTTCCCCCCAAGCTTCAGGTATGCCCCTGTCGATTTTTAATTTAGTGCTCTTGAAAGATGCGAAAGATGGATTACTCTGACCCACTATTTCTTCGACTTCCAATAGGACAGCATTGGCGACCTCAAGTGCTTGAAAAGAAGTTTCTAAAGCATCTTCATCGGCCTCTATGTAACAGAAAGAAGATAGGTTACTAACCACCAAATCCTCTTCACCATGTATAATAACCAGCTTTTCATCGACCACAAACTTCATCTTCTGATGTAGAGTTGAAGTTACAGCTCCAACAGCGTGGATCCATGGTCTTCCAAGTAAAAAACTGTAGTTAGGATTTATGTCCAGCACTTGGAATGTGATGTTGAATACATGTGGTCCAATCAAGATTGGGAGTTCCACTTCTCCAATCACCGTTCTGCGGGAACCATCAAAAGCTTTGACAATCAAGGAAGTAGGCTTCATCTCAGTCTCCTTGTAAGCCAACTTGGTAAAAACCCTTTTAGTTAGGACGTTCAGAGAAGAACCGGTATCCATAAGCACCCTTGATAATTTATCCTCTTGACATTTCACTGATACATGTAAAGCACAGTTGTGATTCTGACCTCCTCTTGGTAACTCCTCGTTGCTGAATCTAAGAGTATTGTAGGTAGTAATGTTGGAAATCACACTGTCGAATTGACTGGTAGTAATGTCTTGAGCAATATGAGATTGAGCTAACAACTTCTGTAAAGCAATTCTATGAGCAAGTGAACTCATCAGCAGAGATAAGATTGAAATCTTGGAAGGAGTCTGATGAAGCTAGTCAATGACTTTGTAATCACTCTTTTTTATAATCCTCAAGAATTCAGCATCTTCATCATTTGTAATTGCTTCTTTACCTTTGTCTTTGGTCGGCACATCAATAGCAGTTTCTTTCGGTGGAGCCTTACTGAAACGGGGATTATAAATACGACCACTTCGTGTCATCTTGCTTACCCCAACTATATTAGTCACATCTTTATTAACAGTCTTTAATTCTTCCCTCGAAATAACCTTCCCAGATTCTTTGTCAATCATGGTCATAACGTACTTCCAGGGTACAACTTTAGGATCACTGAAATGAAACGGACTTGGCTTCTGAATAATTACCGGCTTCAGCTGATTCACTGTAGCGGCAACTGGCTTAGATGTATTGAACACAGGCACTGCAGAACTTGACTTTGGCAAATGGAATACTGGCACTTTAGCACTTGGTTCTGGCAAGTTGAAGACGGGTTCAATCACAGCAATTTCATCCTTCTTCACTTTGTTAACCACTTGGAGAAAACCATCGTTGATCAATTTTTGAATATCATTCTGAACCAACAAATAGCCCTGGATACTGACATCACAATCTGTATAATCATCATGGCAAGCAGACACCAAATCGGCTTCAAATAGCTTTGAATGGAAAACCCGGAGAGGAGTCTTGATCTGAGCAACATCAAGCATAATGCTTTCATCATACAGATCATCAATAGCATTAACATCCCCATGATTAGGTAAAGGATTGCTCTTGACATTCGGCTGAGGATCATCAAACGACAGGATCTTCTTTTCCATTAACTCTCTGGCAAGGTGCTTGAGAGCAAACCAGCTTTCTAGATCATGGCCAGGCGCACCCTCATGAAATAAACAATGAGCGGTAGGGTTGTAATTAGTTGGCAGTGGATTGAGAGGTGGACCCAAAGCTCTTGTAGTAATCAGACCTTGTTGCACTAATGATGGGTACAAACTGGTGTAAGTCATCGGAATAGGAGGACACGGCTTGTACTGTCTCCTGTAGGACCATTTTGGCGAGGAGCCTGATTCTTCGGTTGTTGATAAGTAGGAGCATTGGGCGCTTGTTGATAGTTGGTTGGAGCTTGTGCAGGCTGATAACCAGGAGGTTGTTGATAGACCGAAGGTTGATAGACATGAGCCAGTTGCACAGGCTGATATGCAGGAACTTTTTTGATTAAAAGCAGGTGTAACATCATCTACATACGGTTGTTGAGCAAACTGAACCGGATAACCTTGTTGTTGAACATAATTCTGCTGATGTTGCCAAGGTTGATTTCTTCGCCTACTTGCAATTACAGCATTAGTTTCACCCTCTTTCTTCTTCTGAGAACTGAATGAAGGTTTCTTGGCATGATCTTTAGAGCTTGAAATACCATCAGTACTTGACATTTTCCCACTTTTCAGATCCAACTCTACTTTCACACCAACGACAACGATATCAGAGAAGTTTGCAGTCACACTGCCAACCATTCTTTCATAGAATTCAGGATTCACAGTGTCAACAAACCAATCGGCTAGCCCTTTCTCAATCAAAGGAGGTTCTACTTACGAAGCAATCTCTCTCCACCTCTGAGCATACTCTTTGAATGATTCAGAACTCTTCTAGAACATACTCAGCAGTTGTCTTCAATCAGGATCTAGATCCATATTGTACTTGTAATGTTTGATGAAGGCATCATTCAGATCTTGGAAACTCTTGATACGAGACTGATTCAGAGTTAAGAACCACTTTGATGAAGCACCCTTCAAACTGTCCTAGAAACAATGTATCATCATCTTTTCGTTATCAACATGAGCAGCCATTTTACGCTAATACATAATCCGATGACTCTTCGGACATGTAGCTCCTTCATAACGGTCAAAGTTAGGAGTCTTGAACTTCAGAGGAATAACTAGACCAGATATAAGACACACTTCTCTAGAAGCAGCACCAAAGATTTGATCACCTTCCATCATTCTCCCAGAGCTTTTCATGTCGTTCATCCTCATCTTCTTTCACATCAGGAATATCATATACCGATTCATTGAAGTATGGTTGCACATGAGTATGAACAGCAACTGGTGCAAAGGTAGGAATCACTTAAGGAGCTTCAGAAACAGCTTGTTGAATTGGTTGAGCAATAGGAACTGCAGCAAGAGTAGGCACAAAACCAGGTGGAAGACCATAAGGAGGTGCATTTGCAGCAGTAACAGATGGTTGAGGATCCACATCAGCATTGGTAATCTCAGAAACAACAGTGGGCTGAGTATCCATCCTCGCACAAATAACTTGTAGCATCTCCATAATCTGCCCCACACTTCTCCAAAGGTCTTCGAGTTCATTGCTGACACGATCAAGCTCTTGATTTTTTTCACCATCTTTTTCTGAACTCGAGCTCTGGTGTTGTACTGATGCAGAGGACTCAGGGTGGCAGAACTAGAAGGTGAGAGAGCCGAGAATAAGAAACCGGAAGGAAAATGCAAATACAAAAACAGGATGCAATGCAATGGTTTCAAGAATTTCAATGGTCTGTTGCAAGTATTCTTAGGAAAGCTGAGAAGTTTTAGATTTTGAAATTCAAGATTTTTTTTTGAATTTGCAAAGACTGACAGTTGGATTCCTTGAAACTAGGGATGTCATGATGCTGGATGCAATGCACAAACACATAAGCAAACAAAAGTCCTAGGTTAGAGGGACATGAGCGGAGCCAAGGTCTACCCATCCTAAAAGGTATATAGTAAGGGTTAATAGTACCTGCAGAACAAGAGGTGCCCAAAGTCATCAGTCCATCTTTCGGATATTATCAATTTCCCGAATAACTCGGTGGTTAACAATATTCTCAAGAGAACCTCTTTTAAGTGTAGTATCACGTAGCAACTATTTTGGGACTACTCCCTCATAGCCATCGCACTATGTCATAATAAGTCCAAAGATGTGTTTAGGTAACTATGGTCCCCAGTATTAAAGGCTCCAAGGTCGAAAATAGTGAATGTTTTCACGAATACTCGTTCAACAGTACTAATTTTCAAGAGGGCTCCAACTAAGCAGTGATTCTCAATTTAGCTTGGTCGGGAATCACTCTCTATAAGCCTCGTCGAATATATCACCTTCCTATAATAATTGCACTCAAGTCCGCGTGTAGAACTTATCTCACAACAATGATACCCCAAGCAAGGTACAACATATATAAACAGATAATAAAGCAAACATCATAAATAAACAAGATAGGGATAACCCTAAAAAAATACATTGTCCCCAGTGAAGTCACCATTTTATATTGCAGTCAGAATAGGATATCAAATTATTGATTATTTTGAATCACAATCTTGATTCACAACGGTCTTTAATTTATCTGAAGGAAAGGTTAAAGAAAGGAAAAACCTAGTTTTGCATCGTGAATACAATGCGGGGAGAGGTCTAGGATTCGGGGGTTGATTAAGCTTAGGGAAGGTATTAGCATCCTAAACTTCTATAGTACTTTACAGGAACCTCTTGTTTAAATGTGTTATTGCTGATGGTTATCTGTTTATGGGTAATGCTAAAGGTTAAAGGGTAAAGAGAAGGACCTAAGGGGTTAGTCCTAAGTATACTCGTCAAGACTCGCATCTTGTGCCTACGTATCCGAGGTAGGGGATGGAAACAGGGTATTCGTATTTTCCCTCACAGAGGGAGGAAGAGGAACTTCTTGACTGCGGTCAAGGTTCTAGGGGGGAAATAAGCGTTCATATGGAAGCGCTTACGTGGAGTACAGCGACTCCTATTCTATGTTGAAGTTGAATTGAAAAAGGGTAAAGTAAGTATTCCACGGCGGGAACTTACTTGGAGTGCGGCGACTCCTGATCCTAAGGTTAGGATAAAGGGGTGGATATCCAAGGCGGGACACCTAAGCATGAGTACGGAGACTCGGATCCTAAGGCTAGGAAAAGGTAAGGGTATGTCCACGGCGGGACGCCTAAGCACGAGTACGGCGACTCGGATCCTAAGGCTAGGATGGGGTGAGGGTAAAGGCATTGACACGACGGTCAAATGGAAAACCTTTCCTTCGGAACGCGGTAAACGGTAATGTAAAGAAATGGTAATGGAAAAATTAAAGTGAATGATATACAAGTAATGAGATATTTAAAGATGCATATATTGTACAGTAAACCATGATAAATGTTAAATAGAAATTGATAATAAGAAAAATAATTAGATGGGGATTATGATTAAGTGTAATGGTGAATTAGAATTGAATTAAGAAAATTAGACATTAATTGTTTTTAAGTTTAAATAAAATACCAAGGAGGTATAATTCTTTTTATTTTTGAGAAGATTAAAAATTAATTAAATGAAAAAAAAAATTAAAGTTAATCTTAAATTAAAAAGGTTTTTCATTTTTAAGAATAATGGATTAATTAGCAAGAGATTAATTAAATTCTAAAAAAAATCTAATTTATCTAAAAGAAAGTTAAATTAATTAAATAATTATATTTTAGAAAATGTTTTTTTTTATTTTTTAATAATTTAGAAAAGGAAATGAGTTTTAAATAAAAAAACTAAATTGAACATTTTTTTGTGTTTTTATTATATTTTGAAATAAAATCAAATCAAAATTTAAAATAGAAACTAATTAAATTTATAAATTCAAATTTTTATATTTTTTATTAATTTCGTTTTTTTATATTTTTAATTTTCAGATTTTATTAAGTTAGTATTATTTAGTAGGTTAGTTAGTTTTTTTTATTAATTTATATTAATAAAAGAAAAGAAAATAAACTAAAACAAATAAATAAAATAAAATAAAATGGATTGGGCCCGGGTCATAACCTCCCAGGACCCAACCCGGTCGATTAAGAAGAAAAGGAGGGAGTGGGTTATAGGAAACCCTAACTCCCAGGGGCCAAACGACGCCCCTCCTTCACTCTCTCTGACTCTCTGATTTTTTTTTCGCTTCCTCGTTTGCAATATTGTCTTTATTCTTCTTCTTCTTGTTTCACGATGAACTTTCTTCTTCTTCTTATCCGCGTTTGCTTTGTTGTAAAAAACAAGAAGAAGAAAATGTTACAAAAGAGGGCTTAGGGTGTTTTGTGATGTTTTGGTGGTGGTTTTGCGATTTTAAATTTTTGAACGGTGATGGTGGTTTTCGGTTTTGTTGTTCACGATCTATGATGAGGTTTTTCTTTGAGATCCTTTTTGTGAACCTTCGTTGATGATCTACGGTTTCGTTTGAGGATTTTCGGTTTGTTCGCTATTATGAGGTTTTTTCACGGTTTTGATGTTGCGAAAGCTTTGATGGTTGTTTGTTCTGGTTTTTGGTTTTATGAACCTGTAGGGGATTTGTTGGATTTCGAGCAATGATGAAATTTTTCTGAGCTTTTTAGTTTTTCGTGATGGATTTCCGGATCCGTTTGATGTTCTTTCCACTTCTTCTTTTATAGCCCGGTTTTCATGAATGTTTTGAACACAGTCCTTAAAGGACTTCCCTTTTTGTTGATCTTGTTTGATTTATATTTTGGAAAGTTTTTGATTTGTTTTGGAATCTCCATTTTCGGGCTTTTGCTACTGATGCTGAGTCATTTTTCCTTTTCGGTTCTATTTGACTCATTGATTGTGATATCTTCCCGTTTTTGAATTTCTTGCTTATTGGTGATGTAATCCATTTTCGGATTTGGCTTGCGAAGGAATTGTTTATGATGGTTCGTTTTGGAAATATTTGATGAACCGTTTTTGGGACTGAGAAGAAATGTGTTTTTTTTTCTTCATTTTTTCTTTTTCAGTATAAGAACAAATGCTGCCTTGGTTTTCCTGTTTGATGCTATTGGGAAAAGGTTTTGACATTTGGTGATGATGAGGTTTTTGTGCCTCTGAACCATTTTTGTGGTTTCTTTGTTTGACAGAGACTACTTTGTTGTTCTGTTGGAAGTTTGGTAGCGGTTTTACCGTTGCCCTTCCGAATCGCCCAATGATGAATCTTAGTTCTGAGGGTTGTGAGTTAAATTCAATTTCCTTTCTTCTTAAATTTCGTCGTTTATAATTGTTTATAAATTCTGATGCATTTTGTTAAATTTTGTAGGTACGTTTGTAGCATGGACATGAGGACTTAGAAATTAGGATTAGAACTTGTACCATGGATCTAAAAAATGTAACTTTGAATATGTTTGTAAGGACTTGGTTTGTAAGAACAATGTCTGTAAAAACTTTCCGTGTTGTAATCCTTGTCATAAGGCTAATGAACTAATGAAATCAAATTTATAAACTATGACTTCAACCACAAAGTGTGAACTTCATGTAAGAACAGGAATTAGGCAAATCCTTCTTGAATTAGACTTAAAATCGAGAGTGAAACAACTTTAACCAAAAATTTGACTTTGAATCTTGAACATATATCTTGAACTTGATAAAAATCGAATGAGATTTTCTTATATTTGAATCAAATCCGAATTTCAACCTCAAACAACTTGAATAGATATTGGACATAAAACTCAAAAGTGGAGGGTTTTGACGAACAATGATCTTTTAGTAAACTTCTATTATTGGAGTTTCCAGCAGACCAAGAACAAAGGCAAAACTCAAAGCTGAACCAATGCCTAAGAATTTGACATCACTTGAAAGTATTCTTGAATTCAATAAAGTATGTTATCTCCCACAAGTCGATCACATTCCTCTGGACAGGAGCTTCTTGACCTTAATGAAAACCTTTTATAGTATCGTACACCATGATCGTGTCCAAGGTCCAAATAAACATTAGACTTAACACCTCCCGAAAGAAACCTTGAGATATTTTGAAGGAGATGGCCTTGTATTAATTGAGGAATCTGCAGGAAGCCAGAGGTACATGTAAAGCTTCCATGATTTTCTTGAACTTTCAACAGTGAGCCTAACTTCACACCAGAAACAAACAACTGGTTAAAAAGGTTAGCTAAAATGCAAGATGGATTAAAATGAAAATGAGAAATGATCAATGAATCTAAGGGTAAAATTTGGGGTATGACATTACCCTTGTTCAAATATGTTTTAGTTGTTACTGTCGCTACTGCGAAAATCGGCGCTGGTTGAACAGAAGAGTCGTCACCGCGCGTTATTTATCCCAACAGAGGGAAAGGAAACGCTCGAAGTAAACCTATCGCAAAGACGGGAAAGGAATGGTCATCGCAACCAAATCCTGGATTCGGGAGTCGGTTACGCGAGGGGAAGGTATTAACACCCCTCACGTCCGTCGTACTCGACGGGATCCACGCTTGTTTTCTAGTACGGATTGTTATTCTATCTATTCTACAGGTCTGGGGTTAAAATAAAATAAAATGACTCGGCAAAGTATCGCACTTTATGCCTACCTATTCCCGTCTGGAACGAGAAATCAGAGTCAAGTAGTTCGCCTACCTACGGGAAAGGAGGGGAAGGTTGCTCGCTAGGGTATCGCATCCTATGCCTACGTACTTTCATACAGCATTAAAGATCAGAGCAAACGTAGTTCGGGCTACGGAAGACATAAGTTTGTCTTGATTGCTTTTATCCTTCTGAAAAAGGTTTTCTCCTGATTATGGGTCCAAGCGGACAAAAATGACTCTTTGATTGGTTTACAGTCTTTTACGCAAGAACTGTTTTTTATTGATGTTTAACCTTTTATTGTTTTTTTTTATTGTTTTTGAGATAGAAGAGAAAGAACTCTAACCTAGAGTTAAAATGGGGATCAAAATCTACCCTAATGTTTTCAGGCATGGATGAGAACCTAATGTCTGTCATATTTCTCTCTTGCGCAGAGAGAAACAGAGATCCTAAGGGGATAAACGGAAAAGAAACAACATATATACAGTAAAGCAGTAAAATGCATGAATGCAACAGTACAAGCGAGGCAAGGGAGTCCCACTCAACCTCGAACCTAGAAAACAATGGGCAAAGTGAAACAACTTCACTTCAACCCTATGGGGAAAATTAACAAACAATACAGCAAAGAAAATAAGGCCCCAAACCCAGCTCAGACAGCACACCAGCTCCTACAGCAGCAACTATGAAAAACAGCAAACTCTGACAGTTGATTAACAGCAAAACAGCTTCAAGTGAACCCCAAAGTTTGACTCCCATGAGACCCAAGCTACAATAAGCTTCCATCTTCAAGAAATCCACCAAGCTCAAGCAAGCACAGAATCTTAACCAGTGGACAACATCAGACAGCAGATAGCTCCAGACAGCAGCAAACCCTAGCTTTAACAGTTGCACAGCTTTGACATGAACACTCTTCATCTTTGTCAATCTTTGATCTTCATCTCTATCTTCAATGGCTTCTTTCTTCAAGACAAGCTCTCCTAGATGAGAATTGATTTATCAGAATAAATTGAATGTCAAACAGTTCATTGACGACCAAAGGAAGTCTATGAATAGTTGACATTGTAGCAGACTATTTCCCTCAAAGTTCTACCTCCTAGATAAAACCATTTATCCCTCCAAAGGAGGGAGGTGAATATCATAGAGGTACTTTTAATCATTGAGAAGAATGGAAGCAAAGGAAGCTATCCATGTTTATGAAAGAATTTGTTCTATTCTAAGGCTTTGCTTATTCCTATTATCCTATGCCTTCAAAACATCTTCAATCCAAGCCATCTTCATGTACAAAGCTTTGATTATCATCCTCAATCTTCTCATTTGATGTCTTCATGCTCCACAAGCTCAAACCAAGCCCACACCCCAAGTAAAAACCCAAAAGCCCAAGCAAGCAACATAAACCCCAAATGGGAACACCATACAATCACACAATTTGCAAAATATACTAAAAATAGTAAAATAGTATTTAAAATTCTAAGACTTATTCTAAGGGGATTTCTATATCTACCCTACATACCCTATATGTCCCATAACCTAATTCATGCTAAAAAGCCCAAAATAAAATGTTAGAATGCACCTATGTTGAGTTTGGACCCTAAAACTATCACCCTAATGTTTTCTAATCAAAACTAATCAATATTTAATCACAAAAATGTGAAATAAATCCAGGGGGAACTTAATGTTCTAATCTAACTACCACAAAAAGAATGGAATCAAAATACGAATTTAAATGCCTAAACAAAATTCACCAAAATGTATGTACAAACAATATGAAAATAAAAGCAATTAAAATGTAAAAAATCACCATAAATGAAAACAAACCTAAAATGCTATTTTTATTTTCTTACAATTTTCTTGACATCATTATTAAAATGTAGCAAAAATCCCCATATCAAAATGATCATTTTTTGATTTTTTATGAATTATTTGTGAACTATATGCAAACTAAAAGAAATAAAAAGAAGTTCAATTAAAAGGATATAGCAGGGGGTGGAAACAGCAGTTTATTGCACTTCACAACACACTGGGCCCAGGATGGGGGGGTGTTGAAAGCAACACGCTGGGCCCAGTAACCAACTCAGAAAAACAACACAAATAATAACCCAGGGGGGTGCGAATAGCGTCAAATTCGCTTGCAATTCTCGCTGGGCCTCCAACGGGGGGTGTTAATGGCAATTATGCTAGACCCATATTTGTTTCAAAAAACAAAAAACAAGGGGGGCGCAGATAGTGAGTAATTTCACTTGGTTATTACTCTGGGCCTCGAACTGGGGGGTGTTGCTAGCAACTCATGTAAGGCCCATGCAACATTCTCTACCAGGGGAGGGGGGCTTCACGCGTAATATGGGTGTATGGATTAGCAAGCTTGGGACTGGGCCTAATGCCCGAGCCCAATTCATATTCAGCAAAGCAAGCCAAACCCTAGAACTCCTCTCTTTCTCCATTCTAACACTACTATAACTGTTCATCGTCCCCCCAAGCACAACCCTAGCGCCGCTTGGGAACAAACTCTCTGAAAGCCTCTCATCTCACAATCCTTGAAACAAAACTCAACAACAACAACCAGATCTAACCTCCCCATCACGAATGCAATCAAGATCAAGCTTATCCCAAACTACACACTCCATTCCTCAGAAACTCCCTCTAACCCAAATTCTCTCATAAAACCCTAACATTTAACCTAATCGGAAAACTTCACCTTAACGCAATCAAGATCCAACATCATAGAGTTCTAAACCTTCAGATGGCTACCTAACGACGAACATGCAATTGGTCATAGGAAGAGAAGTAAAACCTGGATGATGACTCTAAGAAGATCTGCAGCTGACGAAGATCTTGATCCTCTGACGCGAATCTTGAGGAAAATCTGGAAACAAATTCGTTGAAGAAGATACGCGGTGATGTTCTTGGACTACTTTAAGAAGCTGATGATAAGATCAGAAGGATCTGAAGATTGTTGAAGATTTCGTATGATCTGGCAAAGTTGTTGAAGATTCTGGGGATGACGCTGATGCACGATGAATGATTTCTGGAAAATCGTCTGAAGAGGGATGAACACGATGAGGAATCTGGAGGTTATTGGTGAAGAACACGATGAGGATCTTGGTGATTTGCGATTCCCAATAAATGATGAAGGATCCGATGAACTTTCAGGCGATATCTTTGAGTATCCGGCGAGTTGGATGGCGGAGGGATGAAGGAGATGAAGTTGGGATGAATCTCTGGAGATTTTTGCAGATTCCGGTGAGGTTTGGTTTTCCGGTGGGAGGTTACGGCGGCCGGAGACGGTTGGTTAGGGTGGCGCCGGTATTTGCATGCCGGCCGGTGAGTATTCCGGCGAGGGGTGTTACGTGTTCACCATGCAGAGTGAGAGAGAAGAGGTTGAGACGCGTGGCGGTGGAGAGAGAGGAGAGGGTTACACGTGGGGGAGTGAGGTGGCAGGTCTGAGAGAGAGAGTGAGAGGGGAAACGTGGCAGGGTTCTGGAGGAGAGAGAGAATGAGGTGGAAGAAGAACTCAATGCATGCGTGGCGAAGCTATATATTTGACACGTGGCCTTCTGGACTTGGACCCTCTGACTGGGCTTTAATGGATACTGGCCCAATTAAGACTTAATCTGATTAATGGACTAAAAACAGAATTAAACTATGATTAGCTCTAAAACAAAATTAATACTAAAAAACCTAATTAAACTGTAAAACGAAAATTAACAAATTAAAATCTAATAAACCTAATTAAAACCTATTATTAATCCTAATTAATATCTAAAAATAAAAAATAAAACCTAATTAAATCTAAAAAATCTAAAAAAACTATTATTTAATCTAAAAATTATCTTTTTAAAAAACCTAATTAATTCTGAAAAATAAAATCAAATAAAAATCTAAAAGACATTTAATCTCTATTTTTTTTAAAAATCTATTCCATTAATTTTTTTAAAAAAATCTAAAAGAACAATACTATCTATTTTATTATTTTTTTTCTCTACTCTTTTAAAAGAAAAATATCTATTTATCTATTAAAAACTAATAAAAGAAAATTAATATCTAAAATTTATTAAAAACTATAATATCTAAAAATTCTTTAAAAATCTATTAATTTCTAAAAAAATGAAAAGAAAATTTATTTAAACCCTAAAAAATATTTAAAAAAAACTCTATTAAATCCAGAAAAATCCATTAAATGCACTAAAAATCCAGAAAAATGACAGAAAAATCCTAAAAATGCCAGGAAGCCGATTAAATCGAATAAAACCCAATTGCGCAACCGTAGCGAAACCCGGGCACCGAGATGGTCTGAAAACACGGGAGATGAGCACCAATTCTCAACAGACTTTTATTCTGACTGGCCTGTACTGCCTGAAACGCCAGGGGCTATAATCCCGATAAGATCAATCTGACTGATGAAAATGCCATGTATACAGTATACTAATGCGAATGCAAAATGCGTTGAAACATAAACCAGATATGGGAACCGGTTGGTCAAATTTTAGGGTGCAACAACTGCCCCTATTCAAGCGGCTTGGACCTGACTGGGTGAAGAGCGAACGACCTTCAAACAATCGAGGTACGAGACGGTTGAATACCAATGAAACCCGGAAATTTGCCAACTGCAAAAAATAACCCGCAAAATAACTGCGCCACCACTTGAGGAACAATATCCACAGATCTGATTTCAACACTATTTTGTCAATATTGGAATAACTTAATGACTTCACTAGGAGAATACTTTTGTCGAATATAAGAACGCGATTATGTCTTGTCATGGGACACATACCATGTTCCCTAAGGGGAAATCATCCATCTAGATACAGGAAAGTTCATCCGCCTATCTCTCACGGGACACATGCGTCGGTCTAGTAACACTTCGTCCGCCTATCCAATACGGGAATATCCTTTTGTTTATATCGCACAAACTCTTCATCCGCCTATCCAATACGGGAATGTACTTCTGCCTACCTAATATGGGAAAATACATCTGTCTAAATTTCATGAAACCTTCATCCACATATCCAATACGGGAACATATTCCTGCCTACATCACAGGAAATCTTCATCCGCCTATCCAATACGGGGATACACTTCTGCCTACAACACAGGAAAATCTTCATCCGCCTATCAATACGGGAATACACTTCTGTCTATCTAATATGGGAAAATACATCTGTCTAAATTTCATGAAACCTTCATCCGCCTATCCAATACGGGAACATATTCCTGCCTACATCACAGGAAATCTTCATCCGCCTATCCAATACGGGGATACACTTCTGCCTACAACACAGGAAAATCTTCATCCGCCTATCAATACGGGAATACACTTCTGCCTACAACACAGGAAAATCTTCATCCGCCTATCCAATACAGGAATACACTTCTGCCTACAACACAGGAAATTCTTCATCCGCCTATCAATACGGGAATACACTTCTGCCTACAACACAGGAAAATCTTCATCCGCCTATCCAATACGGGAATATACTTCTGCCTACATCACAGGAAAATCTTCATCCGCCTATCAATACGGGAACATACTTCTGTCTATATTACAGGAAATCTTCTCGGACATAGCTTCTTTGCCTATTCGCTGCAGTAACTAACTCCGATGGGGATATTCCGAAAAAAATTGTCAAACACTCGTCTTGATAGCAAGTGGCTACTTCTGAACTTTGATTTTATGAAAACCTGAAACGCTGCCACAACAACAAATCTTGAAGAAAACATTCCGCTGGCCGGATACAATACCGCCTCAATTGGCAACTCTGTGGGGGAAAATAATAAACTGAACTATGTCATCACACGTCTCCCGGCGAGGCCTCGATTATCTGGTAATATCTGAGCTTTTAGAGCTCCATACTCCTATTGAGAACCACACCTGAAAGAAAAAAGTCAACCAACCTGATCTATGTTTCAAAATGCGTATGTTTGATAATGGCGTAATGCTCCATATAATATGGAAATGCTACGCGTTTTTCTGTTTGGTGGATGCAAATATGACACTATATGCCGATGCAAATGCAGGCTCGAACTGCTGGGATAGCTCTAACAAGCTTGCTTCATCAGTCTTGGCCGTCGAGGACAAATATCACCCTGCTGGGGAGTGAACGGGTATCATAAATTATTCTGGCAAAATAAATGTCAGGACGCACAACCAACTCTGTCGGGGAGAGTTTTAACCTTTGATTTCCACTGGGAGGAAAGAAAACACTTGCTGAAAAGAGAGAACTCCGTTGGGGACGAAACGACTCTCTTGGGGAAAATAAACTGACTCTGTTGGGGAGAATAAATGACCCTACTAGGAAGGGAATCCCTGCTGGGAAGAGTAAACTGTCTGGGTACAGCTCACAAGTTTGGAAATATTAATCTTCTGAGGCTAAACAACTCTGCTCGGGATAGGGAATCCCTTTGGGGGACACCACACTGTCTGAATACAGCCTACAATCTTGGAATCACCAAACTCTGCTGAGGGTAAACGACCCTGCTGGAGAATGTCCTTCGGATAAGCTGCGACTAGCTGGGGAATTTGATCCTTCTTCAGTAAGGAACATTGTCACCTCAGCTTCAAGGAATGAAGTGCGACCTGCATGGGGATTCACTTCACATAATGATCAAGTCTTTTCATCACGAGCCTCTGGTTAGGGCTGCAATCCTTTGATCGTCCACTTCATATGGGCAAGAACCCTGCAACACCACAAACGAGACAAGACAAGTCTATACAACCAAATTTATTCAAGTTAGCGTTAGTGACATCATTTTCAGTCAATTCGAAGTTTTAGCAATTATTGGCAAGGGCCAGCAACGTTATGCAACTGCTAGTTTTATCAAAACGTTGGCGTTTTTCACATACAAAACAGTAAAGAACATGCATCAAATACTGAGTAACATGTTTTATTAATTGGGCCCCTGAATGGGCAAGTTTTGTACACTAGATGTAACTCCTGAAAAGAGGAAGTTACGCATAACAAATATACAAGTATGCACAGGAAGCATAAATACAGTGACAAATCAAATTTGCACATATGTCGGCAACGTGATGCAGACAAACATCATGAGTTGATCTTCCTATGACTCGCCTGACTCTGGCGCTTTCCCGGTATTCAAACTTCTAAAGAGATTGTATATGATAAATGAATTCTCAAGCGTATTCTCCCACACCAATGTGCAACGCAGTATCAAATTCGGACCGCAGTCATTTGCTTTTCAAGTCCCTAACTTTTGCGTGAACCGCCCTTTGCGGGTTTTCAGTTCACCGGGATACCCTTTTTTGCCGAAGCCGCCCAGTGTAGGTTTTCAACTTCGCGGGTGTACATCTTTTCAATTTTATCCCTAATTTTTGCCTGAACCTTTTATTCTGTTTTTAGTTCGCCATGATGCCCCATTTTTGCCTGGACTCTCTTTTTTTGTTGTCCAGCGGGTCAATTTAAAGCAAGGTATTTTTTAACTGCGTCTGAACTCACAGGCGACGTAAAGTCTTCACCATCCATGGTGGACAACAACAATGCTCCTCCGGAGAAGACTTTTTTGACAATGTATGGCCCTTCGTAGTTGGGGGTCCACTTGCCCCTGTGATCTGCCTGCGGCGGAAGAATCCTCTTCAACACAAGGTCGCCCATCTGAAAGCTCCGAGGATGTATCTTCTTATCATACGCTTTCTTCATCCGGCTCTGGTACAACCGACCGTATGCTAGAGAAGCTAGCCTCTTCTCATCCATTAAACTCAGGTGGTTCAACCTGTCTTTCACCCATTCTGCCTCGTCAAGTTGGACATCTCGTAATACCCTCAGGGAAGGAATCTCAACTTCCAGTGGTAACACTGCTTCCATTCCGTATACCAACGAGAACGGGGTTGCCCCGGTTGATGTGCGTACCGTCGTACGATAACCGTGCAAAGCGAAAGGTAGCATCTCGTGCCAATCCTTATAGGTCACCACCATTTTCTGAACAATCTTCTTTATATTCTTATTGGCCGCTTCAACAGCGCCATTCATCTTGGGTCGGTAAGGAGAAGAGTTGTGATGTTCGATCTTAAAATTCTGACACAGCTCCTTCATCATCTTGTTATTTAAGTTCAAACCGTTATCGGTAATAATCCGCTCAGGGATTCCATATCTGCAAATGATATCTCGTTTGATAAACCTGGCTACCACCTGCTTAGTCACATTAGCATATGATGCCGCTTCCACCCATTTGGTAAAATAATCAATTGCTACCAAAATGAAACGGTGTCCGTTAGATGCCGTCGGCTCAATCTTTCCAATCATATCAATTCCCCACATCGAGAATGGCCACGGTGATGACATCACATTCAGAGGACTCGGAGGCACATGGATCTTATCCGCATAAATTTGGCACTTATGGCACCTCTTCGCAAACTTGAAACAATCAGTTTCCATAGTTAGCCAGTAATAACCTGCCCGCAGCAGCTTTCTCGTCATAGCATGCCCACCAGCATGTGTACCAAATGTACCCTCATGTATTTCCTCCATGAGCAACTTCGCCTCCTTCTCGTCTACACAACGTAGCAGCACCAAGTCGTGGTTTCTTTTTTACAGGACACCGTCGGGGTTTAGATAGAAATTACCAGGCAATCTCCTGAGAGTCTTCTGATCGCGACTGGATGCCCCAGCCGGATATTCCTTGTTCTTTAGGAAATTCTGGATATCAAAATACCAGGGCTTATCATCGGATGCTTCGTCAATGGCAAATACGAAGGCGGGTCTGTCAAGCCGAGAGATAACAATTCTGGGAGCCTCATTCCAGAAGTTGACTTTATACATGGAAGACAATGTGGCTAGGGCGTCAGCCATCTGATTTTCTGCTCGCGACACATGATGCAGTTCAACCTTGTCAAAGAAAGGCATCAATCTCCTTGCATAATTCATGTACGGTATCAAATTGGGTTGCTGTCTCTCCCATTCTCCTTTTATTTGATTCACCACCAGAGCTGAGTCTCCATATACATCCAGATTTTTGATTCGCAAATCAATGGATTCTTCAAGCCCCATGATGCAAGCTTCGTATTCGGCTTCGTTATTGGTAACTGGAAAGGTCAATCGAGCAGTAAATGGGATGTGCGACCCATGTGGAGTAGTGATGATTGCCCATATTCCGCTACCATAGGAATTCACAGCTCCGTCAAAGATCAACTGCCACTGGGAATCTGTTTTTGGCCCTTCATCCGGCAACGGTTCTTCCCAATCTTTCATCCTCAGGTACATGATATCCTCGTCAGGAAACTCAAACCTCATCGATTGGTGGTCCTCAATAGGCTGCTCAGCAAGATATTCCGATAACACGCTCCCCTTTATAGCCTTCTGTGAAACATACTGGATGTCATATTCGGTCAAAACCATCTGCCAACGGGCAATTCTCCCAGATAGTGCCTGCTTTTCAAATACGTATTTGATAGGATCCATCTTCGAGATGAGCATGGTTGTATGATTTAGCATGTACTGCCTCAATCGCTTGGCGGCCCAGGCTAGCGCACAACAAGTTTTTTCGAGCATTGAGTATCGAGATTCACAGTCAGTAAACTTCTTACTCAGGTAGTATATCGCATGCTCTTTACGCCCTGTCTCGTCATGTTGACCGAGAACACAACCCATACTCCCCTCAAGAACCGTCAAATACATAATCAAGGGTCTCCCTGCCACCGGAGGTATCAAAATAGGAGGCTCCTGCAAATACTGTTTTATTTTATCGAACGCCTTTTGAAAATTTTCATTCCATGTTACGGCCTGGTCTTTTTTCAACAGCTTGAATAATGGCTCACACGTAGCTGTTAGGTGAGATATGAACCGAGCGATGTAGTTCAACCTCCCTAAAAACCCGCGCACCTCTTTTTCTGTTTTAGGCGTCGGCATTTCTTGTATTGCTTTTATTTTCGCAGGATCAACCTCTATTCCTTTTTCGCTCACGATAAACCCCAGCAGTTTACCCAATCTCACCCCGAAGGTGCATTTGTTAGGGTTCAGTCTCAGCCTGAACTTCCTAAGGCTCTTGAATAACTTCAGCAGATTCACCAAATGCTCTTCCTCCGTCTGGGATTTGGCAATCATATCATCAACATAAACCTCGATCTCTCTATGCATCATGTCATGAAAGAGAGTCTTCATAGCACGCTGATACGTTGCCCCAGCATTCTTCAGTCCGAAGGGCATCACTTTATAACAAAATGTTCCCCAGGGTGTAATGAAGGTAGTCTTCTCCATGTCTTCTGGCACCATTTTAATCTGATTATAGCCCGAGAAGCCATCTATGAAGGAGAATACGGAGAATTGAGCGGTGTTATCAACCAGCACATCGATGTGAGGAAGTGGAAAATCATCTTTCGGGCTCGCTTTGTTCAGATCACGGTAATCTACGCACATTCTCACCTTACCGTCTTTCTTTGGCACTGGCACAATATTAGCGACCCATGAGGGATATTTTGTAACAGCTAGGAAACCAGCATTCCACTGCTTTTGAACCTCCTCCTTAATCTTCACAGCCATGTCCGGTCTAGTTCTTCGGAGCTTCTGCTTAACCGGCGGGCATTCTTCTTTTAGCGGCAGACGGTGCACAACCATATCCGTATCCAGCCCAGGCATGTCCTCATACGACCAAGCAAAAATATCACTGTACTCTTTGAGCATTTCAACCAATCTTCGCTTGAGAACGCTCTGCAGCGCGGCCCCTATACGGATGTTCCTTTCAACCCCTTCCGACCCCAGATTGACGATCTCAATGACTTCCTCATGAGGCAGAATGATTTGTTCTTCTTGTTTTACCAACCAAGATAACTCTTCTGGAACATCGCCATCTTCAACAATCTCTTCTTCAGTCTGAAATACCGGGTGCTCAAAGTCGAAGTGAGTCATAGGCGATTCATAGATGTCATCTGAAATAGTAATCCTGCAAAGGAAATGGTTAAATGCTTCAAAATATATACAAAGCGAATAACCACGCTGCCATTTTATTGTAAATATAAAAATAGGAAAAACAGAGATCACAATATTTGTACATGAAAAACGCCTTTTATTTAACGATTAAACAGTGTAATGTACATAACAGAACGGCCCTAAGCAAAATCACGATGCCCCGGGTAGGACACCGAATCGTTCAACAATTAAGAAAACAAAGCATTACTGTTTAGTTGTCACAGGAACAGTCTCCTGAATAGACCAATTGCAAAGCCCTTGTCCTGGCACGCTCGGCTGAATCCAGGCGTCCATGTCGCAGTCGCTGTCTCCTTCTTCGGAATCTGAAATAGCGTTGATGGTCTCGTGATGTACCCCACTAGCCGTAATCGTTATTGCTCCTTTGAAATGGGGTGCCCCCGTAGTAGGCGTTGATGATGAAGGTTGATATCCCAGCCCAAATCTGTCCATTTTCACGGGAATATCCAGAACCTTGCCCCAGCCCTTGGTCTCGCCAGTCTTCACTAGAGCCTGAGCCTCTTTGTATGATGATACTACCACCTCTGATGCTTTACTCGGCCCTGGAACTTTGTCTTTGATGCGCAACCCCTCAAAGGCTTGACAGGGTGTCTCATGGATTTCGCCGTCGACTTCCACGTACTTGAATGACGAAAAATGGCTGACCAGTATATCCTCCTCTCCACAAACTATGACCATACTGTCCCCCACCATGTACTTCAGCTTTTGGTGCAAGGTAGATGTGACTGCCCCGGCACCATGGATCCATGGTCGTCCGAGAAGACAGCTATATGCGGGCTGGATGTCCATATTGTAGAATTCAGTTTCAAAAATCTCCGGCCCCACCTGCAGAGGCAAAGTTATGGATCCAAAGACTGACCTCCGTGTACCATCAAATGCCCTGACCACCAAGTCACTAGGCGTACAAATGATCCCCCTGATGTCTAACTTCATCATTGCTTTCTTTGGGAGCACATTCAAGGAAGACCCGGTATCTACCAGCACGTGGGACATGACTGTGCCCCTACATTCAACTGAGACGTGCAACGCCATGTTATGCTCTCTTCCTCTCGGGGTCAAATCGAAATCCGTAAATCCCAAGCTATGGCCTGCATTCACGTGCGCCATCACCCCCTCCAACTGATTCACAGAAACATCTTGGGGTACAAACGACGTGTCCAGAATTTTCAATAACGCATTCCTATGGGCTTCGAAACACAATAGCAATGACAATATGGATATCTTCGACGGCGTTTGTTGAAGGTGCTCAACAATTTTATAGTCACTCTTACGGATAAGACGCATAAACTCTTCTACATCTTTCAGTGACGTTTCTTTTTCATTCCTCTGCACAGGAGCATTCTCATCCACTTTTCCTTTACCTTTTGCCAATCGTTCAGCCTCTACCTCAGGCGATATAAAAATTCTCCCGCTCCTTGTTATCCCTCCCGTCCCGACGACATTGTCCACAACCCCAGCTGGTCGTTCACTGATATCAAGTTTCTCCCCATCACAATATGCTTCCAGCCCATAAGTCCTTGGTACTGCCTTGGTGCTCTCATAAGGGATTGGCCCTGCCTTCGTGATAGTGATCGTCGGTCGCCTGGCTGGCGCCGTTATAGTTATCGTTTTCCGTGGAATTGTCACCGTAGCTACATCACTTTGCTCATCAGCTAACACCTCTGCAGGTTTCTCAACTGTCGTTCTATCGAATTGCAACGTGCCTTCATCTATCAAGGTCTAGATACCCTTCTTTAATTCAGCACAACCCCCAGCCTGGGTCCAACATTCTAGACAAAACTCATCGCAGCCCAGATACACACCTCCTTTCAATAACCTGCTCTTTATTTCACACAACGGTGTTTTCAGTTCATCAACATCCATAATCAGATTCAAACCCTCCTCAGTTAAAATAGCATTTGCCCCATGGTTGGGCATTGGCTGTTGTACTATATTCGGACCTGCTCGTCCAAAATTTATGGCCTTGTTATCCAATAGATCTTGAACCTTATGTTTAAACGCATGACAGGCCTCTATGTCATGCCCGGGAGCCCCGGAGTGGAAGTCACAGTGCTTGTTAACATCATACCCATAAGGAAGGGTTGGTCCCGTGGCTGGTGCCAAGGTCCTATTTTCAACTAAATTCAGCCCCAACAGTGTCTGAAAGAGTTTCGCGTACGTGGAAGGAGGCGCTTCAAACACTCATTTCGACTTCGCATTCGGGAATCTTCTTTGGCCAGCATTCTGCCCCTGCTGCTGCTGTTGTTGCGGTGGTTGTTGTTGTTGTCTCTGTTGAGGAATCAGAATCGTGACACTCGCTATCTGCTGCAGTTGATTATACTGGTGTCTTCCTCGGCCTCTGCCCCGACCGCCTAACACTGCGCTAGAATCACCTTGACGACGACCACCGAATGCTTTTCTATTACCGCCTGACGAAGTAGACTCCCCAGCTTGGAATCTTCCCATTTTAATATTACTTTCAATCTTCTCGCCCATCAAGATTAGATCCGAGAAACTGCCCAAGGAAGCAGGAAACAGCTTATCATAAAACATACCGGTGAACGTTCCTATGAACATATCATTCATCTCCTTCTCAACCAAAGGAGGATGAACCTTTGCAGCCATGTCGCGCCATCTCTGCGCATATTCTTTGAAACTCTCATCTTTCTTCTATGACAACCCCTGTAACTGGACCCGGTTTGGTGCCAAGTCACTGTTGTACTTATAATGCGCCACAAACGCATCGGCCAGTTGCTTCCAAGTCTTTATCTGAGCAGGCTCCAACCCCATGTACCATTCAAGGGAAGGACCAGACAAGCTGTCTTGAAAGAAATGCATCAGCATTCTTTCATCATTCGAATAAGCCGACATCCTTCTATAGTATGACCGCACATGTACCTTGGGGCAGGTATCTCCCTTAGATTTATCAAAGGTGGGAGCCTTAAATTTCAACGGTACCCCCAGACCAGGCACCAGTCCCATCATGGTCATATCCAAACCGGAAGCACTCTAATTCACAACCCCTTTCATCTGCTCCTCGAGCATCTTGGTTCACTGAGTGTTGTCTACAGGACCTTCAAAACCTCTACCAGAGAAAGCATCTTCTTGTTGGTCTTCCATCCAATTAACATTCTCATTTTCGTATCCATCATACCCATTGTTACGACCAAATCTAGTATGATTCATCACAGGGCCCCGTCCCCTGTTACCATACCCTTGAGCGACCCCGGCAGGTCCAAAAGGCATCATTCCAGCACCATTTCCGGTACCGAATCCACCATAGGCCTGGTTAGCATTACCAAATCCATCATGTCCGAAACCCTGAGCGTTGAAGCCAAACTTCCCATCCTGGTTAGCATAATCAAACCCCTGGTCGTTATAGCCAAACCCGTTGTTACCGAAGCCATTACCTCCATGGTTATCACCGCCCAGATTGGCGTCTCCGAATCCAACGTTGTTAATGACATTCTCATTACCAATTCCTGTATTACCATTCCCGGCGCCAGCGTCGTTGTTCATATTCACAGCAGGTATATTCACCACAGGTGGAGCCACAGGTGTAGGAGTACCATCCCCATGAATGGTGTCAACACGTACAGAATTGTGGTCTTCGTTTCCGTTCCCAGCATTCCTCGCTAGCAATGGCTGCACCAAAGTTTGCAAGTTTTCCTACCCTTTCACAATTGTCTCCATCGTCTGCATGAACAGCGCCAGCTTCTCACGCATCTCCTGCATCTCGCTCTGCCTCTGGTCCATAACTCTTTTGCAGTTGGTACGAGTAGAGTATCGGTGAGGACGTTGTCTTTCAATCCTGGAAACACCTAGTGAGATGCAGGAAATGAGATACAGTTCAATAATCACCTGTAATGCAATATGAATGCGTATGCAAATGCAACATGTGTCTGTGCATTAGGGAATATCACTCCCCAATTCTAGTGCCAATGTGCCAGTGCGGTGACAGTGATAGCAATAAGAAGCTCGAAACTCAATCATAGAAAACATCTCATACATTGCAGAAAATCCCATCAAGTCAGGAATACAATATTAATGAGCGTACAATAAGAAGGCATGACCTCAACCAACAATCCTGGTGATAGACCTCAACCAACAATCCTGGTGATGGCTAGCACAATGCAAATAAAGCATACACATCAATACATGAGATAGTCAAGTGCAACCATACGCCTGGTACTCCTCTAATAATTTCTTAGTCTCGGGATGATTTGGTTGGGTAAGAAAACCCTCGACAAGTAGATCTCTTCGCTTGAGAACCCGTCGTAAATCACCAGTAGATTCCTCCCACGCCCCTTCTCCAAAGCGATCCTCTAACTTCCACGTCTGAGACACAGCCTCCTTCTTGCACTCGATGGCTTTGTTCAATGAGTTCTGAAGACTATATCTTGTCATAACCTCCTCTTCATACTTTCTCTTGCTAGCTTTCAACTGATCTTCGAGTTCAGAAATTTGCTGTTTCAATTTGTCTTCCCTCTTTTTGTTGTTGGTTAGCATAGCATTCCACGTTTTGTTGCACGAAGAGATTTCCCGGTAGGCGGCATCGAGTGACTTCTTCTTGAACTCTAACATATCATGAGAGCTTCTGAATTCTTTTCCCAAGCGTTCCCGTTTCTTTGTCTCTTCTGTCGATTCAGCACCTAGCCTGTTTACCAACTCAGTCTGCTGTTGGAAGGAATACACAACTTTGTTCTTCTCACTCCGGATCTGAGCCAATTCCTTCTCTAATTCTTCATTGATCTTTATCAAGTCTTCTTTTTCTTTCAAAACCCGCTCATAGACCTCAATAGCCACAGAAGTGGGTTCCTCAACTGGAATGGGAACAGGACGTGGTACTGCTGGAAAAGGCATTTGCACCTGTCTTACCCTCTCTTGAATCCACGCCCTGTAAGGCATATAGGTTTGACAATCATTCTTGCCTAGTAATGGTTTCCCCCTTCTGCATATATGATTTCAAGCATGCTGAAGCTTGGCTAATACTTCCCCACTCAGGTCACCAGTGAAATACAGAGATTCCTGTATTTCTTCCTCCTTCGGTGGACTCTTCAAAGCATACCCGAACTGTCGAACCAACAAAGATGGGTTGTAGTTGATACATCCCTTCCTTCCAATAAAAGGAACGTTAGGAAACCCGGCACAACTGAAGATAATCTCTGACCCCAATAACTCTCTGCCAAACCAAACCATATCTTCTGAAGAAAGCCCCATTAGACGCTCGGACCATTCAGTTGTACGTGCCGATTCAACAAAAGGACCCTTCTTGGGCAGATGGCTCTCAAACCACATATTCAATAATGGTACACAACAATGGACATTTTTCCCCCTTCTGTTTTCATTCTTATAATGCAAGGAATGATAGAAATCTCCAATCAAGGTAGGCACCGGGTTGCCTGCAGCAAACAAGTGGAATGCATCCAAATCAACGAACTCAGGGAGATTAGGGAACAGTATAATCCCATAGATGCACAAGGCAAGAACAACATTAAACACGATCCAGCAGCCACTTTTGGCATATTCTTGAGCTTTGTCAACCAAGAATTTGAGAGAGAACCCAGAAACTCCATGCCAGGAAGTCAACAACAACTCTGCAGGATCCATATGCAAGGGAACAGCTAAGTCTTCCAGCTTAGGCTTAGCATCAAAATGAATGAAGGGCACTCTGTTCTGAACTGGCAACTCTAGAAACTCAGCGTACTCCTCCATGGTCGGAGCCAAAATGAAATCCTGGAACATAAAACACCTCAAAGAGGGATCATATAGTTGCATCAATGTGTATAACCCATTCATCTCATATGCGGTTGGTCTGCAAACCAAATTCAGTAGCTTCCCATAACTCTTTCTGAAGCTTCTCCTCACATCATCATCAGCTAGGGAAATCAGACCCAACAGAGAAGTCACATCAGGAGTAGGCAACTTATACACAACAGTCTTCCTCAAAGTACTCATAATAACAGATAGAAGTCCGGAGCACTAGAATCGGGAAGTATGAAAATGCACCTGCAGCACAGACACACGTTAATGATATGCACATGATGATGCAAACAATGCAATATGCAAACAATGCAACAAGGGATCAAATGCCCCTGGCTGAGAAGTCCAATCCACAATACTGGCCTTGAATATACCCACAAACTGCTCAAAACCAACCACGATGCTCCAACCTGGTCTCTGACAGACCCAATAACACTATCCTCAAATATTAAGACCACTGAATTTCAATCAAGAAAACTGGTAATCTGGAGGTCAAGTTACCTGCATGTCCCAACCCCTCTCACAGGTAGGTGTCCTAATAACTGACACAAAGTATGGCATCCTATGCGGTCGTCGGCGTCACAGACTTTCAAGACTGATGATACGATACCCAGAAGGTGTGGCATTATCATGTCCTGAAGAGGCCTCACTTAGCCAACTTCCAAATGATCGGTCCCCGGAGTCGACAATCCAACTAACCAACAACCCCCTCAACCCAAAGGGTTGAAAAAGAAGTCAACCAGAAGAACCTCGTCCGAGCGTGGATTTCATGAGACACTAGTACATGCAAAGCATGCACGCTCCCACTAATTTCCACTCTAATTCTAGGTGCACTCAAGCCCAGGTCCGGCTTATCTCTCAATCATAGAACCCCTCATACCCACAGCAATAATCACAATAATATAATGCTGAATGTAAATGACTGAAAAGTAAATCCATACAAAACCCACGACGGGAAAACAAGCGCTAGGATTGACTCGCGTAGGGAACCGTTGGAGTCCCCAGCAGAGTCGCCAGCTGTCGCTACTGCAAAAATCGGCGTCGGCTGAACAGAAGAGTCGCCACCGCGCGTTATTTATCCCAACAGAGGGAAAGGAAACGCTCAAAGTAAACCTACCGCAAAGACGGGAAAGGAATGGTCATCGCAACCAAATCCTGGATTTGGGAGTCGGTTACGCGAGGGGAAGGTATTAGCACCCCTCACGTCCATCGTACTCGACGGGATCCACGCTTGTTTTCTAGTACGGATTGTTATTCTATCTATTCTACAGGTCTGGGGTTAAAAGAAAATAAAATGACTCGGCAAAGTATCGCACTTTATGCCTACGTATTCCCGTCTGGAATGAGAAATCAGAGTCAACGTAGTTCGCCTACCTACGGGAAAGGAGGGGAAGGTTGCTCGCTAGGATATCGCATCCTATGCCTACGTACTTTCATACAGCATGAAAGATCAGAGCAAATGTAGTTCGGGCTACGGAAGACACAAGTTTGTCTTGATTGCTTTTATCCTTCTGAAAAAGGTTTTCTCCTGATTATGGGTCCAAGCAGACAAAAATGACTCTTTGATTGGTTTACAGTCTTTTACGCAAGAACTGTTTTTTATTGATGTTTAACCTTTTATTGTTTTTTTTATTGTTTTTGAGATAGAAGAGAAAGAACTCTAACCTAGAGTTAAAATGGGGATCAAAATCTACCCTAATGTTGCCAGGCATGGATGAGAACCTAATGTCTGTCATATTTCTCTCTTGCGCAGAGAGAAACAGAGATCCTAAGGGGATAAACGGAAAAGAAACAACATATATACAGTAAAGCAGTAAAATGCATGAATGCAACAGTACAAGCGAGGCAAGGGAGTCCCACTCAACCTCGAACCTAGAAAACAATGGGCAAAGTGAAACAACTTCACTTCAACCCTATGGGGAAAATTAACAAACAATACAGCAAAGAAAATAAGGCCCCAAACCCAGCTCAGACAGCACACCAGCTCCTACAGCAGCAACTATGAAAAACAGCAAACTCTGACAGTTGATTAACAGCAAAACAGCTCCAAGTGAACCCCAAAGTCAGACTCCCATGAGACCCAAGCTACAATAAGCTTCCATCTTCAAGAAATCCCCCAAGCTCAAGCAAGCACAGAATCTTAACCAGTGGACAGCATCAGACAGCAGATAGCTCCAGACAGCAGCAAACCCTAGCTTTAACAGTTGCACAGCTTTGACATGAACACTCTTCATCTTTGTCAATCTTTCTTCAAGACAAGCTCTCCTAGATGAGAATTGATTTATCAGAATAAATTGAATGTCAAACAGTTCATTGACGACCAAAGGAAGTCTATGAATAGTTGACATTGTAGCAGACTATTTCCCTCAAAGTTCTACCTCCTAGATAAAACCAGTTATCCCTCCAAAGGAGGGAGGTGAATATCATAGAGGGACTTTTAATCATTGAGAAGAATGGAAGCAAAGGAAGCTATCCATGTTTATGAAAGAATTTGTTCTATTCTAAGGCTTTGCTTATTCCTATTATCCTATGCCTTCAAAACATCTTCAATCCAAGCAATCTTCATGTACAAAGCTTTGATTATCATGCTCCACAAGCTCAAACCAAGCCCACACCCCAAGTAAAAACCCAAAAGCCCAAGCAAGCAACATAAACCCCAAATGGGAACACCAAACAATCCCACAATTTGCAAAATATACTAAATATAGTAAAATAGTATTTAAAATTCTAAGACTTATTATAAGGGGATTTCTATATCTACCCTACATACCCTATATGTCCCATAACCTAATTCATGCTAAAAAGCCCAAAATAAAATGTTAGAATGCACCTATGTTGAGTTTGGACCCTAAAACTATCACCCTAATGTTTTCTAATCAAAACTAATCAAGATTTAATCACAAAAATGTTAAATAAATCCAGGGGGAACTTAATGTTCTAATATAACTACCACAAAAAGAATGGAATCAAAATACGAATTTAAATCTCTAAACAAAATTCACCAAAATGTATGTACAAACAATATGAAAATAAAAGCAATTAAAATGTAAAAAATCACCATAAATGAAAACAAACTTAAAATGCTATTTTTATTTTCTTACAATTTTCTTGACATCATTATTAAAATGTAGCAAAAATCCCCATATCAAAATGATCATTTTTTGATTTTTTATGAATTATTTGTGAACTATATGCAAACTAAAAGAAATAAAAAGAAGTTCAATTAAAAGGATATAGCAGGGGGTGGAAACAGCAGTTTATTGCACTTCACAACACACTGGGCCCAGGATGGGGGGGTGTTGAAAGCAACACGCTGGGCCCAGTAACCAACTCAGAAAAACAACACAAATAATAACCCAGGGGGGTGCGAATAGCGTCAAATTCGCTTGCAATTCTCGTTGGGCCTCCAACGGGGGGTGTTAATGGCAATTATGCTAGACCCATATTTGTTTCAAAAAACAAAAAACAAGGGGGGCGCAGATAGTGAGTAATTTCACTTGGTTATTACTCTGGGCCTCGAACTGGGGGGTGTTGCTAGCAACTCATGTAAGGCCCATGCAACATTCTCTACCAGGGGAGGGGGGCTTCACGCGTAATATGGGTGTATGGATTAGCAAGCTTGGGACTGGGCCTAATGCCCGAGCCCAATTCATATTCAGCAAAGCAAGCCAAACCCTAGAACTCCTCTCTTTCTCCATTCTAACACTATTATCACTGTTCATCGTCCCCCCAAGCACAACCCTAGCGCCGCTTGGGAACAAACTCTCTGAAAGTCTCTCATCTCACAATCCTTGAAACAAAACTCAACAACAACAACCAGATCTAACCTCCCCATCACGAATGCAATCAAGATCAAGCTTATCCCAAACTACACACTCCATTCCTCAGAAACTCCCTCTAACCCAAATTCTCTCATAAAACCCTAACATTTAACCTAATCGGAAAACTTCACCTTAACGCAATCAAGATCCAACATCACAGAGTTCTAAACCTTCAGATGGCTACCTAACGACGAACATGCAATTGGTCATAGGAAGAGAAGTAAAACCTGGATGATGACTCTGAGAAGATCTGCAGCTGACGAAGATCTTGATCCTCTGACGCGAATCTTGAGGAAAATCTGGAAACAAATTCGTTGAAGAAGATACGCGGTGATGTTCTTGGACTACTTTAAGAAGCTGATGATAAGATCAGAAGGATCTGAGGATTGTTGAAGATTTCGTATGATCTGGCAAAGTTGTTGAAGATTCTGAGGATGACGCTGATGCACGATGAATGATTTCTGGAAAATCGTCTGAAGAGGGATGAACATGATGAGGAATCTGGAGGTTATTGGTGAAGAACACGATGAGGATCTTGGTGATCTGAGAGAGAGAGAGTGAGAGGGGAAACGTGGCAGGGTTCTGGAGGAGAGAGAGAATGAGGTGGAAGAAGAATCCAATGCACGCGTGGCGAAGCTATATATTTGACACGTGGCCTTCTGGACTTGGACCCTCTGACTGGGCTTTAATGGATACTGGCCCAATTAAGACTTAATCTGATTAATGGACTAAAATCAGAATTAAACTATGATTAGCTCTAAAACAAAATTAATACTAAAAAACCTAATTAAACTATAAAACGAAAATTAACAAATTAAAATCTAATAAACCTAATTAAAACCTATTATTAATCCTAATTAATATCTAAAAATAAAAAATAAAACCTAATTAAATCTAAAAAATCTAAAAAAACTATTATTTAATCTAAAAATTATCTTTTTAAAAAACCTAATTAATTCTGAAAAATAAAATCAAATAAAAATCTAAAAGACATTTAATCTCTATTTTTTTTAAAAATCTATTCCATTAATTTTTTTAAAAAAATCTAAAAGAACAATACTATCTATTTTATTATTTTTTTTCTCTACTCTTTTAAAAGAAAAATATCTATTTATCTATTAAAAACTAATAAAAGAAAATTAATATCTAAAATTTATTAAAAACTATAATATCTAAAAATTCTTTAAAAATCTATTAATTTCTAAAAAAATGAAAAGAAAATTTATTTAAACCCTAAAAAATATTTAAAAAAAACTCTATTAAATCCAGAAAAATCCATTAAATGCACTAAAAATCCAGAAAAATGACAGAAAAATCCTAAAAATGCCAGGAAGCCGATTAAATCGAATAAAACCCAATTGCGCAACCGTAGCGAAACCCGGGCACCGAGATGGTCTGAAAACACGGGAGATGAGCACCAATTCTCAACAGACTTTTATTCTGACTGGCCTGTACTGCCTGAAACGCCAGGGGCTATAATCCCGATAAGATCAATCTGACTGATGAAAATGCCATGTATACAGTATACTAATGCGAATGCAAAATGCGTTGAAACATAAACCAGATATGGGAACCGGTTGGTCAAATTTTAGGGTGCAACAGTTACCTCTACTTGACTTGTATCCATGCTTTAAATATTATTATGATTTATGCATGTTGATCTTGAATTTTGAACTTTGGCATGATAAGTAGTGTTTTGAGTTATGCATGATTCTCTTGACTTATATCCATGCCTTAAATATTGTTATAACTTATGCATGTTGATCTTGAATTTTGAAATTTTCCATAATGCATAATGTTTTGACTTATGAATGCTTCTCTTGACTTGTATCCATGCCTTAAATATTGTTATGATTTATGCATGTTGATCTTGAACTTTGAACTTTGCTATGATAAGTAATGTTTTGACTTATGCATGATTATTTGTACTTCAAATTTCATCTATGATTTGCGGTCTTGTAAGAACCTTATTTCATATCTATTTAGATGTGGTAACATCTATGTTTACCTTTGGTTGTAATCATTTGGTTTAATTCTAAACTTCCATGGATGAATACTTGGTTGCAACATTATTTTTTTTTGCTTGATGTTGTCACATGATTAAACATGTTAATATACATTCTTGGAGCTTATATAGGATGTTTGAGAAGTCTCAAGATGCAGATTCATTGAAGATCACACTGTTGAATTCACCTGATACGAAATTCATCTAACAAAGTCAAGTCTTTGACTTTTAGGGTTTTTGGTTCAAATTGAAGCTTCCAAGAAAAATTTCATTAAAATATGTTTAATAAGTAAGTTTGATCATGAAGAAATCAAGATTTTATAGGTTTGTTGCAAAAGAAGAAAACTTGGATAAGTTGAATTTTTTCTAAGTGTGGGAAGAAACCCTAATTTTGGTACCAACTTTGAGAGGCCATAACTTTCAACCCACACATCCATTTTTTGAGTTCCAAAGATCAATCTAAAGATCTTCTCATGTACTATAAAAGTGCACGATGACCTATGAGAAAAATATGCTTAGATTTTGAGTTATGAAGCTTCAAAATTTGGAAGAATTTCAAAACACTTCGAAAATTTTCAAGACAGCTTTGTTACTCAATTTTCAGCCAACTTCAAGACCAGTTTTCATCCTAATCCCTTTGGATTCAAGAATTTCACCAAATATGAATGTTGTAAATCATGTTTATAGATTTTTAAAAAGTACAAGAACTCATCCATACCATTTTTGAGCTATGAGTTTCGAAGAAGGGAAGTTAACCTTCCACACTTGAAGTTTTGGTCATCTACAAATCCTTTGATTGAAAACCTTGAAACTTGTATATCTACCTATAATCAGAAGGTTGAACTACTTTTGGATTAATTACACAAAAGATTAAACCATGATTCAAGTTTCATGCCATTTATAGAAGTTTTTGACATAAAGGTTGCAATGCCATTTTCAAAAAGAAACTATAAGTAAAACTGGTTTTTCTTGAGACCATAACTTATTCCATCTACAGAAGAAATATCTAGAGTATTCAACCAATCAAGATCTCATTGTACCTTTGCCTTGAAACCATGGAAAATCACCAAACCTCGTGTTAGAATTCAATCAAACCTTGAAACCAACAATCTACAGATTCTGCACTCTAATCTTCCCCTATAAATAGAGGTTTGATTTATGCTTCAAAGAGGACACAAGATCTTGGAAGAGGAGAAAAACCATAGAAAAACATCCAAACCACTCAAAAGTTAGCATCTTGCGAACCAAACACCATTTGAACCAAAAACTCCATCTTGCACAAACATAGCCAGTTCGATTTCCACACATCAAACTACCAAACCAACTGTTCAAACACATTACAAAACACATTTTGAAGGTGTCTAAACCTTCATTTCCATCCAAAACCTGCTAGAACATAAAGTCATCCTTCAAAACACAGTTTTGTTGACTTTCTGCATCTTCTACACCAAAGTTTGATTCTGACCTTTTCCAAATCATTTGATCCTTCAAAATCAATCCTCAAACATGTCTTGAACTATTCACAACCTAAAATCCTGACTGTGACTCCATTTGGCTAGGGTTCAAGATTTCATTTTTCTCATTTTGCAAGAAGAGAAGCATAATTTGTTTTAGTTGATTCCATTGGGTTCCAAGTATTCAGAAAGCTTCAAAGAGGTCCAAGAAAGAAATCCAAATCATTGAAACATTTCTGTAGCATCTTGTTAGGATTTTCAAGTCTTGACTTCAAGAGATAAGTGCTCTGAACTGAAACTTTTCAAACCATGCTATGCTTTGATGTGCATTAGTCATAAACATGTTTGATATGTCATATGTGATGTGTTAGAACCATTTTTTGCTGCTTATCATGTTTGTATGAGACTATACCTTTGAATTTGAAAATGTGAGCCACTTGAGGTTATGCTGTCGTGTTTTATAATGGATACATTTTTAGATAAACAAATGGTACCACTGAATTCCTTATGAAAAAATGCGCAAGATTGGTTTTTGTTTCATTGAATTTCATTGAGTATTCATGGAGTTACATGTTGTTTTGCAAATTAAAAATTTGGTGATGATCACGGCCAGCCATGGCACATTGGGTAGGCTTCAAGTCATCTGAAGGCTTATGTTTTAATTTGTAGAGGTGATACAATGGGTGTATCACCACCCCAGTGGTTTATCATACGCGCTTTAGTACTTTCTAGCCTCGCCTGATCAGGGTCTGAGTCCCAGCAACGACCCTTTTGGTTTTTTTTCTCATATTAAAGCTTGTTTCACATATATTTGCTTGCTTCCCTCTATGATTCACAATGCGCGTGTTGGTTGGATGGCTAATGTTTTGAGCCAAGAATTCTAGCAGCGTGGGTTCAAACCCCATTGAGTGCATTTCCATATTTTTAAGGCCTTGTTTTTCATGTTTTCTTTCACAAATTGAATTGATCATAACTCCTTTGATTTGTATCGTTTTAACACCAATATTTTTTCTAAATGCTCATAAGAATGTCTAATTGTTTTCTATATCAAGAAAAATCTCAAAATATTTATTTATTTTGTACTTGTGCATGTTCAAAGTATGTGACTTTTTAGGGTTTCTTAGGTTTTGTTTTGATCTTTTGATTGATTCCCTTGATTCTCCTTGCACATTTTAGCTTGTATATACCTCACATACCTTTTATGAACCTCACTTGATGTGTTAATTTAGATACCCTTGTTGTTACATGATTGTTATTGCTTTTTTCAAGTTCATGTTCATATGTGAATGCATGTTTGAATATCATGAAACCTTGGTTGTTACCTTGTCCTTGACATGTGATTATCTTCTATGATCAATTGATTTGAATATGTATATGCTTCATGTCTTTCATACCTTGCTTTGAGTATTCTTAAACAGTTTTTGTTTTACTTTGAAACATGTTTAGTATGCATGAATTACCTTTGAGATGTTTCTCATCTTCCATGATTGAACTTCTTTTACATGTTGGTTGTTACCTTCTTGTTTAACATGATTCACCAGAATCCACATGTTGTTGTCACACATGTCACACCCTTGTTCAAAGATGTTTTGTTTGTTACCTCTATTTGACTTGTATCCATGCCTTAAATATTGTTATGATTTATGCATGTTTATCTTAAATTTTGAATATTGTCATGATAAGCAATGTTTTGACTTATGCATGATTCTCTTGACTTGTATCGATGCCTTAAATATTGTTATAATTTATGCATGTTGATCTTGAATTTTGAACGTTGCCATGATAAATAATGTTTTGACTTATGCATGATTATCTTGACTTGTATCCATGCCTTAAATATTGTTATGATTTATGCGTGTTGATCTTGAACTTTGAACTTTGCCATGATAAGTAATGTTTTGACTTATGCATGATTGTTTGTACTTCAAATGTCATCTATGATGTGTGGTCTTGTAAGAACCTTATTTCATAGCCATTTAGATGTTGTAACATCTATATTTACCTTTGGTTGTAACCATTTGGTTTAATTATAAACTTCCATGGATGAATATTTGGTTGTAACCTTGTTATTTGTTTTGCTTGATGTTGTCACGTGCTTGCTTTACTTTCTTGGTTGTTACCATGATTTTATATCTTCAGCTTGTTTGAATGAATTTCTATGTATGCTTAAGCTTTGATAATTCCCCCAAGTGATGTAGCTTGTTAGCTCTCATCCTCAAGAGTTGCCTTGTGTTCCTAAGTTCAAAGGAAAGTCTCTCTATTGACTCAATGTCATAAATAGCTCATTTTATTCTCAACCTCCCTTTGACCTTGTTAGAGTCATTAGAACTTTTCAACTTAGTATTAAGTTAAAACCCACTACCTTTTGACTTTGTTAAGTCAGGACCTTTAGCACACCTTGTTAAAAATCCTAAAACTTAGAGCTTAGGTCTAGAGTTTGTTAACTCTATGTGTGTACCATTGTTATGGGTACTCGCTTTCCCCTTTTGGATTTTGTTAAAGTCAAACCCCTATTTAGTCTTTCAACTTAGACTTATAGAGTTTGTTAACTTATGTAAGTATCATTGTTATGGATGCTTATTCCCCTTGAACCTTGACCATAGTCAAGAGTTCTCTCCCTTGTTATGAGAACTACAGTTGCTCTTATTCCATCCTTGTAAGGATACATAGGCACGAGATGCGACGTCTTGGCGATCATATTTTTCATATAACCATAGGTCTTTACCTTAGCACATAACTATTAGCAAACAAACATTAACAAGAACATAACTTCCAAACAAGAGGCCCATGTAGAATGCTACTGATACTTAGGGTGTTAATACCTTCCCTTAGTATAACCAACCCCCGATCTCTTAGCTTCGTTGTTATGTAGCGCACTTAGAGTTTTCTTCGATCTTTACCCTTTCCTTTGGATAAATCAAAGCTTGGTGGTGAATATTTAAAGATTTGTGGTTCAATTTAATTAATAGCTTGATATCTGATTCTCACTACAACAGTGTCAATACTGCTGGCAGAGTATGATAGGGTGTCAGAAGCCTCTGAAGCATAAATATTTCGTGCCGGACGAGACTACGGAAGATAAGCCACTATGTTACTATGTGATGAACAATGGCGTGGAGGAAGAACGGACGGCCACGTTTGAAATACCTATTCCTGGAATGATGTACCATTTAAATTCATTATTCATAAAAGCAAAGGTCGACGGAGTGGCAATCAACAAAGTGTTCCTAGACGGAGGGGCAACTGTCAATCTAATGCCTCGTACATTGTTCAAGAAGACTGGGAAGACTGAAGCTGATCTCCGACAACATAACATGGTTTTATCTAATTATGAAGGAAAAATCAGAAACATTCTTGGGGTTGTCCAAGTCGATTTAGTTGTAGGTACAACTACCTGATCAACACTCTTCATGGTCATAAACTTAAAGGCCAATTTCAACTTATTGTTGGGTCGAGAGTGGATCCATGGGATAGGGGTAGTACTGTTAACTCTACATCAGAGATTAAGCATTCGGAGGAAAAATGGCATCGTCAAAAATATCGAAGCCGATCAGAGCTATTATAAGATCGATGAAGCAAAAGGTACGAAGAAATCTTTCGACCAGCACCTAGAAAATGTGGTACCTTATGTCGATGGATCAGTGTCTTATGCTTCTGTCAACACAGGTCGCGTCCTAAATTTGGATCCTGATTATGGATTCATTTGGGATGTTGTTGGCAAAACAATGAAGCCCATAGAAGGACTTCCACCCATAGGGTGGCCAACAATTGATGAAAATGACTACTGAGTTAGAGAGCTTGACTCGAATTTCGGCCTATTTGGCTGAAAACAAGCGAAAGTCAGCACTAGAAGCAGAAAAACGACAAAACGTAGCTGGTGAAACTGATAGCAATGCGCAGTTAATTGGTCGACAAGGCCAGACAACAGCTTCGAAAAGCCGAAGGCTTGATTGCATCTATGACAATGAACCTTTGGGGTTTGAGAAAGATCCAACCATTGAGCTGCAGAGAATGCAGACGTAAGACGCACTCGAAGAGATTGACTTAGAAGATGGGATAAAAAAATACCTACCTATGTGAGTACCAAGATTGGGTCGAAGATGAAGGCCAAGTTGATCAAGGTATTGAAAGAATACAAAGATTGCTTTGCCTGGGATTATGGCGAAATACCTAGTTTGAGTCGGAGTGTAGTGGAACACCGACTACCAATCCATCCAAGAAAAAAAAGCCAGTAAAATAGCATTTGCGATAATTTTCTCTAGAAATCACTCTAAAGATCAAGCAGGAGATCGAGAGATTGCTCAAAAGCCGATTCATTCGAACTGCAAGGTACATCGACTGGATAGCAAACATAGTTCCTGTTATCAAGAAGAATAGGACTCTGCGAGTCTGTATAGATTTTACGGACCTGAATAAAACTACCCCTAAAGATGAGTATTCAATGCCTGTAGCAAAAATGCTGGTTGATTCGGACGCAGGTTTCGAATATTTGAGTATGCTCGATGGGTACTTCGGTTATAATCAAATTCTCATGGTTGAAGATGATGTTCCCAAAACGGTGTTCTGGTGCCCTGGGGCCTTGGGAACATACGAATGGGTTGTAATTCCATTTGGTTTAAAAAACGCCAGAGCAGCTTATGAAAGAGCCATGAATGATATATTTCATGATTTTATTGAGAAATTCATGCAGGTGTACATTAATGACATTGTCATAAAATCCTCATCGTAGAATGGTCACTTGGACCACCTTCGACGCTCATTTGAAAGAATGAGAAAATATGGATTAAAAGAGAATCCACTAAAATGTGCTTTTTTGTGTACATGCAGAACACTTCCTGGGATTCGTAGTCCACAAAAAAGGCATCGAGATCAATCAAAACAACACCAAGGTATAACACCCAAAAAATTTCCCATCTCTTCTCTTGGTTCTTGGCTTATGTTTCATTGCATCTCATATTCATTTTTTTCAAAGCATTGTTTTTGACAAGGATCAAGGCATCATGGTTTGTTTCTCAGGATAGGAAGAACATGTTTCTTCAATCTCAAGCAAGGTTTCTTAGTGACTTTATGGTATTCTCAAGCTCCCAAAGATCCTTTATCATCAAATATGATTCAAGGAAACATCATTTCAAGATCATATATGGTTCAACATGGCTTATTTTGCAAAAAATCATCAAGAGATTCAAGTTTGGTTCAAGGTGTTTGACCTAATTTAGCAATTTATGAATGCTATGATCAAATAGGCATAACTCCTTCACTATTCAACATCTTGAGGTGGTTATTTTTCTAATGAACTCTTCTCATAATCCCTAATAAGTTCTCTTTGCAAGGAAAGATCCAATTATGCTTGGAAGGTTATCAAAAGTTTGAAGACATTATAGGTCATTTTGAGTTTTGGAAGGATTTTCTAGTCAACTTCAAAAGGTCATAACTTGGTCAATTTTCATCATTTGAAGCCTATTATTTTTCTAAACTGAACTTGAAGATGTCGTCTACAACTTTGATTCATTATGGAAATGCCAAAAACTCATGGAATGTCTTGGTTTTTGTCAAAACATTATAGGTCACTTTTGATCCCTAAAAAAACTTGAAAGTTTTTTAAGTGTTTTGCAATTTTGAACCTTTTCATGGAAGCTACTTTGAAGGATCATATCTCTCAACTCAGATTGCCAAATCAATACTTTCTTTTTACATTGCAAAGCTGGCATCATCCTCTATCTAATGCAAGAAGAAGCATCTCAAAAAGCCTCATACATTGTGAGCATCATGGTTGCAAAGTTTGAATTTAAAAGCTGAATTTTCTCTCCAAGTCATAATTGAATTTGATTGAATTGGCCTCTAATCACCAAATTAAGCCACAAATTCAATCTAAACATGACTAACAAACTTTCCTGGGCTGATTAGAGCCTTGAAACGCAAGTTTTGAGTGAGTTTTGGCAGTTTGCAAGTCAAACTTTTCTCATGCTGCAGGTGTGCATGAATTCACCTCAATTCACATCATTCAGACTCCCTATTCATTCAAAAAGCTTCCCCTATAAATAAGGGGCTCATTCCATTCATTTTCACAAGCTTTGATATCCATAATCAGCCTGCTGAGATCCCATTTGAACTCTTAAGCTTGAACTTCAAATTTTTATTTCCACACCCTAAACACTCAAATTCTCCATTCAGTTAGCTTCACCAACATTCAGTGAAGCAAAACAACTCAAGCACTTGAAGCATCATGGTCTGAATCAAGCTAGGGATCTCCATTTTCAGAGCTTTGAAATTGAACTTCGACAGGTACAATTCTTAACCATTTCGACTCAAATTTGTTGTTAAGATGTAGTCCTTGATGTGTTGATGTTGTTAGGATTGTTAGATTTTGGTTTTGGTTGAGTTTTGATGCTTAATTTTCAAATCTGTGTTTGCTTTTCTTTCTGGGTTTTTTCAAATCGTGTGAGCTATGGTTTAAAGAAATATGGCGCGATGATATGGTTGAGATCGTCTTGAAAAGACGCATCAAATGAAACCACTATGAGCTTCAATGGTTATGGTTTGAAGGATCCATGACTTTCTGCATTCTCTGGGATTTTTCAGTGGATAGAGGTTGAAGATGATGATCTCACCGTCCATCATGCTACTTGTTCTAATATGGTGGTTTTGACTTTCGCTGGTTGGAAATGATGAGTTTGACTCAAATTCACCGTAGATGCGCACTTTCTGGCCTTTGTATCTGACACGTCATTTAATGAATTCAGATCTAACGCATCTTGTTTTTTATGTTTTATTTTCTTTTTCTAATTTGTTTTTTAAATTCATTTTATTTTCATAAATTCATAGAAAATTCATTTTTATTCAGAAAAATACCAAAATAATTTCTAAATTTTCCTTTTATTTTTCTCTTTCTGATTTTTATTTTTGTGCATTTTTATTTTTCCATTTGCTATTTTTATTGAATTTTAATTTGTTTGAGTCAATTTTAATTAGTTTAAAATTGTTTTTAGACATTTTAAAATTATGAGAAAAATATTATATGATCCTATGATGGTTTTGAACCTACAGTGATTTTATTGATTTTTAGTTTTGCTATTTTTCATGTATTTTTTATTTTTTTGGCTAATTTTAATTGGTTTAAAATTGTTTTTGAGCCATTTAAAATTATGAGGAAATTAGTACATGATCCTATGGTCGTTTCTGACCTATGGTGATGTTCTTGGACTTTTGTTTATGGTTTAACTATTTTCCATCTTTTTTTAGGTTTTATTTGCCTTTTTATTTTGTTTTTTAATTGATTTTAAAATTACAAAATTGGTGTGATCTTGTTTTTAATCCATCCTTGGGTGTCCTTCTGTCCCCCTTCTTGTCCTGTGAAGTCTTGATGCTTGCTTGATTGTGGTTTGCTTTTATGGGTGATGTTTGATTCTCCTTGAGGCATGTTTGGTTTCCACTTGTTTGATTTCATCTGTGTGATCTCTCTTGTGTGTGCATGTTTGAATGTTGAACTTGTTTGATCATATGGATATTATGATCTCTTTTTGCTCATGTCATGTTCATATGCTTTTCCTTTGGGATGTTTGCTTTGCACTTGTTTGTATGCATGATTGTGTGGTATTGCCTTGTATATGAATGGTGCACATGACTTATTGTTTTGTGCCTTCTCTTTAATCATTAGTATGATTTAAGTATGATATGTTGTGCTTACTTCCCTACCATATTTCTTGTGCCATTTGGCTTCATCTCATCTTTCTTTGTGTTGGTGAATGTTTGATGTTTGTTTGATGATGATGTTTGCTTTGCTTGAGTTTGAAATGAATGTGTTTGTTGTCTTTATCTTGGTTTTATATTGACTTTTTGTTTGTCCATTCTTCTTTCTTCTTCATCCTCTTTCTTTTCTTTTTGGAACTTGTTTAAGTTTCATTCTTGTTTCCATCTGTGATTGATTTGATTGGTGTTTACTTGTGCTTGCTCACATGATCCCTTAGGATTCCTAGTCCATTTGTTTAAGATGGGATTAGGAGAGATATTAGGATTTCAATCCTTTGCATGATAATAATTAGGATAGTCCCTTTTACCTCAACTTTAGGTCCATCATTTGTATGATAATATTAGGTAGACTTTCTTTTCATCCTAACCTTAGGACCATTTTGTATGACAACATTAGGGTTTGCAGTTTCCCTTTAGTGTTTTCTTTTGTGTCTTCTCTTCTCATCTCAAAAAATTTCAAGACACTTAATAAATAATGATGAACGTTGTGCGCCACGAGCCTTAAGTACATGGGAAATGATGAGTGAGGGGTTTCTTCTTGCTTGTCTAGAGTATTTAGTGTATGCCCTTTGGGTGATATGTGACGCATTTGCTCTTATGTCATAGTCTTTAGTGCAACGTGAATCTCAAACTATTTCAATTCACTTCATTAAAAATCACAAATCAAATTCAAACCTTTTAATCCTTCGGGATTGTTGTTTCAAACCATTTTCAGAAAAGAGTATGTTACCTTTTCGTTCTATTGCAAACAGGCATCGATCCTACCTGCTGGAATGGGAACTTAATGTCACTCATAAAAAACACTTAACCAACCTATGGTCTAGTTTAGCCCGAACAACGTTTGCTTTGATTTCTCATACCAAATGAGGATACATAGGCACAAGATGACGATGTCTTGGCGAGCAACCTTCCCTCCTTCACCCATAGTTTTCCGAACTATGTTGACTCTGACTTTCTCATTGCACGAGGGAATACGTAGACATAGGGCGGCGATATCCTATCGAGTCTCTTTTTTCTTTTCCTTTTCCTGTTAGCAGTGGCTTTTAGATAACTCACCCATTTTGATAGACAACAAGAATGGATCCCGTTGAGTACAACGGACGTGAGGGGTGCTCATACCTTCATTAAAGTATGCTTTTTATGTACATGCAGGAGACTTGCTAGGATTCGTAGTCCACAAAAAAGGCATCAAGATCAATCAAAACAAGACCAAGGTAATTTTGGATCTCAATCCTCCTTTGACGAAGAAATAACTCCAGTCTTTGTTGGGGAAGATAAACTTCTTGAGAAGGTTTATATCAAATCTAAGTGGCAAGACAAAGGTGTTCTCACCATTGCTCAAGGCCAAGAAAAAAAGTGATTTTCACTGGGGACGAGAGCAGCAAGAGGCTTTCGATACCATTAAAGAGTACCTCACAAGGCCCCCTCATTTTATTGCCACTTGGTATGAATAAAAGCATGAAGTTGTACATTGTTGTGTCGGACGCAACCATAGGAAGCATGTTAGCACAAGAGGATGATTGTGACATCGATAGACCCATTTGTTACCTTAGTTGAATGCTAATAGATGCTGAAATTAGGTACACTATGATTGAAAAGTTGTGCCTATGCTTGTACTTCTCATGTATGAAATTAAAACAATATATTAAACCAGTTGAAGTTTACGTTTCGTCGCATTTTGATGTTATTAAGCATATGTTGTCTAAACCATTCTGCATAGTCGAATTAGGAAATGGGCACTAGTGCTAACTGAACTCTCCTTGACATATGTCCCTCTAAGGGTAATGAAAGGTCAAATTGTGGCAGACTTTATTGTCGACCACGCAGTGGTCGAATCGTCATTGTGGATGATCGACATTGATACTTGGAAGTTATACTTCAATGGGCCAAATCATAAGAATTAAATAGGTATTGGGATCTTGATAATATCCCTGCATGACATTCCTACTAAATTCAAGTGTAGGGTCGAAAGAAAATGTTCCAATAATGAGGCAGAATATGAAGTCTTAATCATTGGCCTCAAAATTCTTAGAGATCTGGGTGCCAAGAGAGTTGACATAAGAGGCGACTCTGAACTGGTGATTAAACATATCACGAGAGAATATAAATGCGTCAAAGAACACCTTATGGTATACTTCACTATGGCGAAGCAACTTTTGGAACGCTTCGAGACTGTCGGTATTACACACGTACCCAGGATAGAAAATAAAGAGGCAAACGATTTAACACAAATTGCCTCTGGGTACAAAACGTCTGAAGCGAAGCTGAGAGACATCATTAAAATTAGGGAAAAGGTGGTGTCAAACGTTCTGCCATCATAAAGCTTATCAAAAGCTGGAGGGGCAAGCATCTCGACAGAAATCTTAATTAAAAGTTTAGGAAACTGTGAAATCTTCGCTGTCAACAATCTATCACCGTCAGATTGGAGAAGACTAATCATCGAGTATTTGGAAAACTCGATAGGAAGTGCTGATAGGAAGATTAAGTACATAGCTTTAAGTTATGTCCTAATGGGGAATGAGTTGCTGAAAAAGACGCCAGAAGGGATGTTGCTTAAATGTCTGGGAGACACAGATGAATACCTAGAAATTTCGAAAGTACATAGTAGGACATGCGGGGCTCACCGAGCTAGCCATAAGATGAAATGGTTGTTGTTCCGACAAGGTGTATATTGGTCAAGCATGCTCAAGGATTGCATGGACTTTGAAAAGGGGTGCCAGGATTGTCAAAGACATGCGAACGTTTAGCACGTACCAGCCAGCAAATTACACACAATCATCAAGCCATGGCCCTTTCATGGATGGGCGTTGGATATCATAGGTGAAATTCGACCAGCCTCGTTGAAACAACAATGATTCATTCTTTTGGGTATAGACTATTTCACAAAGTGGATAGAGGTTGTAGCTCTGGTAAAAGTAGATCAGGAGATTGTGATCGAATTTATCAAGAATTATATTTTGTATAGATTCGGGATCCCTAAAACCATCACTACAAACCAAGGTTATGTATTTTTTGGTCAGAAGATGCAAGAATTTGCAGCAGAAACATGTTTTAAGTTGATCACTTCAACACCGTATTATGCCCAGGAAAACGGTTAATTCGAAACCGCCAACAAGATAGTAATTGGACTCATCAAGAAGCACGTTGCTAAGAAACCCAATAATTGGAACAAGACGTTAGATCAAATTTTATGGGCTTGTCGAACATCCCCTAAGGAGTCGACCAATTCAACTCCATTTCGTTTGAAGTTCGGTCATGATGATGTTTTTCCAGCAGAGATTTGTTTACAGTCAGTTAGAGTGCAGTGTCAGCATGATATTTCGTCGGAGTAATACTGGAGCATGACTCTAGACGAAATCGTAGACTTAGACGAAGAAAGGATGGCAGTGTTAGATAGACTATTACGCCAAAAGGCACGGGTGGCCAAAGCATATAATAAGAAGGTCAGAAAGAAGATCTTTGTAGTTAATGATTATGTGTGAAAGGTAGTGTTTCCTGTGGATCGAATGGGTCGAACGTTAGGAAAATGGGCACCAGATTAGGAGGGACCATTCCAAGTAATCCAAACATTCAGTAACAACGCATACGAGATCTAAGAGATAGGTATGGATCAACGAATCATAATAGTAAATAGGAAATATTTGAAAAAATATAAGCCTATGTTACAAGAGGTTTAAATCCAAAAATAACTTTTAATTAATAATTGGCCCACATGTGTAGAGGGCTAGGAAAATTTACAAAATCTCCAGAGCGGAGTTACAAAAGTTCGACTAAATGTAAAATACAATTATGCTGGGAATTTTGATTTAAAGTCTTTGAAAAGGTTCTTCTCGTAAGCCACTTTACTTTCAAGGAGAGACTTCTACTGTCACATCTAGTCAATAGTACCTTTCAGCGCAAGGGCCGTTTCAACATGAGCAATCCCTTGGGACATTTCTTGGTCGATGACCTCTTGAGTAGGTAGAGGTTCATCGAAGTCCAATGAGGCCTTCTGTTTTTCGACCTCAACAATTTTTCTTGTAAGTTCATCCATTTGGGCCTAATAGTCGGATATCTGCTAGTCAAAGACGTGACGCTTGTTGGAACGCTCTTTCTTTTTGGTTTCAAAGTTCTCAAGTTTCTTCTCACAAAGGGAGTTGAGATACCACTCACGCTTCATCTTATTGATCTTCACCCTAATTTGAGCATCAGCCTGTTTACAAACAGAGAGGTCCTTTGCCAGCTGGGTAAAAAAAGCCTCAAATTCAATGAAGTATTTGGTCATGGGAGCAGACACTCGAAACTGGAAAAGTTCGTCCTGTATTTTGAAGAAATCACAAGGTATAGCTGATTCCTCCGCGACGGCGACCAGAAACTCATCCTCGAATAGGTACGTCCTCAGTTTTTGAAGTTTGAGGGCAAAATAATCATCCATTTTTGGGTTAAAAGTGGTCGTTGAACCAACAGGGGGTGCGTCCACAGACGACTTACGAAGCTTAAGAGGGCTTTCAAAGTCTCTGCTGGGTTTGACTACTTCATCGCCAGAATTTCCTCCGAAGTAAACGTCCTTTCGACAACAGAGCAACCTTCAGCAGAACCTATGGGACTCGGAGCACCCATGGCAGCAGTTGGGATAATCAAAGGGTTTTCCTTGCCGCTGGTAGATGCACCATTCTTACTAGCCTCATTGTTGGTGTTGTCAATAGGGGGTGTCTTCGCTGTAGGGTCTTCTTCTGTTGATGCCCCTTGGAATTCGTCAACTTTCTGAGGACTAAAAAGGGGCACCGTCTTAGGCGGATTTCCAGCGGTAGCTGTGGCATTATCAGCATTTGCAGCAATAGTGGAATCGACCGCGATATCCTGCAGAAGGAAGCGTAAGTAAGAAAACACCCAGGTAATACATGGACCAAAAGAACAAAGATAATAAATACCTCAGCAGTATGTCCCTGAGGAGGGATTTCAGTGGTGAAAGTTTGGAAAACCTCATCCAAATTATCAGGAACAGCGGGTTTCACGGTTGAAGTGGCCGTTTTGGAGGGTGTCTTTTTGGTAGGAACTCTTTTCTTCTTGGCTATCGGGGTAGTAGGAGGGGAGTTTGATCTTTCAGAAGGAAATATTTGAGATTGGGTGCTTTCATCCGACGCGCCACCTTTAGGAGTCGACGCCTTTTCAAGAACCTAACAAACAACAGGGTAAGTTGACAATAGAAGATAGGTGCAAAGAATCATCGAAACATGTGGTACCTGGGGATTCAGGACTTTTCCATTTCTTTGCTAGACAGGTCGAGGTCGATGCAACAGCTGGTTCCGTTTTTTGACCTGGGGAATAAGCACAAACCATTAGCTATTGGCAATTAATAAAATACAGGAGAAGAGCAAAGAAGGTACCTTCTTTGAGGTGTCCTCTGTGGCTCCAGCTCCTTGGAGATTCTCGACAGATACATCAACCTTTGAAGTAGGGACTTCACCAGTAAAGGCATCGACCATATTCTCCAAGAAAAGGTCACGTTTGAAGCATTGGGTTTGGTACTCTGACCACCAGACATTAAAATTTTCTATTGTAAAGAAGGATGGTTGAAATGCAAAAACAGGTAACTCGAGGCGTTGAGTCGACCTAGAAAACCTGAGGCAATTCTTGTGCCCTGTTAGGTTTAGTCGTCGACCAGCCCACACAATGTCAGAGGAATGTCGCACCAAGGACTTTAGCAGCAGTTGGCTCAAACCAAATTGACGGGCCACCAAGTTGGGCTGGTAGTTCATAAACCCATAACTTGTATTCCCCGTCTCAATTCGAAACGATAACATGGTGGGAGTTAGAAACGTCCTCCATATAGAATTCGACACTGCTTCCGTTTTTGGGGAAGCGCCAGGGAATGGATTTTTGAACCATGACAGACTCATCGATGCACAAAGGGAGCCATGCCAGGGACGAAGGAAGTTGCTTCTGTAAACATGTTGAGATATTTCATGAAAAGGGTTTTGTTGGGAGTTTCCTGAGTAGTCATCAAGGCGATTTGTACGCCTTCTATGGGACGTTCTTCATTTAGACGATGTATTGTTGCAGACACGGGGTAACCCAGCTGGTGCTCGAATGTGGCGTTGAGCCAATGTTGTAACAACCACATAGGCCCTGAAACATTCAAGGCTTTGGTGGTCTCGTGAAGGAGTTTTATTCTCAAGGTCGATAGACCAAGAGAATGATAGAGAGAGGAAAGTATAAGCTTACCCAATGATACCTGTTGACCCTCACGTATTTGGATTTCCAGGTTGATATAACTTTTGGCTATTTGTAGAGAGCTAGGACATAAAAGGTAGTAAGACAGCCAAAGAGTAAGGAAGGCGATATGTTCTTCATCTGACATTTCGTCGGAATCTTTATCGCGATGGTCCTCTATATAGTTCTGAAAACCGGCACGTTCGAAGTCGAAAGTGGCGTCCGTTTCCAGGGTCAGATCAAAGGTTTCGCCCAGAGGAGAAAGACCTGTGATGGCCGCCATGTTGAAAAGTGTTGACGTCCACATACCATAGGGGAAATAAAATGTGTTGGTCAACCTCTCCCAGAAATACATCGACGCCAGTAGTAGAAAAGGGTTAACCCCATGAGCATTCCTGGAGAGTTGAATGGCTTCGAAGATGCCAGTTGTCTTCTGTTGCACCCCAAAATTTGACCAACGTTTATTTATCCATCAGGTGTTTGAAGATTGATACCTTCATCAGAAAGTTCAAGAGATCCTCAGAGAAAGTGGTTGAAACCAAGGTTGTGTGTCTCATAACTTGAGAGTTGTGGGAGCTCCTCAGATGATTCTGAGACTATGAAGTTGAACTTGAAGCTTTGAGAAAGCCTATGAGATGTCTTGAAAGCCATCATGAAGCCCAGAGAGGTCATTATGAAAGAATTCAGAAGATTCAACCATGAATGGTAGAACTAGGGTTTTGACTGGGTCAACCCTAGGTTAACTAACGATTTGGAGAAGGGTGAGACCTAATCCAAGGGCCATGTGATCATGGAATGATGTATTGAGATGTTATAAGGATTATTCCTAGACCAACTCATCATGATTGAGGAGTTTGAGAAGTTTTAAGCTAGGGTTTCTAAGGATTGTCAGTGTAAAATCCCCTAGTTTGATCCCTATCTTCCAGGCAGTTTTAGCTCAAGATGTGATTGTCATATCATCTTCCCCACAACATGAATGTTGTAGAGCTTGTTCTTAGCTTTAATTTGAGTGGTATAAGTCCTTGATAGGATTTGCAGAGCTCAAGTTATGGTTTTGACAAATTACAGGTCATCTGAAGTATGTGAATCTGGGTCCTTGAAAGTCACCCAACTTGCAGACAACTTTTGCCCTAGTAGGATGATTCCTATGATCTCTTGGTCAACATGAATGTTAAATAGCATCTTCCTATCTTTCTAGAGAGTACTAGAAGTCCTTGATAGGATTTGTAGAACTCAACTTATGGCTTTGACAAGCCAAGGGCATTTTGGTCATTTTCAAGTTATAGGTCATTTCAAGCATATGGCCATATCTCCTACTTCCAAGCTTCAAATGGAAAAACCTTCAACATCAAAGTTTCTTAGAATGATGTTTTAAGGCTAGTAGGGTGGTCATGAGATGTTGGAAAGGCTCATAGCAAAAAGTGATAAAAATGGCCTAAAAATGGGACATAAGTTAATTCAAGTGAAGTGGAAAATCCTAAAATCCAAGCTATAAACCCTAACCATGGCATATGATAGGTCATTTTGACTCCCAAGGGCATTTTAAGAACAATGGTTCAGCCACAATTTTGATTTGAGGCTTAAATCTTGGAGTTGCTTTGTAAAAGTCATACTTGCATAATGGGGTACCTAGCCAAATCAAAGAAAAGCTTAATAAACAAGGTGTTTAAGCATTGTATATTGTCCAAAATACCACCTAAGGAGAAAATGAAGATAATTACTCAAGTTATGGGGTTTTTGTCATGATATCTCATGTGGTGGGAAGTGAAATGCAAATACCATATCCTAGAAACTTCAAGTTCTTTCTAGATTGATCTAAGAGGTTCTAGATCTTTCTAAACACCTCTATATATTGATTACAAAGTCCATTGGTGAAAGGTTGGTGATTGTTGATGTTGATGGTGGTAGAAAAAAGAGTTTGAACCAAAACTTTCCATTTTGCAAATTGTATTGAAACTCGACTTTTCTCTTCATTACCCTTCCATATTTTCACACAAATCATCTCCATAAACATCCCTGAACATGTTCATGCTGGAGTGAGCCACCATTGTTGAAGAATTGGAACTTTTCAAGTGAAGTTGCAAGAGAGCAAAAAGGATTGAATCTGAAGATACAAGCCATCTCCATCAAATCTTGTGCAAGAAGAGTATTGTTCATCACCTAGGGACCATTTGTGAAGATCTACAAGGATTGATTCGAAGCCTTTCAACATCCACCATTGCAAGAGTCAAGGTATGCAAAATTGTTCTTACCTCTCACTTTAGGCATGGCTAGGATTAGTTCTTGTTGGAAAACCATTAGTGACCATTAGGTGATTAATCATGGGAAGTTATAGAGCCATTGGTGAAGATTGAAAATTGGACATGATTCTTTAATGGTCAAGAACTCATTGGATAGAGAGTATTATTTCGTGTGCTATAGCTTAGGATGATGAGCATAACATGGAGGTCATTTATATACAAAGATTGTTGAGTTTTATGATGGTCGAAAATTGAAGAAAGTTTGGATCCATGGAGTTGTGTGGTTCGGTTTGCATGGTGTAGTTAGTTTCAACGAAATCCAAAGGCATGGTTGTATTCTACATAAAATTCTAGACAAATTTGGTTCTTGAATCGTGTTAAATGGTGGAGTATTGAGTGAGAACAAGGAAGAGGAAGTTTCATGCATGGAGTGTGTTTTCATGGTGTTACTACAAACCCTAATGGCCAAAGGTTGAAGACAACATGTAGGCTGTTGGATTGCACATTGAATGTTTGACTTGGAGGCCGATCGGAGGGCCAGGATTTAATCACGAAAATGGATTAGTACATCAGCATGGGCCTCACACGAATTACTCTCCCCACCCCCATATTCTTTGCCCAATTGATTTTTAATTGAATATATCTGCTTCTTGCACCCCTCATCCATTTTCTCATTTAATTTCACTCCAAATTTCATTAATCTTCAAAAATTCATAACAAAATGAAAAATGCATATTTTTTAATGATATTTTTTTTCCCAATTTTCATTTTCTGTCTAGAAAAATATAAAATCATAAAATAGCCATTTTATTTCAGTTTTATATTTTTTGCACATTTTTACTTTTAATAGCTTTTTTAATTCTTTTAGTTGGTATACTAATTTGTAGGATTTAATTAGGGTAGTTCCCTTAGGATTTTGGATTCAATTTTTTTAGGATAATTAGATGAATGGTTCAGGGTCCCCCTGATTTAATTTCATAATTTTGTGATAATTTTTAGGGTAGTTTTAATTAGGTAGTTCTAAGTAGTGTAGAATTTGATTAAAACTTTAGTATAGGCCAATAACAATTTTAGATTTAGGTTTTTTAGGGAAATTTAGTCTATGGGGAATATATGGGACTAAAGGGTAGTTATGTAGGGTCCCCTAGCATTTATCTTAGGATTTAATAGAATAATATACTATTTTTGGTTGATTTTTGAATTGAATGATTGTTTGTGTGGCCTTTAGGGCAAGTTTTGTTTAGTTTGCTTTGGTTTGGAGTTTCCCTTTGGTTTGAGGAGCTTTGCATCTCATTGTGGAGCTTAATGGAGCATACTAGAAGATTGGAAGAGGCTTGGAGGAGCTTGAGGAGCTTGTTCTTCTTCTTTTTGTTTTGTTTTAGGGATAGGATTAGGAAGAGCTTAGATGTAGATCATTTCTTTCTTAAACATGGATAGTATTCTTCACATCCATTCCTCCCTGTGATTCAAAGTCCTTCCAGGGTATACACCTCTCTCCTTTGGAGGGATTAGTGTTATACCCAGGAGGTAGAACTTTTGAGGGAACCCTTCACTTGATATTGAACCCTTATAGGTCACCTTTGGTGATCAGATAAGCAGTTCAATATCCCCCAGCTTATCCTGTAGTGATTTTTCTCTGTTTGATTAGTCTTGAGAGCTGTCAGAGCTTGAGCATGAAGATGAAGACTTCATTGAAGATTGTTGAAGAGGATGAATCCTTGAAGACTGCCATTCCAGCTGAAGCTTGAAGAGCATGAAGATCAAGTTGATACTTGAAGATCCCTGAAGATGATGAAGCCTGAAGGTGGAGCCGATCAAGAAGCTGAAGCTTAAGGGGAGAAGATGAGTTGATACTCATATTGTAGGGTTGAAACCTGGAAAGCAGTCGATGATTGAAGTCTGAAGACTGAGTTGCTGCTGGAGGAGCTGAGGCTTTCTTCTGTTTTCTTTTCTGTATTGTGTGTTTTGTTTGATTTGTCTGTTGCATTAGATTAAGTCCATCTAGAATAAGTAGAATCTAGGAGCATGATCGCATTGGAGGTTGGGTTGCTCCCTCTGCTTGTATTGTTATTGTGTGGCTTTGCTTGCGGGTATTCGGTAGAGCCCAGCTCCCTTACCCATGTGGTTTGTTTGCCTGATGGCATTTCATTTCTTTTATCTGTATGATTGCAGTTTACTGTTTATTGCTTGATAGCATGTTGTTTATTTTTCAGTATGATTACTGTTATTTCATGACTGGCTTGAGGTTGAGACGAGCTTGTGGAGGCTGAAGCCCCACACACATTTCCTCCCTCACTTGCATTGCATGCATTTTACTGTTAAGCTGATGCTTTATCTGTTTTGGTGTATCATTGACATGATCCCTTAGGACTCTCATTTCCTTGGATAAGGATTTGATGATAGACTTTTAGGTTGAAACCTATGCATGACAACTTCTAGGAGTTCCCTGTTCAAACCTCAACCATAGGATGAATCCATGGCATGATAACAGTAGGACTTGATAGTCTCCCTCCTAGTTGGGCCTGTTCTCTTCTCATCTCAAAACAGTTTAAGATACAGTAATCATGAATGATTTCTTTCGTACGTTACGAGCCTTAAGCTATCTGAGAAAGGATTGTGGGAGAGTTTCTTTTCCACAGTCTGGATGTTTAGTATGGTACCCTTTGGGTGACATGCGACGCATTCACTCTCAGGTCATAGTCTCTAGTGCGGTTGAAATCGCAAACACAATAAAAAATACTTCTTTCGTAAAAGACAGGAAATAAACCGTAGTTTCCCGAACTACGTGAGCTCTGATCTCTCATGCCTGTTGAGAGTACGTAGACACAAGATGGCAAAGTCTTGGCGAGCTACCTTCCCCCATAACCCTTCGTAGTCCGAACTACGTTGACTCTGATTTCTCATTCTCTGATGAGAATACGTAGGCATAAAGCGCGACGCTTTGCCGAGTCATTTTTCTTTTCTTTTTCAGCCAGCCTTGATAGGTAGATAGATTATAACCAACCCATCCAAGTAAACAAACAAGTGAGGATCCCGTCGAGTACGACGGACGTGAGGGGTGCTAATACCTTCCCCTTGCGTAACTGACTCCCGAACCCAGACAATGGTTGCGATGACCTTGTCTTACCCTTATTCGTCAGGTTTTTCCGATCGTTTCCTTTCCCGCTCTGAGGGATAAATAACGAAAGGTGGCGACTCTTCTGTCATGCCGACACCTTATTTTCGCGCAAGCGACATCTTCCATTGCTCTTGATGCTTTCCTTGGACCTTGTTAAGCCAGAAGATGTAATCTTTGTTGCCTGGAGTAGGCATTGACCTGAAAACGCGAGCTTTCGACGCCATAAACTTGAGGTCGATGATGCCACCTTTCTAAAAAGCAAGGGGAATGGTGGGAAGGTAGCAAGGGAAAAATGCTTGAAGTTCCTCATGGCTGGATTTCTTATCAGGGTATGGCCCATGGAAAGCATGCAATTTTCCAGCCACCGCGAAGGGTATAATCATCTGGCTTCCAGGTTGCTATCACCGCGTCATCAGCGGACGTCAGATTCGGAAGAGGCCTGAAGGATTCGGCTTCAGAGAGAACAAAAGCGATTGGGTTGTTTCCAGTGGTGTGAGTAGCGGAAGCGGTTGAGGAAGCCATTGAAAGAGAAGATTAAAGGAATTTTGGGAGCGAAAGCTTGAAGGAAAGGAAAGTGTGAGAGAAGTTAGGAAAGAAAACCAGATTTAGGCAAGAGCTATTTATAGACATGTTGCACGCAGTTGAAAAGGCAAGGGGCTGTTCCGATTTTAGAGTGAGTGGGAGTGGGTTAAAGCCCATAACGTAGGACGCGACTAGGAAAAATTAGTTTTCTTGGAAATCGTAGCATAGAAAGGCGCCATTATTACGTCAGGCTGTGGGTGACGCATGGCTGACTCGACAAAAGGAAAATGATGGTGCTGTTGGGTTAGAACCAAGGTGCAATCGGAACCTCACAGGAAACCAAAAAGCTAAGTTTCTCAATCGACAGAATGCTCAGTCGAAACTGGGTTTTTGAGGGGGCATCTTGATGGCTGGAAGATTTCGACTAGGAAAAGTTGACATAGAAGCTGACTTGTGGGTCGACAGGCTAGAAAATATGGTGAAGGAAACGAGGTAAGTCGACGTCAGTCTCAGAAGAAAATTTGAAAAGCTAAGAATGTGGGGAAGTTACAAAAGTGGTGGAGGGATACGTGGCGCCACCAATGTTAGAACACAGATTGGTTCTTAATAATATCTCCATGTTTTGATGATAACTATTATGAAATTTTGTAATTAAGAATTGTATACTCTAAAATTTGCTTGAGAGTGTTTGCTGCAGATATCAAAATAATTATCACTCCAGAAGCAAATCAGAACTGAACATAAGAAATTTGCTAGACTCTGAAGCGCCAGATGCATCCATTAGAAGATTCTGAATGCTGCCAACAGAAGATCCTGAGCGTAGCCTCCAGAAGGATCTGAAGCAAAAGCTTCAGAAGAATCTGAAGCAAGTCAGAAGCATCTGAACCAAAGAAGAATTTTGTATGAAGAGTTTTTCAAAGCATAGTTACTACAGAAGATTCTGAAAGTACTAAAGCTGCCAGTACTGAGGATCTGTCTCAAATATGCTCTGATCTTAAACACGCTAAAAGCACACCTGCTGCAGAAGACTCTGATTCAGCAAAACTCTGATCAACATCAGAAGGCTCTGATCAATTTAGACTCTGATGAATCTTGATAAAATTTGAAGAAGAAGAATTCAAAGATTATGTCCGTTGGAATAATTCAAACGACTCTTTCCTTATTTATGCTAGACACAAGAACACGGACAAAAAGGATTTTTCTGTGCTTTCTTCTTCTAGGAAAGGTCACTTGATGTGAAGACAAAAAGGCTCAGACCTTTTGGACACTCTTCTCAACGTGAAGCTCCCCTTGGATCAGCTGCCTATAAAAGCAAGTGTTCACCCATCTTCTTTACTTGACGTTTTATCCAAAAGAAATCAAGATTCAAAGCTCTCATACTATTCACATTCTTTCAAGAATTAATTTCTTTGTTCTTAACTTTAAGTGAAAAATCACAGTTGTGATAAAGCTTTTTAGAAGCAATTTAAACACTTGTATTTGTTTTTACATTTGATTGTAAACCTTAAGAAGATCCAGTTAAGATTAGTAGTTCTTGAGAAGACTTTGAACAGTTGTTCTAAGTGCTTACTATTGTAATCAGTTGATTAAATAGTGGATTAAGTCCTTGATTGAGAAAGGCAAATCACTCTAGGAAGGGTGGACTGGAGTAGTTGAGTTCAACGAACCAGGATAAAAATACTTGAGTTTTATTTCTAAGTTTTAATCTTCATACTTATTCAACCCCCCTTCTAAGTATTTTCTCACCTTCAGTTGGCATCAGAGCTCCGGTTCTGTGTGTGCTACCACTTCACAGTGACAGTAAAGATCCAGTGAGAAAAACTTTGATATATATTTGGTTGTTACTGTGGCTGATAATACAATGTCTAACACTAACAATAAATATGAAGAAAGGGACAGAATCAGCACCAAACCCCCTATGTTTGATGGGGAGAAATTTGATTATTGGAAAGACAGGATTGAAAGTTTTTTCCTTGGATATGATGCTGATTTATGGGATCTGGTCATAGATGGATATGTTCATCCCACTAATGGGAATGGCAAGAAAATAGACAGAAAATCTATGACAGATGCTCAGAAGAAGGAATTTAGAAATCACCACAAGGCCAGAACAATATTGTTGAATGCAATATCTCACACTGAGTATGAAAAAATTACAAATAGGGAAACTGCATTTGACATGTTTTAATCCTTAAAGGTGACTCATGAAGGAAACTCTCAAGTCAAGGAAACAAAGGCTCTGGCTCTGATCCAGAAGTATGAAGCCTTCAAGATGGAAGTCTCTGAATCTGTTGAAGCTATGTTCTCCAGATTTCAAATACTTACAGCTGGACTAAAGGTTCTGGATAAAGGATACTCTACTGTTGATCATGTGAAAAAGATCATCAGAAGCTTACCTACCAGATGGAGACCTATGGTGACAGCGCTGAAAATGGCTAAAGATCTGAACAAGATCTCCTTGGAGGAACTTATCAGTTCACTAAGAAGTCATGAAATTGAACTTGAGAAAGATGAACCCCAAAAGAAAGGTAAATCTGTTGCTTTAAAATCTAATAAATCTGCTAAAGCATTGCAGGTAATAGAGGAAAGCTCTGAAGAATCCTCATCTGAAGATGAAGATGAACTATCGATGCTGTCCAGAAGAATAAACAAACTCTGGAAGCATAAAGGAAAGAAGTTCAGAAACTTCAGGAAGCCTGACCAAAGAAAAGAATCTTCTGGACACAGAAGATCTGGAAAAAAGGAGGTTGTCTGTTATGAATGTAAAGAACCTGGACATTACAAAAATGAATGTCCAAAGGTGCTGAAAGAAAAGCCTAAAAGAAAATTTGATAAGAAGAAAAAGGTTCTAATGGCCACCTGGCATGATTCAGATACATCTGAATCTGAATCTGAGTCAGAAGAGGAATGTGCCAATGTAGCCTTGATGGCAGACATAGAAGATCAGGAGGAAGGAACTTCAGGATCTGAATCTGACTCTGAATCTGACTCTGACGTTGAAGAGGTAATGGATAAACTTACTAAAGAAGAACTTATCAAAGTGTTATCAGAAGTTCTGAAAAGCTATAACAATATAAAAGCTCAAATACAAGAAGCGTCAAAGCAATCTTGTATCTGAGAATGATATTCTCAAATCAGAACTAGCTGAGCTAAATGAAAAGAACTTAAAATTGAAAAATGATTCTGAATTAGCTCAACAAAACTCTGATTCTGAAACTGAATCTGAATGCAAAAATATTTTGGAAAAATATGATTATAGCTTTCAGAAGTTTCTTGCTAAAAGCATAGACAGAAGCAAAATGGCTTCTATGATCTATGGAGTTAGCAGAAATAACAGAAAAGGAATTGGATATGAATCCTCCTCTGGAAAGGATTTAAATCCAAAACCTGTTGATAAAATTATCATCAAGAAAACTCCTTTATATTCCCACTTTAAATTTGGTCACTTGAATGATATTGAACAAACACGCTCTGAAAAGAATATTCATGTGTTTAAATCTAAGGCCAGTCAGAATAAACCTTATGTTGAAAAACAGAAGTTTAGACAAACCTTTAGAACAACTAACCCTAAAGGACCCAAGAAGATCTGGGTACCTAAAAGTAAAATAATTCCTGTTGCAGATGTTCTTAGCAGCAAGGTCAGGACACCAATCATGGTACCTGGACTCTGGATGCTCATGACACATGACAGGAGAAAGGTCTATGTTCCAAAGCCTGGAGCTTAGATCTGGAGGTGATATGAAATTTGGAGGGAACCAGAAGGGCAAGATCATTGGATCTGGCACCATTGGAAATGGTAAACTTTCCTCTATTACTAATGCTTTACTTGTTGAAGGGTTAAAGCATAACTTATTGTCCATAAGTCAATTAAGTGACAATGGTTATGATATTACCTTTAATAAAAAATGTTGTAAAGCTATTAGTCAAAAGGATGGATCTATCCTATTTAGTGGTAAGAGGAAAAACAACATTTATAAAATAAATCTTTCAGAACTTAAGGTTCAGAATGTTAAATGCCTCTTGTCTGTTAATGAAGATCAATGGGTCTGGCACAGAAGATTGGGGCATATTAATATGAGACGTATATCTCAGATTAATAAACTTAATCTTGTCAGAGGACTTCCTAATCTGAAGTTCACCTCAGATGCTCTTTGTGAAGCATGCCAAAAAGGGAAGTTCTCAAAATCATCTTTTAAATCAAAAAATGTTGTTTCTACTTCCAGACCACTAGAATTACTTCATATTGATCTATTTGGACCAGTGAAAACTGCATCCATCAGAGGCAAGATGTATGGATTAGTCATTGTTGATGACTATAGTAGATGGACATGGGTAAAGTTCTTAAAACACAAGGATGAATCACATTATGTGTTCTTTGACTTCTGTAAACAAGTCCAGAATGAAAAAGATTTCAAAATTATAAAAGTCAGAAGTGATCATGGTGGTGAATTTGAAAATAAATATTTTGAAAAATATTTTAATGAAAATGGCATTGCTCATGATTTTTCCTGTCCTAGAACTCCACAACAAAACGAAGTTGCAGAGAGGAAAAACAGAACTCTGCAAGAAATGGCCAGAACCATGATCAATGAGACTAATCTGGCAAAACACTTTTGGGCAGAAGCAATTAACACAGCCTGTTACATTCAGAACAGAGTGTTTGTAAGATCTCTTTTGGAGAAGACTCCATATGAACTGTGGAAGAACAGAAAGCCCAACATTTCATATTTTCATCCTTTTGGATGTATTTGCTATATGTTAAATACTAAAGAAAATCTGAACAAGTTTGATTCCAAAGCACAAAAGTGTTTCATGCTTGAATATTCTGAACGCTCTAAAGGCTACAGAGTATACAACACTGAGACACAGATTGTGGAAGAATCTATTCATGTTAGATTTGATGATAAGCTTGGCAGTAAAAAGCCAAAGCAGTCTGAAAACTCTGCAGATAGAGAAGTAGTCTTCACAGACTCTGAAGGCCCAGAGGCAGACAAAGCTAAAGTGAAGGAACCAGAAGCAACGCCAGATGCTATTCCTTTAACTTCTCAGATGAACAATCTAAACATTTCTAAAGAATCAACTGTTAGAGGATCATCTTCCAGAATCAAAGCTTCTCATCCAGAGAATGTTATTATTGGAAAGAAGGATGATCCTATCAGAACAAGATCCTTTCTAAGATCATCTGAAGCATCATTATTTGGATTGGTGTGAGTAATTGAACCAACTTCTGTAGATGAAGCTCTGCAAGACAATGATTGGATTATTGCCATGCAAGAAGAGTTAAATCAATTCACCAGAAATGATGTATGGGATCTAGTTCAAAGACCAAAAGGATTCAATATAATTGGAACAAAATGGGTCTTCAGAAATAAGCTAAATGAGAAAGGAGAAGTTTAAAGAAATAAGGCAAGGCTTGTTGCTCAAGGGTATAGTCAACAAGAAGGTATTGATTACACTGAAACTTATGCTCCAGTGGCAAGGTTAGAATCTATATGCCTTCTTATTTCATTTGCTGCACAAAATAACATCACTTCGTATCAGATGGATGTTAAAAGTGCCTTTCTAAATGGTATTATAGAAGAAGAAGTTTATGTCCACCAACCTCCTGGTTTTGAGAGTGAAAAATTTCCAGATCATGTTTTCAAACTAAAGAAATCTCTATATGGTTTAAAACAAGCTCCCAGAGCTTAGTATGAGAGATTGAGCAATTTTCTTCTGGAGAAAAATTTCATCAGAGGCAAAGTGGACACAACACTCTTTTGTAAATCATTTAAGAAAGATCTTCTAATTTGTCAAATTTATGTGGATGATATAATATTTGGATCTACCAATACTATGCTGGGAACGGAGTTTGCTCAATGTATGCAGGCAGAATTTGAAATGAGCATGATGAGAGAACTGAGATTCTTTCTAGGAATTCAAGTCAACCAAACTCCAGAGTGCACTTACATACATCAGACCAAATATGTTAAAGAACTTCTGAAGAAATTTAACATGACTGATAGTAAGCTGGCAAAGACTCCCATGCATCCAATTAGCTCACTAGGTAAGGAAGAGGTAAGTAAGAAAGTAGATCAGAAACTCTACTGAGGTATGATAGGATCTCTTCTTTACTTAACTACTTCTAGACCTGACATATTGTTCAGTGTATACTTGTGTGCTAGATTCCAATCAGATCCTAGAGAATCACAATTGGCAGCTGTCAAGAGGATTCTAGGGTATCTGAAAGGTACTTCTAATGTGGGTTTGTGTTACAGAAAATCTGATGATTTCAAATTAGTTGGATTCTGTGATGCTGACTACGCTGGAGACAGAGTGGAAAGAAAAAGTACTTCTGGAAGTTGTCAATTTCTAGGAAGAAATCTAATCTCTTGGTACAGCAAGAAGCAACCCACAATTGCATTATCAACCACAGAGGCAGAATATATTGCTGCTGCTGGATGTAGCACGCAGATGCTCTGGATGAAAAGTCAGCTAGAAGATTATCAGATATTTGAAAGTAACATTTCTATCTTCTGTGATAATACTTCTGCTATATGTTTGTCTAAAAACCCCATTTTACACTCTAAGGCAAAACATATAGAAATTAAGCATCATTTCATCAGAGACTATGTTCAGAAGGGAATCATAAATTTAGCCTTTGTTGATAAAGATCATCAATGGGCAGATATTTTCACAAAACCCCTTGTTGAAGATAGATTCAAACTTATTCTGAAAAATATTGGTATGGATTTTTGTCCAGAATAATATTTGTCAGAAGCAAATTTTACAGATGCAAAAATGCCTAATGCTCTGAAGTATTTCTTCTGATTACTTATTTACTTTCTTTAATTATTTTCTTGTGAAACTCTGAACTAACAATCCTCAGAGGATCTGAGCGTTGGTTAACGTTTCATTTCTTAAGAGAATTCAAAAGCATATGCAAGCAAACACGTGTCACTCCAAATCTGCAAAGGTGGCGTGTACACTACTGAAGAGACGTTTGAGGTGAAGTTTGAATAGTGAAAATCTTGATTTTCCCCCCAAATTGTCAGAATCAATAAATGCTTGAAATGATTTTTATTCTTTTCATTAAATGCTTTGTGTGAATGTGCTTTATCCGACTGTTTGTATGCCTATGTGTTTAGTATAAATACATCACTTCTCACCATTTTCACACTTTTCACATCTCAAACCTTTTATGCATTTCTATCTTCTTTTCTCTCTTCATAAAAACCCCAAGCATTTGACAAACTCATCTTAAATGGCAACTTCATCATCAACTGCTGCACAGTTTCAATCTACCATGGTTGCAGTTACTTCTGCAAATATGGGTGTGACTCCTTATACACCACCAAAGAGAACTTTGCTAACACCTGTTGAAAAACTGGAGGTTCTCTGTGAATAATGGTGGAATTTGATTCACTGGCTGAAAATGGGTTTGAGTTTCGCTCCATTATAGATGTTCAAGGATGGGTGAAGTATTTTGACAGACTTTTTGGACAAGTCTACACCCTTCTGGTAAAAGAATTCTGGATACATGCTTTTGTATACCCTAAGTTCATTTTATCTTCTGTTCTGGGTAAAGAGATAATCATCACAGAAGATCTGATCAGGAAACTCATTGGATATAAGGAAACAGATGGAGTATCACACTTGCCAGCTGGCCGTGTAGATATGGATGGAGTATATGAGGAAGTGATGACTGCTAGACAAGCTTCTAATAAGTTCAAAGATCTGAAGCCTGACTACAAGATCTGGGCTAAGATTTTCATGGGATGCATTCATCATAGAAAGTCTACAAAATCTCCAGACTATGTCAACAATGAACAGCTCTACTTTATGTATTGCTTAAGTCAGAGCATCAAGGTAGATCTTCCATATATTATGTTTATGCACTTATGGAATCATATAAATGCCTCTAGAGAATATGTGAAAGAAAAAGGTCAGAAGATCAGAAGTTGGATTCCTTTTGGAAGGTAAATCTCAGATCTTCTAACAGAAAATGGACTTGTAACTGCTTCGTATGCTGCTGGAGTCACAGATGAACTGGAATTCATTCTTGGAAAGCCTCTGAATGCCAAAAGTCTTCAGAGACTAAAAATAGTAGAAGAACTCACAACAACACCCAAGAAGCTGAACATCACTGAACTTAGTCAGAAGAGAATCCCAGTAGATGACTACCTTCTGTTCTATACTGAAGAACCAAGGGAAATTGTAGTAAGATATATTGATGATTGCAAGGCAGAAGGAAAGCCTATTCCAGCAGATATTATAAAGAGAGAAAGGGAACCATTGCCTGTTGTAGTAGAAGAGACACCAAGAAAGAGAAGTCAATCAGAAGCAGAAGTTGCACCTGTTCAGAAGAAGCCCAAGGTTGTTGAGAAGCCTCAGAAGCTGCTAAAGAGGAAAGAATCTGGAGACACTCCTTCTGTTCCTGCTAAACGCATCAAGATTAAAGGTACAAAATCTTCTGTATCTTCTGCAAATACTATTGTTATAAATGATTCAACTTTTAAGTCTATTCCAAAACCACCTCCTACACAAAAACAATCTGTTACTGCTCCACCTCATGTTTCTGTTCCATCTCCTCAAAAATCATCTAATCCTATTTCAATCTCACATGTAAAACAATCATTTGTACCAAACCCAACAGCAACACGACCAAAAATTCAGACTCCACAACCAGAAATTCCAACCAAATAATCTGTACCACAACAACAACAATCAGAAAAACAACCCACAGAACAACAACAACAACAAAAACCATCTGAACCTCTACCAGAAAAAGACTCTGAACATCAACAACAAAAACCATCTGAACCTCAAACACAACAACAAAAGAAACAACCACAATCATAAAATCCACCATCCAACACATCTGAACTCACTGCATCTGTACCAGTTACTTCTGAACCCATAAAAATTACATCTGATCCACCCACATCAGAACCACCTACATCTGAACCCCCATCAAAACCTTCTGAAAATCTTTCAGAATCAACCAACCCATCTGGAACCAATATACCAGAGACAGAGGTTCTTGATGTTACACCACTCAAAACTATGTTTCAAGTATCCTCTACCTCTTGCACACCAACCACATCATCCAATTCCTCAGAATCTGATATACACCCAGATTTTCTGATATCCCCCTCTCACAGAGATTCTGAGGTACACCAACCAGAACCCCCTGTATCTTCTGAAGTTCTTATTCCAGATCCTACTCCCACACCTAAATCATCATCTGAAATCCTCATTCCAAATCCTATACCAACATCTACACCAAGAACATCTGTAACTTCTGCCTCGTGCGACCAATTCTCAGCTTATCTTCACAACCTCTCCTATGGTTTCAAACTCAAAGATTTCTATGACAGAGTTGAACCATCTGACCCTATCACTCCTTTCAAACCCAAACTTACAATCATTCTACCCTCTGTGCTTCTAACTTATATTAAATCAATGTCAGAAGTAGGTTCATTAGATACAATATCATACTCTGCTAAATCTGCAAAAGCTGTTACTTCTGTTAAACCTGCTTCATCTGATATATCTGCTGCTTTTGATAAACTTGCAAAATATGCTTTCCAACCTTACTCTAATAAACCCTTTGATGTGGTTTCCTATCACACCAAAGCAAAACCAAATCTGTTGAATGCTTTAAACAGATCAAAACCTGACAAATCCTCTGAAATTCCTTTCATACCCTACTACCCTCCTCCTCTGATCTCCATTCACAAATCCATATTTCCACCTACTCCCCAACCAAAGCCAATTACCTTGGAGACTCTGTTACACCCCAAACCTAGACTAAATGTTGATCATTTATTTACATGTTTTTTGCAAGAAATACAGATGTATTTAGGTACTGTACAGAGGAAGTGTTCAGCAATAATGGATGCAAAAGAATCTGATGTCATCTGGAATGGCTTCATAAACAGATTCAACACTGTAGCATCAAATCTGAAGAACATATGTTCTGATGATGCGAAGCTCAGATTTGCTGAAGCTGCTAGAAATCTGTTCTGGACTGTCAAGAGATTTGGACCATTACTTCTTACAGATGCTCCTCCATCATCAGAAGAAAATACTGAATCTGCATCTGAAGACAACCCTTTGGCCATGACTCTGATAGAACATCCTTCTGGCTCTACTGCTCCAAGCTCTAAACCCCCTATGGAAATTGACTCTGTTCAAGCTTCAGAAACTGTTCAACCTTCTTCATCTGAGATTAAGAAAGAACATCCAGATCTTGAGGATAAGATTGCAGTTCTGGAAGCTGGTCAATCAGAAATCAAGTCATGGATGGCTAAACAAGATAAGAAGTCTGAAGACGTGACTCAATGGATGTCCCAACAGGATCAGAAGAATGAAACAATGGCTAAGTGGATGTCAAAACAAGAACATTCCTCTTCTGAGATCACGGATCTGTTGAAGATGCTTTTGTCAAAACACTCTTAGTTTTTTTTTCATTTTTTTCATTCTGATGTTTGCATCTGATGTTTGCTTATGTATTTTGAATATCTTCTGATGTGTGTACTCTTGCTCTGCATTGAATGAATGAATGTTTCCAAGCTTTCTCCATTTGATCTATCTCTTTTACTGTTTCCTTTTATTTGTCTTTTCAATGTTTTTACTTTTTGCTTATGACAAAAAAGGGGGAGAAAATATAGATCTGAACTGTTTAATTAAACTTCACCAGAATGAAACTTCAGACATATCTATTTTATCTAACATTAAATCTGAGTATTTCAGAACATTTGATAAGTACACTCTGTAAAAGAAACTTTGAGACTCTCAGATCATTTGACAATTATCAAACTCTGACTTTGAAATTTGCAAGACACTCTGACTCTCAAATGTTAAAGAACAATCAAGCTCTAACTCTGAAAAATACTCAAGACAAAAGGGAAGTTTCTATTCCTTATTTGTATTTAATTCAGGGGGAGATTCATCATCTCAGGGGGAGTTATAATTATTATATTCTCAATTAAACAAAATTTCTGATGTTTTTGTCATTATCAAAAAGGGGGAGATTGTTAGAACACAGATTGGTTCTTAATAATATCTCTATGTTTTGATGATAACTATTATGAAATTTTGTAATTAAGAATTATATACTCTAAAATTTGCTTGAGAGTGTTTGCTGCAGATATCAAAATAATTATCACTCCAGAAGCAAATCAGAACTGAACATAAGAAATTTGCTAGACTCTGAAGCGCCAGATGCATCCATTAGAAGATTCTGAATGCTGCCAACAGAAGATCCTGAGCGTAGCCTCCATAAGGATCTGAAGCAAAAGCTTCAGAAGAATCTGAAGCAAGTCAGAAGCATCTGAACCAAAGAAGAATTCTGTATGAAGAGTTTTTCAAAGCATAGTTACTACAGAAGATTCTGAAAGTACTAAAGCTGCCAGTACTGAGGATCTGACTCAAATATGCTCTGATCTTAAACACGCTAAAAGCACACCTGCTGCAGAAGACTCTGATTCAGCAAAACTCTGATCAACATCAGAAGGCTCTGATCAATTTAGACTCTGATGAATCTTGATGAAATTTGAAGAAGAAGAATTCAAAGATTATGTCCGTTGGAATAATTCAAACGACTCTTTCCTTATTTATGCTAGACACAAGAACACGGACAAAAAGGATTTTTCTGTGCTTTCTTCTTCTAGGAAAGGTCACTTGATGTGAAGACAAAAAGGCTCAGACCTTTTGGACACTCTTCTCAATGTGAAGCTCCCCTTGGATCAGCTGCCTATAAAAGCAAGTCTTCACCCATCTTCTTTACTTGACGTTTTATCCAAAAGAAATCAAGATTCAAAGCTCTCATACCATTCACATTCTTTCAAGAATTAATTTCTTTGTTCTTAACTTTAAGCGAAAAATCACAGTTGTGATAAAACTTTTTAGAAGCAATTTAAACACTTGTATTTGTTTTTACATTTGATTGTAAACCTTAAGAAGATCCAGTTAGGATCAGTAGTTCTTGAGAAGACTTTGAACAGTTGTTCTAAGTGCTTATTATTGTAATCAGTTGATTAAATAGTGGATTAAGTCCTTGATTGAGAAAGACAAATCACTCTAGGAAGGGTGGACTGGAGTAGTTGAGTTCAATGAACCAGGATAAAAATACTTGAGTTTTATTTCTAAGTTTTAATCTTCATACTTATTCAACCCCCCCCCCCCCCCCCCCCCCCTTCTAAGTATTTTCTCACCTTCAACCAAGACCAACATAGCAGTTATTTTCTTTTCCTATTTAAGGCAATGCCCATTTTTATTTTAAGGGGGCGCGTTTTGTAACATTGTAAGGGAAAAACACTCTGAGTACCAATTTTAAGGGGGCACATTTTGTAACATTGTAAGGGAAAAACACTCTGAGTACCAAACGGTAAGAGAAAAGAGTTTGTTCCTGCAAAATGTATGATCGCGTCCACATTTCCTTCTAAAAGAAATTTACATTACCAAACTTTAAGATATCTTGATTTTTTACTCGTTTATTTTATTTGTCATTCATTTGGTATACACATCTTTATTCGAGTTTGTTTCCAATTTATTCTAAACAAAACCATTCTACCACCGTCACATAGACTCAACCAGATAGTTCTGAGACTTGTTTGCCCAGTCCCGCAAGTAAACCTGCGTTAGAAGGTCAGAGATTGTTCGCGCGAAAACTGTGTGCGAACACCCACAAATATTTTTTACACAAACTACGAAACTCTGATTTTCTCATTACATGGTGAGAATATGTAGACACAGAATTTCGAAATCTTTACGAACATACTAATAAAAAACTAACTTTTTTTCCCTTTTGCAAATATTTTAAGAATAGAATAAAAAAGTTCAAACATTCTTTAAGCAAACATTTTAACCCTAGTTTATTACGAGGTTTTCATCGAGTATAACGGATGCAAAGATGCTAATATCTTCCTCTCATATAAACGACTCCCAAATTCGTATTTGGTTGCGATGACCATCTTATTCTCTTTTCTTAAGATTTTATTATTATTTTCTCTTTTTTTAGAAATAAATAAAATTTGATGACAACTGTATTAATCATCCGCGAACGAGCGATGCATTCATAAGGTCGTATTTTTTGAGATGCAACCAACTCTTCCTTCCTGTATTGACATGCCGAGAAGAAAGTGTGGCGTTATACTTATTTCAAATCAATTAACTTGATTCAATATTAGTTTCAAAAAACACTTTAAAGTGATTCAAACCGAATCATTACAGCCCAACCTTTAACTTACTGACATGGATGAATCCCCCTGTTAATATGTTGATTCATCAAAACTGAACTTGTTAAAAAATTTAACAAGGCAAACATCAAATAACATAAACCACCATTTTAAAATAAATAAAAATTAAATTACAATTAAAAAAAGTCTAGTTTATATACTAGTAAAGATCATTGAAGCACTAGTAACCAGAAAATCAGCACATTCAATGTCATTTGCTTGTTTAAATATTGTGAGCCCAAACTTCCACTTGCATTCAATGTCAAAAAAACTAAGCTCATCAAAACTACCATGTAAATGTCATAAAAACAACATACACATTTTGGCAGTTTGTCAGTGTTTTCTGGAGCCACAATATTCTCTGTATTTTTTTATGAAAAACATAGGAAATTGTACATTATTATTTAAGTAATTGTCCTTTTACTCCTTGAATTTGTTTTGAGTTTGCTCAATACTTCAAACCAAGATAAGGAGTCAAAGCTTGATGCAAGAGTGATGAACAGAGGGTTATATTATCAATAACAATGAATATAAACTCTTCATATTGGAAATATTTTAGACTCATGATCTACGAAGCAAAGACACATACACGGACACTTAACATGACACAAATATAAATAGAAGTGGCGAATAGACATATCCGTCCCTTTCATGTCAGTCTTGCAAAAATCGTCAGCCTTGCAAAAATTCGAATAAAAAAGACATGACGGAGCGACATGATCGAAAAGGAGGGCCCAAAATCTTAGTCCGCCACACGGTGGGACGGAAATGCGGACCTTACACTCATAAAGTCTTACAATTGTAAAAGAAGTATTGTAAATGCTTGTACCCGGAAAAAAAAAAGTTTAGAAAATGCATATTGGACAAACAAACATGTCCGACAGGTCGAAACGCCTAGACATGGACACGTCGACATGACATTGATGCGGACACTTCGACCAAATTGATGTATTATGAAGGGTAGTTGCAAAGTTTCAAAGAAGTCATTTACATTTTGCAAGATTCATTCCAGGGATAAAAATTTCTGAGATGATAAAGTACTAAATAATACCAAACAGATCCAATGAGAACTTCGGCAAATATATGAATATGAAACTATATCATCATTTTTCACAAACAAACTCATCATCACTCCATTCTAATTGATACATAATAACAGCAAAAATAATCGACAACACACCTCTATAATTTTTAAGGCCAAACCAAATCCACAAACCTATCTCTGGCCATCCCATTCCACCTGCAACAAGTAATTAACATCATCAAAAACTATCCAACACAATGAATTTTTCAGAAAGAAAAAAACACAAAACTACTAAAATCATCACCTTATATCAGAAGACGAGCAAACCAAACCAAACCGAACCAAATCCATTTTCTATTGAGTTTTCTATTTCCTCAAACTCTACCAAATATACAATAATAATAACAGAAAAAAAAAAAACATTTTTTATATAAAGATCACTCTACTGTTCTGAACTTTGAGAATCATCCTTAGTAGTATTCTGATTCTGGTTCTGATTATGTTGATGAACCCTAGTTTGATGATTTTGACCAAACTGCTGATAAATCTGACTCAAAGCCTGTTGATTCAACACACCAATATGTCCATCTTGTGACAAACCTAATTCCAAACCAGGTGGCATCTGTGGATTTCCACCCAAAATTGATGTAAAACTCATTCCTCCCAAATTAGTCCCTGGCATATCAAATCCAGAAAACCCAATTTTCTGAAAATAACTTGAACTATTTTCACTAGCTGTACTAGTTAAACCAGATGATGATTGATGAAATCCAAATCCATGGGGCCATAAACTTGATGAACTAACCTGATGGGCCTGATGGGCCCAACTGGTTCTTTCATCAAGTTTCTGATGCAATTGTAAACCAGAAGACAAAGATGAACCTTGTGATGTCAAAGTGTTACCAGAAGAAGCCAAAGCTGAAGCCGGTATTGTTCCTGTTCCGGTTGCAGCTATGATCGACTGTTCGGATTGTTGTAGAAGCCATTGAATTGTTTCACCATCTGATTTATGACCCAACTCTTTCGTTAGTTGAAAGATTCTTGCAGCGCATAAAGCCGGCATCCTTACTTCTTCCTCTTCCTTCAACTTTTGTGTGTCTGTCTTTGTTTGATGTTCTTTTTGGTGCAAGCTGTTTTTTTGTTTCATCTTGTTTTGTTTCAGATAACACAGTCCGGAGATTCTTTGATTCCGAATGATTGTTGTTTGTTGATATCATCTCCCATGTTGTTGTTGGACGTTTGTGTGTTGAGTTTTTGGGATCCATAAAATGATTGAAGGTGTGGAAGATGAAAAGTCTTAAAGTTTCATGAGTTTTTTTTTCTTTCACTGTTTCTTGCAAGAATTCAGGGACAAAGTTTTGATGATAATATAATGGGAAATATTAAATCCCAATGTGATGGTGTTTTTGTGTGAAATATTTTATTTGAGTTTGTGGCCTTTTTTGTCTGTCTTGTCTTTTCTTACCTCTTTCTTTGTGTAGTGGGTTTTGGGTTGACCAGACAGATATGAAAGTTACTTTAACTGCTAGTTTTACTACCTTGGAGACTACATCAATAGGATTTATGTATTATTGAAAAGTTACTAATAAATTTGAACAATTAATTAAAATTAATTATGTCAAATAATAATTATAGTATTGTTATCTCAAATATAAAATTAGTATCGGGCTATTATGGATGTAATAGGTATGTTAACATATTTTTAATTTATTTTTTTTATTATTTTAAAAATAAATATATTTTTATATAATTTTTTTTATTTACTTCATATTCTACTTTCCAAACAATTTATAAGATATACTTAATTCATACAAATCATAATAAATATAACACATTAATAATAATAATAATAAAAGATTATCATACATAAAAAACTAACATGTTTTACTTTGTAATAAGAATAAAAAAAATTTAGTTGAAGAGAAGAAACAAAAAGTAGTAAAAAAATAAAACTAACTAAAAAAACTTGAACTACGAAAAAGCGATAACAATAGTCATCAATTCGGTCTAGCGGTTGTAACAGTTTCCTATAAACTAAAACTGAGAATGTAACTAAACCACATCAGTTTTCATCACTTTAGTTCGTTTTTTCGAACCGAACCAAAAGAATTATTTTTTATTCTGAATTAATTTAGATTGATTGTTTAATCAATTTTTTTCTAATCCACTTACACTAAATTAATCGTCTCTTTTTCTCTCTTAAAAAAGTAATCGTCTTTCTTTCTGTTAAAAATTGCATTCAATGTTATATCAAAAAGTTAGCATTTGACCTATGTCGAAGTAGCTAGTCGGAGGTGTAGGAGTCAGTTGTATTCAACAGAGTCGAATACAACATTTGAGTTGTTGTGTCGAAGCCAAGATATAACTTGCATATTTTGAGATTGGGGCGATTTGTATAGTTTTGGGTATGCGCTTTAATTGCCTATATAAAGGCAGTGTATTATGTAATCCAAACAACTTCACTCAATAATATCTCTCTGTTACAATTCAGTTTCCTCTTTCTCTCTTTTTCTTCTTCTTTTCATCTTTCTTGAAAACCCTTTTATTCCAACAAATTGGTATCAATGAGCTCAGGTTGCAATTAAGAGGGAATCTATAATAGCAAACGCAAACACAACATCAACGCAATATCTAATGAATCTACCATTTTCAAAGGGGAGAACTACGAATGGTCAGATGAAGTTCATATTCAGATTTCAAGATGTGGCTGAAATCATGAACAATGAAGTACCAACATTGGAAGCAAATGCAGATGATGTTCAGCAAGTTGTGCACAAGGAATGAAGAAAGAAAGATGGAAAAGGTTTGTTATTGATTCACCAGTGTGTGGATTCTAACGTGTTCAAGAAGATCATTGAAGAAAAATAACAAAAGGAGTGTGGGACAAGTTTAAAAACTTGTATGATAGAGATGAATAGCTAAAAAGGTGAAGCTGTAGACGTTGTAAAGGCAATTCGAGATGACTCAGATGAAGAAAGATGAATCAGTCTCTGAATAATTTTTATGTGTAATGTTGTTAACAAACCAGATAAAGGCGTGTGGTGAATCATGCAACAATTTGCAGAAGATTGAGAAAGCGTTGAGATCTTTGACTGTGACTTTTGATTACATTGTAGTGTCAATTGAAGAGTCCAAAAAGCTAGTAAGTTAGAAGAACTTCAAGCTTCATAAGAGGCTAATGAGATGAGGCTGAAGCAGGGGAACTCAGAAAGGGAGAAGGTGGTTGAACAGGCACTACAAGAAAGATTCATCAAGAAATTTGGGAAAGAGAAGGCGAAGCATAACAAGAATCTCGCTAATGATGAGAAGTCAAGCAAGAACTCAAATAATCACTCTGATTTAATCAAAAAACGCATGGGCAACAAGTATTCTGGGAAGAAAGTTGGCATGAAGGAGGTGCAGTGTTAGAACTCTCAAGGATTTAACCATTATACTCGAGACTGTCGAAGAAAGAAGGAAGCACGAGCAAAAGATAGCGATGAAGTTCAGTATGCACATGTTGAAGATAATGATTTTGATGATGTGTTACTCATGGCTAACACTTGGTATAACACTGAGCAAACCAACATGTGATACCTGGATTCAGGATACAACAACCACATGATTGGTTATAAGAAATGGTCCACCAAGCTAGATGAATTAGTTTAGAAAGTGATAAAGTTTGCAGATGGCAGGCATATCACATCAGGTGGAAATGAGATATCTCCATTGTTAGAAAGGATGGTCGAAAAGCCAACATCACTAATATGTTGTATGTACCTTCAATGACAACTAACTTGATAAGTGTAGGTTAACTACTTGCAAAAGGGTACAACATAAAGCTAGAAAAGAGTCAGATGAAGGTAAGGTGAGAAAAACACTTAGAAGGGGGGGGGGGGGGGGGGGGGTTGAATAAGGGTTTAGAAAATATTATGGCAATAAAAACACAATGATTTTTATCCTGTTTCGTTGAACTCAACTAATCCAGTCCACCCTATCAAGAGTGATTTGCCTTTCTCCACAAGGACTTAATCCACTTTATTCAAACAGATTACAGTGTCAAACACTAAGAACAACTGTCTTAGTCTTCTCAAGAACTACTGACCACAACTTGGTCTTCTTAAGGAATCTTTACAAATAAATATAAACTAACAAGTGTGTTGAGTTTGCTTCTAACAAGCTTTAATCACAACTGTGATTTTTTACACAAGATTAAGAACGAATGATAAAACTATTCAACTTTGAATGATTGTATGAGAGTTGAGAATAATTTCAATTGATTCAATTTCATCAACTATGAAGAGATGTAGAAGACGTCCTTTTATAGTGATGAAAGTCCAATGCTTGAAGACTGTGCAAGTAGAGTAGCTGTAGCCTTTTGTCTTCACATGACTTTTCCTTTCTCACAAGTAGAATGTTCGGAGAAATGCCTTTTGCCTGAATCCTTGTGTATATCACAAATAAGGAATAGTTTCATTGGAGAGGACATTGAGAATAGTACCAAGTCTATTCACGTGCTAACATCTTTTCAAACTTAAACAACATCAGATCCTCTGATGTGCTTCTTGTTCTTCAGATCAGATTCAATGTTATTAGAGTTGCAGCAATAGTGCTTTAGCGTGAGTGATCTGATCAGAGCATGACTGTTTATCAAAGCCTCTGTACTTGCAGCATAAAGTACATTCAGAGTCTCCTGAAACAATGCTTTAAACTCTTTATACAAAATCTTCATCTACGCTTCAGATGCTTCTGTAGCTTCTGCTTCAGAATCTTCTGCAGCTTCTGCTTCAGAGTCTCTTCTGGCAGCGCTCAGAGTCTTCTGATGAGTTGCTTCTGATGCTTCAGAGCTTTGCGTAACTTGCTGTTCAGATGCATTTTGCTTCCATAAGGATATTTATTTTAATATCTGAAACACAAAACACTTGAACAAAATTAGAGTATATATTTTCTTAATACAAAATTTCACTAGAGTTATCATCAAAACATAGAGATAATATTAAACACCAATATGTGTTCTAACAGTATCATGGTGATGGAAGGCTAATTCTAAAGCAAACATTGGAAGACAACAAAACCTTTAAAGTAGAGATCAACACGGTTGATCACAAGTGTCTTGCTTCGATAACAGAAGAAGACAATCGTCTAAATTTCAGAAGTTTAGGTATCTTTGTCGCTACTTGAAAAATAACGACGTGTAGGCGAAAAGAACAGAGTCGTCATCAAACTTTATTTATCCCAAAAGGGGAAGGGAAAACATAGAGAAAACCCCAAAAGAAAGGATAAGATGGTCTCGCAACCAAATTATGGGTTCAGAAGCCAGTTATGCAAGGGGAAGGTATTAGCATCCCCTTACATCCATCGTACTCGATGGGAACCATTCGCTTGTCTTATGTGTAAGGATGTTTACTAAAGGATTTCTAAAAAGAGTGTTCTAAGAGGGAGAGAGAAGGGTAAGAAACAAATATTGTGAAAGAAAGAGGATAAAGTAAAATATGGAAAAGAAAAGGTAGCTCGCTAAGGATTGATGCCCTTGTGCCTACGTATCTTCATTTGAGAAAATGAATAACTGGAGCGTCCATAGTTCGGAGAACTACATGTGAAAGGAGGGGGTTCGCTCGACAAGGATTGGGGCCCTTGTGCCTACGTATCTTCACTTGAAAGAAATTAAGAATCAGAATGTTCGTAGTTCGGACTACAGTTTGTTGGTGTTTTTATGGACGATGTTAACGTTCACATTTTAACAGTTAGGTGTATCACATCTCGCTCATGGAGTCTTATGTGTTTCCTGTATTTCGATAGAACGGACGTAACATGCCTTTTTTGAAAAGGTTAAGTTTTCTCCATCAAGGAAAGATATCACATTTGATTTGTGAGGGTTAGTTTTAGGGGTGAGATAAGCCCTCGGATAGTAACCCCTTGCGGATAATACTCAATTATCTATCTCAAAAGATTTATTATGAAAATTGTGTAGCGAATATAGTCTCGTTTTTGTATTGAAAGGCGAGTATTAAGACCACACACTCTAAAGTGAGCATCCTAATACTCGGAGAAGAAGAAGTCTTAACCCAATCCTCTCTCTTTAGTTCAATATAAAGAGAACTTTATTCTCTTATTTTGAGAAGTGTTTTGATTTTGAATGGTAACCGCTTTATGATAGTGAACCCTAAAGGTAGTGTCAAGTACTCGGGATAGGACAAGGCATTCGCCTAACCACTCCACAACCATCCAAGTTTTTATTAAGAAAGGAAGTTTGAAAATGCACTTGGTACAAGACCAAGATTTTTAGACTCAAGAAGAAAAAAGAAAGAGAGAAAGGTATGAAAAGAAAGGGTGGTGAGTAGATCAAGGTAGGTTGATGGCGATGTGCAAGGAAATTGACTTACTAGGATGAAATACATACAAGGTTAATGTGGGGTTTATGAGAAAAGATAAGAGATGAGAATGAGAGCAGAGGAGAAATCCTAAGGTGTAGTCCAAGTTAATGATTTTTAAAAATGACTTGATGTTGGATCAATCCTTATTTGTCATTTATTTTGAAAAGGTGTTCTAACCTAGTTAAATTTTATCTTTCTTAACAAGCAAACAAGCAAGCATAAAAATAAAATGAAACTAGACTATTATAATGTAATGGGGGAGAGGGACACATGATACCCACCAAAGGGGAGAAATAAGATGTAAATCATGGAGAGGTAAGAGGAATGCATCAAACATGAAAGAAGAAAATATCATCAAAAATCAATTTAAGCAACCAAGGTAAGAAGACTCAATCATACCAATAGGAAAAACACACAAGTATGCGAGACAAATCAAACCCCCAAATTAAATCCAAGAAACAAAGATGCACACATGTAAGCACTCATGCACATTTCAATCACCTAAACATGCTCAAGAAAGTCACACAACACAACTCAAACATTTAGGCAAAAATCAAACCATTAATGCACAAGCATACATGCCTTGAAAAGTTAACTAATCATCAATAATGAAAAAGCCAAGACAACGTGAAACAAGCAAGATGAAAGACAAGTGAGATCAGAACCTATATCATGTCATGATCAACATTTTCAAAGATGAAGAAAGATGCACAAAATCATTTATCATGAATAAAAACAATGGCTAGGCATTTATCAACAATCATCTCATGGAAACAAAGTAACCATGATCAAGCATATAGAATTAGAGCATGGATCCAAGAGGAGGCAGTAGCATACACATGATCAACAATAAAAAATCAAACTCATGATATCAAAGAAGAAGCATCAATCATCATATTCAAAGCATGTATCAAAACTAGGCATGCAAGAACTAATGTCACCCACAAAGGAAGCAAACATATAATGAAAACAAGATAGGCAAATGATCAAGAAATAAGCATTGGGACATGATATGTCAGAAGCCCATACATGGAATTCAACTTATACAAAGGTCATGAACATCAAAAGATTCACACAAGAACACAAGATCAAGAACTAAGTCAAAGGAATACAATTATCATGCTCAAAGCATCATCAACTTGAAGCATCATCCAAATATTGTTAAATGATCAAATAAATTCAAATTTGAATCTAAAACACATGGTAAACCACTCAAGAAAAAGTGAGGAAAAGATCCCTCAAAATAAAAACACAAAGGCATCCTCAAAACAAAACAATAAGACAAGCATGCTTCACTAATCGAGCAAGAGTCGAGGTTAAAATTAAATCACAAGAAAGCAATCCAAAATATGTCATTCAAGCATCCAACTAATACCCAAACATTGCTCATTCATGTACTAAAATATGATAAAAAAAATGTTGAAGGTGAGATAATACTTAGAAGGGGGGGTTGAATAAGTATGAAAAATTAATACTTGAAAATAATCACACAATTATTTTTATCCTGGTTCGTTAAACAACTACTCCAGTCCACCCTTCCAGAGTGATTTGCCTTTCTCAACAAGGACTTAATCCACTATTAAATCAAACTGATTACAATAGTATCACCTAAGAACTACAGTTCTTAGTCTTCTCAAGAGCTACTGATTCACACTGAATCCTCTTAAGGAAAATCTTTTACAAATAATGTAAATTAAATACAAGAGTTTTTAATGCTTCTATAAAGCTATAATCACAACAGTGATTTTTCTCTTAAGATTAAGTACAATGTGATTCTATGAAGAATAAGAATGAGAGCTTATTGAATATTGTGATTTCTTTTCAGCAAGTGTGTAACTGAAGAATGAAGTGAGAAACTCCTTTTATAGGCAACTGAATCATGCACGTTGAAAAGAGAGTCCAAAAGGTCTGAGCCTTTTTGTCTTCACATGTACTGACTTTTCCTTGAAATAGATGGCACAGATAAATCCTTTTTGTCTGTGTAAGTGTGTCTAGCACAATTAAGGAAAGAGACGTTGAATAGTTCCAACAGATACATTCTTGAAAACACTTCTTCAGTTTCAGCAAGTTCTTCAGAGTCTGAATAAATCAGAGTCTTCTGATGAGATTCAGAACTATGCTGTATCAGAGTCTTCTGCAGCGTGTATGCTTCTAGCATGTTGATCATCAGAGCATCTTGACACAGAACTTCAGTACTTGGCAGCGTAAGTACATTCAGAAACTTCTGTAGATCAATGCTTTGAGAAACTCTTCAATTAATATTCTTCTATACTTCTGATGCTTCTGATTATCTTCAGATGCTTCTGACTATCTTCAGATGCTTCTGACTCAGAATGTTCTGGAGCTTCTTGCTTCAGATCCTTCTGGAGACTACGCTCAGGATCTTCTGTAAGGAGCAAGCAGATTCTTCTGTGAGATGCATCTGGCGCTTCAGAGTCAGGATAGCTTCTTGTATTCAATGACAGATTTGCTTCTAGAGAGTCAATATACTTTTAATCTGCAGTAAAACTCTCAAACAAATTTTAGAGTTATAATTCTTAAATATAAATTTCCTAACAGTTATCATCAAAACAAAGAGTAATTATTAAGAACCAATCTGTGTTCTAACAATCTCCCCCTTTTTGATGATGACAAAAAGTATCAGAAATTTTATTTAATTGAACATAAAGAATTATAACTCCCCCTGAGATGATGAATCTCCCCCTGAGTTAAATATGAAAAAGGAATAGAAACTTCCCTTTTTATCTTGAGTAATCTTCAGAGTCAGATCTTGTTTGTCTTGTAATAATCAATTGTCAGAATATCTTGCAGATATAAGATTCAGAGTTTGATAAAAGATAAATGATCTGAGAAACTCAGAGGTTCTTTTATAGAGTGTTCTTATCAAAAGTTCTGAAATAGTCAATTTAGATATTAGAAAGAATAGATATGTCTGAAGATTCATTCTAGTGAAATTATATTAAATAGTTCAGATCTTTATTTTCTCCCCCTTTTTTGTCATAAGCAAAAAGTAAAAACTTTTAATAAAGACAATTTAAAAGGAATAATAGCAGATAATTCAATGGAGATAAACAAACTGTTTCATTTAATCATAACAGAGCAAAAAGTACATCAGAAGATATAACAAAACATTCAGATGAAATAACAACAGATGCACAAACATGAGAAAAAAAATCTAAGTGTGTTTTGACAAAAGCATCTTCAATAGGTCTGTGATCTCAGATTGTGATTGCTCTTGCTTTGACATGAACTTAGTTATTATCTCATTCTTCTCATCTTGTTTGGACATCCATTTTGACATGTCCTCAGATTTCTTGTCTTGCTTCGCCATCCAAGATCTAATTTCAGATTGACCAGCTTCCAGAGCAGCAATCTTGTTTGCCAAATCTGGATTTTCTGTCTTAATCTTTGATGATGGAGGTTCTGTATCCTGAACAGAGTCAATTGCCATATGTTCTGGAGATCCTGAAGAGGGTTCTACCAGATTCATAGTTAATGCAGTGGCAGTTGGTTCTGGTGGAGGAGGAGGTGGAGGAGCATCCAAACACAGCAGAGGTTCAGTCTTATTGACAATCCAGAATTGAGTTCTTTCAGCTCTGAGCTTTGCATCATCAGAACAGATGTTCTTCAGATTAGAAGCCACAGTGTTGAATCTATTGAGAAATCCTTTCCAGATGATGTCAGTCTCATTTGCATCCATAGTTTCAGAACATCTTTTCTGAACAGTACCTAAAGACATCTGTATTTCTTGCAAAAACGTTTGAAATAAATGTTCAATATTAAGTCTGGGTGGAGGTTTAAGCAAGGTTTCCAGAGTCATCTGTTTAGGCTTTGGAGTGGGTGGTATCAGTGATTTTGGAATGGAAATTAGAGGAGGAGGAACATATGGAAAGAATGGAATTTCTGGTTTCTGAGGAAGGGATCTGTTTAAAGCATTAAGCAGATTTGGTTGAGGTCTGGTGCGTGGGTAAACAATGTCAAAAAATGCATTGGAGTATGGTACGAATGCAGAGTTTGATGGTTTATCAGATGCAACTGTGTTATCAGATGCAGGATGCAGAGCTGAAACAGCAGCTTTACCAGATGTAGCAGATAAGTGGGCTAAAGATCCTTCATTTTCCATAGATTTAATATATGAAAGGATTACAGATGGAAGGGTTGGTTTGAGTTTAGGTTTCAGAGGTTTCAAGGGTTCAGAGGGCTCAACTCTATCATAAAAATCTTTAAGTTTGAAACCATAAGATAAGTTATGATAAAGAGAAGACACTTGAGCACAAGATATTCCAGATGATGATGGATTGGAAGTAGGAACAATCATCTCAGATGAAGGTGCAGGTGGAGGCATAGGTTCTGGAATGGTCGTTTTGGTAGGTAAGGTTGATTCAGGTTCAGGGTCATGAACAGGGTATTTGTCAGATGGATTAATCAGAAAATCAGGATGAATTTCTGATTCAGATGAATTTGAAGATGTTTCAGGTGTACAACACGTAGAAGAAACTTGAAACACTGTTTTTAATGGAGTGATATCAAGAACTTCTGTCTCAGGGATATGAGATGGTTCTAAAGGAATATCAGGTTGTTGAGTAGGTGGTTCAGATGAAACAGGAGCAGGAGTTACTTTAGTGGGTTCAGAAGTAATAGTTGCTACAGGTTCAGAAGATTGAATAGGTGATGGTGGAATGACAGATTCTTTTTGTGGTTGATCTTCTGTGGTTTGTGTTTCTGGATGATTAGGAGATTTTGGTTGATTTTCTGTTTGTGGTTGAGCAGAGTTTTGTTTATCAGAATTTTGTGGTAGTTCTGATGGTTGTGGTTCTGTAGGTTGTGATTCAGTTGGTTGTGGTTCTGTAGGTTGTGATTCAGTTGGTTGAGGTTCTGTAGGTTGTGATTCAGTTGGTTGAGGTTCTGTAGGTTGTGGACGTGGAGTAAAGTGTTTGATGTGTAATTTAGGTTGAGGTGGTTTTGATACAGAAGCAGTGGGTTGTTTCTGGGGTGAGACAGAACTGGGGGCAGCAACAGATGTTGTTTGAGTGACAGGGGGTTTGGGAACAGACTTAATAGAAGAATCATTTATAACAACATTTTTAGAAGTAACAGAAGCTTTAGTACCTTTGAGTTTGATCCTCTTTGCAGAGACAGCTTCTCCAGAATCTTTTCTCTTCAGAAGATCCTTGGGTTTCTCAGCAATCTTAGCCTTCTTCTGGACAGGTTCAGATTCTGCTACAGGTTGAGGTCTTTTCCTCTGAAGTGGAACTTCTGCTTCTTCTTCTTCTTCTCCTGCATCTGGCAGGGGTTGCTTGACAAGTTGAAACACATTTGCTGGAACAGGCACTCCTTCCCTTTTACATTCCTCTATATACATCAGAACAATGTGTCTAGGTTCTTCAGCAAAGAATAGAGGGAAATCTGATACTGGAATCCTTTTATTCAGATCAGACATGTTTAACTTCTTTGGAGCAGTGGTAAGTTCATCTACAATCTTGAGTCTCAGAAGGCTCTTAGCGTTCAGAGGCTTTCCCATAATGAACTCTAGTTCCTCTGTTACACCAGCATCATACAGAGCAGCCACTAAACCATTTTCAGTGAGAAGATCTGAGAGCAACCTTCCAAAAGGTATCCAATTCCTGATCTTCTGGTTCTTTTCTTTCACAGATTCTCTGGATGCATTTATGTGATTCCACAGATGCATGAACAATAAGTAAGGAAGATCTACCTTATTACTCTGACTAAGGCAGTACATAAAATAGATCTGTTCATTGTTGACATAATCTGGGGAATTTGTTGACTTTCTGTGATGAATGCATCCCATGAATATCTTGGCCCAGATCTTGTAATCTGGCTTCAGATCTTTGAATCTGTTAGAGGCTTGTCCAGCAGTCATAACCTCTTCATAGACTTCATCCATATCAACACGCCCAACTGGCAGATGTGAAACACCATCTGTTTCTTCATAACCAATCAGTTTTCTAATCAGATCCTCTGTGATGATGATCTCCTTTCCCAGCACAGATGATAGAATAAACTTTGGATACACAGATGCATGAATCCAGAATTCCTTAACAAGCAGAGGGTAAACTGGTCCAAATAGTCTATCAAAGTATTTCACCCAACCTTGAGCTCTAACAATGGAGCGAAAATCAAACCCATTGTCAGCCAGTGAATCAAATTCAACCATGGATTCACACAACACTTCTAACTTTTCAACAGGTGTGAGAAGAGTTCTCTGTGGAGGAATGTATGGATTAGCACCAAGATTATCTGAAGTCACAGCAGCCATTGTTGATTGAAACTGAGCAGTTGTTGATGAAGAAGACGCCATTGAAGAATGCTTTTTAGAACACTTAGGTTTTGAGTTTTTGTGAAGAGAGAACAAAAGATGAAAACGCATGAAAATTCTGAGAGTGAAAAGTGTGAAAGTGAATACACAACATGTATTTATACTAATCACATAGGCACACCAAAAGACAGAAATAACACACGTTTGAGCAGCATTAAATGAAGAGAATAAAATCATTTCAAATAATAAATGCTTCTGACAGATTTGGGGGAAAAATCAAGATATTTACTATTCAAATTTCACCTCAAATGTCTTTTCAGTTGTCCACACGCCACCTCATCAGATTTTGTGGGACACGTGTTTGCTTGCATGCTGTTCTGAATTCTCTCAAGAAATGAAACGTTAGCCACGTTCAGATCTTCTAAAGATGGTTAGTTCAGATTTTCACATCAGAAATAATAATCAGAATAGAATAAATGAACAAAAGAAATACTTCAGATTATTAAACATTTTGCATCTGAAAGGTTGCCTCTGATAAATATTACTCTGGACAAAAATCCATACAAATATTTTTCAGAATGAACTTAAATCTATCTTCAGCAAGGGGTTTTGTGAAAATACCAGCCCATTGATGATCTGTATCAACAAAAGCTAAATTAATTACACCCTTCTGAACATAGTCTCTGATGAAGTGATGTTTAATTTCTATATGTTTTGCCTTAGAATGCAAGATTGGATTTTTTGACAAACATATAGCAGAAGTATTATCACAAAAGATAGAAAGATTACTCTCATAGATTTGATAATCTTCTAATTGACTCTTCATCCAGAGCATCTGAGTACAACATCTAGCAGCAGCAATGTATTCTGCCTCTGTAGTTGATAGTGCTATGGTAGGTTGCTTCTTGCTGTACCATGAGATCAGATGACTTCCAAGAAACTGACAGCTTCCAGAAGTGCTTTTATGTTCAACTCTGTCTCCAGCATAGTCAGCATCACAGAATCCAACTAATGAAAATTCATCAGATCTTCTGTAACACAAACCCATGTTAGCAGTACCTTTCAGATACCTTAGAATCCTCTTAACAATTGTTAAGTGTGATTCTCTAGGATCTGATTGGAATCTAGCACATAAGCAGACACTAAACAGAATATCTGGTCTAGAAGCAGTCAAGTATAGAAGAGATCCTATCATACCTCTGTAGAGTTTTTGATCTACCTTCTTACTTACCTCTTCCTTACCTAGAGTACTTGTAGGATGCATTGGAGTCTTTGCCATTTTGCTATCAACCATGTTGAACTTCTTCAGAAGCTCTTTAACATATTTGGTTTGATGTATGTAGGTGCACTCTGGAGTCTGATTGACTTGGATTCCCAAGAAGAATCTCAATTCTCCCATCATGCTCATTTCAAATTCTTCCTGCATACATTTAGCAAACTCCTTTCCAAGCGTAATATTTGTTGATCCAAAAATAATGTCATCTACATAAATTTGACAAATCAACAGATCTTTCTTAACAGTTTTACAGAATAAAGTTGTATCCACTTTTCCTCTAATAAAATTTTTCTTCAGAAGGAAATTGCTCAACCTCTCATACCAAGCTCTGGGAGCTTGTTTTAATTCATAAAGGGATTTCTTTAATTTGAAAACATGATCTGGAAAGTTTTCACTTTCAAATCCAGGAGGTTGGTGGACATATACTTCTTCTTCTATAATACCATTAAGAAAAGCACTTTTAACATCCATCTGATACAGAGTGATGTTATTCTGTGCAGCAAAAGAAATCAGAAGGCGTATAGATTCTAACCTTGCCACTGGAGCATATGTCTCAGTGTAATCAATACCTTCTTGCTGACTGTATCCTTGAGCAACCAACCTTGCCTTATTCCTTTCTACTTCTCCCTTTTCATTCAGCTTATTTCTGAAGACCCATTTTGTTCCAATAATATTGAATCCTTTAGGTCTAGGAACCAGATCCCAAACTTCATTTCTGGTGAATTGATTCAGCTCTTCTTGCATAGCTATAATCCATTCATTATCTTCCAGAGCCTCATCTACAGATGTTGGTTCTATTATTGACACTAAGCCAAATAAAGAAGATTCAGAAGTTCTGAGAAATGATCTTGTCCTTATTGGATCATCTTTCTTTCCAATAATCACATCTTCTGGATGAGATGATTTGATTCTGGAAGAAGATCCTCTGACAGTTGGTCTTTCAGAAATATGCAAGTTGTTTAGTTGGGAAGTCAAAGGTGTAGCATCTGGGGTTGCTTCAGATTCTTTGATTTTTGCCTTTTCTGCCACTGAGCCTTCAGAGTTTGTGAGAATCACTTCTCTATCTGCAGAACTTTCAAACTGCTTTGGCTTTTCAGAGCCAAGCTTATCATCAAATCTAACATGAATAGATTCTTCAACAATCTGTGTTTCAGTATTGAATACTCTGTAGCCTTTAGAGCGTTCAGAATAACCAAGCATGAAACACTTCTGTGCTTTGGAATCAAACTTGTTCAGATTATCTTTAGTATTAAGCATATAACAAATACATCCAAAAGGATGAAAATAAGAAATGTTAGGCTTTCTGTTTCTCCACAATTCATAAGGAGTCTTTTCCAGAAGAGGTCTTACAGGCACTCTGTTCTGAATATAACAAGCTGTGTTAATTGCTTCTGCCCAGAAATGTTTTGCCAGATTTGTCTCATTGATCATGGTTCTGGCCATCTCTTGCAATGTTCTATTTTTCCTCTCTACAACTCCATTTTGTTGTGGAGTTCTAGGGCAGGAGAAATCATGTGCAATGCCTTTTTCAGAAAAATATTTTTCAAAATGTTTATTTTCAAATTCTCCACCATGATCACTTCTGACTTTAATAATTTTGGAATCTTTTTCAGTCTGGACTTGATTGCAGAAGTCAAAGAACACAGAATGAGACTCATCCTTGTGTTTTAGAAACTTTACCCATGTCCATCTGCTGTAGTCATCTACAATGACTAACCCATACTTCTTGCCTTTGATGGATGCAGTTTTCACTGGTCCAAACAGATCAATGTGAAGTAATTCCAATGGTCTGGAGGTAGACACAACATTTTTTGATTTAAAATGAGATTTTGAAAATTTACCTCTTTGACATGCTTCACACAGAGCATCTGAGTTGAACTTCAGCTTAGGAAGTCCTCTGACCAGATTGAGTTTATTAATCTGAGATATACGTCTCATATTAATATGCCCCAATCTTCTATGCCAGACCCATTGCTTGTCATTCACAGATAAGAGGCATTTTACATTTTGAACTTTAAGTTCTGAAAGGTTAATTTTATAGATGTTGTGTTTCCTCTTTCCACTGAATAGGATAGAGCCATCCTTTTGACATACAGCTTTGCAACATTTTTGATTAAAGATTATATCATAACCATTGTCACTTAATTGACTTATGGACAATAGATTATGTTTCAATCCTTCAACTAACAGAACATTAGTAATAGAGGGAAGCTTACCATTTCCAATAGTGCCAGATCCAATGATCTTGCCCTTCTGGTTCCCTCCAAACTTCACGTCCCCTCCAGATCTAAGTTCCAGGCTTTGGAACATAGACCTTTCTCCTGTCATGTGTCGTGAGCATCCAGAGTCCAGGTACCATGATTGGTGTCCTGACTTTACTGCTAAGAACATCTGCAACAGGAATTATTTTGTCTTTAGGTACCCAGATCTTCTTGGGTCCTTTGGGGTTAGTTGGTTTGCAGGTTTGTCTAAACTTCTGTTTTGCAACATAATGTTTATTCTGACTTGCCTTTGGTTTAAACACATAAGTACTCTTCTCAGAGCTTGTGTGTTTAATGTCATTCAGATGACCAAATTTGAATTGAGAGTACAGAGGTGTCTTCCTGATGAAAAGTTTGTCAACAGGTTTTGGATTGCTTCCAGATGAAGACTCATATCCAATACCTCTTCTGTTGTTTCCACTAACACCATAAATCATGGAAGCCATCTTGCTTCTATCTATGCTCTTAGTGAGAAACCTCTGAAAACTAGAGTCATATTTTTCTAAAATATTTTCACAAGACTTAGTTTCAGAATCAGATTCTTGTTGAGTTCTATCAAAGTCATTTTTGATTTTTAAATTTATTTCTTTCTGCTAAACAAGTTCTGCTTTCAGAAGGTCAATCTCAGATTCAAGATTGCTTTTCAGCTTCTTGTATTTGAGTTTGATGTTGTTGTAACTTTTAAGAACTTCTGTTAAAACTTTAATGAGTTCTTCTTTGGTAAGTTTAGCCATTACCTCCTCTGCATCATCATCAGATTCAGATTCTGATTCATATCCAGAGGTACCTTCCTCTTGATCCTCTGTCCTGGCCATCAGTGCAACGTTTGCACATTCTTCTTCTGATTCAGAAGATGACTCACACTCATCTGAGTCATCCCATGTTGCCATCAGAACCTTCTTCTTCTTATTGAACTTCTTCTTAGGTTTTTCTTTCAGAAGTTTAGGGCAGTCATTCTTGTAGTGCCCAGGTTCTTTGCACTCATAGCACACCACTTCTTTCTTGGCAGATCTTCTGTGACTAGAAGATTCCTTTCTGTTGTCAGATCTTCTGAAGTTGTTAAACTTCTTTCCCTTGTGCTTCCAGAGTTTGTTAATCCTTCTGGACAGCATGGACAACTCATCTTCTTCTTCAGAAGAAGATTCTTCAGAGCTTTCTTGAATAACCTGCAAAGCTTTAGCAGTTTTGTTAGATTTTAAAGCTATGGATTTACCTTTATCTTTCTTCTGGGGTTCATCTTCCTCCAGCTCAATTTCATGGCTTCTCAAAGAACTGATAAGTTCTTCTAAAGAGATCTTGTTCAGATCTTTTGCCATCTTCAAAGCAGTCACCATTGGTCTCCATCTGGTGGGAAGACTTCTGATGATTTTCTTGACATGATCTGATGTTGAGTAACCCTTGTCCAGAACTTTCAGGCCAGCTGTAAGAATCTGAAATCTAGAAAACATAGTTTCTACATTTTCAGAATCTTCCATTTTAAATGCCTCATACTTCTGTATGAGCGCCAGAGCCTTTGTCTCTTTAACCTGAGAGTTTCCCTCATGAGTCATTTTGAGTGATTCAAACATGTCATGAGCAGTATCTCTGTTAGTAATCTTCTCATACTCAGTATGAGAGATTGCATTAAGCAATATAGTTCTGGCTTTGTGGTGATTCTTGAAGTCTCTTTTCTGCACTTCAGTCATTGATTTTCTATCAATCTTTTTGCCATCCTCACCAGTAGGATGTTCATATCCATCAATGACCAGATCCCAAAGATCAGCATCATACCCAAGAAAAAAACTTTCTATTCTATCTTTCCAATAGTCAAAATTTTCTCCATCAAACATTGGAGGTTTGGTACTGATCCTATCCCTCTCTTCATATTTATTGTTGATATTTGACATTGAATTATCAACCATGATAACAAATAAATATATTGATCAAAGTATATCTCCTCTGGATCTTTACTGACACTGTTAAGTGATAGCACACTCAGAACCGGAGCTCTGATGCCAACTGAAGGTGAGATAATACTTAGAAGGGGGGGGGGGGGGGGGTTGAATAAGTATGGAAAATTAATACTTGAAAATAATCACACAATTATTTTTATCCTGGTTCGTTAAACAACTACTCCAGTCCACCCTTCCAGAGTGATTTGCCTTTCTCAACAAGGACTTAATCCACTATTAAATCAAACTGATTACAATAGTATCACCTAAGAACTACAGTTCTTAGTCTTCTCAAGAGCTACTGATTCACACTGAATCCTCTTAAGGAAAATCCTTTACAAATAATGTAAATTAAATACAAGAGTTTTTAATGCTTCTATAAAGCTATAATCACAACAGTGATTTTTCTCTTAAGATTAAGTACAATGAGATTCTATGAAGAATAAGAATGAGAGCTTATTGAATATTGTGATTTCTTTTCAGCAAGTGTGTAACTGAAGAATGAAGTGAGAAACTCCTTTTATAGGCAACTGAATCATGCACGTTGAAAAGAGAGTCCAAAAGGTCTGAGCCTTTTTGTCTTCACATGTACTGACTTTTCCTTGAAATAGATGGCACAGATAAATCCTTTTTGTCTGTGTAAGTGTGTCTAGCACAATTAAGGAAAGAGACGTTGAATAGTTCCAACGGATACATTCTTGAAAACACTTCTTCAGTTTCAGCAAGTTCTTCAGAGTCTGAATAAATCAGAGTCTTCTGATGAGATTCAGAACTATGCTGTATCAGAGTCTTCTGCAGCGTGTGTGCTTCTAGCGTGTTGATCATCAGAGCATCTTGACACAGAACTTCAGTACTTGGCAGCGTAAGTACATTCAGAAACTTCTGTAGATCAATGCTTTGAGAAACTCTTCAATTAATATTCTTCTATACTTCTGATGCTTCAGCTTCAGATGCTTCTGATTATCTTCAGATGCTTCTGACTATCTTCAGATGCTTCTGACTCAGAATGTTCTGGAGCTTCTTGCTTCAGATCCTTCTGGAGACTACGCTCAGGATCTTCTGTAAGGAGCAAGCAGATTCTTCTGTGAGATGCATCTGGCACTTCAGAGTCAGGATAGCTTCTTGTATTCAATGACAGATTTGCTTCTAGAGAGTCAATATACTTTTAATCTGCAGTAAAACTCTCAAACAAATTTTAGAGTATATAATTCTTAAATATAAATTTCCTAACAGTTATCATCAAAACAAAGAGTAATTATTAAGAACTAATCTGTGTTCTAACAAATCTGGCTCAAGAAAGTACACAAAAGAGATCAACAACAAAAACCCTAATTTAAGGTTAAAATAGTAAACACCCTTCACAAATAATTAAAAATAAAATAGCAAAATTAATTTAAAAAATAAAATAAAATATATGAAAAATATTCTAAGACATCAAAGTATTTAAAAAATATGTTTAATGATTTTTGAAATGAAAGGAACAATAAAAATAAAATAGGAATGCAAAGGAAAGAAAATGAAAATAAAAAATAAAAGAAATAATGAAGTGGGGGTGCAACAGTTAAAAGAAGAAGAACTTGATTAAGTTGTGCACGCGCTGGGCCAGAAAAAAAAGGTGTGTGGGAAGTAAAATTGCAAGACCCACCATCAAATAACTTCATAAACCAAAAAAAGAATGGCCACGCGTGTTGTTCATTAAATGACGTGTCACACACATGGCGCCATACAAGATGTCACTCAGCTAGTCAAAGGAATAGACTCAGGCCACATAGTCAAAGCCAAAGCCCTATCTCTGGTCAACTTCTCCGGTAACAGCCGCCAGAGGTGACTGTAAAATGCTTCAAATCACAAAAATAAAGACCCTACTCCACACGATTTTTCATGGAGAGTAAGAAAATAACCTTGATTTTCTTATTCTAAAAATTTAACATGCTTAAAAATGATGATGAACATTTGATGTGCATTATGTAACATGAAAAAAATTGAACAACAATGACATAATCATGAACCTTATACTTCCAGAACTTCAAATGCATTAATCATGTGTTCAAAAGAGCAATACAAAGTGAGAAAAGAGTTAGAGAAAATGTTACCCAAATGGAGATTTTATGCTACTCTTCTTGCTTCAAACTCCCACTAAACCTTTCCTTTCTTCTTCCTTGAGCTTCTAGAATGATGATGGTGGTTAGAAAATGAAGAAATAGGCTTTGCAAATGGAGATTCGAAGAGAGAGAGAGAGAGAGAGAGAGAGAGAGAGAGAGAGAGAGAGAGAGAGAGAGAGAGAGATAGAGAGAAAGAGAGAGAGAGAGAGAGAGAGAGAGAGAGAAAATTTGAGGGTGAGGGGATGTTTTGGTTCTGTTGGTTGCAGAAATAGAATTGTTATCATATTGCTAGGTTTTCTAGAATATATATGAAGCCTTTGGTGAGGTTAAAGAAAGTTTTACTAGGGGTTAAAAACTTGGTTAGTTACTTGTACAAAAAATTGAAAAATGTGAAGGCATCAAGAGAGAAGGTACAAATTGGCATGGTGTGAGGGTCTGTTGGTTGTCATTTTTGAGTGGAAAAGAGGAGAGAGGAAATCAGAATGAGTGGGTGGGGAGAGTATTCTTGGAGAGCAAGTTTGTGTACATTCTTCTTTCGGTAAAATGTTTCAAAATGGTGCATGGGAGTACATGACTTGGTTTGGCTTATTTTGGCAATGTTTAGTGATGCTTTGGCAAGGTTTAGGCAAGGCATGATGAAGTTTTATGCATGTGAACATGATTAGAATGATTTGTTGTAAATGTTGGTTCGTATTGTGCCAAAGAAGTAACAACATGCTACACCAAAAACCATGTCCACATAGCCAACTTTAGGTCATTGCATCTTGATGAATGTTGCTTCAAATGGTGAGAATTTGGGCTCAGCTGAAAGCTTGAAGTATAAGGAACAATTTCTATGTTGAATATCACTTGAGATGAGACTTGGAAGATCAATAAAACTTGCCTTGAAGTCATGTGCCCAAAACTGAATTGATGCTTAAAATAATTATAAGTTAAAATGTCATCTTGGCAACTATGAAACACCAATCTTTGAAGACATAAAACTTGAGTTGTAGTGATCCACTTGAGGAGATCTTGGTCTCCATGGAAAGCTTGGAACATAAGGAACAATTTTCATGTTGAAAAGAATTTGATTTGAAGCTTAGGACCATGTGGAAAACGGCCTTGAAATTGGCTCCACAAATCTGCCTAAAGACTTGTCAAGTTTGCTAACTTTGGGACCATGAATTTGAGGCATCATATCTTGAGCTCTATGAACCAAAATGAGGAGTTCTTGGTATCAAAAGAAAGCTTGGAAGATTCTTAACAACTTTCATGTTGAAGGAAAAGTGAGATAAGGCTTGGAACTTCACGGAATTTGGCCTTGAAACCCCAAACTTTTGATTGAATTTCCATACTTAGAAAAATTCTAAGTATTGAAATCTTGAACTTTGATTTTCCTCCACTTCAACTCTTCATAACTCTTGATCTATGCATCTTTTGACCTTGATTCCTTCTACAAACTTGTAGTTCATGGTGTCCTCTTCAGTTTGATCAATGGTTTGCACCATTTGGCTCAAGGATGAGTGAGTTGTGATTCTTGCAAGATAGGTACAAACCTTGATTTTTCCATACTTAGAAAAATTCCAAAACCCTAATCTTGACAATTTCTTCTGATTTTATGATTCCACTAAATTCCTCTTGACCCAAACTCATGAGGTCATGGATAATAACTTGAAATGCTCAAGGATGACCTAGAGTTCCAAAGGTTGACTTTTGTTGGGCACCAGTTGACTTTTGACCAGATGAACTCAAACTTCTCTCTATTCACTTAGGGATAACCTAGAGTTCCAAAGGTTGACCTAATCTTGATATGACTTGTGATGGACCAAAGGGCTTGTATGGATGTCTTGAGGTATAAATTGAACCACGGGGACATGTCTTGCCCAAGAATTCCATCATAGGTTGCTTTTCCCATAAACCCTAATCCATAACCACAAGATATGAGCTATGATCAATGTTCAATCTCCTTGAAACCCTAATTGATAGGTGAACATGTGACCTTGTTGAGATACTTTTAGGTGCATGAGGACCTTGTATATTTAGAAAGCCATAGTTTTGAGGATACCTCCTTGCGCATTTCTTTGAGAGCCAACTCCCCTTCCTTGATTGATGAAAACCAAAGCTTTGATCCCAAGCCTTATAAACAAAGTAAAGCATGAATGAATATGACATAATGGGATGCATAGATGATGTAAATGATATGAAAAGGGGAGGGTGAAAATGAGGGTGTGACAATGTTCAACCAGAAGAAGATGGTGTGTGGCTTACCTCAAGTGAAGGAACCAAGTCGGGTATGTGAGGAATGTTGAAAAGCAAAGCATGCTAGGAAATCATTCGAACATGAATTGTCCATGAGATCGAAAGAAAATCTGGAGCTACTACACTCTGATGTGTGTGAACCATTTGAAGTAAGGTCGAATGGATGTAACTGATGTTTTCTAATCTTCATAGATGAATTTACTAGATATATGTGGATTTACTTTATTGAAAGGAAGAGTGAGGTATTCACACAAATCAAGAAGCTCAAATTACATGTCAAAACGCAAAGTGGATGCAAGTTGAATAAACTGAGAACTGATGGTGGTGGTGAATACACTTCTCAGTAATTTGCTAGATTTTGCAATGAGGAACGTATAAAGTATGAGGTCATTACACCCTATACACCTCATCATAATGGCATAGCTGAGAGGAAGAATGAAAGTACACTGTCTAGAAAGTTAAAAGCTAAAGATATGCCAAAGAGATTTTGGGGTGAAGCAACTTCGACAGCAGTATACATTCTAAGCAGATGTCCAACCAAGAAGATAGTAAAGATGACTACTTATGAGGCTTGGAAAGATGTGAAGCCTAATTTTAGTCATCTTAGAGCCTTAGGATAAATGTGCTTTGGGTATGTACCTGAACAATTAAGGAAGAAACTAGATGATTAAAGTCATTTTATGATGCTCATAGGTTATCATTTGACTGGTGCATACAAGTTGTATTCACCAAATAATGATAAACTTGTGATCAATTGAATGTTCTAGCGGATGAAAGCAAAGGGTGGGATTAGAGTCAAGGGTCAGTTCGGCACGAACCAGATATAATCAAAACTGTGTTTGAAGATAATTAAAAAGGTAAAGCCATAACCAATCGAAACAAAGAACCACCTAAGTAGAAAGTTAGGAGACATACTAGAGCAAAAAATAAGTCGACAAGGCTAGATGGATATGAGAGGTTTCCATATTAAGCAATCAATGCAGGTGGTGACTAATAGAAGAAGCGATGATGATGGTTAAAGTAGAACCAATCAATTTGGATCAAGCCATGAATGATTCGAATTGGTTAGCATCCATGAATGAAGAACTCATAGAAATCGAGAAGAACAAAACCTAGGAGCTTTTCGAATAGTCAATCAAGAAGCCAATTGATATGAAATGGGTTTACAAGCTGAAACAAAGGCCAAATGGTGAAATTTCCAAGCATAAGGTATGATTAGTGGTGAGAGGTTTTCTGCAAAAACCTGGTATTGGTTTAGAAGAAGTCTACCACCCGTTGCAAGGCTGGAGACAATCAAAGTTGTTCCATCAATGATAACATACAGAGGGTGGAACATACATTAGTTGGATGTAAGTCAGTGTTTCTGAATGGAACTCTGGAAGAAGAAGTCGATGCTAGTCAACCATCGGGATTTGAAATCAAAGGGCGGGAGTTGAATGTGTGTAGATTGAGAAAGGCTATCGATGGTTTGAAGAAAGCCCCAATAGCTTGGAATAAGAGAATAGATAGCTTCCTAATCGAAGTAGGTTTCACAAAGTGTGTCTCTAAACATGGAGTGTATGCCAATGATACAGACAGGGTCGGTCGAATCATCTTATGGTTGTATGTAGATGACTTATTGATTACAAGTGCAAATGAAACAGAGGTAAGAAAAGTCAAGTCGAAGCTGATGCAGGAGTTTGAAATGTATGGCCTAGGGAATTTGTCAAATTTCTTAAGGCCGCAAACACAACCATGCATTGCACATATCCATTAAACGTGAAGAAGATACTTTAGCTAGAGTCTTGGTTGACACCAACTCTGCCTTGAATGTAATGCCAAAAAAGACTCTGGCAAAGTTAAGTCATAAAGGAGCAATTATGAAAGCAACCTCTTTGGTTGTAAAGGCATTCGATGGATCCAGATGATCCGTAATTGGAGAGGTGACTTTGCCAATAATGGTGGGTCCGTAATATTTTGAAGTACCATTCCAAGTCATGGATATTAATCCAGCCTACAACTGTTTATTGGGCAGACCTTGGATCCATGTGGCGGGAGCTGTAATGTCCACCCTGCATCAAAAGCTAAAATTTGTCACTGATGATCAACTGGTCATAGTGCACGGGGAGGAAGATTTGATGGTGAGCAACCTGTCGTCATTCCGATACATCGAAGCCGACGAGGATGTTCTAGAAACAACGTTCCAAGCCCTGGAAATCACTCATGTTATGATAATTGATAATTCTACTATAGTCTATGGTCCGTCTTTTGCCTATACGCAAAGCATAAAAGCTGCAATAAAGGAAGGACCCCAGCAGGGATGGGGAGAAGTTATAGAAGTGAACGCTCGCGCCAAAAATGACAAGCAAGGGTTAGGTTACAAACTAACTCTAGAAAAAGCGTCCAAAGATAACAACCTAAAGCATAAAACCCTAAAGGAGATGTTTATAAGCGGCAGGGTACAAGTCAATGCCATCATTAAAGAAGATGAGAAAAGTAGCCTCAACAACCTGGTGATCTGAGATGGAGCGGCCTTACACAATTGGGAGGCAGTGGAAATTCCCATCGTGCTACTTTTAGAGTAATGCATTGCTTGTTAGCTTTTGTTTTCTTTGAAATTTCGGGTCTTACCCAAGGCCAGCTGTCGCAACTGCGAAAAAAGGGGCCGACGGAAACAAACAGAAGAGTCGCCACCGAACATTATTTATCCCAAAGAGAGAGAAAGGAAAAGATCGAAGAAAACCTAAGATAACGGGAAAGACAAGGTCATCGCAACCAAATCTTGGGTTCGGGAGTCGGTTACGCAAGGGGAAGGTATTAGCACCCCTCACGTCCGTTGTACTCAACGGGATCCACGCTTGTTGTCTAATCTATGGGTGAAAGTTATCTTTGAGCTACTGCTAAACAGGGGTGAAGAGAAAAGAACATACTCGATAGGATATCGTCGCCCTATGCCTACATATTCCCTCGTGCAATGGGAAAGTCAGAGTCAACATAGTTCGGGAAACTACGGGTGATGGGGGTAAGGTTGCTCGCCAAGACATCGTTGTCTTTTGCCTACGTATCCTCATCTGGTATGAGAAATCAGAGCAAACATAGTTTGGGAAACTACAGGACAAAGTTGGTTAAGTATTTTTATATGAGCGACGTTAAATCTTCATTCCAGCAGTTAGGGATGATGGATGTTTGCGGCTGAACGGAAAAGTAACATACTCTTTTTGTAAATGAGGTTTGAAACAATCCCGAAGGATGAAAAGGTTTGAGTTACAGGTTGGTCTTGATTGCACTGGGGGAAAGAGAAAGGGGAAGTTAGTTGTTAGTGTGCTCGTCAAGGATAGGAATTTTTGTGCCTACGTACCCTCATTAGGGAATAAGGAATCAGAGTGTTCGTAGTTCACGCTACTACGGGAAAACGAGATCTCGATCGCACGAGGGCGAGAGAAAAGATCCAAGGCCTGAAACGGAAGTGATTTGACTTGGTTGGGACGCGTACTGCACTAAACTCTAAGACGTAGGAGCGAATGCGTCGCATATCACCCAAAGGGAATACGCTAAACACTCTAGACAAGCGAGGAGAAACCCCTCCCCCGTCATTTCCTATGCACATAGCGCTCGGCGCACGATACTCATCGAATTTATTAAGTGTTTTGAATTCATGTTAATAGTGTTAGTGAATCGAATCGGGGCAAAATGTGACGTTAAACCGTCGTAGCTCGACTTATGAGGGAAGTCGAACTATAGGAGGTCGCGTAAATTGATATCTGTGCTATGGACAAGATAAAGAAATGATATTGAGGATCATTCTCCGACTAAATCGTGTCGCACGGACCAAAAAAGGTGGGATCTCGTCTTAATCGCTAACATTATGTCAATTAATCGAAGGTAGCCTATCACGATCCCAAAGTAAAGAAAATGACCCAAATGGTCATTTTCCATAGATTTGAAATCGAGAAGTTTATCGACTTTGATAAAACGACACTTACAAATTGAAAGACTTCATGGATCGAGGAAAACTAAAATAAAATCGAAAATGAAGAAGAAATGAGGAGAGAAAAAGTGGTGGTCTCGTACAAACTGTCATCTATCAATAATTTAACTGATAATAGGTTTTGTAGTCTCGTCATTGACCAAAAAGCGACGAAAATAAATAAAGATGAATAAAAATAAAAAATGCAAATGAAATGAAAACTTGGTCTCGGATTTGTCGTTTCCATCAATAATTTGACGTATAACAACTTAGAGGTCTCTTCATCGACTAAAAAGCGACGAAAATAAATAAAGATGAATAAAAATCGAAAATGAAAATGAAATGAAAACTTGGTCTCGGACTTGTCGTTTCCATCAATAATTTGACGTATAACAATTAGAGGTCTCTTCATCGACCAAAAAGTGACAAAAATAAATAAAGATGAATAAAAATTGAAGATGAAAATGGAATGAAAACTTGGTCTCGGACTTGTTGCTATACGTCAATAATTTGACAAACTACAACTTGGAGGTCTCTTCATCGACCGAAACAAGGACAAATGGAAATGAGATTAATTGAGGACACATATGTTCAAAGTTTAAAAACTTAAGAATTAGAAAAGAAAATATTGAAAATAATTTTAAAACAAAACTTTTAAACCTAGATAATAAAAACTCTTAAAAAAAAGACTATTAGAACAAATAATATAAAATTTAAAAATTTATTTAGAAAATATATTAATAATTCTAAAACTTATTTACAAAAAATAATACATAAAATAAATAAAATAAAAAGAAAAAGAGAGGATCATATGGGCCCAAGGCCCATCACCTGTCTAACAAAAAAGAATGGCTAAACAAAGGGAAGGGTAATACATTTCCATTAACAAAAACGACTTGCAGCAAGCCCATCAATATTGAGAGTTTTGAAATAATAAAATAAAAAGTTGTAAACAAGACCAAACGACCATCCCCTTTTTCGATACATCAGGTGAAGGTGAGAAAATTACTTAGAAGGGGGGGGGGGGTTGAATAAGTAAGACTAAAAATTAAAGATTAGAACACAGATATTTTTATCCTGGTTCGTTGAAAACAACTACTCCAGTCCACCCTCTCAAGAGTGATTTGCCTTTCTCTGTCAAGGACTTAATCCACTATTTAAATCAAACAGATTACAAATAGCAACACCTAAGAACAACTGTTCTTAGTCTTCTCAAGAGCAACTGATCCCAACTGGATCCTCTTAAGGAAAACCTTTTACAAACAATGTAAAACTTTTACAAGAGTAAGAATGCTTCTAATAAGCTGTTATCAGAATTGTGATATTTCTCTTAAGTTAAGAACGAAGGTAAAGCAAAATAATATAATTAAGAGCTTTGAAAGATTTGCTTTGAGGAGTGATTTTTCTAGAGATTCGATACTGAAGAAGATGGAGTGGACTTTTTTATATAGGCACTAAGATCCAAGAAGTCTTGTTACGTTGAAGGCTGTGCAGAAAAGCTTGAAGCCTTTTGTCTTCACATTGGAGGCTGTGCTGAAACAAGCCTGATGCCTTTTGTCTTCACTTGCAGAAAACTTTCCTCAGAATGGAATGCACAGATAAAACCTTTTTGTCTGTGTCCTTGTGTCTAGCACAAAATAGGAAAGAGCTGTTGAGAAAAACCAACGTACATATTTAAATCTTCTTCAAAGTAAGTTCAGCTTTCAACATTAGAATCTGAATCTTCAGAGTCTCCAGACTAGAGATCATCTGGATCTTCAGAGTCTTGAATATTCTTCAGATTGAGCTGAATCAGAGTATGTGCAGCTTGTGTGCTTGAGCGTGTAAATCTATCAGAGCAGAGTCTTCTATGCTTTAGAGGCTCCTGCTTCAGAATCTTCAAGAGACAGTAGTCAGATTCTTCTGGGAGCAGTGTTCAGATCTTCACTTAAGATGCTCTTGAACTTATGAAGCCTTTCATAATAACATTGTTCAGATCTTAATTTTCTTTCTTAAGATAATTTTCTTTAGTGCCTGTAGCAAACAGTCTAGAACACGTTTAGAGTATATAATTCTTGAATACAAAATTCATAAGTGTTATCATCAAAACATAGAGATATAACTAAGACACAATCTGTGTTCTTACAATCTCCCCCTTTTTGATGATGACAAAACATGAGAAATTTTGTTCAATAAAGAGTAAGAATTAGAAACTCCCCCTGAGATTAACAATCTCCCCCTGAAATAAATACTACAATAGAATAGAATGCTTCCCTTTCTGATTTAGTATATTTCAGATTCAGAGCCTGATGAAAGAGTTCAGAATCAAATCTTGATGCCATATACATATGACTTCCTTTAGTCAGAGCGTCTGGTTATCATCTTGCATGAATTCTCTTTCAGAATAAATGTATCAGAGTAAGATATCAGAGTTATCAGAGTTGATTGAATACTCAGATTTTCTTTAGAGGATCAGGTTCTGGTTGATACAGTCTCAGGGTAACTTCAATGAATTATGTCAGATATATCAATGTAATCTGAAAGACTTAAATTCAAAGTAAGTTAATAAAATGTCTGAATTTTAGTTTTAGTAATTGCTTATAGGTTGAACACTCAGTTTCTCTTTTTCTCCCCCTTTTTGTCATAATCAAAAAGATTTTCAAAGACATAAAGATATAGAAGAAAAGAATCATATAGGAGCAAAACAAGATATCATGCAATTAAAACAAACCAAAGTTCACAGTCAAACAGGCAGAGGCCAAAAACACATAACACAATAAAAGCAAACAGACAGCAAAAAGCAGTTCATGTGCAAAACAGCAAAGAAAACTAGGTCTGGCGAGAGGCAATAAGGGTCAGAAGCTCTGTCATCTTGGCAGCTGACTCTTCTTGCTTAGACATCCAGGTCTTGATTTCATCAGTTGTTTTCTCTTGCTTGATCATTCAGTCCTTTATATCCTTCACATCATTCACAAGTTCTGAAACCACAGATGAAGACGGAGCAGATGTAGTAGCAGCAGGGTTCCCTTCAGTTTGGTTTTCAACAGAAGCTTGTTCAACCATTTCAGATTCAGGAACTACTGGAGGAGCAGCTTCCAAAAGTAACACAGGAGGAGGAGGAGGCATGTTCATCAGCGTTACTTTGATTAACTCAGCAAATTTAGTCTTAGCAAGCTTAGAGCATTTTGCTCTAACTTTTAGGGCAGCTTTGTTAAACATCCAGATGAAGCGCTTCCAAGCAGTATTCGAAACATTGGGATCCAAACTAGACATGCATACAGCCTTAACACGATCATATTCAGAATCTAACTCCTTTTTGAAAATATCAAACATAGCATTAACACAAGATCCTAAATCTGACTGTTCAGTCTGTCCAGAGGAAAAAGGATTAGGGGTGTTAGCAGGAGTAGGTTCAGATGGTTGTGGTTGAGGTGTGGGTGATTGAGATGTGTGGATGTCAGATTGAGGGAGTTCAGATGATTGAGGAAAATTTTGATTCTCAGATGGATTAGTTTCAGGTGGTTGAGGAATGGTTTGATTTTCAGATGTTTGAGTGTCAGATGGTTGAGTTTCAGATGGTTGTTGATGAGATGGAGAGTTTGGTGGGGTATGAAACAAGGCAATGTTAAGATGTTTCTTCATAACACTCTCAGAGCGAGCTTGTTTGAGTGATTCTGAATCACAGTCAGATGAATCAGATGAATCAGAAGATTCATCTGAGTGAACAGATGTTGAAGAAATTACAATTGTTTGGTTGAGGGGTTGAATATCAAGAATATTGTCAGAAAGATTTGGATCTTCTGAGGGAATTGTTTGTTCAGAGTGTTCAGTTTGAACAGTCTCTGGTTAATTTTGTTCTGAAATAATTGTTTCTGGTTGGAGAGTCTCTAATTGGGGATTCTCTAGTTGTGACAAAGTTGGTTGTGGAGTTACTGTTGGAGAGTTTTCTGATTGAGTTGGTTCTGGTGGTGGAATTTCTGTTTGAATTGTTTGAGGTTGTGGTTCAGATGGAATTGGTGCAGGAGGTGATTGTAAATTTACTGGTTCAGATGATAGTGGTTCGGATGAGATATTGACAGACTGTTTGGATTTGGAAGTTCTTGGTATGAGGCTTGGAGAGAGTTGTGGTGAAGACAGGGGTGAATGAACAGTAAGAGTAGGATCAGATGCTAATACCTGTTGAATGGTGTCTCTGATCTCTTCCAGAGTAGCTTCTCTAGGACTGATTCTGGCCTTCTTTCCTTCTTTCTTCTTCTTTCTTGAAGCTTCAGGTGCTTTTCTCTTCTTCTGAACGGATCCTTCGCCAGCCTTCCTCTTACTGCGCCTTTCCTTCATCTGATTGGGCAATTCTTCTCCTGGCTTCTGAACGAGATTGGCAGGTAGAGGAATTCCTTCCTTTAGACATTCAGTAATGTACAGCCAGACAAATTCCTTTGGTTCATCTGCACTGAATAGTGGAAAGTCTTCCACAGGAATTCTTCTGCCTTGAACCTCTTCAGAGTTGATCTTCCTTAGTTGTCCTTTCAATTCTGAAATGATTTTCATCCTTTTCAGATTGAGTCCATTTATTTCAGAGCCAATGATGTAAGTCAGATCTTCTGTAATCTTCGCATCTGTCAGATGCTGTACCAGCTTGTTCTCAATAAGGATATCTGAAATCAACCTTCCCAGGGGTATCCACGTCCTAACTTTACCAGCTTTAGCTCTTACTTCCTCTCTGGTTTCTTTGACATGAGTTAGTAAATGACTGAAGATAAGATATGGTAGATCCACTTTGACATTTTTGCTAATGCAGTACATAAAATACAGATGTTCCGAACTCACATAGTCTGGTGAGTTGGATGGTTTTCTGTGAAAAAATGTACTCATAAAGATTTTTGCCCAGATCCTATAAATGGGTTTCAAATCTTTAACCTTACTTGACGGCAATCCAGCTATAGTAACTTCTTCATAAACCCTAGCCATATCAATGCGAGAAGAAGCAAGATTTGAAACTCCATCAGACTCAGTATAACTAAACAGTTGTCTGATCAGTTTTTCAGTAATGACTATCTCCACTCCAAGAACCGAGGAATGAATAAACTTGGGACCAGCGCTTGCATGAATCCAAAATTCCTTTACCAGTGATGGAAATACAGGACCCATTAGCCTTTCAAAATATTTTTCCCAACCTTAAGCTTTAATGGCAGAAATGAGGTCGAACCCATTTTCCTTTAAAGAGTCAAGATCAATGAAGCTTTCACAGAGCACCTCCAGATCAGCCACTGGAGTGAATAAGGTTCGTTCAGGTTCTTTGTACATAATAGTCTTGTTGGGTTTTGCAGCAGTGTTTGAAGTAGACGCCATTGAAGAAGAAAAGGATCGAGGTTTAGGTTTAGGGTTTTGGTAGAGATTGAAAAGAAAGCAGAAACGCATGAATGAAGAGAATGTGGAAAGTGTGAAAATAGTGTGATAGGTGATATATATAGATAACCAAAAAACAAGCATAGGGCACACAAAAGACACTTACGCACGTTTGGACAGCATTTAATGAAAAATAATCATTTCATATTAAATTTATGACAGCTGGGGGGAAAACCAAGAAAAGTGAGATTTTCAAAGCAATACCTCAAACGTCAATTCAGTTGAGCACTCCATCTTTTCAGATATTGAGTGACACGTGTTTGCTTTGTTGGCGCATCTGATGTCTCTCAAGAAATGAAACGTTTCCAACTTTCAGATCTTCTGAGCTTGTTAGTTCAGAGTTTCACACAAAAGGAAATAATTTAATAAATATAAATGAACGAATAGACAGATGAAATACTTCAGATTATTAAACATTTTGCATCTGAGAGGTTGCCTCTGAGAAATATTACTCTGGACACAAATCCAAACAACTATTTTTCAGAATGAACTTAAATCTATCTTCAGCAAGGGGTTTTGTGAAAATGTCAGCCCATTGATGATCTGTATCAACAAAAGCTAAATTAATTACACCCTTCTGAACATAGTCTCTGATGAAGTGATGTTTAATTTCTATATGTTTTGCCTTAGAATGCAAGATTGGATTTTTTGACAAACATATAACAGAAGTATTATCACAGAAGATAGAAAGATTACTCTCATAGATTTGATAATCTTCTAATTGACTCTTCATCCAGAGCATCTGAGTACAACATCCAGCAGCAGCAATGTATTCTGCCTCTGTAGTTGATAGTGCAATGGTAGGTTGCTTCTTGCTGTACCATGAGATCAGATGACTTCCAAGAAACTGACAGCTTCCAGAAGTGCTTTTACGTTCAACTCTGTCTCCAGCATAGTCAGCATCCCAGAATCCAACTAATGAAAATTCATCAGATCTTCTGTAACACAAACCCATGTTAGCAGTACCTTTCAGATACCTTAGAATCCTCTTAACAGCTGTTAAGTGTGATTCTCTAGGATCTGATTGGAATCTTGCACATAAGCAGACACTAAACAGAATATCTGGTCTAGAAGCAGTCAAGTATAGAAGAGATCCTATCATACCTCTGTAGAGTTTTTGATCTACCTTCTTACTTACCTCTTCCTTACCTAGAGTGCTTGTAGGATGCATTGGAGTCTTTGCCATTTTGCTATCAACCATGTTGAATTTCTTCAGAAGCTCTTTAACATATTTGGTTTGATGTATGTAGGTACACTCTGGAGTCTGATTGACTTGGATTCCCAAGAAGAATCTCAATTCTCCCATCATGCTCATTTCAAATTCTTCCTGCATACATTTAGCAAACTCCTTTCCAAGCGTAATATTTGTTGATCCAAAAATAATGTCATCTACATAAATTTGACAAATTAACAGATCTTTCCTAACAGTTTTACAGAATAAAGTTGTATCCACTTTTCCTCTAATAAAATTTTTCTTCAGAAGGAAGTTGCTCAACCTCTCATACCAAGCTCTGGGAGCTTGTTTTAATCCATAAAGGGATTTCTTTAATTTGAAAACATGATCTGGAAAGTTTTCACTTTCAAAACCAGGAGGTTGGTGGACATATACTTCTTCTTCTATAATACCATTAAGAAAAGCACTTTTAACATCCATCTGATACAGAGTGATGTTATTCTGTGCAGCAAATGAAATAAGAAGACGAATAGATTCTAACCTTGCCACTGGAGCATATGTCTCAGTGTAATCAATACCTTCTTGTTGACTATATCCTTGAGCAACCAACCTTGCCTTATTCCTTTCTACCTCTCCCTTTTCATTCAGCTTATTCCTGAAGACCCATTTTGTTCCAATGACATTGAATCCTTTAGGTCTAGGAACCAGATCCCAAACTTCATTTCTGGTGAATTGATTCAGCTCTTCTTGCATAGCTATAATCCATTCATTATCTTCCAGAGCCTCATCTACAGATGTTGGTTCTATCATTGACACTAAGCCAAATAAGGAAGATTCAGAGGTTCTGAGAAATGATCTTGTCCTTATAGGATCATCTTTCTTTCCAATTATCACATCTTCTGGATGAGAAGCTTTGATTCTGGAAGAAGATCCTCTGACAGTTGGTCTTTCAAAAATATGCAAGTTGTTTAGTTGGGAGGTCAAAGGTGTAGCATCTGGGGTTGCGTCAGATTCTTTGTTCTTTGCCTTTTCTGCCTCTGAGCCTTCAGAGTCTGTGAGAATCACTTCTCTATCTGCAGAACTTTCAAACTGCTTTGGCTTTTCAGAGCCAAGCTTATCATCAAATCTGACATGAATAGATTCTTCCACAATCTGTGTTTCAGTATTGAATACTCTGTAGCCTTTAGAGCGTTCAGAATAACCAAGCATGAAACACTTCTGTGCTTTGGAATCAAACTTGTTCAGATTATCTTTAGTATTAAGCATATAACAAATACATCCAAAAGGATGAAAATAAGCAATGTTAGGCTTTCTGTTTCTCCACAATTCATAGGGAGTCTTTTTCAGAAGAGGTCTTACAGACACTTTGTTCTGAATATAACAAGCTGTGTTAATTGCTTCTGCCCAGAAATATTTTGCCAGATTTGTCTCGTTGATCATGGTTCTGGCCATTTCTTGCAATGTTCTATTTTTCCTCTCTACAACTCCATTTTGTTGTGGAGTTCTAGGGCAGGAGAAATCATGTGCAATGCCTTTTTCAGAAAAATATTTTTCAAAATGTTTATTTTCAAATTCTCCACCATGATCACTTCTGACTTTAATAATTTTACAATCTTTTTCAGTCTGGACTTGATTGCAGAAGTCAAAGAACACAGAATGAGACTCATCCTTGTGTTTTAGAAACTTTACCCATGTCCATCTGCTGTAGTCATCTACAATGACTAACCCATACTTCTTGCCTCTGATGGATGCAGTTTTCACTGGTCCAAACAGATCAATGTGAAGTAATTCCAATGGTCTGGAGGTAGAAACAACATTTTTTGATTTAAAATGAGATTTTGAAAATTTACCTCTTTGACATGCTTCACACAGAGCGTCTGAGTTGAACTTCAACTTAGGAAGTCCTCTGACCAGATTGAGTTTATTAATCTGAGATATACGTCTCATATTAATATGCCCCAATCTTCTATGCCAGACCCATTGCTCATCATTCACAGATAAGAGGCATTTTACATTTTGAACTTTAAGTTCTGAAAGGTTAATTTTATAAATGTTGTGTTTCCTCTTTCCATTGAATAGGATAGAGCCATCCTTTTGACATACAGCTTTGCAACATTTTTTATTAAAGATTATATCATAACCATTGTCACTTAATTGACTTATGGACAATAGATTATGTTTCAATCCTTCAACTAACAGAACATTAGAAATAGAGGGTAGGTTGCCATTACCTATAGTTCCAGAGCCAATGATCTTTCCCTTCTGCTTCCCTCCAAATTTCACGTCCCCTCCAGATCTAAGTTCCAGACTTTGGAACATAGACCTTTCTCCCGTCATGTGTCGTGAGCATCCAGAGTCCAGGTACCATGATTGGTGTCCTGACTTTGCTGCTAAGGACATCTGCAACAGGGATTATTTTGTCTTTAGGTACCCAGATCTTCTTGGGTCCTTTAGGGTTAGTTGCCTTGTAGGTTTGTCTAAACTTTTGTTTTTCAACATAGTTTTTGTTTAGACTTGCCTTAGATCTAAACACATGAGTATTCTTTTCAGAGCTCGTGTGTTTAATATCATTTAAATGACCAAATTTAAAATTAGAGTATAAAGGAGTTATCTTAATGATCAGATCATCTACAGGTATTGGTCTTACATCTTTTTCAAGAGAAGAAGATTGAAATCCAATTCCCTTTCTTTTATTCCTACTAACTCCATAGATCATAGAAGCCATCTTGCTTCTGTCTATGCTTTTAGTGAGGAACCTCTGAAAACTAGAGTCATATTTTTCCAAAATATTTTCAGATGACTTAGCTTCAGAGTCAGATTCTTGTTGGGCAATTTCCAAATCATTTTTGATTTTTATATTTATTTCTCTCTGCTCAACAAGTTCTGTTTTCAGATTATCAATCTCAGATTCAAGATTGCTTTTTAGCTTCTTGTTTTTTAGTTTGATATTATTGTAGCTTTTCAAAACTTCAGATAACACCTTTATAAGTTCTTCTTTGGTAAGTTTAGACATTACCTCTTCAGCGTCAGAGTCGGAGTCTGACTCAGATTCAGATGATAATTCTTCATTCTGATCTTCTATTCCAGCCATTAATGCCATGTTGGCACACTCTTCTTCTGCTTCAGATTCAGATTCAGATTCATCTGAATCATCCCAAGTTGCCATAAGAACCTTCTTCTTTTTATCAAACTTTCTCTTGGGTTTCTCCTTGAGAAGTTTGGGGCAGTCATTTTTGTAGTGCCCAGGTTCCTTGCATTCATAGCATGTGACCTCTTTCTTTCCAGATCTTCTGTGTCCAGAAGATTCCTTCCTGTGGTCAGCTTTTCTGAAGTTGTTAAACTTCTTTCCCTTGTGCTTCCAGAGCTTGTTGATTCTTCTGGAAAGCATGGACAGTTCATCTTCTTCTTCAGAAGACGATTCTTCAGAACTTTCTTCTTTTACCTGCAAAGCTTTAACAGGTTTGTTAGATTTTAAAGCTATGGATTTACCTTTATCTTTCTTCTGGGGTTCATCTTCCTCCAGCTCTATTTCATGACTTCTCAAAGAACTGATAAGTTCTTCTAAAGAGATCTTGTTCAGATCTTTTGCCATCTTCAATGCAGTCACCATTGGTCTCCATCTGGTGGGAAGACTTCTGATGATCTTCTTGACATGATCTGACGTTGAGTAGCCCTTATCCAGAACTTTCAGACCAGCAGTAAGAATCTGAAATCTAGAAAACATAGTTTCTACATTTTCTGACTCTTCCATTTTAAATGCCTCATACTTCTGTATGAGCGCCAGCGCCTTGGTCTCTTTAACCTGAGAATTTCCCTCATGAGTCATTTTGAGTGACTCAAACATGTCATGAGCAGTATCTCTGTTTGTAATCTTCTCATACTCAGTATGAGAGATTGCATTAAGCAATATAGTTCTGGCTTTGTGGTGATTCTTGAAATCTCTTTTCTGTACTTCAGTCATTGATTTTCTATCAATCTTTTTGCCATCCTCATCAGTAGGATGTTTATATCCATCAATGACCATATCCCAAAGATCAGCATCATACCCAAGGAAAAAACTTTCTATTCTATCTTTCCAATAGTCAAATTTTTCCCCATCAAACATGGGTGGCTTGGTACTGATCCTATCTCCTTCATATTTGTTGTTGTAAGTTGATGTAGATGTATCCATATTGGCAACAAAACAGATATCAAAGTATCTTTCTCACTGGATCTTTAACTGACACGGTTAAGTGGAGCACACGCAGAACCGGAGCTCTGATGCCAACTGAAGGTGAGAAAATTACTTAGAAGGGGGGGGGGGGGTTGAATAAGTAAGACTAAAAATCAAAGATTAGAACACAGATATTTTTATCCTGGTTCGTTGAAAACAACTACTCCAGTCCACCCTCTCAAGAGTGATTTGCCTTTCTCTGTCAAGGACTTAATCCACTATTTAAATCAAACAGATTACAAATAGCAACACCTAAGAACAACTGTTCTTAGTCTTCTCAAGAGCAACTGATCCCAACTGGATCCTCTTAAGGAAAACCTTTTACAAACAATGTAAAACTTTTACAAGAGTAAGAATGCTTCTAATAAGCTGTTATCACAACTGTGATATTTCTCTTAAGTTAAGAACGAAGGTAAAGCAAAATAATATAATTAAGAGCTTTGAAAGATTTGCTTTGAGGAGTGATTTTTCTAGAGATTCGATACTGAAGAAGATGGAGTGGACTTGTTTATATAGGCACTAAGATCCAAGAAGTCTTGTTACGTTGAAGGCTGTGCAGAAAAGCCTGAAGCCTTTTGTCTTCACATTGGAGGCTGTGCTGAAACAAGCCTGATGCCTTTTGTCTTCACTTGCAGAAAACTTTCCTCAGAATGGAATGCACAGATAAAACCTTTTTGTCTGTGTCCTTGTGTCTAGCACAAAATAGGAAAGAGCTGTTGAGAAAAACCAACGTACATATTTAAATCTTCTTCAAAGTAAGTTCAGCTTTCAACATTAGAATCTGAATCTTCAGAGTCTCCAGAGTAGAGATCATCTGGATCTTCAGAGTCTTGAATATTCTTCAGATTGAGCTGAATCAGAGTATGTGCAGCTTGTGTGCTTGAGCGTGTAAATCTATCAGAGCAGAGTCTTCTATGCTTTAGAGGCTCCTGCTTCAGAATCTTCAAGAGACAGTAGTCAGATTCTTCTGGGAGCAGTGTTCAGATCTTCACTTAAGATGCTCTTGAACTTATGAAGCCTTTCATAATAACATTGTTCAGATCTTAATTTGCTTTCTTAAGATAATTTTCTTTAGTGCCTGTAGCAAACAGTCTAGAACACGTTTAGAGTATATAATTCTTGAATACAAAATTCATAAGTGTTATCATCAAAACATAGAGATATAACTAAGACACAATCTGTGTTCTTACATCAGGTTCCTTCTCCCTAACAAACTAGTTCCTTCATATTCAGATATTCCATACTCGGAGAATTCACTCACAGGAGAGTCTTCGAGTTTCAGCAATCGTTTTATGTATTCAACATGAACCGAATAATCTGAAACCGGATCTATTTTATTTCCAATACATAATAATATCTCAGTTTTGAATATCTGTGTGTGAGACCCAACCATGAAGTGCAGTTAGCGAAGATAAATCATTCATGTCAAAGATCATCACCCAAACGGTCATTTGATTGAACCCAAGAACATTGTCGACAGAAAACCCGTCACGAAGATGAGCCATCCAAATAACAACATCAGCAATATAGTATTTGGTGTTAATAGTCCAGTCATGAATGTTTACTTCAGAAGCCGAATCAAATGCATCAACAAATAACAATCGGGAAAGGAGGGTGCGCTTTTTTTGTTGTGTTTTGATGGGTCTTGAAGATTTGGAGAGTTAGAAGATGTTCCAAAAATGGGTTTGGATAAGGAAAGATTCGGCGAGAGGGAGAACGATGAAGATGGTGGCCGGTTTTCTAGGTTGGAGATTTGAAGAAGAAAATGGGATTTTGCGATGAAGATGGGTTTGTGAGCTTTTCGTGGGTTTTCCGATTATTCGTCGGCGAAAGGAGTGTTTGAAGGATGGATGGAAGAAGGGGAGGAAGTTTGTGTTTTCTGTATGGATTGAAGAAGATGAATAGTAGCTGGAAGAAGAGGGTGTTAGGCTTTCGACGACGGATTTTGAGAAGAAGATGATGAATCATGACAAAGGAAGGGGGGCGTTGTTGTACCTTAAAATTTGACCAACCCTTTTCTTATACTTTGTGTCGCAACTGCGAAAAACACCCGGCGGAAAACAGAAGAGTCGCCACCTTTCGTTATTTATCCCAAAGAGAGGGAAAGGAAACGATCAGAAAACCTAACGAAAAAGGGAAAAGACGAGGTCATCACAACCAAGTCCTGGGTTCGGGAGCCGGTTACGCAAGGGGAATGTATTAGCACCCCTCACGTCTGTCGTACTCGACGGGATCCACACTTGTTGTCTATCTAAGGGTATGTTTAAACTATCTACGCTACAGGCTTGCAGGACAAAAAGAAAAGAAAAGAGACTCGGAAGAGCATCGCCGCTCTGTGCCTACGTATTCCCTCGTGCAATGGGAAAGTCAGAGTCAGCGTAGTTCGGCTAACTACGGGAGAAAGGAGGGAAAGGTTGCTCGCCAAGACATCGCGTAGTTCGAGCTGACACGAAACCATAGGTTGATTAAGTGTTTTAAACCGAGTAAAGTTAAACCCCTGTTCCAGCAGTTAGAAACAAAGCCTGTTTGCGGTAGAACCGAAGCTTAACAACACTCTTTTCTGAAAAAAGGATTCCGATTAATCCAGAAGGAAAAAGGTTTGAATTTTGTTTTGTGTTTTTTAGTGAAGTGAATTAATTCGGTTTGTGATTCACGTTGCACTAAAGACTATGACATGGAGGCGAATGCGTCATGTATCGCCCCCAAACGGGACGTACACTAAACACTCTAAATAAGCGAGAGGAGACCCCTCACTCATCATTCCCCATGTAGCTTAAGGCTCGTAGCACGCAACGTTCATCGCATTTATTAGATGAGTTAGAATTGTGTTGAGATGATAAAGAGAGACGCACAGAAGATCTAAGGGAAACTCGGCCCTAACATTGTCATGCAAAGTGGTCGTAGAGTTTGGATGAAAAGGGGAAACATCTACCCTAATGTTAGCATGCTTGGATTGAACACCTAATGTCTCTCCTACCCCATCCTAAATGGAGGGACTAGGAATCCTATGGGGATCATGGCAACGAAAGCACAAGAAGAACAAACAAAGGATCAATCACAAGTAGAAGATGCAAACATGAAGAAAAACATTCAAAGAGGGAGGAACAAAGTGTGGGGCAGCAGCCGCCACATGCACATCTCAACCCCTTTGGAGCAAACAAAGATGCAAAACACAAGATGAAATGCACATGAAAAGATGCAAGCAAACATGAACATGCAAATGCAAAAAGAAAATGAGCGGATGAGATGTAACGAGAGAAGACAATCCTCTACAACCCTCGACCATCAATCATCGAAGAAAATGGGAGGAAAAGAAGTGTGGGGCAAAAACCGCCACAAGCGCATCTCGACCATAGCTCTTCGCTCAAGTAAACAAGGATGAACATCACATTAAACAACATATACAAATATGCATTCAAGTGGAAATCGAACAAAACGAGTCGACAAAATCATGGTTAAACGATCAAGAATAGCGACATATATACCAGATATCACACTCCTAATGCATCACACTGGTCTATGATGATTCGAAGTGGAACGGTATGCAAAAACACCTTGAAAAATAGCAAAACAGACCCACTGTTATAGTGTTAATCGGTTAACCCCTGGGGTTAATTGGTTAACACCTTAAAAAGTTTGGGAAATCTGGAATTTTGAACAGGTTAATCGGTTAACCCTATGCGTTAACCGATTAACACTGTTAACTTTTGAAAAATTTGAAAGTTTGAAATGGTTAATCGGTTAACCATATGCGTTAACCGATTAACACTGTAACAGAGGCCAAAAACAGCAGCAGAAAAGCACTTTCAGCACAAAATCAATTAATCAAATGATCCAAAAGATCAGCTTATCAAATAAGCACGAAATTACACCTGCAAACAGAAAACCAATAGACATGCAAACATGTTTACACAGCACAATCACAATTCAAATCCACCAAAATTCAATCGAATATGAAAATCATCATGAAAATGAAAATAAGCTTAAAAATGCTATGGATCTAAATTTCCAACCTTCGAAGCGGAGATTTGCTTCGGTTAGTGTTGATCTTGCTGTAATTGAGTAGATCAAATGCTAGAAATCCGAAAAACTTCAAGATCCAAGCCAATTGTTGTTGTATGAATGAAGATCCACCAAATTTGAGTCAAAATGCTTCAAATAATCACTTCTAGATCCAACTCCAGATTCAGATCCAAGCTTGCACAAAAATTGAAGAAGGAAATTGATTCAATGATGATGATGAAAAGAGGTTTTAGCTCAAGAATTCATTGATTCCAATGAAGAATCAACGAATTCAATGAAAAATACTTTGGGTGAAGGTTTTGGAATTGGAAAGTTGAGAGAGTTTGAGAGAATTGAGATCAATTATGAAAAATGAATGTGAGAAATGGAAATTGGCTCCCTTTGGTTTGGAGTTAATCACTTAAATACCATCTAGGTTCGGATCCCAAAGCAAGGTTTGGAAATTGGTTTGTGAATTGTGGTTTGGCACTAGGAATGGTTTTTTTTGGAGGGAAATAAAATTATGAAATGATTCTAGATCCTTCCTAAGTGACAAATTTGAATTTAAGTGATCAAAATTGGACCCCAAATGGCTCTGCATTGAAAAATCACGTATAGAGGCAAAAATCACATTGGTTAACCGGTTAACCATATGCGTTAACCGACTAACACCTTTAAAATTTCAAATCTGGCCTAATTTTCCTTTGGTTAATCGATTAACCATATAGGTTAACCGATTAACACCTTCAAAAATTTGAATTTGGCGCCTTTTGGAGGGAAATCCGTCCATTTGCCCTGCTTTGACTATCTGGAGCTCTGTTTAGCTTCTGAATCCCGTTCTTGAGTGTTATCACTGTAAAAACGCCTGACATGAGCCTGAATGTCGCTTTCTGAACTGTTGCTCTCCTACAAAATAAAAATAAAATCGGCCGCCTGACCGCTAGGCAAAATAAATGTCCAAGCCTCTGATGCTCGTTGTTCGTTGTTCAATCCTTGCGCTGAAATGAACCTAAGCCACAGGAATACATCGATCTCATGCCTCGAGAACAAATGCTATGATATGCAAAAATGCAAAATGCAAATAAACAAAAGCCAGTTACGGTTAAAACGAGAAGGCAAATTTTGGGGTGCTACACTTGGCTTATGTTTCATTTCATTTTTTTAGCATTTGCATCTGCATAGTATTGGCCTTAACAGGGGATCAAGAAAGGTGTGACATTCAAGAGAAGAGTCTCATTTGATCTCAAGCTCAAGCAAGAGTGTTTATTCAGGTCATCATGTGAATGCCATCATCATGGAAGGTTCAAAGTTCCTTGAAAGGAGAAATTGATGTGTGTTGTTTGTCTCCTATCTTGGGGGTCAACAGAGGATCATCAAGGGTTCATAAGATCTTTGTTTTGGATAAGAGGTTTTTGAGAAGCTCATTGAGTTCTTTGAAAGTCATTGTGGAGCTTTCCTAGGCTTTTATTTCATCTGCAAGAGGTCAGAGTCAAAGGATGTGAATCAAGGGTTTCATTTGGTCAACTCAAGGTCAACTATGGACTTGTGAGAGTTTAAGACTTGGTTCTAGGTCATTGAGGCTATGGGAAGTTATATTGAGACATTTAGGAGGTCATTCCAAGTTCAAATCAAGAAGAATCAAGAGTTCAAGAGGTTACTAAATTAGGGTTTCAGAGGATCTTAGTGTAAAATCCCCTTCTTTAGTGCCTAACTTCAAGGACAGTTTACCATATGATACAAGTTCAATTTCATTTTCATGAAAACATGAAACTTGTAGGGCATGTTCTTAGCTTTAGTTTAAGTACTAGAACTCATTAATTGAGTGTGTATAACTCAAGTTATGATGCCAACAAGTTAGAGGTCTCAGATGAACTTATTTTTGGTCAACCAAATGTCAACTCACTTCCAAGGCATTTTTAACCTAGAATCAAGTTTCTCCTCTACTTCAAATGAACATGAAAGTTGTTACTTATGACCTTAGCTTTACAAAAAGTCCTATAAGTCATTGATATGATTTATAGAGCTCAAGTTATAGGCCTTACAAGGCAATGGTATTTTGGGAAAGTTTCATTATGGGTCATTTGTTACATAAGTCATTTTCATGAACTTGTGTACCTCAAATGAACTTCCAACCAACATGAAAGTTGTTCATAAAGACCTCATTTACATTATAAAACTCAAGGATCATTTTAATCATGGATGTATATGAACATGTGGGGAGATTTTCAAGTGTAATATGAACTTTTAAGCATGGTTTGAATTTGGCTTGTTATAGGTCTTAATTTTCACTCATTTTGATTCAATTCATACCAAGGCAAGATCATGAGAAGATTACCACATTTGAATGGGTGCGTGGAAACATAGACAATTTCAAGTTTCTTCATCAAAAAGTTTCCATTCAAGTCTCACAATGTGTACGAAATGAAAAGCCCAAACCAATTCCATTGTAAAATTGATCCCACATGCTGCAGATTAGGGTGATATTCATGAGTGAAGCAAAGCAAATCACGTGTGCATGAGCAACTTACGTTTTTGGGCAAAATTTCAAATCTCTAAATTAAGGCTTCATGGGCCTTCAAAACCAATTCAAATCCATCATATATAAACTCTGAGCTTGCCCTAGAAGCTTAGAATGCGCAATTGAAGCTGGAGAGAGAATAATCAGATTCAAATATCTCAAGCATTTTTCAAATACGAATTCCATTATTCTCTGCAAATTAACTTCAATTGAGGCCTGATTCTTCTTCCTTGGAGCATTTGGAGTGGAATTGAAGCAAATAAGTGAAGGTTGCACGCATCTGAAGAGACAACGGAGCTACTCTGTTCAGTAAGTTTACATCTCTCATTCTAGACGATGATTTAGGCTCATACTGGCTGCATCTGAAGCCCTACGCTGAGTAGGCCATGTTTGATACATTGTTGTTCATGTTTGATGGAGTTTTTAGTTGTGTATCTCAAACTTCAAGCCTTAGATTCTCTCATTTTGTGAACCTTTTTAATGTTTGAATGTTGGATTTGGAACCCTTGCAAGCTCAACTTTCGTTTGGTACCATTTTTGTGGCTGTTGGTGGTGGTTTTTTACCTGACCTCCGATGAGCTCACCGGAGAAGACGACCGGAGCCCTAGCTCCGGTGTCTAGTTATTTTCCAGTCAGATCTAATGTGGATCTGTGTTGAATCTTTGATTGCATGCATGTTGGCCTCTTATTTGCTTGACCATGTCCATGTGGCTTGTTGACTGCATGTCCGTTTAATGAAACAGAGCGTTTTGGTGAGTAAACTAAGTCTGGGTGGATTGGGCTTGAATTGATATTTGCCCCCCCTCATTTGGAGCCCAATACGCTTTCAACTGTTTTCCTTTGTTTTCTGTTTTGCTATTTCACCTACCTTGCATTTCCATTTTATTTTATTTCATATTATTTTCTGTTTTGGTTTTTAATTATTAAAAATAGCTCCATTGGTCAGGAAATTCCATAAAAAAATATTTTCCTTCATTTCAAAGCTTTATTTAATTTTTCGTGATTTTTAATTCTGATTTTATTTTTGTTTCCATTTTTATTTTAATTTTACAAGTTGAGGTGTTTTTAATGTTGTCTTTGGTTGATCACATATAATTGAACCCTCAATTCAAATCTCCAATGAGCATGGCTTCTCCCTCACCTAGGTAAAGGATTGAGGCACTCTTGAGGATGATTTTGGTTAATGGTTGATCATTTTTGTTTGACTTTGAGTTGGCTTTGTTTGACCCTTGATATTAATTCAATAAGGTGGGGCACCCTAGTTGATCAAATCATTTGGTGATGCCTTGAATTGAATTTGGTTTTTAAACTTTGGCCTCTGTTTGCCAACATGCTTGGTTGATTTGTATATTTTATTTGAGATTTATTGGACTATTCTTCTATTTTTTGTGAACCTTGCAAGTCAAGTCACCCTAGATGAAGTTCATCCAAACTAGTTGACCTAGTTTCATTGGGAAGTGACTTTGATGGATCCCATGAGCACCTTATGAGCTTTGATTCTCATTCATAACATGATTATGGTGCTGGTTTTGCATTTATAGGTCATACACTTGTGTAGTTTGTGTTACAATTTTCGCTCGCGCGAAAATAAGGTGCCGGCACAACAGAAGAGTCGCCACCTTTCGTTATTTATCCCTCAGAGCGGGAAAGGAAACGATCGGAAAAAATTGACGAAAAAGGGTAAGACAAGGCCATCGCAACCATTGTCTGGGTTCGGGAGTCGGTTACGCAAGGGGAAGGTATTAGCACCCCTCACGTCCGTCGTACTCGACGAGATCCACGCTTGTTAGTTTACTTGGGTGGGTTGGTTTTATTCTATCTACCTATCAAGGCTGGCTGAAAAAGAAAAGAAAGATGACTCAGCAAAGCGTCGCACTTTATGCCTACGTATTCTCATCAGAGAATGAGAAATCAGAGTCAACGTAGTTCGGCCTACGAAGGATTATGGGGGAAGGTAGCTCGCCAAGACTTCGCCATCTTGTGCCTACGTACTCTCAACAGGCATGAGAGATCAGAGCTCACGTAGTTCGGGAAACTACGGTTTATTTCCTGTTTCGAAAGAAGTGTTTTTTATTATGTTTGCGATTTCAACCGCACTAGAGACTATGACCTGAGAGTGAATGCGTCGCATGTCACCCAAAGGGTACCATACTAAACATCCAGACTGTGGAAAAGGAACTCTCCCACAATCCTTTCTTAGATAGCTTAAGGCTCGTAACGTACGAAGGAAATCATTCATGATTACTATATCTTAAACTGCTTTGAGATGAGAAGAGAACAGGCCCAACTAGGAGGGAGACTATCAAGTCCTACTGTTATCATGCCATGGATTCATCCTATGGTTGAGGTTTGAACAGGGAACTCCTAGATGTTGTCATGCATAGGTTTCAACCTAAAAGTCTATCATCAAATCCTTATCAAAGGAAGTGAGAGTCCTAAGGGATCATGTCAATGATACACCAAAACAGACGAAGCATCAGCTTAACAGTAAAATGCATGCAATGCAAGTGAGGGAGGAAATGTGTGTGGGGCTTCAGCCTCCACAAGCTCGTCTCGACCTCAAGCCAGTCATGAAATAACAGTAATCATACTGAAAAATAAACAACATGCTACCAACCAATAAACAGTAAACTGCAGTCATACAGATAAAAGAAATGAAATACCATCCATGATTGAGAAAGAAATTATCTACATCTAATCTCTCCCTAATCCTATCCCTAAAACAAAACCCTAATCAAATCTCTAAGCAAAGCCCTAAAGCAAAACCCTACACAAGAGAAATCAATCCCAGTCTTCAAGCTTCAAAACAAGCTTACCAAAGAAAGGGAGCTAAGTAGGCAGACTCATAGTGCCCTCCTCAGGAAAGCACTAGGAGGCTTATACTCAGGAATCATATCCCATGTGGCTCAACAACTGTGATCGGTTTACGTTCCTCCTCAGGAGAAACTAAACTCACACGAAGGCTCCAACGTCATTGGATACTTGGGAAATCCTACATGAACTAAGGGAACTAAGTGAACAGACCCATAGTGCCTTCCTCAGGAAAGTACTAGGGGGCTTCCACTTAGGAATCATATCCCATGTGGCTCAACAACTGTGATAGGTTTACATTCCTCCTCAGGAGAAACTAAACTCATATGAAGGCTCCAACATCATTGGATACTTAGGAAATCCTACAAGAACTAGAGGAACTAAGTGAACAGACCCATAGTGCCTTCCTCAGGAAAGTACTAGGGGGCTTCCGCTTAGGAATCATATCCCATGTGGCTCAACAACTGTGATAGGTTTACATTCCTCCTCAGGAGAAACTAAACTCACATGAAGGCTCCGACATCATTGGATACTTGAGAAAGAGGTGAGAAGAAAGAATGAAAGACATCCATAGTTCCTTCCTCAGGAAAGTACCATGAACTTCCCTCAAACTCCAGGGTCTCAAACCTCACAGAAAGAGAGCAAGCTCCTAGACTAGGACCTCAATCCATGCATCCTTGCAAGCTCTAATCTCTCAACCTCTGGGTCTTGATCTTCAATCTTCTCCTTCATCATGCTCCTTCAACAAGGTCCTCAAAACAAACCAAGCCCCACAACAATTCCCCAAAGATGACCCCAAAGATAGACAATCAACACAAAACATGCCACACAAACAGTCATTCAATTCAAAAATACACTAAAAATAGTATATAGTTCTATTAAATCCTAAGATAAATGCTAGGGGACCCTACATAACTACCCTTAAGCCCCATATATTGCCCATACACTAATTTGGCCTATAAAACCCAAAACAAAATTGTTCAAATTCAACTATGCTTCATAAAACCCTAATTTGGTTATGCTAATGCTAGCCTAAACAAACTAATCAAATTTTAACCTAAAAATCATGAAATAAATCCAGAGGGAACTAAGGCTCAATATCTAATCATATTAAAAAGAATGGCTCAAAATGCCTAAGGGAAGACCCTAATACAGATTCTACAAAATCAAGTACAAGATTAATCCTATTTAAAAGCTATTTAAATGAAAAAATGCTAAAAAATATCTAACTAAAAATAAAATCCCATTTTTATTTTTATCATTTTTCTACACATTTTAATGAGTCTAAAGAAAAAACAAGAATCAAAAAATGTTCACTTTCTGTTTTTATATGAATTTATTAAAATGCTAAAAATATAAGAGAAAATAAAATAAAAGAATTGAATAAAATTGGGATGGGGGTGCAACAATGAATTTGCCCAGTTCATTTGCCTTGATGGGCCAGGAAGGGGTGGTGCAGATAGTAAGCGTGTCTGGGCCCATTTGCATTCAGAAATTAAATCAAAAATTAAAAGAAAAAGATTAAACGCGCGGTGCCAAAAGTAAAGGATTCCAGCTCAATATTGGTTTGGGCCGTGTGAGGGGGTGTCATTAGCATTACGCGTTAAGCCCATGATTGCGTTTTAAATGAAACTCATCGTTTCATACGTTCTCAGCCTCCCTCCAAATCTCAACTTTGAATCTGGCACGTTGGATCAAGGGTTCAAGTCAAAAGTCTTCGTACCATCTAACGGCTATGGGGTCATCGTCTACCTTAGACCTAGGGTTTACATGAAAACCAGGATTCGTGCCATGATCTTCCCTCCCTCTGTTCTCCCTCTTCTCTCCATGAAATCCCATGATATAAAAAGCAAAACTACTCTACATTCTTCCCTGAACACGACTGTGCCAATATTTCTCATTGAAACACCCTAGAACGCACAAACCGATAGCAAGAACTCCAAGGTTCATGAGATTTTCACTGTGATGCACCTTGCTAATTCTTGAATCTTTCTATACTAGAATGTTCTTCATGTTGCACTGGTTTCATTAAGCTATCACATGTTGATTAATACTCACTACACAGCCCAATCTTGGTCTTGAAAGAAACTGCACCCTGCCATTGAACCTCATGTAATCCTCTCTAACTCTCAGAAATCAATCACCAATGGTCTCTAATCATGCTTATCCTAACCATTTCACCTAATGCTGCATAAATAAAGAGTTTCGAAAGCTTTTGCAAACCTGAAAATTGATGATGGCAAGTGTAGTTACTCTTCAATCCAATGCTTGAAACTTGCCAAGAATGATCTTTAATGGATGATAATCTTTCTGTTTGCAAGATCTTGGATGGACAGTGCTTGGATCGTGAGTTTGGATCCAATTTGCTTTCTTTGCAATTTTGAAGCCACACCTTCAAACCTTCATCAATGGCCACTCAAATCTGTATGCACGTGTTCAGTATGATCCAGAGAATGGATTTGTGGAGAAGGATGAAATGGAGATGAAGAAGAAAGTGAAGTTTGATATTGAATTGCAAAAATGGAAGAAATGGTATCTCACTCTCTCTTTTGCACTAACACTCACTAATCACCACCAACAATCACCAACCCTGACCCCATGGACTTTGCAACCAATATATAAACCAATTTAGAAGCCCCTAGAACCTTCTAGTATGAAGTGGAAGAATGTGGAAATTCTCATGTGATGACATATTGAACCATCTCATATCATGCTTGCAGCCCTTCAAATTTGTGTTAAAATCTCCTTTCATGAGATATTGAGGTGGTATGAATGAAGAACAAACCAATTCCTTGCCTTTGGTGAAGTCTTACAATGTTGCCTTATTATGCAAGTAAGAATATTACAAAGCAAGTCCCATTTTTAGACCTCAATTCAAAAATGTGCCTAAACCATTGTTTCCAAAATGTTGTTTGGATTAAAAATGACATATTATATGACCTATTTTGGATTTGTAGATCTCTCAAACCATTTTCCAATTTGGACTTATTTAACTTATATGCCATTTTTAGGTCATTTTCACCCATTCTTGTCAATTCTTTCTACGAGCATTTACAACAACTCATGACCACTTTTATAGGCTTAAAATGCCATTTTGAAGAACTTTTATGTTTTGAGTTTTTTCATTTGAGGCTTGGAAGTAGGAGATATGGCCCTTGCTTGAAATGACCTATAACTTCCAAATGACCAAAATACCCTTTGCTTGCCAAAGTCATAAGTTGAGTTCTACAAATCCTATCAAGGACTTATAGTACTCTATAGAACGCTAAGAAGATGCTCTTCAACATTCATATTGACCAAGAGATCATAGGAATCATCCTACTAGGGCAAAAGGTGTCTGCAAGTTGGGTGACTTTCAAGGACCCAGATTCACACACCCCAGATGACCTGTAATTTGTCAAAACCATAACTTGAGCTCTGCAAATCCTATCAAGGACTTCTACCACTCAAATTAAAGCTAAGAACAAGCTCTACAACATTCATTTTGTGGGGAAGATGAGATAACAATAACATATTGAGCTAAAACTACCTGGAAGATAAGGATCAAACTATGGGATATTACACTGACAATCCTTAGAAACCCTAGCTTGAAACTCCTCAAACTCCTCAATCATGATGAGTTAACCTTGGAATCATCCTTATAACATCTCAATGCATCAATCCATGATCACATGGCTCTTGGATTAGGTCTCAAACCTCTCCAAATCATCAGTTGACCTAGGGTTGACCCAGTCGAACCTTAACTGCACCACTCATGGCTGACTCTTCTGAATTCTTGCATAATGACCTCTCTGGGCTTCATGATGGCTTTCAAGACATCTCATAAACTTTATCAAAGCATCAAGTTCACTCTCATAGTCTCAGAATCATCTGAGGAGCTCCCACAACTCTCAAGTTATGAGACACACAACCTTGGTTTCAACCAATTTCTCTGAGGATCTCTTGAAATTTCTGATGAAGGTCTCAACCTTCAAACACTTGATGGATAAATAATTATTGGTCAAATTTTGGGGTGCAACAACAATTCACTTTAAAATTAGGGCATTCCACTTGGTTTTAAGTGTTGATGATGAATGGAACTTTGGTTCCTTCTCTTGCTTTGACTTGTAGCATGCTTTTTATTTGTTTCCATTTTGGTTTTAGCGTCTTCTTCTTGTGTTTTTTCTTCTGTCCTTTGGCTTTTGATACTCATTCAAAGCAATTTGGTATCCTTTGTTCATACTTTGAGTTTGCTTTGAATGAGGGATCATTTTGAGCACTTGCTTGCTCCTTTCTTTTACATGATCAATGTGGTTCTTGGTTGAGATATCTCTCATGTTGCTTGCTGCCCAAGCCTACTCTCCCATATCCATTTTGATCATGGCTTCTCCCTTTGGCTTTGTTGTTTATGTTTTGGTTTTAGTGATTGATGTTTGAATGGTTGTAGGAGTTGTAGCTTCTCACATTTCATCTCACTTTTTCTTTGACTTGCTCAAGTCATTTTGCTTCATCTTTTGTTTGTGTTGCATCATTTGAGTCTTGCATATCATGTTTACTTTGTCCTTGACTTGTTTAAGTCAATTTCTTCTTTTTCTTTCATTTCATTTGTGATTTATTTATCTTGTGTTTTCTTGGTTCTTTTGTCATGATCCCTTAGGATTCCTAGTCCCTCCGTTTAGGATGGGAGTAGGAGAGATATTAAGTGTTCAATCCAAGAATGATAACATTAGCATAGTCTTTTCCCCTCTCACTCTCAATCTTAGGAGCACATTTCATGATAACATTAAGGTTGTTTAGTTTCCCCTTAGAGTTTGTGTCTTCTCTTCTCATCTCAAAACTTCTTCAAAACATCTAATAAAGGATAATAAGTGTTGTACGCTACGAGCCTTAAGTACTTGGGGAATGATAGTTGGGGGGATTCCTCTGAACTGTCTAGAGTGTTTAGCGTATGCCCTTTGGGCGATATGCGACGCATTCGCTCTTAAGTCATAGTCTTTAGTGCCACATGAATTACAAATCTAATTCAATTAACTTCTTCATAAAAAACACAAAACAAAACATCAAATCTTTTTATCCTTCGGGATTAATTGAAAATCATTTTCAGAAAGAGTGTGTTAAGTCTTGGTTCTACCGCAAACAGGTAACGCCTAAGTCTCCAATGGTCGAGCAACAATACACCTAACTGCTAGAACGAAGGTTTAACCCTACTCAGCTAAAACACTTGAACCAATTTGTGGCGTGTTAGCCCGAACTACGTTTACTATAATTTCTCATACCAGACAAGGATACGTAGGCACAAGACGGTGATGTCTTGGCGAGCAACCTTCCCCACCCTTCACCCGTAGTTTTCCGAACTACGTTGACTCTGACTTTCCCATTACACGAGGGAGTATGTAAGCATAGAGCGGCGATGTTCTATCGATTCTCTTTTCTTTTCTTTTGTCCCTGTGGTCAGCCTTTTAGATTAAGACCCTTTTAGATAGACAACAAGTGTGGATCCCGTTGAGTACAACGGACATGAGGGGTGCTCATACCTTCTGCTTGCGTAACCTACTCCCGAACCCAAGATTTGGTTGCGATGACCAGTCTTTTCCCTTTTCCACAGGTTTTCTTTGATCGTTTCCTTTCCCTTTCTCTGGGATAAATAACGAGCAGTGGCGACTCTTCTGTCTTTGTCGGCCCCTCTTTCGGAGCAATGCGACAGCTGAAGACTCTGTTGAGGACTAAATTTCCCATCCCCTATGCGAGTCAATCTTAGCTCTTGTGTGCTTTATTTTTGGGTGTGTATATATGTGCATCTGTGTTGTATCTGTATTTTATCGCCTTTGCATTTTATTTTTAGCATTGTTATCTATCATTGTTGTTGTGTTGTCGGGTGGGAATGTTCCATTGTACAGTTGAAAGGGGAAAGTAGTGATGAACCTGTATGTTTGGCATGAACTAGTTCTCACGAAATTCGCGCTCAAACAATATTCTCTTTGATGACTACCTTTCCATTCTGTTTCGGACAGTTGAAAGGATGTTGGATCTGAGGATTGTTGACTCTGGGGACCGATCATTTGGAAGTCAGCTAAGTGAGGCTTCCAGAAATGTTGAATGTATCATTGTTTCTCGAAAGTCTATGACGCTGATGACCGCATAGGATGCTAGACCTTATCATAGATAGGTTCATACCTGTGAGCAGGGAGGGTTATGCAGGAAAGCTTGACCTTCAACCTACATGGTTTTCTCGTCAGTGTGAACTTTTGATCCTTGATATTGTGGGTTCCTTATGTCAGTGTTGTGTTCTAGCCAGAGCGAAGCGCTGGTTCATCTCAGTCAACAGCGCATCAATCTTGATCCCCTATTGCATTTTCATTTTCACATTGACATGTATTTATGTTTCAGGTGCATATTCTCCTCTTGATTCTAGTAAACCAATTCCCTGCTGGCATGGAGAGTCATTTGAAGAAGACATTTATTTATAAGTTTCCAACACCAGATATAGGTTCTCTACTCAGTTTGATTTCTGCTGCTGATCGCAGTGTGATGGAAGATTTCAAGAAAGAGTATGGGAAGCTTCTGGGTTGTGTCTGCAAAGCTTCAGTGTTTGAGTTAGGAGGTATTCACACCTTGCTTCAGTTCTATGACCCTTAGCTGAGATATTTCACTTTCCCTGGGTATGTATTGATGCCTACTCTGGAGGAGTTTGCCATGTTGGGAGTTCCTATTTTGGATCAGATGCCTTTCTATCATACTAAAACTGAGCCTAATTTGACTAAGCATGCTAATGCTCTTCATCTAGAAGCTTCTGAGGTAGAAGGAAAGTTGGTTCAAAGGAATGGAATGTCTGGTTTCTCATTGCCTTTCTTGGTTGGTAGAGCTCAACATTTTGCAAAATATGGATGTTGGATTGTCTTTAATGCTATCTTGGCTCTGTGCATGTATGGCATAATTCTGTTCCCAAACATTCCAGACTTTGTGGACTTGGATGCATTCCATATCTTTGTCTCGAAGAATCCTGTGCCTATGCTCTTGGGAGATGTGTATCACTCTGTGCATTACAAGAATGAGAATAAGAGGGGAAAGAATGTCCCTTGTTGTGTCCCTCTTTTGTATAGATGATTTATGAGTCATCTTCCTAAGTCTGGTCCGTTTGTAGACATCTCAAACACCGCTGATTGGTTAGAGAGGCTTATGGGGTTAACTTTTGAGGACATTGTATGGTTTAACCGAGACTTCTTGGGTGTGGAGATAATCTTTAGCTGTGGTGGTTTCCAAATGTCCCTTTGATTGGAAGAAAGGGTGGTATTAACTACAATTCATCTCTTGCAGTGAGGCAATTTGGTTATGCTCTAAGGGAACCTCCGAAAGAAGAGGAAATACAGGAATCTCTGTATTTCACCAGTTTGATTGACAGTGATACCCTGATCAGATTAGAGAAGGCTTGGAGTAAAATTCATCATAGGGGGAAATCTTGTTTGGGAAAGAGCAATAGCAGAGCTTATGAGCCTTATGTGGTTTGAATTCAGGAAAGAATTGAGAGATTGTCGTTACCATTTCCAGCTCGAGAACCTTTGTATCCCCGAATGATTGAAGAACCAACAACAGTTAATATTCAGAGATATAATCAATTATGGCCTGAAAAAGAGGAATTACGCAAGGTAAACGAGGAATTAGAAAAGGAAATTATGCAACTCAGAAGTGAAAAGAGTCAAGCTACCTACTCATCTAAGAAGCAGACAGAGCTGGTGAACAAGATGGGAAGAGAACTAACAGAGGAGATTCGCGCCCGAGAACGAGTGGGCCGAGACTTGAAGAGTGCTAGTGATATCCTCAAAGATAAGAAGAAGGAGCTAGAAAGATCACATCTAAAGATATCCAAATTCAATGCTCAATGGAGCGCTATTATGACTAACAACAAAGAACGAGAAGATGGACTGCGGAAACAAATTGTCAGGTTGAAAGCTCAACTCCGGGTGAAGGAAGAGAGAGATATAGTTGAATCCTCATGCCGATGTGAATGTGACCGCAAGTTGAATGAAGCTCTTGCAACGTTGGAAGAGTATAGATTACGAGCGGATCTGAAGAGGCCTAAGCTTGAAGAAGCATTTGGGGCAGGAGCCTGGGAAGATTACGCTCAGGGCTTGCAGGATACTATTAGCAGGAGGGATTTTCTCATCCAGGGGTTGATTGCTACGCCATACCATCCTGATACTAAGGAGATACTAGAGGAGTTCCATATTTGTTGTCATATTTGACGTATTTTCTCCTTTAGAATTTGTTGTTATGTTGTATCTCGACCATCACCAGGTTTGCTGGATGGGGTTGTGTTTGATTCCGTTGTAGTTCCTCAGTGACATGATGTGTATTGAATCTGGTTCCCATTTTATTTATGAGAAGATTGTATGACCTTATCTGTTGGTTCTCCATTATCTTGTTATTCTCAGGGAACTAGAATCAAGGGGAAAATTTCCCTAAAAGCATATTTGCATGTCTGCATACTGCATCATTTCTCATTCTGCATCGCAGGTGTTCCAGGTTCCGTTAACCTTATCATTTCTGTGGTTTGTTTAGCTTGTTTCAGGATTGAAAACCAAGCAATTCATCGCTACTCTACCAGGGGAAATCAACGCAAAGCTATGGACCAGATTCAGCTCGAGTTGCAGGAGTTTCGTGACCGTATGATCTAGTTTATGGATATGATGCAAGTGGTCGCCAATCTCCAGAAGCAGCTAAAAACACTGGTGCAACCTCTGATTGCAAGGGTTGACAGGAGTGGGGTTCTACATCGAGGAACTGTTGCTATACCTCCTACAGCTGACAATGTTACCCTTCATGCTACTGTTATTCCAACTGTCGTCGTTCCTCCGGGCGGAGGTAATCAGACTAGAATCCCTATTCATGCACCAACATGTGCTGTGCATGGAAACGCTGGCCCTCAGTGGGATGAGGATGACCAAGATGATGTTTTCTCTATGAGAGAGCTTGGTGCTGGTCTGAAGTCTAACGTAGACAGAAGGTTTAAGCTGATAGAGGAAAAGAAGAAGAATTTTGAAAATCAAAACTCGCTGGGTTTAGATATGTCAAATATGGGGCTGATCCCAGACCTGAAGATTCCTCTGAAGTTTAAGGTTCTGGACTTCGATAAGTATAAGGGGATAACTTGTCCTAGGGTGCATCTCCGCTCTTATTATCGAAAGATGTCTGCATACTCCGACGATGAGAAGCTGCTCACGCATTTCTTCCAAGATAGTATTTCTGGTCCATCCCTGGAATAGTATATGGGTCTAGAGCCAGTCAACATCAGAAGTTGGAGAGATTTGGCTGAAGCTTTTGTCAGACATTATCAGTATAACAGTTATCTGGCACTACACAGGGTACAATTGCAGAACCTTTCACAGAGAAGTAATGAAGGTTTCAAGGAATACGCCCAAAGATGGAGCGAGCTGGCAGCGAGAGTTCAACCTCCTAGGGTGGAGAGAGAGCTGATTGACATGTTTGTTGCTACATTGCCAGGAGTGTATTATGAGAAATTGATAGGCAATATGTAGGGTAGTTTTTCAGACTTGATCATTATCGGCGAGCGGGTTGAAAATGGAATCAAACTGGGGAAGATACAGGCCGGAGAAGGATCCTCAGCTGGAGGAGGTAGGAAAAGTTTTGGCAATAAAAGAGAGAGAGAGGGAAATAAATGCAGTATCAGGTTTCTGAAGCTGAAATAAGAACAGAAATCAGCAATATCGTCAGCAGCAACCTCAGGTCGCAAGCATTACAATTCAGCTGTACCACAACAACAGCAACATCGTCCACAACAATAACAAAATTATGCTCTACGACGATTCCAAGATCGGGGAAGAGCAGTGAACAGACAATTTGATGCACCATCGATGCCTTACTCACAGTTACTCCAACATTTGATGCAATTACAATTAATCCAGAAAAGGACGCTAGCTCCTTTAACTGGCGCACCACCCCCAGGGTATGATGCCAATGCTAGGTGCGACTTTCATTCCGGTGCTCCCGGCCATAATATTGATAATTGTAAAGCCTTTAAGCATAAGGTGTAAGACCTTATCAACAGTTAAGCTATCAATTTTTCTCATGACGCGCCTAACGTTGTGCAAAATCTCATGCCTAATCATGGAGCGACTGGGGTACATGCCATTGTTGAGGGGGAAGGTTTGAATCTGGTGGCTGATGTTGAAGAATTGAAAACTCCGTTGAGTTTTGTGAAGGATAAGTTGTTGAGTGGAGGAGTGTTTCCCGATTGTGACAGAGACTGCACAAGTTGTTTAACCCATCCTGAGGGATGTGAGAAATTGAAGAGTCATGTTAAAAGGTTGTTGGATGACGGTGTTCTGCAGTTTGATAGAGTTTCGAAAGAGAAAAGAGGAAAAGTAATTGATGAAGAGAAGGATGAAGTGGATACCATTTCTATTCCTTACAAAACAATCATTATTTCTGCACCGCCAAGGCCACCCACCATTATAATCACTAAAGTAGGGTCGGTGCCCTACGAGAGTACCAAGGCGATCCCATGGAATTATGGGGCTGAGGTCTATTGTAACGGTCAGAAGCAGGAGCTGAAGAGTTCACCATTGGATTCTGTTGATAATCTAGTAGGGACCAGTGGGATAACCAGAAGCGGAAAAGTATTTTCACCTCCGGAAGCGAATGTTGAAAGGTCTGATAAGGGAAAAGGAAAAGCTGTGGTCGAAGAGAGTTCTCAAAGTAGTGAGAAAAAAGCTTTGTTGAAAGATGTGGAAGAGTTTATGCGCTTGATCAGGAAAAGTGATTATAAGATTGTAGACCACTTGCAACAAACTCCGTCGAAGATTTCAATCTTATCTCTACTTCTATGCTCTGAGGCACATCAGAATGCTTTGTTAAGGATTCTGAATATCGCATACGTGCCACATAAAATTTCTGTGAATCAATTAGAAGGAGTGGTGGCACACGTCAACACCGGGAATGGGCTAGGATTACAGATCTTGATTTGATGCCCAAAGGAAGAGACCATAATCACGCGCTGCATATCTTCATTGAATGCAGAGGGGCTGTACTGTCGCATGTGCTTGTGGACACTGGGTCATCACTTAATGTGCTACCCAAGAAAGCTTTGATGAAGTTGGACACCCGAGGATTAATGTGCACCCCAAGTGATTTGGTTGTGCAAGCTTTTGATGGGACAAGAAGGTCTATTTTCGAAGAAGTGACTCTTCCAATCTAGGTTGGACCAGAGGTTTTCAATGTTGTGTTTTATATTATGGATAATCATCTGGCATATAGCTGCTTGTTAGGACGACCGTGGATTCATTCGGCAGGAGCTGTGACGTCAACTCTACACCAAAAGCTGAAATATATGGTGGGCGGTAATATTGTTACTGTTTGCAGTGAAGAGGATATTATGATAAGCCATTTGTCTTCATTCAAATATGTAGAGGTTGACAGTGAGATTCACGAAACGCTGTGTCAAGCTTTTGAAACCGTGCAGATTAAAGAGAAGACGCCAGTTGTGGGTAGTGTGCCTGAGGTTGCTATGTCATCTTTTAAGGAAGCACATGCAGTGGTGAAGTCCGGAGCATCTTAGGGTTGGGGACAAGTCTTGAGCATCCCTAATAAACAGGATAAGTTTGGACTTAGGTACAACCCATCTTCTTCTTTTTCACAGAGCGCTCCGCGCTACAGGGGACCAGTCCAATTCACCAGTGGTGGGGTGATTTTTGATCAGATCAATGTTGTGTCTGACGAAGAAGGGTATAGTGACTGCAACATGGAGGCATGGATCCGGCCATGTATTCTTAGTCAGAGCTTGAATAACTGGACCATCAAGGAAGTTATCCAAGTGACTCGTGAAGAGTAATTTTCCTGTTTTCTTGATTATGTGTAGCCCTATGTTCTACTAGGAGCATAGTGGTCTTTGTCTGAAGGGCCTTATCTTTTATGTTTGAACATTCGTTTTATCATTAATCAAACGGAATTTCTTGCATTCAAATATTGTGATCTCTATTTTTCTTATTTTATTTTAACAATAAAATGGCAATGTGGTTTATACTTGTTTGCATATCATTTTAAGCATTAAATCATCATCATTGTAGGTTTCACATTGTAGATGCCACTGATTCAGACTCGTCTATGACTCGGTATGACTTTGATAATCCGATCTTTCAAGCTGAAGAAGAGATTGAGGAAGACAAAGACCTGCCTGAAGAGATCGCCAGGCTACTGAAACAAGAAGAGAAGGTTATTCTGCCTAATAAGGAGAAAGTTGAGGTCATCAACTTGGGCACCGAGGAAGCCAGAAAGGAAGTCAGGATAGGGGATGCGTTGCAGAGTGACGTCAAACAAAGACTGGTTGAAATGCTCCGAGAGTATAAGGATGTCTTTGCTTGGTCATACAAAGATATGCCCGGTCTTGATACAGATATTGTTGTTCATCGCTTACCTCTTTGAGAAGAGTGTCCACCTGTGAAACAAAAGCTGAGATGAACTAGACCGGACATGGCGGTAAAGATCAAAGAAGAGGTCCAGAAGCAGTTGGACGCAAGATTTCTCACCGTGACGAATTACCTTCTGTGGTTCGCTAACATTGTACCTGTACCAAAGAAGGATGGTAAGGTAAGAATATGTGTAAATTATCGTGATCTCAATCTAGCGAGCCCGGAAGATGATTTCTCGCTCCCCCACATTGATGTACTTATTGATAATACCGTGTAGTATTCAGTGTTTTCCTTCATGGACGATTTTTCCAGATATAATCAGATCAAGATGGCCCCACAAGACATGGAGAAAACAACTTTTATCACGCCGTGGGGGACTTTTTGCTATAAGGTAACACCCTTCGGATTGAAGAATGCAGGGGCAACCTATCAGCAGGCAATGGTGACTTTGTTTCATGATATGATTCATCATGAGATTGAGGTTTATGTTGATAACATGATCGTGAAGTTGCAAACGGAGGAAGAGCATCTGGTGAATATTTTGAAGCTGTTTGAGAGGCTAAGGAAATTCAGATTGAGGTTTAATCCGAACAAGTGCACTTTTGGTGTACGGATAGGAAAGTTACCGGGGTTCATAGTCAGTGAAAAAGGAATCGAGGTCGATCCTGCAAAAATAAAAGCTATACAGGAAATGCTAGCACCGAAGACTGAGAAAGAGGTTCGTGGTTTCTTTGGTAGATTGAACTACATTTCAAGGTTCATATCTCACCTCACAGCCACGTGTGAACCAATGTTCAAATTGTTAAAGAAAGATCAAGCGGTGGTCTGGAATGAAAATTGCCAAAGGGTGTTTGACAGAATAAAAGAGTATTTGCAGGAGCCTCCGATATTGATGCCTCTAGTGGCTGGAAGACCATTAATAATGTATTTAACGATTCTTGAGAATTCCATGGGTTGTGCTCTCGGTCAATACGACGAATCAGGGAGAAAAGAGCATGCCATTTATTACTTGAGTAAAAAGTTCACAGATTGTGAGTCCAGATACTCAATGTTGGAAAAGACGTGTTGTGCATTCACTTGGGCTGCCAAACGCCTAAAGCAATACATGTTAAACCACACAACCATGCTAATTTCGAAGATGGATCCGATTAAGTACGTGTTCAAAAAGCAAGCTCTTTTGGGAAGGATTTCCAGATGACAGATGGTTTTGATAGAATACGATATTCAATACGTCTCCCAAAAGGCTATTAAGGGGAGTGTTTTGTCCGAATATCATGCAGAGCAACCGATTGACGATTATCAACCAATGAAGTTTGAATTTCCTGATGAGGATATCATGTTCCTAAAGATGAAGGATTGTGATGAGTCATTACCTGATGAAGGTCCTGAGTCGGGCTCCCAATGGCAGATGATTTTTGACGGTGTTGTTAACTCATACGGTAGTGGAATTGGGGTAATCATTACAAATCCCCACGGTTCTCATATCCCTTTCACTTCTAGGTTAACGTTTCCCTGCACCAATAGTGAAGCCGAATATGAAGCATGTATCATGGGTATTGAAGAAGCGATTGATTTAAGAATAAAAAACCTTGATATCTATGGTGATTCAGCTTTGGTGGTCAATCAGATCAAAGGAGAGTGGGAGACTCGACAGCCTAATCTAATTCCTTATATGAATTATGCGAGGAGGTTGTCACCTTTCTTTGACAGGGTAGAGTTTCACCATGTGCCAAGAGCGGAGAATCAGATGGAAGATGCTTTGGCTACACTATCCTCAATGTATAAAGTGAACTATTAGAACGATGCTCCGAGGATTGTCATCTCACGCCTTGATAGGCCAACATTCGTATTTGCAATAGAGGGAACTTCAGATGGGAAGCCATGGTATTATGATATCCAGAATTTTCTCAAGAACCAAGAATATCCGCCCGGGGCTTCGGTCCGGGATAAAAAGACCTTGAGAAGGTTATCTGGAAATTTCTATCTGAACCAAGATGGTGTACTCTACCGAAGAAATTTTGACTTAGTTCTGTTGAGATGCGTGGACAAAAAAGAAGCAGGTTTGCTTATGGAAGAGGTTCACGAATGTGCCTTTGGTACACATGCAGGCGGGCATGCCATGTCTCGAAAGCTATTGAGGGCAGGTTATTATTGGTTGACTATGGAGTCTGATTGCTTCAAGTATGCTAAGAAATGCCATAAATTCTAGATTTATACTGATAAGATTCATGTGCCGCCAAGTCCTTTGAATGTCATGGCGTCTCCTTGGCCCTTTTCCATGTGGGGAATTTATATGATTGGCAAGATTGAGCCAACTTCATCCAATGGGCATCGCTTCATTTTAGTGGAAATTGATTATTTCACTAAGTGGGTTGAAGCAGATTCCTATGCCAATGTCACCAAACAAGTGGTAGCCCGGTGTATCAAGAAGGACATCATCTGTCATTACGGAGTGCCCGAGAGAATCATTACTGATAATGGTTCAAATTTGAATAACAAGATGATGAAGGAACTATGCCAGAGTTTCAAGATTGAGCATCACAATTCTTCTCCCTATCGTCCGAAGATGAATGGCGTTGTTGAAGCGGCCAATAAGAATATAAAGAAGATTGTGCAGACAATGGTTGTGACCTATAAAGATTGGCACGGGATATTGCCCTTTGCATTGCACGGATATCGTACTTCGGTACGTACTTCAACTGGGGCAACCCCATTTCTCATTAGTGTATGGTATGGAAGTTTTCCTACCATTGGAAGTCGAGATTCCTTCTTTGAGGGTGTTGGTTGACGTCAAGCTTGATGAGGCAGAATGGGTGAGAAACAGATTGAATCAGCTCAGCCTGATGAATGAGAAAAGATTAGCGTCCATATCGTATGGTCGTTTATATCAAAGTAGGATGAAGAAAGCTTTTGATAAGAAGGTGCGTCCTCGTAGCTTTCAAGCAGGTGATTTAGTGTTGTAGAAGATTTTCCCTCCACAGACAGATCACAGGGGCAAATGGTCTCCCAATTACGAAGGTCCATATGTCGTAAGGAAACTCTTTTCAGGAGAAGCCTTGATACTGTCAACCATGGATGGTGAAGATTTCACATCCCCTGTGAACGCAGACGCAGTTAAAAAATAATTTGCTTAAAGAGACCCGCTGGAAAGAAAAAGAATATCCAGGCAAAAATGGGGCATCCCGGCAAACCATAAAAAGATTGGGTTCGGGCAAAAGTTAGGGATAAAAATAAAAGATGTAAACCCGCAAAGTTGAAAACCTGAAAAGGAGACTTTGAGAAAAATGGGTATCCCGGTGAATCGAAAACCCGCGAGGGCGATTCAAGCAAAAGTTAGGGATTTGAAAAGCAAATGACTACGATCTGCGTGTTGATCTTCAGAGCATAGTGGATTATGGGAGGACCTGAGGGACATCTGTTCAAATCAGTCTCTTCAGAGGACGAAGCATTGGAAAAGCATCAAAGTCATGTGAGTCATAGATGAATCGACACATGGTGGTTGTTTGTACCACATTGCCGACATTTTGTATATCTTTGTGCATTTTTGTAAAATTTTGCACAACTTTCTCTTTTCAGGAGTTGCATATGTTGTAAAATCTGCCTATTTATAGGCCACTTATCAATGAAGTACATACTATTCAGCAAATTGTTGTTCTTGTTTTAGCCTTTACTGTTTTTGTTTGCGAAAAAAATGCCTGATGTTTTTGATAAAAATTTGCATACATAAACTTGTGGGCTTTGCTGATAATCATTACAACTTTGATTTGCTTGAACGACGTCAAGGATGATGACTGAGATAGTTTTCGTTGTGCATGGTATCTTGTTGTACTCATTTGCAGATAAAATGTATACGCTTATCCCCCAGCATCTTGAGATTGAAGTTCTCTTCACCCGGAAAATTTGGGATTATCCCCAACAGTGGAGCGGATTCAGAGTTCCGGTTCCCCGCAGAGTCCAAATCTTTGACTCCTTTTCCCTCAGAGTCTAGGTCGTTGACTCATTCCCCAAGCAGAGGTTGATATTATTGAGTTTACTGCTCATATCCCCAAGCAGAGGTTGATGTTGATTCCCTCATTGAGTAATCCCCAACGGAGTTAGTGGAGTAGGTTATTTCTCATCCTCAGCAGAGAGAGTTTGGGCCAGCGCCCCAGTAAATTTTATTCATCCCTAGCGGATAACGGATTTAATCGTTGGTAGAGCAGAATCTCCGGCAGAATGGAGTAATTCCTTGCAGTTTACTTTACTCCCCGGTAAAGTCGTGTCCTGGTAGGCCATCCAGGGCTGATTTTCCCCAGTAGAGTTGAGATGATCTTAGCAGTTGGCTGCCTTTTTGTCCCAACTGAGTCTTTTGTTCCCCAAAAGAGTTGTATTCTGGCAGGCCATTCAGGGCGCTTTACTCAACAGAATTTGAGTTGATTCCTAGTGAAGTAGAGTTTTGTTCTCGTCAGAGTAGTATTACCCAGGAAAGTTCTTTTCTTGGAGGCCATCCAGGGCTTATTGTTCCCAGCATAAGTCTAATCGTAATTGGCATATATTATCTTTCCCCGACATTGTTTGGCCCTGTCTCTTCAGCATTTATTTTGCTGGAGCGGTTCAATTGCATTTTGCATTGTGCATAACATCTTCCTATACGCGTATCATTTCCATTTCGTATGGAGCATTAGGCCATATTCAAACATATGCATTTGAAGCATAAGCCAGGTTATTACCTCTTTGTTTTCAGGTGTATCTCCAGCGGACAATGATGTTTTATTTAGCCTTTGTGGTATCCAAACCCCGGCAAATATTGAAGGTGAGAAAACCACTTAGAAGGGGGGGGGGGGTTGAATAAGAGTTTAGAAATAATTATGGCAATAAAAACAACACAATATTTTTATCCTGGTTCGTTGAACTCAACTAATCCAGTCCACCCTATCAAGATGATTTGCCTTTCTCCACAAGGACTTAATCCACTATATTCAAACAGATTATAATGTCAACCACTAAGAACAACTGTCTTAGTCTTCTCAACAAATCCTGACCACAACTTGGTCTTCTTAAGGAACCTTTTACAAATAAATGTAAACTAACAAGTCTTTAAGATGCTTCTAAAAAGCTATATCACAAACTGTGATTTTTACACTTATATTAAGAACGAATAAAAACTATTCAGCTTATGAAATAAAATTGTATGAGAGCTTGAGAGTAGTTTTGATTTGATTTCTCAGTAATTCGTCAATGATTCGTTAACCTTGAAATGTTGTTGAAGACATCCTTTTATAGAGAAGAAAGTCAAATGCTTGAAGACAGTGCGTAGCAGAATATCTGTAGCCTTTTTGTCTTCTATTGGCTTTAGCTTTCCCAAAAGAGGAATGTTTAGACAAATCCCTTTTATATGTTTTCCTGTGCCATACATGAATAATGAAAGAGTCGTTTGGAATATGCCAACAGATATATCTTTGAATAATATTTTCTTCAACAAGCTTCTGTCTCAAAGTTATCAACATAAGAGTCTTGAAGTGATCAGAGTATGATGGTTTCAGAGTCTTGATGTTATCAGAGTTTTGCAGCCAAAGTGCTTTAGCGTGAATATCAATCAGAGCAGAGTTTGAATAACAAAGCCTCTGTACTTGCAGCGTAAAGTACTTCAGAGTCTTCTTGAAACAATGCTTGAAACTCTTCATATAAAATCTTCAACTATGCTTCAGAGTCTTCTTCAGCTTCTGCTTCAGAGTCTTCTTCAGCTTCTGCTTCAGAGTCTTCTGATGACTTGCTTCTGATGCTTCAGAGCTTGCGTAGAGTAATGTTCAGATGCATTTTTGCTTCCATAAGAATATTTATTTTAATATCTGAAACAAAAACACTTGAACAAAATTAGAGTATATATTTTCTTAATACAAAATTTCATTAGAGTTATCATCAAAACATAGAGATAATATTAAACTCCAATCTGTGTTCTAACAATCTTCCCCTTTTTGATGATGACAAAAACATAGGAAATTCTGTTCAATAAAAAGGATAAATATATAACTCCCCCTGAGATAAAGAATCTCCCCCTGAAATGAATACTCTAATAGAAGAAAATACTTCCCTTTTTGCATGAGTATACTTTTCATATTAAGAGCCTGGTTAGAATCCTGGTTAGAATATACTTTCCACAATTAGAGCTTGATTTACTTTCCAGAATCAGAGCCTGGTTTACTTTTCAGGATCAGAGCCTGGTAATCAGAACCTGGTTTGAATTAAGATCTGGTTTGGGGATTCTCAAGGTAACTTCAATGAATTTTGTCAAATGATACGTTATAGTTCTGAAAGACTAAAATTCAATGTTAGATATAATTCATTATGTCTGAATTCCATTTTAGTAACTATTTATTTTTGAACAATCAGAATTTCTTTTTCTCCCCCTTTTTGTCATAATCAAAAAGAAAAACTTTTTAAGACCGAAAAGAATAACAGAGAAAAACAATATGAAAACAGATAAGGAAATAGTCAGCTTCATTGATAAACAGAATCCAAAAAACATTCAGATAAACAACAAAACAACAAAAACAACAAACAAGTGCACAAACATAACAGAAAAAGAACTAGGTTTGGCGAGAGACTATCATCTTCAGAAGGTCTGTGATCTGAGAAGTAGATTCCTCTTGTCTAGACATCCAAGTATTAATCTCATCTGTGGTTTGTTCTTGCTTGACCACCCATGTTCTGATTTCTTTGTTGTTGGCTTCTAGCAGAGCAAACTTTTCTTCTAAGTCTGGTCTTTCTGTCTTGATCTCATAAGCTGCAGGATCAGATGCAGATGCAGGAGCACTAGCAATAACCATAGTAGATTCAGTTGCTTGAGAAACAGAGTCAGATGCTTTGTCCACAAGCATTAAAGCTGACTGATTATCTACCAGAGTGTCTTTAGATGCAGATTCTTCTAGAAGAGCTTCTTCAGCAGATTCAGATGCATTCTTCAGAAGAAGAGTTGGAGTTCTGGGAATGCTAAGAAGAGAAAGTCTGACTACTTCAGCAAATCTGACTTTTGCATCATCAGAGCAAGCCTCTTGAAGATTGGAAGCTACATAATTGAATCTGGTTCTGAATTATTTCCAAATGGCTTCTGAGTCCTCAGGATTTATGCTTGAGTGACAAGCCTTTTTGACAGAAGTAAACCACTGAGAAATCTCATCTTCAAAATCAGATAACAGTCTGTCCACATCTAGTCTGGTTTTGGGTTTTAGAAAGGTTTCTAGGTTAGATGGTTTGGGTTCAACAGAAGGTGGTTGTAGTGAAGAAGATGGAATGTAGATAACAGGTGGTTGTGGTGGATGTTGCACCCCAAAATTTGCTTAACCTTTTCTTGCCTGATTTATGTTTCATTGCATTTCATTTGCATAGTTACATCATTCACATATTTCAACCATTTGCATATCATAGCATATCAAGTCATCCAATAAGGGATCAAGTGCCATTTATGTCAAAAGAAGCCTAGCTAGAGGTGTTCTCTGAGCCTGAGAGCCCATCCAAGTCATCAGAGAAGGGTTGAAGTCATGAGAAGTTTGAGTGCCCACAGGTGGATTTCTCTCCTAACTTGAGGTATATTGAAGATCACCAACATGGAATGTGAACTTTAGGTGTGTATGGATCTCATGGAATTCCTGGAGGGCCTTATTGAAGCTGAGGCAAGCCATTGATTCAAGTAAGAAAGCCACAGTGGAGGTACAGTCAACTAGGGTTTCATCTGGGTCAACCCTAGGTCAATTGAGTAATTGGAGAGCATCAAAGCCTACCTTGAGGTCATGGTATTCATGAGTTCATATGTTGATACATGTGTGGTGTTGTGCTAAGGTTAAGCAAAGAAAGATCAAGAATGTGGGAAGTTGCTAAATTAGGGTTTCAGTGTAAAATCCCCTGTTTAGTGCCTAACTTCAAGGCCACATAAGTCAAAATACAAGTTTCAAATGGATCCTTGGCCAACATGAAACTTGTAGAGCTTCTCAATAAATTTAATTTGAGTACTATAAGTCTTCAAGAAGGTTTGGGGAACTCAAGTTATGGTCTTTGCAAATTACAGGTCACAAGAGGACACTGAAACTTATCTGTGAAAGGCACTTGACTTCCAAGCAACTTTTGCCCCTCAAGGAGTTTTCAAATGGATTCTTGGCCAACATAAGAGTTGTAGATCTTGATCTTAGATTTCCATAGAGTTCTAGAAGTCATCAATGGGAGTTTTGGAACTCAAGTTATGATCTTGGCAATCCAGGGGTATTTTGGGCATTTGTGATTATAGGTCATTTTCAAGCATGTGCCAAAATCTCCATCTTCCACTCCTCAAATGGAAAATTGTCCAACTAGAAAGTTGCTCAAAATAGGGTTTTAACCTTGACCATGCATCAAGGAGGGTTTGAATTGGCTTATATGAGAAGTTGGTTTGAAGTGGTTTTTTAATGAGGAATTTAAAGTCATTCAAAAAGGCAAAATTGTGATTCAAAAATGGATTCTGGTAGGAAAAATGGAGGTTTAGAGACAAAATTAGGGTGTTGCCATTTTCTGTTGGAGCTTGAATCTCCTTGTTCTTGAAGCTTTAATGGTGGTTGAGTACTGAGAGTTGATCAGGGAGAAGTGTAGTTTATGTTAGGGTCCTTAATTTCAAGAATTGAGTTAATCAAGATTGGATGAATTTTTTGCAAATGCCATCGGGTTTGAAGTTGTAGTGAGAATCAATGGAAATGGAGTTGATATTCGTGATCAGGGTGAAAAACTAGGTGGAATAGGGTTTTTTGTTGCACAGATTGGTGAGGTTTTGAGGTTGGCTCGCCGGAGAAGATGGTGGTTTCCACCGTGGACCACCGCTTGGAAATGTCTCAGGTCACCTGAGCTATTAAGGATGATGAAGGCTGGGGCGTTGGATCAGTCTCCAGATTAGACTTAGTACACAGATCGTATGGCTGAGATTTGAATTCAGCTTTTCCTCCCTTTGAGCAAAACGCACCGTTTCACTAATCCCAGTCAACGTGTGACTGGGATGCACGCGTGGACACTTTCTGAAGCCTTGGATTCGCTTACCAGTCAATAGATCTAATGGACTTCATTTAATTCAGCATTTTAATTTCTTTTATTTGATTTTCTTTTATTTTTAATCCATTTTGCTTCTAAAATTCATAATAAATAGGAAAATAATCATTTTTAAGCTAGATTTTTTTCCCTAACTCCTTAAAAAATGTAGAATTTAATAGGATTGAAAAATAGTTAATTCATGCACTTTTATTTTTGTTTGCATTTGTTGCATTTTAATTTGTTTGGTACATGATTTTGTTGATTTTATTGTGACTGACTGGTGTTGAATTTTGAGTTGATTCTTTTTGGGCTAGTTAGCTTAGATAGGCATGTCCCCATAGTAATTTTCTCATATTTTTGTGAGAGAATTTTAGGCTAGTTTGAGCAATGGACATTAGGTGGTTTAGAATTAGGGTTTTAAGGTGATACCCTTAGGTTTAGGGCATAGTTTAGGGTCCAAATGAATGGTTAACCCCCTGGTTTTTGTATGAGAAATTCATAAGAGGTTTAGGAACCCTTAGTAATTTTTGTAGGATTTTGCAATCACTTTTGGTATTTTAAGTAGAATTAGTTTTAAGGCTAACGTTTAGGTGCTTTTGGTGGACTAACTTGGCTAGTTTAATTCAATAGTTCCCCTTAGATTAGGGTGGTGTTGTTTTTGAGCTTGGGTGATCATGAAGGCCAATTGAAGATGCTTTAGAGAGCTTGAGGGAGCTTGGATGTGAAGATTCTCTCATCTTGTGGAGTGCTTGTCAGGAGCTTAGGGACACTAGGGTTTAGGAAGAGCCTCAGAGTAGTTTTGCTTCTCTCTTTCAAACATAGAGAGCTTCTTGTGCCTCTATTCAATCCTATGACACAAGGTCCTCCCAAAGAAGTTCCATCTCTCCTTAGGAGGGATGCATAGCATGCTTTGGTTGAGTAGAACCTTGAGGATACCTTTCAATTATCATGTTAAGACCTTAGTGGTTTCCCTTGGTAGCCATTAAGCCTTTTTAACATAACAAACTTGATCTTGTTAATGGATTCCCTTTTTGAGATTGCTTGTTGGAGCTTGTTGAAGATGAAGTTTGGGCTTGTTGAAGCTAGGAGTGTTGCTTGTTGAAGCTGTCTGCTTGTTGAGGTTGTCTACTTGGTGAAGCTGTTTGCTGCTGAAGTTTGTTGCTTGCTTAAGCTGAGAACTTGTTGAAGCATGGTGTCTATTGGGGATTGAAGTTTACTGAAGCTTGAAGATGGGAGTTATTCATGATGATGAAGGTTGTTGTTGTCAACTTCTTGTTGTTTAACCAACTGTTGCTGTCAGAGCTGCTGTTTCCTGTAGAGGTTTGGTGTTGCTGCTTGGGCTGCCTCCTCTGCTTTGGGTTTTGTTTTCTGTATTGTTTGTTGGCTTGTGTAGCTTGCCCCCTAGGTTTGAAGTGAATGTTGATTCACTTTGCCTGTTGTTTTCCCAGGTTCGAGGTTGAGTGGGACTCCATTGCCTCGCTTGTATTGCTGCATTGCATGCATTTTACTGTATTTGCTTGCTTTCTTTTCTGTTTATCCCCTATGATCTCTGATTTTCTCTATGTAGGAGGGAATTATGACATACATTAGGGTTCTTATCCATGCATGACAACATTAGGTTAGTTTTTATTCCCTTTTCAACCCTAGGCTTTTAGAGCTTCTTTCTCTTCTTATCTCAAAACAACTCAAAAATACAGTAATAAGGTTAATCGATGTCGTACGTTACGAGCCTTAAGCTATTTGAGAAAGGGTTGCTGGAGAGCTTCTTTCCAGTAGTCTGGCTGCTTAGTGTGGTACCCTTTGGGTGACACGCGACGTAGTCACTCTCAAATCCTAGTCTCTAGTGCGTCAGAGATTGCACACAAACTAAAAAACACTTCTTTCGTAAAAGATTCAAAACAAACATCAAAGTGTCATTTTTGTTCGCTTGGACTCTTAATCAAGAAAAACCCTTTCATAAGGTAATAAAAACAGTCAGACAAGCTTGTGTCTTCCGTAGCCCAAACTACGTTTGCTCTGATCTTTCATGCTGTATGAAAGTACGTAGGCATAGGATGACGTATCCTAGCGAGACCTTCCCCTCCTTTCCCGTAGGTAGGCGAATTACGTTGACTCTGATTTCTCGTTCCAGACTGGAATACGTAGGCATAAAGTGCGATACTTTGCCGAGTCATTTTCTGTTCCTTTTAACCCAGACCTTTAGAGTAGAATAACAATCCGTACTAGAAAACAAGCGTGGATCCCGTCGAGTACGACGGACGTGAGGGGTGCTAATACCTTCCCCTTGCATAATCGACTCCCGAATCCAGGAATTTGGTTGCGACGGCCATTCCTTTCCCGTTTTGCGTTAGGTTTACTTTGAGCATTTCCTTTCCCTCCGTTGGGATAAATAATGCACGGTGGCGACTCTTCTGTCATAGCCGGCGCCGATTTTCGCAGTAGCGACAGCTGGCGACTCTGCTGGGGACTCCAACGGTTCCCTACGTGAGTCAATCCTAGCACTTGTTTTCCCGTCGTGGGTTTTGTATGGATTTACTTTTCCGTATTTACTTTCAGCATTATATTATTGTTGTTATGCTGGGTAGGGGGTCAGATTGAGAGATAAGCTGGGCCTGGGCTTGAGTGCACCTAGAATTAGTTGTGGAAAGTAGTGGGCGCGTGCATGCTTTGCATGTACTAGTGTCCCACAAAATCCACGCTCAGACGAGGTTCTTCTGGTTGACTTCTTTTTCAACCCTTTGGGTTGAGGGGGTTGTTGGTTAGTTGGATTGTCGACTCTGGGGACCGATCAATTGGAAGTTGGCTAAGTGAGGCCTCTTTAGGACATGATGATGCCACACCTTCTGGGTATCATATCATCAATCTTGAAAGTCTGTGACGCCGACGACCGCATAGGATGCCGTACCTTGTGTCAGTTGATAGGACACCTACCTGTGAGAGGGATTGGGACATGCAGGAAACTTGACCTCCAGACTACCCAGTTTTCTTAATATTGGATCATTACTTATGGTTACTTGGGGTTCTTCATCAGGACAGTGTTTTGGGTCTGTTGAGACCAGGTTAGAGCATTGTTATAGGTCTGTTGAGATCAAAGTGGAGCATTATTGTGGGTCTGTTGAGACCAGGCTTGAGCAGTATTGTGGGTCTGGTGAGACAGGATTATGGATGGATCTCTTCAGCAATATATCACTTGATCCCTGTTGCATGTTTGCATATTGCATTGTTGCATACTCATTTTGCATGTCATTAACGTGTGTCTGTGCTGCAGGTGCATTTTCATACCTCTGGTTCTAGTTGCCCGGATTTCTGTTTGCTGCTAGTATGGATACTTTGAAGAAGACTGTGGCATACAAGTTGCCTACTCCGGATGTTTCCCCTTTGCTTGGTTTGATGTCTTTAGCTGATGATGATGTGAGGAGAAGCTTCAGGAAGAGTTATGGGAAACTGCTTAGGTTGGTCTGCAAACCAACTACGTATGAGCTGAGCGGATTGTACGCGCTTATGTAGTTTTATGATCCCCCGCTGAGGTGTTTTACTTTCCCTGACTTCATTCTGGCTCCAACCATGGAGGAATATGCTGAGATCCTGGAATTAACCATTCAGAACAGGGTACCCTTCGTTCATATGGGTGCTGAGCCCAAGCTGGAAGATTTGGCTGTTGTTTTGCACTTAGATTCCTCAGAGTTGCTGTTAACCTCGTGGAATGGAGTTTCCGGTTTTTCTCTCAAGTTCTTGGTTGGGAAAGCACAAGAGTATGCCAAGAGTGGCTGTTGGATTGCGTTTAATGCTATCCTTGCTTTGTGTATCTATGGCATTGTACTGTTCCCTAGCATGCCTGACTTCGTGGATTTGGATGCATTCCATATATTTGCTTCAGGCAATCCTGTGCCTACACTGATTGGAGACTTCTATCACTCTTTGCATTATAAGAACGAGAATAGGAGGGGCAAGAACGTCTCTTGTTGTATGCCTTTGTTGTATATGTGGTTTGATGGTCACCTGCCCAAGAAGGGTATCTTTGCTGAGTCTGCAACTACGGTGGATTGGTCTGAGCATCTGATGGGACTTTCTTCAGAAGATGTTGTCTGGTTTGATAGGGATTTACTGGGATCTGAGATTATCTATAGCTGCGCCGGATATCCTAACGTTCCTCTGTTGCACCCCAAAATTTGACCAACATTTCCTTACCTAGCTTATGTTGCATTTCATTCACATTAGCATCATCATTTGCATTTCATTGACATGTATGCAGGAGATCAAGAGGTATGACTACCAATCAAGAGCTACACAAGACTTTGAGGCTAGATAAGAAGCTTATTCAAGGGTTCAAGGGTAGATATCTTTGTCAGAGAAGTCAGAAGATCCTCAGAGAGAGTGGTTGAAACCAAGGTTGTGTGCCTCCTAGCTTGAGAGTTATGGGAGCTCCTTAGATGATTCTGAAGCCATGAATGTGGACTTGAAGCCTTGAGAGAGCTTATGTGATATCTTGAAAGCCATCATGAAGCCTAGATAGATCATGGTGCAAGTTTAAAAAAGACCTAGCCATGAGTGGTGTAATTAGGGTTTGACTGGGTCAACCCTAGGTCAACTGATGATTTGAGCAAGGTTGAGACCTAATTCAAGGGCCATGTGAACATGGAATGATGCATTGAGATGTTATAAGGATGATTCCAAGGTCAACTCATCATGATTGAAGAGTTAGAGAAGTTTCAAGCTAGGGTTTCTAAGGCTTGACAGTGTAAAATCCGCTAGTTTGACCCCTATCTTCAGGGCAGTTTAGCTCAAGATGTGATTGTCATCTCATCTTGTCCCCAACATGAATGTTGTAGAGCTTGTTCTTAGCTTTAATTTAAGTACTAGAAGTCCTTGATAGGTGATAACACGAAATCGTATATATATTTTGATGCATAATTCAACTAAAGTTTAACCGTTTTCGATCCGATTTCGGGCTATTTCCGTGTTATTTGTCTGATGTTTTGCAGGTATTCAACGATCACGTCTAAACAAGGCAACATGAAGAAAAGAAGCAATCTCAGATGAATTATGGACGAAAAAAGAGTGAAAACATCATGAAAAGCGCAGAAGGCTGTTTTTGCTGATGTGACGACCGTCACAGCTCCATGACGAGTGTCACACGGGTGACGACCGTCACACCTTGTGACGACCGTCATGCAGGCAAAAAAGCCCCACTTCAATTTCACGTAACAGAAGCAGTTCCAATTCCCAAAGAGTGGACCACTACTCCCTGATTTATCTGCCTCAAAGTCCACCATCTTCAATGATAAATGTTAGAATTCCACTTCTATAAAAGGGGAAGAAGGGGACCTCAGAAAGGAAGCCGCATTCATACAACGAAGTGCTGCCAAATTTATTTCCAGAGCATACTTTCCAGTTTAATATTCTTATTTGTTTCTCCTTTATTCTTCTGCATTCCATTTCATTCTTCTGTAATTTCTACTTTCATTATACGATCAAATTGGCATAGAGACCAGAATCCTGCCAACATCTTTGGAGGATCTGCCCAAAGGCCAATTGGAATATTGACAGGTTTCTCATTTCAATCGTATTTCCAGTTTCATTATAATGCAAATTATTATTTATTGTCTTTATTTATGTTTCATCTTTCCCAAATCCATGTCTAGCTAAACTTGAGTAATCGATATGTGGTAATAATTTGAATGGGATTTGATAACAACTGGTTGAAAAACTTTCTTTTCAAAAGTAATTTATGGTCTGAGTGTTTAAAATTAATTTATTGAATAAACTTCGTCACGAAAGCGAGAACTTATTTAAAAGTAGTTTTGCCACGAAAGTGGGAAATTAATTAAGATACGAACCAACAAGCGAAAGCTGCGGTAAGGTCAGATAGTAAACACTAGTCATTCATTTTAATAACAGCGAAAGCACTTTAAAACGAATTAGAACTTAGAGATTTCCAAAAAATAATTTTAACCCCGAATGGGATACGAAAGTGTACGTTGGGCCCTTAGAATTATGATTAGCGTCAATAACCATCGTGAGGCGAGAGTCTTCAAATCACCATTTTCTGCTTAAATAAACTTTGAAAATTATTTCATACACCGGTAACTTGTCAAATCCCTGAAGAACACAATTACTGCATATCGATTCAATCATTTATAATCTAAGTAGCATTCTTAGTTCCCTTTTAGTGACAATCTTATTCCCTTAAACATATTCTACCTAGCTAAACATAGTAACTCCCGAGAGCACTAGTTTGATTACGAGTCCCTGTGGGATCGATATCTATTATTACTACGCGATAGACTGTGCACTTGCAGTTAGGTTGTATTAGACATAGAAAGTCGCGATCAAGTTTTTGGCACCGTTGCCGGGGACCCGTTTAGTCAATAGTGTAACCTTCTGTTACGCCATATAGACTAGGTTAATTATTTTCATTTTTCCTTTACTAGTTCTGTCGATTGTATGCCAAGTAATCTCCCGCAAGGCGATATCGTAAAACCTTCAGTCGCAGAACTAGAACGCTTCTTACATTTAAGAAGTCGAATCATTGAGTACCAACTAAAACAACTCAAACATAACATTCCCGAACCTCTCACTCCCATTCCCAAATCCGAAGAAGAACCAACGATGGCTGAAGGACCTCCAAACAAACCGCTGAAGGCATACGCTACGCCCTCTCAGATGGAGCCTAGAAGTAGCATTACTGCCCCAGCTATTACCCGAAATGATTTTGAGCTAAAACCGTCGTTGCTGTCAGCTGTACAACAAAACCAATTCTCAGGAAACGCAATTGAGGATCCGAACAAACATCTAACGAAGTTTGTACAATACGCAGACACAGTGAAAGCAAATGGAGTAACTCCAGACGCGATAAGACTTCGTCTTTTCCCATTCTCTCTTAGAGACAGAGCGTGGACATGGTTGCAATCGTTACCATCCAACTGCGTTACGACGTGGGAGCAATTGAAGAACGTCTTCTTAGCGAGATATTTTTCGCCAAGCAAAACTGCTATGCTTAGAGCTCAAATCAACGGATTTCGACAAAAAGATACTGAATCTCTTTACGAAGCATGGGAACGATTCAAAGATATGATGTGAACATGTCCTCACCACGGTCTAGAAGACTGGGTGACAATCCATACTTTCTATAATGGGCTTCTATACAATACTAGATTGACAATAGAAGCTGCCGCAGGCGGTGCACTTATGGATAAGCCATACAATGAAGCCTATCAATTAATCAAAAACATGTCACAAAACCATTGCCAATGGGGAGGTGAAAGCACTCCAACAGAGAAAACCACAGGGAAAGGTGGGATGTACGAGATCAGTAGCCTTGAAAAGTTCAACGCTAAAGTAGATGCTCTAGCACAGAAGATAGATAGTCTGACCGTTAACCCCACTGCAACTGTCGCTGCAGTAACTCCAAATTGCGAGTTATGCGGAAGCACCACTCATAATGCGCCCGAATGCCCATTGCTAGTCGGAATCCCACCAGACCAGGTAAATTATGCTCAAGGAAATCCCTACGCAAATACCTATAACCCAGGTTGGCGAAATCATCCAAACTTTTCTTACAAAAGCGAAAATGCATTGCCAATGCCTACTGCTCTGCTAGGATATCAGAAATCAGCTGCTACTCAGAATGCACCTAGGAAATCAAACCTCGAATTGATGATGGAAAAATTCATAGCTACTCAAGCTCAAACAAACAAAGAATTCCTGAATCAAAACATACACACTAGCGAGCAAATTAAACAGTTGACCGGAAAAGTAGACGCTTTAGCCACCCACAACAAAATGCTAGAAACACAGATATCACAAGTGGCTCAACAGCAAGCCTCTGCTGCCGCACCTGCTGGCACATTTCCTGGACAACTCGAACAGAATCCAAAAGGCCAAGCAAATGCTGTAATACTAAGAAGTGGAAAAGAATTGGACGAACCGATCGATCCGAGGACCGAAAACTCAGCCATGCAACAAAAACCAACTGAACAGGCAGAGAAGGAATCCGAGTTAGAGAAGAAGGAAGACAACGAGAAGGAGGATACCGCAAATGAAAAAACTCAAGCACCTCCAGCGCCATATAAACCACCTATTCCTTACCCTCAAAGACTAATAAACTCCAAAACTTCGGGACAGTTTAAGAAATTTGTAGAGCTCCTTAAACAGCTGAATATTACTATTCCTTTTACAGAAGCGATAACTCAAATGCCGTCATACGCTAAATTTCTCAAAGAAATCCTGTCGAATAAGAGAAAGATCGAGGATAACGAGACAGTTACACTTACTGCAGAGTGTAGTGCTATTATTCAAAACCGCATGCCTCCTAAATTAAAAGACCCAGGTAGTTTCTCCATACCCCGCGTCATAGGAAAGTTCGTGATAGACAAAGCTCTATGCGATTTAGGAGCCAGTATCAGTGTTATGCCTTTATCTATATGCAAAAAGCTGAATATGGGAGACCTCAGACCAACCAAAATGTCCGTACAATTAGCTGACCGATCAGTAAAATACCCCATCGGAATACTGGAAAACGTTCCAGTACGCATAGGACAATTCTACATTCCAACCGACTTTATAATCCTGGACATCAAGGAAGACACTGTTACCCAATTATCCTAGGAAGACCATTCCTAGCTACAGCCGGAGCTATTATAGACGTGAAGAAAGGAAGGCTAACATTCGAAGTAGGAAAAGAAAAGATAGAGTTCATTCTCACCAAGTTCTTACAAGCACCGGCCATAGACGATACCTGCTATTTAGTAGACGAAATTGACGAATGCATAAGAGAACTTGAAAATGAAGAGACCACGTATTCAGAAATAATAAAGATTCAAATACCCGATATTTCTGAAGACGATGATTGGCGTAAATCGTATAAAGACGACAGCCTAAGCGAAAGCTTAACACTGACCCCAAACCATATGCCAGGTCCGAAGAACCCATCTTTAGAACTTAAAACACTACCCAAAAACCTTAGATATGAATTTCTAGACGATGAACTAAAAAGACCAGTGATAGTCAATGCCGACTTAGGACAACCAGAAACCGAAAAGCTATTAGAAGTCCTAAAGAAGTACCCCACCGTGTTAGGCTATAACATAAGTGATCTAAAAGGTATAAGCCCTTCGATCTGTATGCACCGAATTACAATAGAGGAAGACTCTAAAACCTCTCGAGAGCATCAGAGGAGACTGAACCCCATCCTGAGCACTGTAGTCAGAGATGAAGTAAAGAAATTGCTAGATGCAGGAATCATCTATCTGATCTCCGATAGTGAATGGGTCAGCCCAGTTCATGTCGTACCGAAGAAAGGAGGAGTCACAGTAGTTAAAAACGAAAAAGGCGAATCAATAACAAAAAGAGTCGTGACTGGAAGCAGGATGTGCATTGATTATAGAAAGCTTAACAAGGCTACACGCAAAGATCACTTCCCGTTACCCTTCATAGACCAAATGTTGGAAAGATTAGCCAAACATTCATATTTCTGCTATCTAGATGGTTACTCAGGATTTTTCCAAATCTCCATCCATCCTGATGACCAAGAAAAGACTACATTCACCTGTCCTTATGGTACTTTTGCTTACCGCCAATGTCGTTCGGACTCTGTAATGCTCCAGCAACCTTCCAAAGATGCATGATGGCAATCTTTGCAGATTTCATAGCCAACATCACAGAAGTATTTATGGACGATTTCTCGGTATGTGGACAAAGTTTTGAAGGATGCCTACAAAACTTAGAAATGGTATTAGAACGTTGTGTAAAAGTAAACCTCGTCCTAAATTGGGAAAAATGCCATTTTATGGTCCGACAAGGAATAGTTCTAGGACATGTCATATCAGATAAAGGAATTGAGGTAGACAAAGCTAAAATAGAGATTATAAAAGATCTCCAACCTCCAAAATCCATACGAGAAATATGTAGTTTTCTAGGACATGCCGGTTTCTACAGAAGATTTATAAAAGATTTTTCGAAAATCACAAAACCTCTGACCGGCCTGTTGATGAAAGATGTTGAGTTCGTCTTCGACGACAACTGTCTAAAAGCATTCGAAACATTAAAATCAGCCCTTATCACCGCACCAATCATGCAACCACCAGATTGGCGACTACCGTTCGAAATCATGTGCGATGCGAGTGATTATGCCGTAGGCGCAGTTCTAGGACAAAGGAAGGACAAGAAACTCCATGCCATCTACTATGCCAGTAGAACCTTAGATCCTACCCAAATGAACTACGCTACCACAGAAAAGGAACTTCTAGCAGTTATATTTGCGCTTGACAAATTCCGTTCTTACTTAATAGGAGCAAAAATTATCATATACACAGACCACACTGCCATAAGGTACCTAATAAGCAAAAAGGATGCCAAACCAAGACTATTGAGATGGATCCTGTTATTACAAGAGTTTGACTTATAAATCAAAGATAAGAAAGGAACCGAGAACGTTGTTGCAGATCACTTATCCCGAATAGAAGGCATCAAACACGAACCAGTACCGATAAATGACGATTTCCCGTACGAACGTCTGATAGCCAAATTAGAAAGTGACACACCCAACTCAATCTCGGAAGATCCAGAATTCGAAAAAGCCGTAGAAGCCGTCTATGCCCAAGTCACATTACCTTGGTATGCTGACATCGTTAATTACCTCGCTGCGGGCGTGCTTCCACCGGATCTCACTTATCAGCAAAAGAAGAAATTCTTCCACGACCTGAAACACTATTATTGGGACGAACCTCTACTCTTCAAGAAGGGGCCGACAACATATACCGTCGCTGTGTCCCAGAGGAAGAAATAGAAAATATCATTTCCCAATGCCATTCAGCACCATACGGTGGTCATGCTAGTACATCCAAGACGTGCGCTAAGATTCTCCAAGCCGGCTTATTCTGGCCTAACCTCTGGAAAGACGTTCACATCGCTGTGCAAAAGTGCGATCGATGCCAACGAACTGGAAACATCTCACGACGCGATGAAATGCCTCAGAAGGGAATCTTAGAGGTAGAAATCTTCGACGTATGGGGAATAGATTTCATGGGACCATTCCCACCTTCTTTTGGTAACTACTACATACTCGTCGCTGTCGATTATGTGTCTAAATGGATAGAAGCCATTGCTGCTCCAACAAACGACGCACGAGTAGTAATCAAACTTTTCAAAAAAACAATCTTTCCTAGATTCGGTGTACCCAGACTCGTCATTAGTGACGGCGGATCTCACTTCATATCGCGTATATTCGATAAACTTCTCTCTAAATATGGAGTCCGACACCGAGTAGCTACACCTTATCATCCGCAAACTAGCGGACAAGTAGAGGTCTCGAACAGAGAAATAAAACAGATATTGGAAAAGACTGTCGCTACCTCAAGGAAAGATTGGTCATCAAAGCTACAAGAAGCTTTATGGGCTTATAGGACCGCTTTTAAGACACCAATAGGTACTACACCCTACAAATTAGTTTACGGTAAATCCTGCCATCTCCCTGTAGAATTAGAGCATAAGCCCTTCTGGGCCATTAAGACACTCAACTTCAACTACACCGAGGCAGGAGAAAAGCGAATCTTGAACTTACACGAGTTGGAAGAACTTCGATTAGACGCTTACGAAAATGCCCGTATCTACAAAGAACAAACTAAAAAGTGGCATGATAAACGTTCAGTCAGGAAACAATTCAGTGTGGGAGACATCGTATTGCTATTTAATTCAAGATTAAAACTCTTCCCAGGTAAACTAAAATCTAGGTGGTCTGGACCTTATGAAGTGACTAAAGTACTTCAGAGTGGAGCTGTTGAAATTACCAATAAGATGAATGCACCGTTTATCGTAAACGGGCAACGTCTAAAACATTATAATAAGAACGACAACAGTCCTCAAGTCAGCAGTATAGCATTGCTTGAGCTTCCAGCTCAAACACCCGAATAGCTTCTCACCAAGCTATCGTCAGGCTTTAGACGTTAAAAACAGCGCTTACTGGGAGGCAACCCAATTTCCCTCGTTATTGTATTTCATTTTTCTTTAAAATTTTACTTTGAAAATCCAACAAAAATTCTAAACTTATAATTACTACTACTTTCTACTTTCGTTTGTTTTCATATTTTTATTTTTATTTTATTTTTCTCTTTTGTCTTTTGTTTCTACCACTTTTCGTTTTTAAAAATCCTGACTTCAATCTCCTGTTTTAAACTTTTCAGGATTTTTAAAGTCTTCAAAACATTCCTTCTGTTTTCTCCGAATTACCTGCGAGTATGGCCGAGTATGACTTCACAAAGGTTCACTTTCGAGGACTAGCTCAAAAGGCAAGATTTACAGCACTAACCGAAAGAGAATTCGCCTTAACGCTGTATTATGATAAGGCTACCATGGATAAACTAGGAATCACAGATAGCATTCAATACCTGTTCAATCAACTGGGTTGGGAGAACACTGCTCTGAAAACACGTTTTGCTACCTATAAGGATCTTACCTATGAATTCCTTAGTTCTTTCAGATACATATCCAACTATGGTTTCGGATCCAACACATAGCTGATTACCTTCCAAATGTTTGGAATGGACCAAACCCATAACCGGATGTCACTAGCTAACCTCCTAGGATTTCCTAGCGGACCGCATGTGTTCATCAGCGCAGAAGATGACGATATTGATTTTCAACTCGATCAATTCTGGGGTAGAATCACAGGCGACTATCACCCTGAACCAGACAGAATGTACAATGATGATATTCATAACCCAGCCTTCAGATACTTCCATAAGATACTACCTCACACCTTGTTTGGGAAAGAAGAAAATATTACTACAGTGTCTAAAGAGGAGTTATTCATCATGTTCTGTGCTTCTCAGGGACGTACAGTAAATGCAGTGCCTTTCATGATGAGATCTTTCAAACGCCTCACACAGGAACCACAGACACCTATTCTTATAGGAGGCCTCGTGACAATGATTGCCCACGAGCTTGGCCTTAGATTCCACTTAAATGCCAACACTCGTTTTGGCACCATCCGACCCATGAACATACAATTCTGCTTTAACAGGCGCATTTTAGGAACTATGGGACCTGGACCGTATGAGTACCTCATTAACGAAAAACCAGTACAGCTATTCACACTGCCTGATCATCTGATGACAAGTATCCACAACAAGGACAATTGGCTCTATGAATTGGATAAGCCTATGGGACCTCCTTCACCACAGTCAACACCACAGAACTATATGTATGACAGTGACCACATCTCTGAGGCACACGACTATATGTACTATGAGGATGCTATATCCGAAGCCGAAGTAGACCCTATGACTCCTCCGCACTACAACACCTATCCTGAGCCTATCCCTGAGGAGACCACCGACAAAATGGATACTGTTCTACTCCGATTGGACAACGTTGATGCAGCTCTGACTAATGTAAAAGCTGACATTGCAGGCATGCACAGCGAACTGGTAGGGTTCATGGATTTATTCTGCGACCAACTCGACTACTACGCACGGAAATTCGATGAGTTGAAGACACGAAAAGACTAGATACTAGTTTTAGCAGTAGATTCAGTTTAGTTTGGTTTAGTTTAGTTTCGTTTAATCATTTGGAATTTTTCGCATTGTTAGTTTTCTTTATGTACTACATACAATCATTTCAATTTCATGTTATTTCAATTATAGTCTTTATTCAATTATTCTGTTTTTATGTTACTCTTTGTTTGTCGGCTGCTATATTACGTTGCCGTATCAATACTAAGCCTAAAAGTCACTGCAAGAACGCCCTCAGAGCAAAATCCTGCGTTCTGCAGATTTTGCTGCTGTGACGACCGTCACAGGACCCTGACGAGTGTCACGCGGGTGACGACCGTCACACATACGTGACGACCGTCACGAACCCAAAACTGCTATCTGATATAACAGGGTTGCGTTTTCTCTCCCACTACCCTCATCTCAACTTCCAGTCATCAAAACTTCTACCCCACTACAAATTTTCGTTCTCCCCACATTGCACCATATATTTCAACTCCAATCTCAACTTCCAACCACACTTCTGTCAATTCTTCCCACTTTGCAGAAAAACCCCAATCTGCAGAACCCTCTCAATCTTCCAACAATGGCGAGAAATGCCGAAACCCCGGATATCAGTAACATTGTCTTCAGCGAAGGTGACTTAGGCGAAAGACAGCGAGCAAACTACGTCGCATTCCATCAAAGGTCGCTCCAGCCGACTCATTATCCACACATTCCGTCGCTTACGGAGCTCGGACTCCTTGACGGTGTAACTTGGATGCTTCAAAGAGCAGGCATCTGGAATCTCTGCACCAATCCCCTGCCAACATACGAACAACTCACTCTCGAGTTCTTGAGTTCATTTACTTACGTCACATCCAGCGGCGACCTTAGCCAGCACTCAGGTGCCGCATGCTTCCGGATGTTCGAAACAAACTACCAGGTGAACTAGAACCAGATCGCCACAATCTTACAGCTACCTCGCGGCGACAATGCTCACCGCCGCATCACCGATCAGTTCCAGCACGAAGCTTTCACGCTGTGGTACCAGTTGACCGGCATCAATGCCGATGGTTGGGACTCTCTGCACGCCACGCATATTCATAACCCGACCATCAGGTACTTTCACAGAGCCTTGAGCAACACAATTTTCTCCAGAGACAGCAACCATAAGGTGAACTCGAAAGAGCTCTTCTTCCTTCATTGCGTCTTCAACAACGAGCCTGTCAACCCCGCTCCGTTCCTGCTGGCTCACATTCAGGCCAACTGCAACCGTGGCTCCAAGCCATTCTACTTTGGCGGGATTGTCACTGCCATTGCACTTGGGCTGAACTTAGGTGACCGCCTCCAGCACCTCCATTCCATCCCCTCGGTGTTCCTCGACACCGACCACTGCAGAGCCTCCCACCTTATCCGCTCCAGAGCTGACGGCAAGTACCATCCGGTAGTGCGTGGCAAGATCGTCCGAAGCATCATCCTTCCGTCACGCATCCGGACACACCCAGAGGATCGTACCAACTGGTTATTTGACCTCACTGCCCCTCCTGCTGCCGCTGTTCCTACTCAGGACCATACCCAAGGTTCTGACGATGAAATCCAAGCTGAGTTGGACAGGTCCGAGCAGCCAGAGGCATCACAGCCTCCTCCTCCCGAAGGTACATCCTCTCGCCGCCGCCGCCATCATCCAGTGCCCGACTACACAGAAGAGGACCTCCGCCGCTCTCTCGACCAGCAGGCCCAGATACTCGCTATGCTGCAGCAGCAGAATTAGCGAGCAGACCAGTTCGAAGCTTGGCACCGGACTCAAATGCAACAACTTCAAACCGGCCAAGCTACCATTACTGAGAACCTGGAGAATCTGACATTGCAGGTCGAAGGACTCCGGGACACCGTCTACCACACAGGAGCTATGAGCTATGAGGACCGAGTAGCCCTTGCCAGAGCCAGAGGACGCCAGCGTGGACGTGACCGAGGCAGCGGACGTGATTAGTCATCCATCCTTCCTTATTTGTTTACTATATTTCCAGTTTATTTGTACTTTCATTTCAGTTGTATCTCCCTCTCGCATGCTTCAAAATCAGTGGGGACACTGATTGAGATAATGTGGGAGCGGAGCCTTTATTTCCATTCCACTGTTATTTCCATTCCACTGTACTTTGAATTTCGTAATTTCTATTTAAACATTTTCTATTTTTAGCAAATAAAGCTCGTTTATATATACTTTTTCTGTTACGCAAACATCCCCACATTATTCAACGTAAACAAAAATTTTCGTTCGTTCCTCAAAAGCAAAAGCTCCACGAGAATGCACCCGAGTTCAAAACAAGTTTTGAAACTCCGAGGAAACGACAGTTCTAACAAAACCAGTATCGTCCTGACACCTTAGATCTCCGGTTTATGCGAGTCAGTTTCACTACCTACGTGTACCAAAGTCTCAAGTGTCTATGCAAACTCAGCCCCAAGTAGTTTATACTAGCAGTCAGCACCATCCTAAAACACTTCTAAGCGAGCGACCGATGCAAATAAGTGTATGATCTCCAAAAAGATGAAAAATCATGAAAAGAAAGCTAGATAGCCCAAAAACATAAGACACGTTTCCTTCTAAGTTAGGTGCTCCTCACCCGAGCATTTAGCCCAACGGCACGAAAACTCATTGAAAAATCAATGACATAAGCTTATGATCAATGAAGAAGATCAAAAAACAGAAATGAGATCATATTCACTAACAGGTCGACTTGCCATGAAAGTGTACGGACAACGGGCTTAATGTGATTGCGCTAGAACAAATAGGGTGAACTTGCCACGAGAACCTTGACACCAAGCTACAGTAGCATGACTGGGACCGATTTGCATAAAAAGGAGACCTCCGAAGACTTGTAGTCCAGTGTCGTCATGATACTTGTCTTGTTCCTACCAAGAATCCCGGTTTTTCCCAACTCTGCGAACGAAGAAGCTGCCTCGTGCTTGCTGACCTTTTCATGTTTTGCTTGAGGACAAGCAAAGATTCAAGCTTAGGGGAGTTTGATAACACGAAATCGTATATATATTTTGATGCATAATTCAACTAAAGTTAAACCGTTTTCGATCCGATTTCGGGCTATTTCCGTGTTATTTGTCTGATGTTTTGCAGGTATTCAACGATCACGTCTAAACAAGGCAACATGAAGAAAAGAAGCAATCTCAGATGAATTATGGACGAAAAAAGAGTGAAAACATCATGAAAAGCGCAGAAGGCTGTTTTTGCTGATGTGACGACCGTCACAGCTCCATGACGAGCGTCACATGGGTGACGACCGTCACACCTTGTGACGACCGTCATGCAGGCAAAAACGCCCCACTTCAATTTCACGTAACAGAAGCAGTTCCAATTCCCAAAGAGTGGACCACTACTCCCTGATTTATCTGCCTCAAAGTCCACCATCTTCAATGATAACCGTTAGAATTCCACTTCTATAAAAGGGGAAGAAGGGGACCTCAGAAAGGGAGCCGCATTCATACAACAAAGTGCTGGCAAATTTATTTCCAGAGCATACTTTCTAGTTTAATATTCTTATTTGTTTCTCCTTTATTTTTCTGCATTCCATTTCATTCTTCTGTAATTTCTACTTTCATTGTACGATCAAATTGGCATAGAGACCAGAATCCTGCCAACATCTGTGGAGGATCTGCCCAAAGGCCAATTGGAATATTTACAGGTTTCTCATTTCAATCGTATTTCTAGTTTCATTATAATGCAAATTATTATTTATTGTTTTTATTTATGTTTCATCTTTCCCAAATCCATGTCTAGCTAAACTTGAGTAATCGATATGTGGTAATAATTCGAATGGGATTTGATAACAACTGGTTGAAAAACTTTCTTTTCAAAAGTAATTTATGGTCTGAGTGTTTAAAATTAATTTACTGAATAAACTTTGTCGCGAAAGCGAGAACTTATTTAAAAGTAGTTTTGCCACGAAAGTGGGAAATTAATTAAGATACGAACCAACAAGCGAAAGCTGCGGTAAGGTCAGATAGTAAACACTAGTCATTCATTTTAATAACAGCAAAAACACTTTAAAACGAATTAGAACTTAGAGATTTCCAAAAAATAATTTTAACCCCGAATGGGATACGAAAGTGTACGTTTGGCCCTTAGAATTATGATTAGCGTCAATAATTATCATGAGGCGAGAGTCTTAAAATCACCATTTTCTGCTTAAATAAACTTTGAAAATTATTTCATACACCGGTAACTTGTCAAATCCCTGAAGAACACAATTACTGCATATCGATTCAATCATTTATAATCTAAGTAGCATTCTTAGTTCCCTTTTAGTGACAATCTTATTCCTTAAACATATTCTACCTAGCTAAACATAGTAACTCCCGAGAGCACTAGTTTGATTACGAGTCCCTGTGGGATCGATATCTATTATTACTACGCGATAGACTGTGCACTTGCAGTTAGGTTGTATTAGACATAGAAAGTCGCGATCAATAGGATTTGTAGAGCTCAAGTTATGACTTTGACAAGTTACAGGTCATCTGAGGTATGTGAATCTGGGGCCTTGAAAGTTACCCAACTTGCCTCAAACGTTTGTCTAAGAAGGATGATTCCTATGAACTTTTGGTCAACATGAATGTTGTTCCTTATCTTCTTAGCTTGATTGTTGACCTGATGAGTCCTGAGGGGTCCTGATGCCCGAAGGCACGATCGACCATGTATTACCGGTTACCGTGCGACCAATTCCCCTAGCTAGTTGCCGTGCAGCTAATATTTCAGTGTTCAAAGATTTGTTCCCATCAGAGTACCGTGTACTTGTGCAGTTGGCAAATTTCCGGGTTTGTCGGTATTCAACCGTCTCACACCTTGATTGTTTGAGAGCCGTTCGCTTCTCACCCAGTCAGGTTCAAGCCGTTTGAATAGGGGCAGCTGTTGCACCCCAAAATTTGACCAACATTTCCTTACCTAGCTTATGTTGCATTTCATTCACATTAGCATTATCATTTGCATTTCATTGACATGTATGCAGGAGATCAAGAGGTATGACTACCAATCAAGAGCTACACAAGACTTTGAGGCTAGATAAGAAGCTTATTCAAGGGTTCAAGGGTAGATATCTTTGTCAGAGAAGTCAGAAGATCCTCAGAGAGAGTGGTTGAAACCAAGGTTGTGTGCCTCCTAGCTTGAGGGTTATGGGAGCTCCTCAGATGATTCTGAAGCCAATGAATGTGGACTTGAAGCCTTGAGAGAGCTTATGAGATATCTTGAAAGCCATCATGAAGCCTAGATAGGTCATGGTGCAAGTTTAAAAAAATACCTAGCCATGAGTGGTGTAATTAGGGTTTGACTGGGTCAACCCTAGGTCAACTGATGATTTGAGCAAGGTTGAGACCTAATTCAAGGGCCATGTGATCATGGATTGATGCATTGAGATGTTATAAGGATGATTCCAAGGTCAACTCATCATGATTGAAGAGTTTGAGAAGTTTCAAGCTAGGGTTTCTAAGGCTTGACAGTGTAAAATCCCCTAGTTTGACCCCTATCGTCAGGGCAGTTTAGCTCAAGATGTGATTGTCATCTCATCTTGTCCCCAACATGAATGTTGTATAGCTTGTTCTTAGCTTTAATTTGAGTACTAGAAGTCCTTGATAGGATTTGTAGAGCTCAAGTTATGACTTTGACAATTTACAGGTCATCTGAGGTATGTGAATCTGGGGCCTTGAAAGTTACCGAACTTGCCTCAAACCTTTGCCCGAGAAGGATGATTCCTATGAACTTTTGGTCAACATTAATGTTGTTCCTTATCTTCTTAGATTTCTAGAGAATACTATAAGTCCTTGATAGGATTTGTAGAACTCAAGTTATGGCTTTGACAAGTCAAGGGCATTTTGGTCATTTGGAGATTACAGGCCATTTCAAGCATAAGGCCATAACTCCTATTTCCAAGCTTCAAATGGAAAAATATTCAACATAAAACGTGTTCAAAATGATGTTTTAAGGCTAGTAAGAAGGTTATGAGATGTTGAGAATGCGTGTAGCTCAAAGTTGCAAAAATGACCTAAAATAAAGGCATAAGTTAAATAAGTCAAAGTTGGAAATTGATATCTTCAACCTACACATCCAAACCATGGCATGTAATATATCATTTTGACTCTAGAAAACATTTTGAAAACAATGGTTTAGCCACCTTTTTGATTTAAGGTCTAAATCATGGACTTGCTTTGGAAAACACTTGCTTGCATATTAAGTAACATATGCATAACTCAAAATTAAGGCATGAACAAGGGACTTGGCAAGCTAAACACCTCTAATATGTCACTAGGGGAGAAATTGAAGGAGATTGAGATGAATTTCAAGCTGCAAACAGAATTGAGCATGGCATGATAAATGATTTAAAATCTCATGACATGAGATGTGTAAAATCTCATTGGAAGGATCTAGAGGGTTCTAGATCATCCAAACTCCATCTATATATTGAGTAGAATGAATCCATGGCAGAGGTTGGTGATCATTGAAGGTTTGAGCTTAGTTTGAGATTGAGTTTTCATAACTTGCAAGTGAAATCGGTTTCATCAAATTCCTCCATTTCCTTCCATTTTCTTGATTGGTTCTTCTTCCATGAGTATCAAGGATTGATTCCAGATCATTTCCAAGAATAATTGGTGGCTAGATCGTGTGGGAGCAAGTGGTTTTCAGCACCTGCAACTCAGCATCATGTTTCAAGATTGAAGCACTTTCCATTGAATCTTTTGCATACAGAAGCAAGGGGGAAGTTCAGTGATCGTGTCCAGAAGATTTGAGGGCTTGAAGTGAAGATTTCGTGCATCTGTTATTCAAGAATTTCCAGGTTTGTAACCTTCTTCCTATAGCATGATTTAGGTAGAATTAGGTTGAATTAAGCTTCTAGATTAGTTGTAGAACGGCCTAGGATGGATTTCAGATGGTTAATTGTTGAATTAGAGACAAAATAGGAAGATCACCATTTTCGGTTGAGATTGGGAGATGTTGATTCTTGGGGTTTCAGAAGAAACTAATGGTATGATTGAGTTCGTGGCAAGATTTGGAGTGTGTTTCATGTTTTGACCTCTTGGATTGGAGGCCTCTAGGAAGAACTAGGGTTGAAGGGGACGATCGGAGCTCCACCGGCGGTGGCCGGAGCTGGGCGCGAAGCTCAGAGCTTTGAAATGGAGAAGATGAAGTTCTCACCATTGGATGATGGATTGACCATTGACTGGGAGAAGATCCAAGGGCCACGTTTTAATTCTGACTTGTGAAGGATTTCTAAAGGAAACGATGCGTTTCATTAATTCAGGCGTTTTGGGCTTAGTGAATAAGTGTTATCCACACCCCCCAGAAAGCCCAACCCATGTTTTTAATTGAAAATGTTTACTTCCTGCACCGCGCGCTTCATTATTTTCATTTAATTTTCATTTAATCTCCATTTAATTCATGATTTTTGTAAAATTCATAATAAATTGAATATTAATCCAATCAAATCCATTCTTTTTGCATATTACTCATGATTGAGTCTATTATTTTTTAGAGAAAAAATATTTTCATTTCATATGATTTATGATTTAATTGGAATTTTGTATTTTAATTGATATTAAAATGTTTATGTTTGATGCATATTTTAGTAGAATTTTGTTTGATCTCATGGTGATGATTCTTGGCATAATTTTTTGTGTGTGATTAGGTTAGAAATGTATGATACCATAGTAATTTTCTCAAATTTTTGTGATGAAAATAGGTGTGCCTTCTAGATTGATATTTAGATGCTTCCTTTTTAGGGTTTTAGGTTGATACCTTGTAATGTAGGATTTAGTTCTAGGTCCAAATTGATGATTTGATCTTTGAAACTAATGTGATAGAGTCATGATTGACCTAGGTTCCCATAGATATTTTTGTAGGATTTTACAATTGATTCTAGTATTTTAGTTAGGACTAACTTTAGTACTAGGTTTTAGGTGATCCCAATTTACTAATTCAACTAGTTTAACTCCTTTAATTCCCTTAGATTAGGGCTTGTGCTTGGTTTGCCTTTGATTGAGATTGAAGACAAGTTAAAGACAAGGTGAGGATGCTTGAAGTTGCTTGGAGCTTTGGATTGTTTGTGCCTGAAGGTATCTGATGAAGATTAGGAGATAGGACATAGGGAGAGCCTTGTAGTTAGAATGATTTCTTTCTCAAACATGGAAAGCATCTTGTGCTTCCATTCCTCCCAATGACTAAAGGTCCTTCTCAGATATTCACATCCCTCCTTTGGAAGGATGAGTGGTTTTATCTGGGAAGTAGAACTGTGAGGGAACCAGTCTCTCATAAATGATGAACCCTTACAGGCTTCCTTTGGTTGTCAGTAAGTTGTTTATCATTTCCTCTCACTCTGTTAAATCAACTATCTTCTGGTTTGAGTATCTTGAAAGATGTTGGGCTTGAGTTTGAAGATGAGGACTTCATTGAAGAATGTGGAAGAGGATGATTCCTTGAGCATTGTCATTGCAGCTGAAGCTTGAAGAGCAAGGAGAGCAAGTTGATACTTGAAGATTCAATTGAGATTGAGTGAAGAGCTGAGGCTAAAAGAATTGAATGATAAAGTTGACACTTCCAGATGATTGAAGATTACTCTGAGAAGCTGAAGCTTGTAGGAGATGACCAAGTTGAGACTGGTAAAGCAAAGAGAGCTGAAGAGCTTGAAGACTAAGTTGATACTTATGAAGAGGATTCAATTGATATTGGGTGTAGAGTTGAGGCTTGAGGAATGAAGGATAGGTTGACACTTACACTGATGCATTGAGAGCCTGAAGGAAGCAAGTGGATACTTGCAGTTAAGAGTGAAGCCTGAGGGTGGAATTGACTGAAGAGATGATGCTTGGAGAAGAGAGAATAAGTGGATACTTATGTTGATGGATTGAAACTCGGAGAAGCAAATTGACATTTGTCATGAAAGATGACGGCCTTGAAGGGTAATTGAAGTCTGAAGACTGGATTGCTATTAGAGGAGCTGAAGCTTGGAATGAGGTTGGAGTAGGGGAGAGTCTGCTGCTTTCCTGTCTGTTTTCTTCTCTGTGCTGATGTGCCTTGTTTGACTTGCCTGATGCATTAGAATAAGTCCATATTTAGACTGACTTTAATCTAGGAGCATGATTGCACTAGAGGTTGAGTTGCTCCCTCTTCTTGTATTTTTACTGTATGGCTTTGCTTGCGGGTATTCGGTAGAGCCCTGCTCCCTTGCCCATGTGGTTTATCCTGCTTGATAGCATGTTTTATTTTTCTTCTGTATGATTGCAGTTTACTGTATTTTGCTTGATAGCAGGTTTTTATTTCCTCTATATGATTACTGATATTCATATCTGGCTTGAGGTTGAGATGAGCTTGTGGAGGCTGATGCCCCACACACATTTCCTCCCTCACTTGCATTGCATGCATTTCACAGTCGTTTACTGTTTATTGTTTAAGCTGATGCTTTGTCTGTTTCTGTTTATCATTGACATGATCCCTTAGGACTCTCACTTCCTTTGATAAGGAAGTGATGATTAGAACTTTAGGTTGAAACCTATGCATGATAACTTCTAGGAGTTCCCTGTTTCAAACTTCAACCATAGGATGAATCCTTGGCATGACAACATTAGGACTTGATAGTCTTCCCCTTAGTTGAGCCTCTCTCTTCTCATCTCAAAACAGCTCAAAAATACAGTAATCATGAATGATTTCTTTCGTACGCTACGAGCCTTAAGCTATCTGAGAAAGGATTGTTGGAGAGCTTCTTTTCAACGGTCTGGATGTTTAGTATGGCACCCTTTGGGTGACATGCGACGCATTCACTCTCAGGTCATAGTCTTTAGTGCAATTGAAATTGCAAACACAATAAAAGACACTTCTTCCGTAAAAGACAGAAAACAAACTTCAAACCTTTTTGCCCCGTGGGCCCATAATTCAAAGGAAGCTTTTCTGAAGAAAAGAGTGTCGTTAAACTTCAGCGCCAACGCAAACAGGCTTTGTCCCTAACTGCTGGAACTGCTGTTTAACCCCACTCGATAAAACAGATGAATCTGAATTCCTGTAAGCCGTATTATCCCGAACTACGTAAGCTCTGATCTCTCATACCTGTTGAGAGTACGTAGGCACAATACTGATGTATTGGCGAGCTACCTTCCCCGTAACCAGTAGTTAGTCAAACTACGTTGACTCTGATTTCTCATTCTCTGATGAGAATACGTAGGCACAAAGTGCGACGCTTTGCCGAGTCCATTTTTCTTTTCTTTTTAAGCCAGCCTTGATAGGTAGATAGATGAAACCAACTCGTCCAGTAAACACAACAAGCGTGGATCCCGTCGAGTACGACGGACGTGAGGGGTGCTAATACCTTCCCCTTGCGTAACCGACTCCCGAACCCAGACAATGGTTGCGATGACCTTGTCTTATACCCTTTCCGTCAGGTTTTTCCGATCGTTTCCTTTCCCGTCTCGAGGGATAAATAACGAAAGGTGGCGACTCTTCTGTTTTGCCGGCACCTTATTTTCGCGGAAGCGACATCCTCTGATTGGGAGGAAAGGGTGCATTAACTACAATCCATCATTATTGATCAGGCAATTCGGTTATGCTTTGAGAAGCCCGCCAAAAGAGGAGGAAGTGCAGGAATCTCTGTACTTCACAGGTGATCTGAGTGGAGAATTATTGTCCAAGCTTCAGCATGCTTGGAATAATATCAACAAAAGGGGTAAGCCGTTGTTGGGTAAGAATGATTGTCAAGCCTATGCTCCATACAAAGTCTGGATCCAAGATAGGGCAAAGCAGGTGCGGATGCCGTTCCCTGCAGTATTACCTCCTACTCCCCCCGTGATTGAGGAGCCAACTACTGTGTCTATTGAGAGATATGAACAGATTGTGAAGGAGAAAGAAGAGCTGATGAAAGCCAACGAGAGGTTGGAAGAAGAGCTAGTGCAGCTCATAAGCGAAAGGAATGAAGTCGTATACTCATTCAAGCAACAAACAGAGCTGGTGAATCAACTAGGCACATAACTGACTGAACAACGAAAGAAGCGTGAACGTTTGGGGGTAGATTTCAAGAGCTCTCATGACATGCTGGAGTCTAAGAAGAAAGCACTTGATGTAGCCTACCGGGAGATCTCTACATTCAACAAAACCTGGAATGTTACGCTGATAAATAACAAAGAAAGAGAGGACAAACTGAAGCTGCAGATCTCTGAACTGGAAGATCAGTTGAAAGCTAGCCAGAAAAAGTTTGAAGAAGAAGTTATGCGGAGATATGACGTTCAGAATGCCTTGAATAAAGTTATCAAGCGTAAGAAAGAGTCTGCATCCCAGAAGCGGAAGCTAGAGGAGTGCTTTGGAGAAGGTGCTTGGGAGGAATCCATTGGGGATCTCCAGCGTGTTATCAGGCAAAGAGACTCGCTCGTCGAAGGGTTGCTTTCTCAGCCAGACCATCCTAAGACTAAGAGATTGTTAGAGGAGTATCAGGCATATGGTCGCACTTGATTACCTTATGTACTGTTGTATATGCTTTATTTGCATTGTGCTGGCCATCACCAGGATTGTTGGTTGAGGTCATGCCTTCTTGTTATTGTACACTCAGTGGTATTGTATTTCTGACTTGATGGGCTTGTCAGCAATATATGAGATGTTTTCTCCGTGGATGAATCCAAGCTTCTTAGCACTGTCACTGCACTGGCACTTTGGCACTAGAATCAGGGGTTGATTCCCCTAACGCACGGACACGCATTGCATTTGCATATTCATGTTGCATTGCTAGTTACTTGTCGAATCTGTATCTTACTTCCTGCATCTCACAGGTTTTTCAGGATTGACGACCAGAGAGTCCACCGCTATTCAACCCAAAACAACTGCAAGAAGATAATGGATCAAGTTCAGGTCGAGATGCAGGAAATCCGCGAGAAGTTGACTCTGTTCATGCAAGCTATGGAGAGCATGGCCAAGGGCCAGGAGAATCTTCAGACCTTGGTGCAGCCGCTGCTGACACGGGCAAACGGAAATGGCAATACTAACCATATATCTGTTGAAACTCCTCGCCGGGAGGATGAGATACCGGCAGTTGTTACTCCACCTGTTGTGACTGTCAACGGAAACACTAGTACTGGTGTAGGCGCTGGCACTGGTAATGGCAATACTGGGAACAGTGGTGATGGGCATGTTGTTAACAACAAAGGCAACACTGTGGATGCTGATCAAGGATTCGTTGACAATGTTGGCTTCGGAAACAACGGGTATGGCAATGTCAATCAGGACGGGAACTTCGGGTTCAACAATCAAGGCTTCGGTAATGACGGTTACGGCAACACTCAGGGGTATGGCTATGGTAATGGTGGTTTCGGGAATGTAATTAACAACGGTGCTGGAGCATTTCCTTTCAACAATGGTATTGGACCTGCCGGGGTCAATCTAGGGTTCGGCAACCGAGGACAGGGTCCTGTGTTCAATCAGCAAGGATTTGGCCGTAACATGGGTTACGATGGGTATGGCAATGACTGGAATATGGATCAACAGGAGGACGCTTTTTCAGGAAGAGGTATGGGACCCGAAGGCCCTATTGACCCTGTTCAGAGGATCAGAATGCTAGAAGAGCAGATGAAAGGTTTGGTTGATCAGAACTCCGCTGGGTTAGATATGGCTACTATGGGGTTGGTACCAGGGCTGAGGGTGCCATTGAAATTCAAGGCTCCCACATTCGACAAATACAAAGGGGATACCTGCCCAAAGGTCCATGTACGTTCTTATTATAGAAGGATGTCTGCATATTCCAATGATGAAAGGATGCTCATGCATTTCTTTCAAGATAGCTTATCGGGACCATCATTGGAGTGGTACATGGGACTGGAGCCCACCCAGATTAGGAGCTGGAAGCAGTTGGTTGATGCTTTCGTTATGCATTACAAATACAACAGCGATTTTGCGCCAAACAGAGTTCAGTTGCAGAGTCTGTCGCAGAAAAGTGGTGAAAGTTTCAAAGAGTACGCGCAGCGGTGGCGCGATATGGCAGCTCGGGTGCATCCTCCTTTGGTTGAAAGGGAGATGAATGACATGTTTGTGGGGACATTTACAGGAATGTACTATGACAAGTTACTCAATATTTCGATGGGTAGCTTCTCCGATATGATCCTCATGGGAGAAAGGATCGAAAATGGAATTAAAATTGGGAAGATTCAGGCAGGTGGATCTACTTCAGCTGGGGGTGCGAGAAAAGCATTCGGCGGAAGATGACAAGGTGATACCAGTGCTGTGTTTGGTGGTAAAGGCCGGGGAAGAAGTCGAAATCAGTACGGTCAACCTCAACAAATAGCCAGTGTTACTATTCCAATCCCTCAACAACAACAACAACAACAACAACAACTGCAGCCGCAACAAAGGCAGAATCAGGGTCAGGGAAGGATTCAGAATGTAAGGCCGAAGAGGGTATTTGATAAGCCTCCGTCGACATATGCAGAGCTTCTTCAGACACTGCTGGGGTTGAATTTGGTCGAGAAAAGAACAATGGAACCGCCTACAGGACCGGTACTTCCTAGGGGGTATGATGCTAATAAGCAGTGCGAATTCCATTCTGGGGCGCCCGGACATGATGTGGAATCTTGTCATGCTTTCAAGCATAAAGTTCAAGACTTGTTGGACAGTAAAGCCATCAATTTTGGCCAAGTGGGGCCCAATATTGTACAACAGCCCATGCCTAATCATGGGGCAAATTCCATCTTAATAGAAGAAAATTTGAACTTGATGATGGATGTTAACAAACTGAAGACACCATTGAGTGAGGTGAAAAGCAGGTTGCTCAGAGGGGGAGTATTCCCGGGTTATGATGAATACTGTTTAGAGTGTTGGACCCAGCCTGAGGGTTGTACTGATTTGAAGCAGGAAATTCAAGCCATGATCGAAGAAGGGACCTTGCAATTTGATCGAACTGCGGTTGAGAAGCTTGTGGAGGCATTATGTGATAAGCAGAATGATATTGCAACGGTGACGATCCCGAGGAAGACTATAACGATAACGGCGCCCGCCCAGCGGCTAACTATTATGATTACCAAAGCAGGGCCTGTTCCCTTTGAAAGTACGAAAGTTGTCCCGTGGACCTACGGATTAGAAGCGTATTGCAACGGTGAAAAGATTGTGATGAATAGCCAGCCAGCAGGAGCTGTTGATAATGTTGTTGGAACGGGGGGCATGACCCGTAGCGGAAGGATCTTTACCTCACCTGAAATAGAAGCGGAGAGGTTGGCCAAAGGCAAAGCCAAAGTAAATGAGAGCGGGCCCTCTCAGTCGAAAGAAAAGGATACATCACTCAAGGACGTAGAGGAGTTCATGAGACTGATTTGCAAAAGAGACTACAAAATTGTTGAACACCTACAGCAGACGCCGTCGAAGATTTCTATCTTGTCGTTGTTGTTATGTTCCGAAGCCCACCGGAATGCCTTGCTAAAGATTCTGGATACGTCGTTCGTACCCCAAGAAGTTTCTGTAAATCAGTTAGAGGGGGTAATAGCACATGTCAATGCTGGACATAGCCTGTGTTTCATAGATTTTGACCTAACACCCAGGGGTCGAGAGCACAACATGGCTTTACATATATCGGTAGAGTGCCGGGCACCGTAATGTCGTATGTATTGGTGGACACTGGATCGTCGTTGAACGTATTTCCAAAGAAAGCCATGATGAAATTGGACATACGGGGAATTATTTGCACGCCCAGCGATTTGGTTGTAAGGGTGTTTGACGGGACGAAAAGATCAGTGTTTGGGTCAATAACATTACCGCTTCAGGTGGGGCCGGAAATTTTTGATACCGAGTTCTACATCACGGATATCCATCCAGCTTATAGCTGCCTTCTTGGGCGCCCATGGATCCATGCTGCAGGGGCCGTAACATCCATGCTGCACCAGAAGTTGAAGTATATGGTGGGTGATAGTGTTGTTACCGTTTGCGGGGAGGAGGATATTTTGGTCAGTCACCTATCATCATTCAGATATTTGGAGGTCGACAGAGAAATACACGAGACACCTTGTCAAGCCTTCGAAGGGTTGCAGATTAAAGACAAAGCTCAGGGTTCCAGCAAAATATCAGATGTGGCAGTGTCATCTTACAAGGAGGCTCAGGCTTTAGTGCAGACTGGTGAGACTAAAGGCTGGGGGCAGGTTCTGGAGATTCCCGTGAAGAATGACAAGTTTGGGTTAGGGTATCGACCGACGTCATCAGCGTCATCTTCAGGAGCGCCCAGGTTCAAAGGACCGGTCACAATTACGCCAAGCGGGGTGTGCTTTGAGACTATCAACGCTATTTCCGATGCTGAGCACGGGGATATCGATTGCGATATGGACGCGTGGATCAAGCTAAGCATGCCGGGACAAAGTCTCTGCAACTGGTCCATCCGGGAAACTGTCCCAGTGACTTTTAAACAGTAATGATTTGTTTTATCAATTGTTGAATAATCCTATGTCCTACCCGGGGCATAGTGATGTTACATTAGGGCTACTTGATTATGTGTATTGCACTGTTTTAATCATGAAATAAAGACGTTTTTCATATTCAAATATTGTGATCCCTGTTTTTCTTGTTTTTACTTTAACAATAAATGGCAACGTGGTTATTTGCTTTGTTTGCGTGTTGAAGCGTTTAACCATTTCCTTTGCAGGATTAATATTTCAGATGACATCTCATACGAACCGCCTATGACTCGTCTTGACTTCGAGCACCCGGTATTCTAAGCAGAGGAAGAGATTGTTAAGGATAGCGACCTGCCAGAGGAGCTGACTCGTTTGTTGAAATAGGAAGAGAGAATCATTCTGCCTCATCAGGAGGAAATTGAGATTATCAACTTGGGGTTGGAAGAAGTTGTGAGAAATATCCGTATAGGGGCTGCGCTGCAGAGCGACATCAAGCAAAGGCTGATTGAGATACTGCGAGAGTATAATGATATATTTGCTTGGTCGTACGAGGATATGCCTGGGTTAGATACGGACATGGTTGTGCACCGTCTGCCGTTGCGAGAGGAATGTCCGCCTGTTAAATAGAAACTCAGAAGAACCAGACCAGACATGGCTATGAAAATCAAGGAGGAAGTTCAAAAACAGTGGGATGCCGGTTTCCTAGCTGTTACAACTTATCCGTCGTGGGTCGCTAACATAGTACCAGTGCCGAAGAAAGACGGTAAAGTGCGAATGTGTGTAGACTACCATGATCTGAATAGGGCGAGCCCGAAAGACGACTTTCCACTTCCTCACATTGATGTGTTGGTTGATAACACTGCTCAATTCTCCGTATTCTCCTTCATGGACGGCTTCTCAGGCTATAATCAGATCAAAATGGCACACGAAGACATGGAGAAGACTACCTTCATTACTCCCTGGGGAACATTTTGCTACAAAGTGATGCCCTTCGGACTGAAGAACGCTGGGGAAACATATCAACGTGCTATGACGACTCTCTTTCATGACATGATGCATAAAGAGATCGAGGTTTATGTTGATGATATGATTGCCAAATCCCAGACGGAGGAGGAGCATTTGGTTAATCTGCTGAAACTGTTCAAAAGACTGAGGAAGTTCAGGTTGAGACTGAACCCTAACAAGTGCACCTTCGGGGTGAAATCGGGTAAACTGCTGGGGTTTATTGTGAGCGAAAAGGCGATAGAGGTTGATCCTGCAAAGATAAAAGCTATACAAGAAATGACGACGTCTAAAACAGAAAAAGAAGTGCGTGGATTTTTAGGGAGGTTGAACTACATCGCTCGGTTCATATCTCACCTAACTGCGACATGCGAGCCGCTATTCAAGTTGTTGAAAAAGGATCAGGTGTTGACCTGGAATGAAAATTGTCAAAAGGCGTTCGACAAGATAAAAGAATATTTGCAGGAACCTCCTGTTTTGATACCCCCAGTGGCCGGGAGACCTTTGATTATGTATTTGACGGTTCTTGAGGAAAGTATGGGTTGTGTTCTCGGTAAACACGACGAGACCGGACGTAAAGAGCATGTGATCTACTATTTGAGTTAGAAGTTTACCGACTGTGAGTCCAGATACTCAATGCTCGAGAAAACGTGTTGCGCGCTAGCCTGGGCCGCCAAACGTTTGAGGCAATACATGCTGAATCATACAACTATGCTAATTTCAAAGATGGATCCAATCAAATACGTGTTTGAGAAGCAAGCACTCTCTGGAAGAATTGCCCGATGGCAGATGGTGTTAACAGAATATGATATCCAATATGTCTCTCAAAAGGCTATTAAAGGTAGCGTCCTGTCAGAGTACCTTGCAGAGCAGCCGGTGGAGGACTACCAATCGATGAGGTTTGATTCTCCTGATGAGGATATCATGTACCTGAAAATGAAGGATTGTGAAGAACCATTGCCGGACGAAGGACCAGAGTTGGGTTCCAAATGGCAACTGATATTTGACGGAGCTGTGAATTCCTATGGTAGCGGAATAGGTGCAATTATTACCACTCCTCAGGGGTCACACATCCCCTTTACTGTCCGATTGAGTTTTCCCGTTACCAATAATGAGGCTGAATATGAGGCTTGCATCATGGGTCTAGAAGAAGCTATTGATTTGCGAATCAAAAACCTGGATGTATATGGAGACTCGGCTTTAGTGGTGAATCAAATTAAAGGAGAATGGGAGACACGTCAGCCCAATTTGATACCGTATATGAATTATGCAAGGAGATTGTTGCCTTTCTTTGACAAGGTGGAATTGCATCATGTGCCACGAGCAGAAAATCAAATGGCTGACGCCCTGGCAACATTGTCTTCAATGTATAAAGTTAACTTCTGGAACGAGGCTCCCCGGATTGTTATCTCTCGGCTTGATAGGCCTGCATTCATATTTGCCATTGACGAGGCTCCCGATGGTAAACCCTGGTACTTTGACATCCAGAATTTCTTGAAGAACAAGGAGTATCCGGCTGGGGCATCCAGTCGAGATCAGAAGACTCTCAGGAGATTGGCTGGCAATTTCTATCTGAATCCGGACGGTGTCCTATACAAAAGAAACCACGACTTGGTGTTGCTACGCTGTGTAGATGAGAAAGAGGTGAAGTTACTCATGGAAGAGATACATGAGGGTATATTTGGTACACATGCTGGTGGGCATGCTATGACGAGAAAGCTGCTGCGAGCAGGTTATTATTGGCTAACTATGGAAACAGATTATTTTAAGTTTGCAAAAAGGTGTCATAAATGCCAGGTTTATGCAGACAAAATCCATGTGCCTCCGAGTCCTCTGAATGTGATGTCATCACCGTGGTCTTTCTCGATGTGGGGATTGATATGATTGGCAAGATTGAGCCCACGACATCAAATGGACACCGGTTCATCTTGGTGGCAATCGATTACTTCACCAAATGGGTGGAATCAACATCATATGCCAATGTGACCAAACAAGTGGTAGCCATGTTTATCAAACGAGATATTATCTGCAGATATGGAATCCCTGAGCGGATTATCACCGACAACGATTCAAATTTGAATAATAAAATGATGAAAGAGCTGTGTCAGAATTTTAAGATTGAGCATCACAACTCTTCTCCTTACCGGCCCAAGATGAATGGCGCTGTTGAGGCGGCCAATAAGAACATAAACAAGATTGTTCAGAAGATGGTTGTGACGTATAAGGACTGGCACAAGATGCTACCGTTCGCTTTGCACGGTTATCATACGACGGTACACACATCAACCGGGGCAACCCCTTTTTCATTGGTAACGGGATGAAGGCAGTGTTACCGTTGGAGGTCGAGATTCCTTCCTTGAGGGTTTTACGTGATGTCCAACTCGACGAGGCAGAATGGGTGAAAGATAGACTGGATCAGCTCAGTTTAATGGATGAGAAGAGTCTGGCTTCTCTAGCATACGGTCGGTTATATCAGAGCCGGATGAAGAAAGCGTACGACAAGAGGGTATGCCCTCGAAGCTTTCAGAAGGGCGATCTTGTTTTGAAAAAGATTTTCCCACCACAAACAGATCACAGGGGCAAGTGGACTCCCAATTACGAAGGTCCCTACATTGTCAGAAAAGTCTTCTCTGGAGGAGCCTTGTTACTATCCACCATGGATGGTGAAGACTTTACGTCTCCTGTGAATTCGGACGCCGTTAAAAAATACTTTGCTTGAAAGTGACCCGCTGGACAGTAAAAAGAGAGTCCAGGCAAAAATGGGGCATCCCGGCGAACCATAAAAAATGAATAGAAGGTTCGGGCAAAAGTTAGGGATAAAATTGAAAAGATGTACACCCGCGAAGTCGAAAACCTGAAAAGGGCGACTTCGAAAAAAAAGGGTATCCCGGTGAATTGAAAACCCACAAAGGGCGGTTCACGCAAAAGTTAGGGAATGAAAAAGCAAATGACTGCGGTCCGGATTTGATACAACATTGCTTAGTGGTTTGGGAGTACCTGGGGGCCATCTGTCCAAGAACAATCTCTTCCGAAGATCGAGTATCGGGAAAGCGCAGAGTCAGGCGAGTCATAGGAGGATCAGCCCATGGTGTTTGTCTGTACCACGTCGCCGACATGTATACAAATATTGTTTTGTATTTTATTTATGCTTCTTGTGCATATATATATGTGTGTACGTAACTTCCTCTTTTCAGGAGTTGCATCCAGTGTACAAAACTTTGCCTATTCAGAGGCCCATTATCAATAAAACATGTTATTCAGTACTTGATGTTTGTTCTTTACTGTTTTGTTTGTGAAGGACGCCGATGTTTTTGATAAACTTGCACTTAAATAATCTTGCTGGCCCTGACCAATAATTGCTAAAACTTCGAATTGACTGATGTAAGGTCACAGACGCTAACCCGGATAGATTCTGTTGTATAGGCCTGTTTTGTCTCGTTTGTGTTTTGCAGGGTTCTTACCTTTGGAGCAAACGGTCCGGAATTGTATTCCCCAACCAAGGTCGCTTGACGGAATTATTTTCCCCATCATGGAAAGCCATCCACAGGATATCCCCAGCAAGTCAAATCAATGTTCCCTGCAGAAGTTGCGCTCCTTAGCGAATCAAAGGCGTGCGCGTTCAATCTCCGCCATGGGAGATTCCCGCAATAGTTAACCTAGTTGTTGGTTCGAAAGGATTATACCCGGAGGAGGTTTTTCTCGCTCCCCCACAGGTCGTCATGCCATTGACAGGATGTTGATCCTCAGCAGAGTCCGAGGCTCCGAGTTTGTAAACTGTGCCCAGACAGTGTGCTTTTCCTAGAAGTATCGCTTTTTCCCTAGCTAAGTTTGTTCACCAGCAGGGTGGCTTGTTCTTTCCTCCCAGTGAAAATTGATGTTTAATCGCTCCTCGGCAGAGTTGGTTGCGTTTCTGGCGTTTATTTCGCCGGAATACTTTGTGATACTTGCTCTCCAGCGGAGTTGGCGTTATCCTCAGCATTCATGTTGTTGAGACAACAATATCAGAGTGGCCCCAGCAGCTTGAGTCTGCATTCGCATTTGCATACATCGTCACATTTGCATCTATTCAAACGCATAGCATTTCCGTGTCGTACGAAGTGTTACGCCATTTTCGAACATACACATTTTGAAGCATAAGTCAGGTTGGCTACCTCTTTGTTTCCAGGTGTTCTTTCCTGCAGGTAGTTGGACTTCTTGTTCAGGATCGTTGTCAGATATTCAGATTTGCGGCATAAGATAGGAGATGATAAGGTTCGTCCCGCCATATGTTCCCTTATCATAGGTGTTTGATTAACTTCCTTTCTTCCTCAGCGGAGTGTTCTTTACACAATTTCATGATTGAACTTTGGAGTTGTTGTCAAAGATTCCCCAGTGGAGTGTTCCATCGGGGTGCTGTCACGTTAGCATCTTAAGAAAAGATTTCGGGGATTAGACATCTGAAGTCATTACTCGTCATCAAGTTGAACGTCTGGCAGTTGACGTCAGAAATTCCCCCGACAGAGTTCTCCCCGGTTTGTTGTTATGGCTTCATAATTAGACTTTGAAGATGTTACCATCATGATATGGCTTCATAATCTGACTTTAAAGTCATTGTCAGTTGCTTTCAGCGGTCAACGGTTTCACGATTAGACTCCGAAGTTGTTGTAAAAGGAAGATTTCAGCGATTAGACGTTTGAAGTCACTACTTGTTGTTACAGCTTCGTAATTCGACTTTGAAGTTGTTGTTGGCATTTTTCAAGGGGGGTTTCAGCGTTTAGACGGCTGAAATCATTATTTTGTGTCACTGCTTCGTAATTAGACTTTGAAGTTGTTAGAAGCAGTGGATGGCTTCATAATTAGACCTTGGAATTATTATCAGTTCATACGGCTTCATAATTCGACCTTGGAGTTTGTCAGTTGTTAAACAGCTTCATGACTAGACTTTGGAGTTGTTGTTAGGAGTTCCCTAGAGGATTTTCCTCGCGTAGCTGTTATGTCAGCATTGCAGACTTCATGATTTGGCTTTGGAGGTCGGCACAGTTTCCTTCGAGTGGTTGTTACGTCAGCGTTACACGGCTTCATAATTAGGCTTTGGATTCGTCGTTAGCAATTCCCCAACAGAGTTTTCTATAGCAGCTGTTGCGTCAGCATTGAGCAGCTTCATAATTAGACCTTGGAGTTGTCGTCAACATCAAACGATTTCGTAATTAGACTTTGGAGTTCTTCAGCGGTACCGCATCTTCATGATTATATTTTGGAGTTGTTGTCCGAAGGTTTTGTCCGCGTGGAATAGCTTCATAAGTAGACTTTGGAGTTGTTGCCAGTTTTTTCCCCACAGAGTTGCTCGTTAAAAGTTTCTCTTATCCGGCCATCGGAGTATTTTCTTCAAGTTTGCTGTTCCGTCAGCGTCGCAGGGTTTCATAATCAAAATTTCAGGAGTTGTCGCCTGATGTCGAAATAGGGGCCTGGCCGTTAATTTCAGAGCATTCCCAGTGGGTTTGGCTACTGCAAAGATGAGGCAGAGTTATTGTCCAGTACGAGTGACTGAATTGAATTACTATTGGGTGGAAGAATTCGATCCACAATGAAGTCGCCGTGATTTTTTCGTGTTGACAAAATATTATTATCCCCAGTAGAGTCCTCCTCCAAGTCGTTTGTGGGTTGGGACCAACGGGGTTAGCTACTGCAGAGATAAGCAGAGTTTCCTGTGATTAGGCAGATGATTTTCCCGTATGGATAGACGGATGGAGTTTCCTGTGTTTAGACAGATGGTTTTCCCGTATGGATAGGCGGATGAGGTTTCCTGTGATTAGACAGATGGTTTTCCCGTATGGATAGGCGGATGAGGTTTCCTGTGATTAGACAGATGATTTTCCTGTATGGATAGACGGATGGAGTTTCCTATGTTTAGATAGATGGTTTTCCCGTATGGATAGGCAGATGAGGTTTCCTATGATTAGACAGATGGTTTTCCCGTATGGATAGACGGATGGAGTTTCATGTGTTTAGACAGATGATTTTCCCGTATGGATAGACAGATGGAGTTTCCTGTGTTTAGACAGATGGTTTTCCCGTGTGGATAGGCGAATGAAGTTTCCTGTGTGGATAGGCGGATGGAGTTTCCTGTGATTGGGCAGAAATATTTCCCAGTGAATTCGACAAATTTATTGCCTATGATTGATAGGGCCTCCTCGTGTTGGCAAGAGGCGGACAACTCATCCCCAGCGGAGTAGCCGGGATCTCTCCGTGTTGACGGAATGTAGCGTCCTAACATGGACAAAGTTCTATTCCTGTGTTGTTGAGATTTCTTCGGGTTGACGAAATGTGAGTCCTGACGTGGACAGTTTGGTGTTTATTCGTGATTTGACGAAATTTGGGTCCAGATGTGGACAAGGTTATTCCTGTGACGACAGAATCTCTATTCGTGTTGGTGAATTTGTCTCTCTTCTTGTGTTGACAAGGTTAGTCAAGCTGTAGACTAATATGTTCAGTGCCTATGGCGTCACACAGGTGGTTGATGTTGAAATCAGAGTTATTATCAGACGTTGAATCAGTTGTTGCCGTAACGACCAGATTCAATTGGCGGATGTCATTCCCCAAGCGGTTGTGCAGTTTATTTCTGCGGTTAGCAAATTTCCGGGTTTCTTGGTATTCAACCATCTCGTACCTCGATCATTTGAAGGTCGTTCGCTCTTCTCCCAGCCGGGTCCAAGCCGTTTGAATAGGGGCAGCTGTTGCACCCCAAAAATTGCTTAACATTTTCTTGCCTGATTTATGTTTCATTGCATTTCATTTGCATAGTTACATCATTCACATATTTCAACCATTTGCATATCATAGCATATCAAGTCATCCAATAAGGGATCAAGTGCCATTTATGTCAAAAGAAGCCTAGCTAGAGGTGTTCTCTGAGCCTGAGAGCCCATCCAAGTTATCAGAGAAGGGTTGAAGTCATGAGAAGTTTGAGTGCCCACAGGTGGATTTCTCTCCTAACTTGAGGTATATTGAAGATCACCAACATGGAATGTGAACTTAAGGTGTGTATGGATCTCATGGAATGCCTAGAGGGCCTTATTGAAGCTGAGGCAAGCCATTGATTCAAGTAAGAAAGCCACAGTGGAGGTACAGTCAACTAGGGTTTCATCTGGGTCAACATTAGGTCAATTGAGTAATTGGAGAGCATCAAAGCCTACCTTGAGGTCATGGGATTCATGATTTCATATGTTGATACATGTGTGGTGTTGTGCTAAGGTTAAGCAAAGAAATATCAAGAATGTGGGAAGTTGCTAAATTAGGGTTTTAGTGTAAAATCCCCTGTTTAGTGCCTAACTTCAAGGCCACATAAGTCAAAATACAAGTTTCAAATAGATCCTTGGCCAACATGAAACTTGTAGAGCTTCTCAATAAATTTAATTTGAGTACTAGAAGTCTTCAAGAAGGTTTGGGGAACTCAAGTTATGGTCTTTGCAAATTACAGGTCACCAGAGGACACTGAAACTTATCTGTGAAAGTCACTTGACTTCCAAGCAACTTTTTCCCCTCAAGGAGTTTTCAAATAGATTCTTGGCCAACATAATAGTTGTAGATCTTGATCTTAGATTTCCATATAGTGCTAGAAGTCCTCAAGTGGATTTGTGGAACTCAAGTTATGATCTTGGCAATCCAGGGGTATTTTGGGCATTTGTGATTATAGGTCATTTTCAAGCATGTGCCAAAATCTCCATCTTCCACTCCTCAAATGGAAAATTGTCCAACTAGAAAGTTTCTCAAAATAGGGTTTTAACCTTGACCATGCATCAAGTAGGGTTTGAATTGGCTTATATTAGAAGTTGGTTTGAAGTGGTTTTTTAATGAGGAATTTAAAGTCATTCAAAAAGGCAAAATTGTGATTTTTGAGTTATAGGTCAAAACAAGTCCATGTGATATACCATTTTGATCAGAAAATGTGTTTTGAGGATGATGGCAATATTACATTTTGCAAATGAGGCCATTTTCAAGCACTTTCCTTTTGTTGCTTAAGAATGAAGTAACACATCAATATATGGCCATGGGATCAAGAACAAGGGAGATATCATAGCCATTCAATTCTGAACATCAGGAGGTGAGAATTTCAAGCAAAATCAAGAGCTATGGCAGAGTAATGCACTGACTGCACATATGAGAAATTGGAGGAGAATGAGAAATTGAAAATCTCATTCTGTTAGCTCCAGAAAGTTCTAGAAGGTTCCAACACATTCTATATAAGCATTGCATTGGATTCAGATGATTTTTTGGGAAGGATTGAGCCAGAAACAAAAAGGAGCCATTGAAATTTCTTCATCTGCAACAGAAATCGGGTTTGTAGATTGGTGAGGATTCAGGGCAAATCATCTGTTTCAGAAGCTTGAGGAAGTGTTATTGAGTGATTCTGGAAGAAATTGGAGGCTGAATTGAAGGAATTCTCACTCTGTTCATCCACTTTTACCAGGTATGCAACTTTCACTCTATGGCTTAGATTAGATGAAATTGATCACAATTGGAGGTGTAGATAGGTTATAGATCATGCCTAGATGGATTCTGGTAGGAAAAATGGAGGTTTAGAGACAAAATTAGGGTGTTGCCATTTTCTGTTGGAGCTTGAATCTCCTTGTTCTTGAAGCTTTAATGGTGGTTGAGTACTGAGAGTTGATCAGGGAGAAGTGTAGTTTATGTTAGGGTCCTTAATTTCAAGAATTGCGTTAATCAAGATTGGATGAATTTTTTGCAAATGCCATCGGGTTTGAAGTTGTAGTGAGAATCAATGGAAATGGAGTTGATATTCGTGGTCAGGGTGAAAAACTAGGTGGAATAGGGTTTTTTGTTGCACAGATTGGTGAGGTTTTGAGGTTGGCTTGCCGGAGAAGACGGTGGTTTCCACCATGGACCACCGTCTGGAAATGTATCAAGTCACCTGAGCTATTAAGGAAGATGAAGGCTGGGGCGTTGGATCAGTCTCCAGATTAGACTTAGTACACAGATCGTATGGCTGAGATTTGAATTCAGCTTTTCCTCCCTTTGAGCAAAACGCACCGTTTCACTAATCCCAGTCAGCGTGTGACTGGGATGCACGCGTGGACATGTTCAGAAGCCTTGGATTCGCTTACCAGTCAATAGATCTAATGGCCTTCATTTAATTCAGCATTTTAATTTCTTTTATTTGATTTTCTTTTATTTTTAATCCATTTTGCTTCTAAAATTCATAATAAATAGGAAAATAATCATTTTTAAACTAGATTTTTTTCCCTAACTCCATAAAAAAGGTAGAATTTAATAGGATTGAAAAATAGTTAATTCATGCATTTTTATTTTTGTTTGCATTTGTTGCATTTTAATTGATTTTATTTTTAATTTGTTTGGTATATGATTTTGTTGATTTTATTGTGACTGACTGGTGTTGAATTTTGAGTTGATTCATTTTGGGCTAGTTAGCTTAGATAGGCATGTCCCCATAGTAATTTTATCATATTTTTGTGATAGAATTTTAGGCTAGTTTGAGAAATGGATATTAGGTGGTTTAAAATTAGGGTTTTAAGGTGATACCTTTAGGTTTAGGGCATAGTTTAGGGTCCAAATGAATGGTTAACCCCCTGGTTTTTGTATGAGAAATTCATAAGAGGTTTAGGAACCCTTAGTAATTTTTGTAGGATTTTGCAATCACTTTTGGTATTTTAAGTAGAATTAGTTTTAAGGCTAACTTTTAGGTGCTTTTGGTGGACTAACTTGGCTAGTTTAATTCAATAGTTCCCCTTAGATTAGGGTGGTGTTGTTTTTGAGCTTGAGTGATCATGAAGGCCAATTGAAGATGCTTTAGAGAGCTTGAGGGAGCTTGGATGTGAAGATTCTCTCATCTTGTGGAGTGCTTGTCAGGAGCTTAGGGACACTAGGGTTTAGGAAGAGCCTCAGAGTAGTTTTGCTTCTCTCTTTCAAACATAGAGAGCTTCTTGTGCCTCTATTTAATCCTATGACACAAGGTCCTCCCAAAGAAGTTCCATCTCTCCTTAGGAGGGATGCAGAGCATGCTTTGGTTGAGTAGAACCTTGAGGATACCTTTCAATTATCATGTTAAGACCTTAGTGGTTTCCCTTGGTAGCCATTAAGCCTTTTTAACATAACAAACTTAATCTTGTTAATGGATTCCCTTTTTGAGATTGCTTGTTGGAGCTTGTTGAAGATGAAGTTTGGGCTTGTTGAAGCTAGGAGTGTTGCTTGTTGAAGCTGTCTGCTTGTTGAGGTTGTCTACTTGGTGAAGCTGTTTGCTGCTGAAGTTTGTTGCTTGCTTAAGCTGAGAGCTTGTTGAAGCATGGTGTCTATTGGGGATTGAAGTTTACTGAAGCTTGAAGATGGGAGTTATTCATGAAGATGAAGGTTGTTGCTGTCAACTTCTTGCTGTTTAACCAACTGTTGCTGTCAGAGCTGCTGTTTGCTGTAGGGGTTTGGTGCTGCTGCTTGGGCTGCCTCCTCTGCTTTAGGTTTTGCTTTCTGTATTGTTTGTTGGCTTGTGTAGCTTGCCCCCCTAGGTTTGAAGTGAATGTTGATTCACTTTGCCTGTTGTTTTCCCAGGTTCGAGGTTGAGTGGGACTCCCTTACCTAGCTTGTATTGCTGCATTGCATGCATTTTATTGTATTTGCTTGCTTTCTTTTCTGTTTATCCCCTAGGATCTCTGATTTTCTCTGTGTAGGAGGGAAGTATGACAGACATTAGGGTTCTTATCCATGCATGACAACATTAGGTTAGTTTTTATTCCCTTTTCAACCCTAGGCTTTTAGAGCTTCTTTCTCTTCTTATCTCAAAACAACTCAAAAATATAGTAATAAGGTTAATCGATGTCGTACGTTACGAGCCTTAAGCTATTTGAGAAAGGGTTGCTGGAGAGCTTCTTTCCAGTAGTCTGGCTGCTTAGTGTGGTACCCTTTGGGTGACACGCGACGTAGTCACTCTCAAATCCTAGTCTCTAGTGCGTCAGAGATTGCACACAAACTAAAAAACACTTCTTTCGTAAAAGATTCAAAACAAACATCAAAGTGTCATTTTTGTTCGCTTGGACTCTTAATTAAGAAAAACCCTTTCATAAGGTAATAAAAACAGTCAGACAAGCTTGTGTCTTCCGTAGCCCGAACTACGTTTGCTCTGATCTTTCATGCTGTATGAAAGTATGTAGGCATAGGATGACGTATCCTAGCGAGCAACCTTCCCCTCCTTTCTCGTAGGTAGGCGAAATACGTTGACTCTGATTTCTCGTTCCAGACGGGAATACATAGGCATAAAGTACGATACTTTGCCGAGTCATTTTCTGTTCCTTTTAACCCAGACCTTTAGAGTAGAATAACAATCTGTACTAGAAAACAAGCGTGGATCCCGTCGAGTACGACGGACGTGAGGGGTGCTAATACCTTCCCCTTACGTAATCGACTCCCGAATCCAGGAATTTGGTTGCGACGACCATTCCTTTCCCATTTTGCGTTAGGTTTACTCTGAGCATTTCCTTTCCTTCCGTTGGGATAAATAACGCACGGTGGCGACACTTCTGTCATAGCCGGCGCCGATTTTCGCAGTAGCGACAGTGGATAAGGGGGTTTACGAACAACTTAGGTTTAGGTTGAAGAGTTAGGACTTGAGGTTTAAGGTAAAAGTGTTTGAGTTTGAGTCCAGAAGGAAGGGGACCAGAGGGATGTGGTTTTAAGGAAGCAAAGGAAACAAAATCAGATGATCTTGGTTCTTAGCCACAGAGTGAGGGGGTGAGTTTATTTCTAGGGGTAAATCAGATTCAAATGAATCAGATGATTCAGAAGAATGACAAGATGTGGAAGAGATATCAACCAGAGTTGTCAAAGTTTTAATATCAAGAACTTCAGAATCAGATATGAATGATTCAGATGGTTGAATAGTTTCTGGTCCAGGTTCAGAAGGAATAGGTTCTTCTGATTGTGGTTGTTGTAGTTCTGGTTCTTGTGGTGTTGGTTATGCTGGTTTTGGTTATGCTGGTTTTGGTTCTGCCGGTGTTGGTTCTGCTGGTTTTGGTTCTGCAGGTGTTGGTTCTGCTGGTTTTGGTTCTGCTGGTGTTGGTTCTGCTGGTTTTTTGTTCTGCTGGTTGAGATTGTTTTGGATGTTCAGAAGTTATTTGTTCAGAAGAACTTGGTTGATAAGGTTTGGGGGAAAAAACAGAATTAGGACGGATTGTAAAAGGTGGTGAGGATGGTTCAGATGTTTCTGGTTCAGAAGGAATGATTTCAGGTTCATGAGGAGGAGAGGGCGAAGGTATAGGTTCATAGACAGGTGGATCAGATGTTAATACCTCTTTGACAGTTTCCAAGATAGAAGCTAAACTGGCCTCAGAAGGATTAGCTTTTTGCTTCTTGAATCTCTTGGGTTTAATAGAAGCTGCTTCTCCAGAAGCTTTCCTCTTTGATTTTGAAGATCCTTCTTCAGAAACTTTCCTTTTCTTCTTGTGTCTTTCACTATAAAGATCTAGTTCAGGTTCTCCTGCTTTCTGAATCAGATTTGCTGGTAGAGAAGTTTCATCTTTCAGACACGTTGCTATATACTTCAGAACAATTTCCCTTGGTTCATTAGCGTAGAACAGAGAAAAATCATCCAGAGGTATCTTTCTTTTGCTAACCTCTTCAGAGTTTATTTGTCTTGGTGCATAAGTGAGTTCTTCTACAACCTTCATCCTCTGAAGACTTTTCCCATTCAGAGGTTTGCCTACCATAGAAGTTAATTCTTCCTGCAATCCAGCTTCTTTCAGATGTCCAACCAGACCATTCTCAGTCAGAATGTCTGAAATGAGTCTTCCCATTGGAATCCAGTTCCTCATCTTCTGATGTTTAGTTCTGACTTCTTCCCTTGACTGTTTCACGTGAGTCCATAGATGACTGAAAAGTAGATAAGGCAGATCCACTTTTATGCTCTGACTCAGACAGTACATGAAGTACATCTGATCAGTATTTACATAATCAGGAGAGTTGGAAGACTTCCTGTGATGTATACATCCCATAAAGATCTTAGCCCAGATCCTGTAATTTGGCTTCAGATCTTTCACTTTGTTAGAAGCTTCTCCAGATGAGCAAACTTCATTATAAACCTCTGTCATGTCAACACGCCCAGCTGGCAGATTTGTAACATCATCAGTTTCTTCATAACCTATCAGCTTCCTGATCAAATCCTCAGTTATGATGATTTCCTTACCCAGAACATATGAAACAATGAACTTAGGGCTTGTAGTAGCATGGATCCAAAATTCCTTCACTAAACATGGATAAACTGGTCCCATCAGCCTATCAAAGAACTTTGTCCAACATTGAGCATCAACAATGGGACGAAGATCAAACCCATTTTCAGCAATTGATTCAAAGTTCACAATAGATTCACACAAAACTTCAAGTTTATCAACTGGTGTGAGTAGGGTTCTAACAGGTTCCTTGAAGGCAACAACACCCATGTTGGAAGATGAAACAACAACCATAGAAGATTGAAACTGAGCAGAAGTTGATGAAGAAGTAGCCATTGTTGTTCTTGAGAGAGATTTAGGGTTACAAACGGTTTTGGGTTTGGGAGAGAGATGAAAGCAATGAAACAGACAGAAATGCATACAAGAGTGTGAGAGAGTGAAAAGTGTGAGAAGTGAAGTGTTATGGTATTTATAGAAGAAATTAGGGCACACATAGAGTCACACATTCAGCACGCTTACACTTAATATTTAATAAAAAGAATATAATCATTTCAAGCATTTAATCATTCTGACAATTTGGGGGGGGGGGGGGGGGGAACGAGAAACTCAGTATTCAAAAACAGTACCTCAAACGTCATTTTAGTATTGTGCACTCCACCTTTTCAGATTTAGAGTTACACATGTTTGCTTGCATGTGCTTCTGAAACTTCTTTGAGAAATGAAACGTTAGCCAACGTTCAGATCCTCTAAGGCTTGTTAGTTCAGATTTGCACACAATAAATAAAATATTAAACAATAAATAAATAGATGTAATACTTTAGAGTTAAAACATTTTCCATCTGAGGAAATTTTCTTCTGATAAACATTTTATTCTGGACAGAAATCCATACTTATATTTTTCAGAATAAATTTAAATCTATCTTCAGCAAGGGGTTTTGTAAAGATATCAGCCCATTGATGGTCTGTATCAACAAAGTTTAAAATGATAATTCCCTTCTGAACATAGTCTCTGATGAAGTGATGTTTTATCTTTATATGTTTTGCCTTAGAGTGTAAAATAGGGTTTTTAGACAAGCATATAACAGAAGTATTATCACAGAAGATTGAAATGTTACTCTCATGGATGTGATAGTCTTCTAGTTGACTCTTCATCCAGAGCATCTGAGTGCTACAACCAGCAACAGCAATGTATTTTGCTTCTGTTGTTGAAAGCGCAATAGTGGGTTGCTTCTTGCTGAACCAAGAGATCAGATGACTTCTAAGAAACTGGCAGCTTCCAGAAGTACTTTTTCTTTCAACTCTGTCTCCAGCATAGTCAGCATCACATAATCTAACTAGTTTATAATCATCATATCTTCTGTAACACAAACCCACATTAGTAGTACCTTTCAGATACCTTAGAATCCTCTTAACAACTGTTAAGTGAGATTCTCTAGGATCTGATTGGAATCTGGCACACAGACAAACATTGAATAGAATATCAGGTCTAGAAGCCGTCAGATACAGAAGAGAACCAATCATACCTCTGTAGAGCTTTTGATCTACCTTCTTACTTACCTCTTCCTTTCCAAGAGTGCTTGTAGGATGCATTGGAGTCTTTGCTGATTTGCTTTCAGTCATGTTAAACTTCTTCAGAAGCTCCTTCACATACTTAGTCTGATGTATGTAGGTGCATTCTAGAGTTTGATTGAATTGGATTCCCAGAAAGAATCTGAGTTCTCCCATCATGCTCATCTCAAATTCAACCTGCATAGAAAGAGCAAACTCCTTTCCCAGCGTAACATTAGTAGATCCAAATATAATATCATCTATGTAAATTTGACAAATTAACAAGTCTTTCTTAAATGATTTACAGAAGAGAGTTGTATCCACTTTGCCTCTGATAAAATTATTTTCCAGAAGAAAATTACTTAATCTCTCATACCAAGCTCTGGGAGCTTGTTTTAAACCATAGAGTGATTTTTTAAGTTTAAAAACATGTTCTGGAAATTTATCATTTTCAAAGCCAGGAGGTTGATGAACATAAACTTCCTCTTCTATAATACCATTTAAGAAGGCACTCTTAACATCCATCTGATATAGAGTGATGTTATTTTGTGCAACAAAAGAAATGAGTAGGCGTATAGACTCTAACCTGGCCATAGGAGCATAAGTCTCTGTGTAGTCAATTCCTTCTTGCTGACTATACCCTTGAGCAACTAGCCTTGCGTTTTTTCTTACAACTTCTCATTGCTCATTCAATTTGTTTCTGAAGACCCATTTAGTTCCAATAATATTTAATCCTTTTGGTCTTGGAACCAAATCCCAAACGTCATTTCTGATGAATTAATTTAGCTCTTCTTGCATAGCAAGTATCCACTCATTATCATTCAGAGCTTCATCCACAGAAGTTGGTTCAATGATAGACACCAACCCAAAAAGTGACGTTCCAGATGATCTGAGGAAAGACCTTTTTCTGATAGGGTCATCCTTCTTTCCAATTATCATATCCTCTAGGTGAGAGGCTTTGATTCTAGATGACGATCCTTTAACATTTGGTTCTTCAGAAATATTCAAATTGTTCATCTGAGCAGTCAATGGAGTTGCATCTGGCGTTGCTTCTTGTTCTTTTACTTGAGCCTTTTCTGCCTCCGAGTCTTCAGAGTCTGTGAGAATGACTTCTCTATCTGCAGAATTATCAAGCTGCTTTGGCTTTTGATTGCCAAGCTTATCATCAAATCTAACATGTATTGATTCCTCCACAATCTGTGTCTCAGTATTGTATACTCTGTAGCCTTTAGAGCGTTCAGAATACCCAAGCATGAAACACTTATGTGCTTTAGATTCAAACTTGTTCAGATTCTCTTTAGTATTCAACATAAAACATATACATCCAAAAGGATGGAAATAAGAAATGTTGGGATTTCTATTCCTCCATAATTCACAGGGAGTCTTCTCCAGAAGAGGTCTTACAGACACTATATTCTGAATATAGCAAGCTGTGTTGATTGCTTCTGCCTAAAAATGTTTTGCCAGATTAGTCTCGTTGATCATGGTTCTGGCCATTTCTTGCAATGTTCTATTTTTCCTCTCTACAACTCTATTCTGTTGAGGAGTTCTAGGGCAGGAGAAATCATGTGCAATGCCATTTTCTTTAAAATATTTTTCAAAATATTTGTTTTCAAATTCACCACCATGATCACTTCTGACTTTAACAATTTTAAAATCTTTTTCATTCTGGACTTGTTTGCAGAAGTCAAAGAACACAGAATGTGACTCATCCTTGTGTTTTAGGAATTTCACCCATGTCCATCTGCTGTAGTCATCAACAATGACTAATCCATACTTCTTGCCTCTGATGGATGCAGTTTTCACTGGTTCAAACAGATCAATATGAAGTAGCTCTAATGGTCTTGAGGTTGAAACAACATTTTTAGTTTTAAAAGAAGATTTTGAAAATTTTCCTTTCTGACATGCTTCACAAAAAGCATCTAGTTGAACTTCAACTTAGGAAGTCCTCTAACTAGATTGAGTTTATTAATTTGAGATATACGTCTCATACTAATATGCCCCATTCTTCTGTGCCAGACCCATTGCTCATCATTAACAGACATAAGGCATATTACATTCTGAACCTTTAGTTCTGAAAGATTGATTTTATAAATGTTGTTCTTCCTTTTTCCATTAAAGAGGATTGAGTCATCCTTTTGACTGACAACCTTGCAACATTTTTTATTGAAGATTATGTCATAACCATTGTCACTTAATTGACTTATGGACAATAAGTTATGCGTTAATCCTTCAACAAGTAAGACATTAGAAATGCAAGGAAGATTACCATTACCAATATTTCCAGAGCCAACTATCTTGCCTCTCTGGTTCCTTCCAAACTTGATGTCTCCTCAAGATCTAAGTTCCATGCTTTGGAACATAGACCATCTTCCCGTCATGTGACGTGAGCAGCCAGAGTCCAGGTACCAAGATTGGTGTTTTGACTTTGCTGCTAAAGATATTTGCAATAAATATTATTTTGTATTTAGGTACCCAGATCTTTTTGGGTCCTTTAGGGTTAGTTGCCTTAAAGTTTTGTCTGAACTTCTGTCTTCTGACAACAGGTTTGTTCTGACTAACTTTAGGTTTAAACACAGGAATATTCTGACCAGAACGTGTGTGTTTAATATCATTAAGATGACCATACTTAAAAGTAGAGTACAGAGGAGTATGCTTAATGATTAGTTTATCAACAGATGTTGGATTTAAATCTTTCTCAAAGGAAGATTCATATCCAATACCCTTCCTGTTATTTCTGCTTACACCATAGATCATTGAAGCTATCTTGCTTCTATCTAGGTTTCTTGCCAGAAATCTCTGAAAACTATAGTCATATTCTTCTAAAATGTTTTTAGATTTTGACTTAGTTTCAACTTCAGAATCTTGTTGAGCTTTTTCTAATTCATTTTTAATTTTCAAATTGTTTGCTTTAAGCTCAGCAACTTCTAATTTCAGAAGATCATTCTCAGATACAAGATTGTTTTCACGCTTCTTGTACTTGAGCTTAATCTTACTATAGTTTTCCAACATTTCAGATAAACTCTCAATAAGTTCTGCTCTATAAATTTCAGAAAATACCTCCTTAGAATCTGATTCTGATTCTAATTTTGATTCTGATCCAGATGTTTCTGCATGGTCTTCTACGTCAGCCATGAGTGCCATGTTTGCACATTCTTCATCTGAGTCTGATGAAGATTCAGATGCATCTGAATCATCCCAGGTTGCCATTAGAACTTTCTTTTTATTATCAGACTTCCTTCTTGGCTTCTCCTTCTGAAGTTTTGGGCATTCATTCTTATAGTGCCCAGGTTCCTTGCATTCATAGCAGACCACCTCTTTCTTTCCAGATCTTCTGTGTCCAGAAGACTCTTTACGTTGATCTGGTTTCCTGAAGTTTCTGAATTTCTTCTGCTTATGCTTCCAGAGTTTGTTGATCCTTCTGGACAGCAGGGATAATTCATCTTCTTTTTCAGAATCTTCTTCTATAACCTCCAAAGCTTTGGCAGATTTGTTAGACTTTAAAGCAACAGACTTACCTTTCTTTTGAGGTTCGTCTTCTTCTAGTTCAATCTCATGACTCCTCAAAGAGCTGATCAGTTCCTCCAGCGTGATCTTGTTCAGATCCTTTGCAAGCTTCAGAGCAGTGACCATTGGTCTCCATCTGGTTGGCAAACTTCTGATGATCTTCTTGACATGATCAGCAGTGGAGTACCCCTTGTCCAGAACTTTCAAACCAACTGTGAGAATCTGGAATCTAGAGAACATAACTTCTACAAAATCAGATTCCTCCATTTTGAAAGCTTCATATTTCTGGATCAGCGCCAGAGCCTTGGTCTCCTTTACTTGAGAATTCCCTTCATGAGTTATCTTCAAAGATTCAAACATACCAAATGCTGTTTCTCTGTTAGTAATTTTCTCATACTGAGTATGATATATAGCATTTAGTAGTATGGTTCTTGCTTTATGATGATTCCTGAATTCTTTCTTTTGAGCTTTAGTCATTGATTTTCTGTCTATCTTTTTGCCATCCCCATCAGTAGGGTGAACATAGCCATCAATGACTAAATCCCAAAGGTCAGCATCATATCCTAGAAAGAAGCTTTCAATTCTATCTTTCCAGTAGTCAAACTTCTCCTCATCAAACATGGGATGTTTAGTGCTGATTCTATCTCTGTCCTCATATCTGTTGTTGTTGGATGTTGAAGCTTCAGCCATAATGTATCAACCAAAATATATCAAGAGTTTTTCTCAACTGGATCTTTTCTGTTCATGATGAAGTGAGAGCACTAACAGAACCGGAGCTCTGATGCCAACTGAAGGTGAGAAAAACACTTAGAAGGGGGGGGGGGTTAAATAAGGGTTTAGAAATAATTATGACAATAAAAACAACACAATATTTTTATCCTGGTTCGTTGAACTCAACTAATCCGGTCCACCATATCAAGGTGATATGCCTTTCTCCACAAGGACTTAATCCACTACATTTAAACAGATTACAGTGTCAACCACTAAGAACAAATGTCTTAGTCTTCTCAAGAAATCCTGACCACAACTTGGTCTTCTTAAGGAACCTTTTACAAATAAATGTAAACTAACAAGTGTTTAAGATGCTTCTAAAAAGCTATATCACAAATTGTGATTTTTACACTTAGATTAAGAACGAATAAAAACTATTCAGCTTATGAAATAAAATTGTATGAGAGATTGAGAGTAGTTTTGATTTGATTTCTCAGTAATTCGTCAATGATTCGTTAACCTTGAAATGTTGTTGAAGACATCCTTTTATAGAGAAGAAAGTCCAATGCTTGAAGACTGTGCGTAGAAGAACAGCTGTAGCCTTTTTGTCTTCTATTAACTTTAGCTTTCCCAGAAGAGGAATGTTCAGACAAATCCCTTTTGTCTGTTTTCCTGTGCCATACATGAATAAGGAAAGATTCGTTTGGAATATGCCAACGGATATACCTTTGAATAATATTTTCTTCAACAATCTTATATCTCAAAGTTATCAACATTAGAGTCTTGAAGTGATCAGAGTATGATGGTTTCAGAGTCTTGATGTTATCAGGGTTTTGCAGCTAAAGTGCTTCATCGTGAATATCAATCAGAGTAGAGTTTGAATAACTAAGCCTTTGTACTTGCAACATAAAGTACTTCAGAGTCTTCTTGAAACAATGCTTGAAACTCTTCATACAAAATCTTCAACTACGCTTCAGAGTCTTCTTTAGCTTCTGCTTCAGAGTCTTCTTCAGCTTCTGCTTCAGAGTCTCTTCTGGCAGCGCTCAGAGTCTTCTGATGACTTGCTTCTGAAGCTTCAGAGCTTGTGTAGAGTAATGTTCAGATGCATTTTTGCTTCCATAAGAATATTTATTTTAATATCTGAAACAAAAACACTTGAACAAAATTAGAGTATATATTTTCTTAATACAAAATTTCATTAGAGTTATCATCAAAACATAGAGATAATATTAAACACCAATCTGTGTTCTAACAAATATTAGTGTTTTCTCTTGAGCCTGTGTGGTATCCAGACCTCCAGCAAAATCATTGACATATGTGTTTATCTTACCATTTGTTCCCCAACAGAGTTTACTTGTTTAAGTTTCTCTTTCCCCAGCGGAGTTCTCTTTCGGATTATGAATCGGTAGATTCTCCTCTCAACTTCGTGTTGAGTCGGCCTTTGGATTCAATGCTCGCTTTTATTTAGCGAATGCCTGCTGGTTAGCAGATGTTCCTCTCAACTTCGTGTTGAGCCGGCCTTCGGGTTCGATGCCTGTTTGTTTAACAGATGCCTGACGACGAGGTCAGATGTTGTTCTCAACTTCGTGTTGAGCCGGCCTTCGGGTTCGATGCTCCCTTTTATTTAGCGAATGCCTGCTGGTTAGGATATGTTCTTCTCAACTTCGTGTTGAGCCGGCCTTCGGTTTCGAAGCTCGCTTTTATTTAGCGAATGCCTGCTGGTTAAAAGATGTTCTTCTCAACTTTGTATTGAGTCGGCCTTCAGGTTTGATGCTCACTTTTATTTAGTGAATGCCTGCTGATTAGCAGATGTTCTCAACTTCGTGTTGAGCCGGCCTTCGGGTTCAAAGCTCGATTTTATTTAGCGAACGCCTGCTGGTTAGTAGATGTTCTTCTCAACTTCGTGTTGAGCCGACCTTCGGGTTCGATGCCTGGTTTGTTTAACAGATGCCTGATGGTGAAATCAGATGATCTTCCCGACCTAGTTTTGTTGCTTGTGTGATAGCAGATGTTTCTTTGGACTGCGTGTCGAGGTTTTCTAATTGGTAATCAGTTAGCTTATTGCCGTTGCAACTATCAGATATAGTTATCTCCAGAGATTTTGTTCCAATAACAAGTTTGCAGTTCCTTTTTTGCGGTTGGCAAATTTCCGATTTCTTTGGTATTCAACCTTCTTTTACCTTTGATTGTGTGAAATTCGTTTGTTTCTCACCCATTCAGGTCCAAGTCGTTTGAATAGGGGCAACTGTTGTACCCCAAAATTTGGCCAACCCTTTTCTTACACTTGGCTTATGTTTCATTTCATTTTTTTAGCATTTGCATCTGCATAACATTGGCCTTAACAGGGGATCAAGAAAGGTGTTCCATTCAAGAGAAAAGTCTCATTTAATCTCAAGCTCAAGCAAGATTGTTTATTCAGGTCATCAGGTGAATGCCATCATCATGGAAAGTTCAAAGTTCCTTGAAAGGAGAAATTGATGTGTATTGTTTGTCTCCTATCGTGGGGGTCAACAGAGGATCATCAGGGGTTCATAAGATCTTTGTTTTGGATAAGAGGTGTTTGAGAAGCTCATTAAGTGCTTTGAAAGTCATTGTGGAGCTTGCCTAGGCTTTTATTTCATCTGCAAGAGGTCACAGTCAAAGGATGTGAATCTAGGGTTTCATCTGGTCAACTCAAGGTCAAATGTGGACTTGTGAGAGTTCAAGACTTGATTCTAAGTAACTGAGGCTATGGGAAGTTATCTTGAGACATTTAGGATGTCATGCCAAGTTCAAATCAAGAAGAATCAAGAGTTCAAGAGGTTACTAAATTAGGGTTTCAGAGGATCTCAGTGTAAAATCCCCTTCTTTAGTGCTTAACTTCAAGGACAGTTTACCATATGATATAAGTTCAATTTCATTTTCATGCAAACATGAAACTTGTAGGTCATGTTATTAGATTTCTTTTGAGTACTAGAACACATTCATTGAGTGTGTAGAACTCAAGTTATGATGCCAACAAGTTAGAGGTCTCAGATGAACTTATTTTTGGTCAACCAAAAGTCAACTCACTTCCAAGGCATTTTTTTTACCTAGAATCAAGTTTCTCCTCTATTTAAAATGAACATGAAAGTTGTTACTAATGACCTTATCTTTCCAAAAAGTCCTAGAAGTCCTTGATATCATTTGTAGAGCTCAAGTTATGGACCTTACAAGGAAAGGGTATTTTGGGAAAGTTCCATTATGGGTCATTTGTTACATAGGTCATTTTCATGAACTTGTGTACCTCAAATGAACTTCCAACCAACATGAAGGTTGTTCATAAAGACCTCATTTACATTATATTACTCAAGGATCATTTGAATCATGGATGTATATGGACATGTGGGGAGATACTCAAGTGTATTATGGACTCTTAAGCATGGTTTGAATTTGGCTTGTTATAGGTCTTAAGTTTCACTCATTTTGATTCAATTCATACCAAGGTAAGATCATGAGAAGATTACCACATTTTAATGGGTACCAAATGCATGGAAACATAGCCAATTTCAAGTTTCTTCATCAAAAAGTTTCCATTCAAGTCTCACAATGTGGACCAAATGAAAAGCCCAAACCAATTCCATTGTAAAATTGATCCCACATGCTGCAGATTTAGGTGATTTTCATGAGTGAAGCAAACCAAATCACGTGTGCATAAGCAACTTAATTTTTTGGGAAAAATTTCAAGTCTCTAAATTGATGCTTCATGGGCCTTCAAAACCAATTCAAATCCATCATATATAAACTCTGAGCTTGCCCTAGAAGCTCAGAATACACAATTGAAGCTGGAGAAAGCAAAATCAGATTCAAAATTCTCAAGCATTTTTCAAATTCGAATTCCATTATTCTCTGCAAATTAACTTCAATTGAGGCATGATTCTTCTTCCTTTGAGCATTTGGAGTGGAATTGAAGCAAAGAAGTGAGGGTTACACGCATTTGAAGAGCCAACGGAGCTACTTCATTCAGTAAGTTTCCATCTTTCATATCTCTCATTCTAGACCATGATTTAGGCTCATACTGGCTGCATCTGAAGCCCTACATTGAGTAGGCTATGTTTGATACATTGTTTTTCATGTTTGATGGAGTTTTTAGTTGTGCATCTCAAACTTCAAGCCTTCGATTCTCTCATTTTATGAACCTTTTTAATGTTTGAATGTTGGATTTGGAACCCTTGCAAGCTCAACTTTCATTTGGTACCATTTTTGTGGCTGTTGGTGGTGGTTTTTCACCTAAGCTCCGGTGAGCTCACCGGAGATGACGACTGGAGCCCTAGCTCCGGCGTCTGGTTATTTTCCAGTCAGATCTGATGTGGATCTGTGTTGAATCTTTGACTGCATGCGTGTTGACCTCTTATTTTCTTGACCATGTCCATGTGGCTTGTTGACTCTACGTCCGTTTAATGAAACAGAGCGTTTTAGTGAGTAAACTGAGTCTGGGTGGATCGGTCTTGAAATGATATTCGCCCCCCCTCATTTGGAGCCAAATACGCTTTCAACTGTTTTCCTTTGTTTTCTGTTTTGCTATTTCACCTCCCTTGCATTTCCATTTTATTTTATTTTCATATTATTTTCTGTTTTGGTTTTTAATTATTAAAAATAGCTCCATTAGTCAGGAAATTCCATATAAAATATTTTCCTTCATTTCAAAGCTTTATTTAATTTTTCATGATTTTTAATTCTGATTTTATTTTTGTTTCCATTTTTATTTAATTTTACAAGTTGAGGTGTTTTTAATGTTGTCTTTGGTTGATCACATACAATTGAACCCTCAATTCAAATATCCAATGACCATGGCTCCTCCCTCACCTAGGTAAGGGATTGAGGCACTCTTGAGGATTATTTTGGTCAATGGTTGATCATATATTGTTTGACTTTGAGTTGGTTTTGTTTGACCTTCGATATTAATTCAATAAGGTGGAGCACCCTAGTTGATCAAATCATTTGGTGATGCCTTGAATTGAATTTGGTTTTGAAACTTTGGCCTCTGTTTTCCAACATGCTTGGTTGATTTGTGTATTTTATTTGAGATTTATTGGACTATTCTTATATTTTTGGTGAACCTTGCAAGTCAAGTTGTTGCACCCCAAAATTTGCCCAACACTTCTTTACCTAGCTTATGTTTTATTTCATTCACATTAGCATTATCATTTGCATTTCATTGACATGTATGCAGGAGATCCAGAGGTATGATTACCAATCAAGGGCTATACAAGACTTTGAAGCTAGCTGGGAGGCTTATTCAGGTGTTCAAGGGTTGATATCCTTGTCAGAGAAGTTAAAAGATCCTCAGAGAGAATGGTTGAAACCAAGTGGGTGTGTCTCCTAACTTGAGAGTTGTGGGAAGTCCTCAGATGATTCTGAAGCCATGAAGTTAGACTTGAGGTCTTGAGAGAGCTCAGGAGAAGTGTTGAAGATCACTTTGGGGCCTAGACAGGTCATTGTGCAAGATTAAGAAGCCTCAGCCATGATTGGTGCAGCTAGGGTTTGACTGGGTCAACCTTAAGTCAACTGAGGATTTAAAGGAGGTTGAGACCTAATTCAAGATCCATGTTATCATGGATTGATACATTGAGATGTTATAAGGATGATTCCAAGGTTAACTCATCATGATTGAAGAGTTTGAGAGGTTTCAAGCTAGGGTTTCTAAGGCTTGACAGTGTAAAATCCCCTAGTTTGACCCCTATCTTCAAGGCAGTTTAGCTCAAGAGGTGATTGTCATCTCATCTTGCCCCCAACATGAATGTTGTAGAGCTTGATCTTAGCTTTAATTTGAGTGCTAGAAGTCCTTGATAGGATTTGTAGAACTCAATTTATGACTTTGACAAGTTATAGGTCATCTGAGGTATGTGAATTTGGAGCTTGAAAGTTGTCCAACTTGCATGAATCTTTTGCCCTAGAAGGATGATTCCTATGAACGTTTGGTCAACATGAATGTTGTTCCTTATCCTCTTAGATTTCTAGAGACTACTAGAAGTCCTTGATAGGATTTGTAGAACTCAACTTATGGCTCTGACAAGTCAAAGGTATTTTGGACATTTGGTGATTATAGGTCATTTGTGATCATAGGCCATTTTCACCAATTTAGGGGTCCCAAATGGATTTTTGTTCAACATTAAAGTTGTTCAAAATGATGTTTTTAGCTTGTCTAAACATCAATTGTCCATTTATGTGGATTATATCAAGCATTGGTTGAAGAAACTTCACATAAAAGCCATTTTAATGAATTAAAATGAGAAAATTCAAAATAAATGAGGTTAACATGTTTCCAAGTCAAATTTGTGGTCATTTTGAATGGAATTAATGTTTTAGAAAGATTGGCATTGCCACATTTTGGATTTGAGGTCCATAACATAGTCATTTGGATGGTTACTTCACAATTAAGAAACATATCATATACATTCCATATGTTGAAACCAAAGGAAGAAAACCATTACATCACACTCCTTAATGATTAAGTGAATGGTTTGGATTGAGTTTAGAGCATGAGTAAGGCTTGAAGGCACACATCCATGTTGAAATTTGGAAGGAAAAGTGAATATCCAAAATCCATAATTGGGCCTAGTTTGGGCTGGATATCCATCTGAACACATTATAAATAAGACTTAGAACGAATTTGGAAGGTTCTGGAGCAGAATTCTGTTGAGAATCCATTGATGTGAAGTGAAGAAAAAGCTTGAAAATTGGAAATGCGTTTTGGAGAATCAAGAGGTTTCAGCAAGAACTGAGCATCAAGAATTGTCCACCATTACTCCTTGAAGGATTCTGCATAGTTTGGGAGAGAATTGAGGCGCATAACCACTGCAATCCAAGCTTCAAGGTTGGTTCTAAGTTCTTGAAATATCTCTTTGATTATGCACTTTTAATCCATTAGAAGCATGTGGTTAAGTTCCCCTTAGCATGTAGATGAATTCTGGTTGGTTAATTTTATGGTTATAGACAAGTTAGGGTTTATGCCATTTTCGGTTGAGATCTTGGTTTTGCAATCCTTGCGTTTTTAGCATAAAATAGTGGGATGGTTGAATTCCTTGTGAAAATTCGAGCAACTTTGGTTCAGAAATCGCGCGCAAAGGTTGAGTGTAGAGATAGCTAGGGTGTCGTGAGGTTTTCCGGTGGAACTCCGGCCGCCCTCGCCGGATTCTGCATCTTTCCCTCCTCTTGCATATTTGAAAGGTTGAAGACGTAATCTAGGACGTCCATGCGTGTGGAAATGTAGACTGAGTCAAGCAATCCAAGGCTCCGCGTTGTGCCACGTATGCTCCCCTCAAAACACTGCGTTTTGATTAGTGAGGTCCCCCAGCCTTGTTCACTTTGCTGCATATGCCAAAGGGACGTGGGTTCAAGTCCTCTCGTGCGCTTATTTCATTTATTTTTGAGACTGAATACATGGGAAACTCAGGCGTGTGGGCTTGGATTTGATTTGATATCAACACCTCCTGTCCAGGTCCAACATGGGATTTACAAGGCAAATCTGTACTTAGCACACCTCCCCTGGTCCTTTTGCTTGTGACTGAATTGAGATTTGAATGGGCCTAGCGCCCAGTTGCTATGCACACCCCCAGGATGAGGGGCCCAAGCGAGGGTAATGGAAATTGTTTGCTGATCACACCCTCTGACTTATTGTCCATTTTTAATTCCTTCATTTTATGTAGTTTAGTAATTAAATCATACAAAATTGAAAAATAAGTCAATTGATTCCATTATTTTTTCCATGGATTCATGATTGAATCTAGTTTTTTTTAGATAAAAAATATTTTTATTTCATACATTTTCTGAGTTTATGGGAATTTTCACATTTTAATTGATATTAAAATAGTTATGTTTGATGCTTGATTTTGTAGAATTTTGTGTGATCATGTGATGATGATTTTGATCTTTATTTTTTGTGAGGTGTTAGCATAGATATGCATGCTCCCCATAGATTTTTCTCACATTTTTGTGATGAACATAGGTGGTACTTTAGGTTGAAACCTTTAGAAGCTCCATTTTTAGGGTTTATGGTTGATACCTTTGGATTTAGGATTTAATTTTAGGACTTAATAGATGATTTAGTCCCTGGTTTTTGTATGAGGCATTCTTAATTGAATTAGGATCCCTTAGGAATTTTTGTAGAAATTTATAAGATAGTTTGCTATTTTTGATTGATTTTAGTATAGGTGCTAGTTTTAGATGATTCTAAGGCACTAACTCAACTAGATTAGCATCTTTAGTTCCCTTAGATTAGGGTTTTGTTTCTCTTGCTCTTGGATGATGTTGAAGGCAAGTTGAAGATGCATGGGATTGCTTGAAGAGGCTTGGATTTGAAGATCTTTCCTTCTTTTGGTGTAGTGTTGATTAGGTGATTAAGATTAGGGTTTTGTAGGCAGAGCTTCTAGATAGTTCTCTTCCTTCATAAACATGGAATATGTTGATCAATTCCATTCTTCCCTATGATGTAAGGTCCCTTTGTAAAGGCCTCATCCCTCCTTTGGTAGGATGTGTGGCTCTTTGCAAATTGGTAGAACCTTTGAGGGTCCCTTTCTCTGATGACAGGATGCTTAGGGGTGACCTTTGGTCTTCACTCTGCTACCAGTCATCCAAAATTTGCTCTGGATAGATGAATTTTTCTCCCTTGTTAGAGGATGGAGTTACTTGCTTGAAGAATATTGGAGGATGGAGTTGATACTTCCATGTGATTGAAGATTACTCTAAGAAGCTGAAGCTTATAGATGAAGAAGACCAAGTTGATACTGGTAAGGCAAAGAGAGCTGAAGCAAGAAGAACAAGTTGATACTTGTGAAGAGGATTCAATTGAGATTGAGTGAAGAGCTGAGGCTTGAAGAATAAAGGATAAGCTGATTTTCATGTTGATGCATTGAGAGCCTGAAGGGATCAAGTTGATACTTGTAGTTAGGAGTAAAGCCTGAAGGTGGGATTTACTGTAAAGCTGAGGCTTGAGGAAGAGAGAATAAGTTGATACTTATATTTGATGGGTTGAAACTTTGGAGGAGCGAGTTGATACTTGTTATTGAGGATGGTAGCCTTGAAGGGTGATTGAAGTCTGAAGACTGATCTACTGTCAGAAGATTGCTTTACTGTGAAGCTGTGGGAGTGGTTGATCTGTCTTCTTTTCTTGTCTGTTTTCTTCTCTGTATTGATGTGCCTTGTTTGATTTGCTTGATGCATTAGAATAAGTCCATATCTAGACTGATGTAATCTAGGAGCATGATTGCACTATAGGTTGAGTTGCTCCCTCTGCTTGTATTTTTACTGTATGGCTTTGCTTGCGGGTATTCGGTAGAGCCCTGCTCCCTTGCCCATGTGGTTTGTGTTGGCTTGATAACATATTTTATTTCCTCTGTATGATTGCAATTACTTCTATTTTGCTTGATAGCATGTTATTCTTTCTGTATGATTGCAGTTATTCATATCTGGCTTGAGGCTGAGATGAGCATGTGGAGGCTGATGCCCCAGACACATTTCCTCCCTCACTTGCATTGCATGCATTTTACCGTCGTTTACTGTTTACTATTTAAGCTGATGCTTTATCTGTTTCTGTTTATCATTGACATGATCCCCTAGGAATCTCACTTCCTTTGATAAGGAAGTGATGATAGAAATTTAGGTTAAAACCTATGCATGACAACTTCTAGGAGTTCCCTGTTTCAAACTTCAACTATAGGATGAATCCTTGGCATGACAACATTAGGACTTGATAGTCTCCCTTTAGTTGAGCCCCTTATCTTCTCTTCTCAAAACAAATGAAAATACAATAATAAAGGTTAACTGACGTCGTACATTACGAGCCTTAAGCTATCTGAGAAAGGATTGTTGGAGGGTTTCTTTTCAACAGTCTGGATGTTTAGTATGGTACCCTTTGGGTGACATACGACGCATTCACTCTCAGGTCATAGTCTCTAGTGCGATACTAGTTGCAAACACAATAAAAAACAGTTCTTTCGTAAAAGACAGAAAACAAACTTCAAACCTTTTTTGCCCTGTGGGCCCGTAATTCAAAGGAAGCTTTTCTGAATAAAAGAGTATCGTTAACTCCCAGTTCTACCGCAAACGGTAACGCATAAGTCTCCAAGGGTCGAGCTGCGTATACCAAACTGCTGGAACTGTTTGTTAACCCTACTCGGAAAAACAGATGAATCCGAATTCCCGTAAGCCGTATTATTCCGAACTACGTAAGCTCTGATCTTTCATACCTGTTGAGAGTACGTAGGCACAATACTGATGTATTGGCGAGCCACCTTTCCCGTATCCCGTAGTAGGTCGAACTACGTTGACTCTGATTTCTCATTCTCTAATGAGAATACGTAGGCATAAAGTGCGACGCTTTGCCGAGTCATTTTCTTTTCTTTTCAGACCAGCCTTGATAGGTAGATAGCTAAAACCAACCCGTCATACAAACATAACAAGCGTGGATCCCATCGAGTACGATGGACGTGAGGGGTGCTAATACCTTCCCCTTGCGTAACCGACTCCCGAACCCAGATAATGGTTGCGACGACCTTGTCTTATATCTTTTCGTCAGGTTTTTCCGATCGTTTCCTTTCCCGCTCTGAGGGATAAATAACGAAAGGTGGCGACTCTTCTGTTTTGCCGGCACCTTATTTTCGCGGAAGCGACAGCTGGCGACTCTGCTGGGGACTTGTTAGTTTCCTGGGATCCAACGTCCCTTATGCGAGTCAATTTGGGGATCCAACATCCCCTGCGAGAGTCAATCCTAGCGCTTGTATGATTACTTGTTGGGTTGTGTTTATTTATCGCACTTTATTTCCCGCACTTTATTTTCAGTATGATATGATTATCTGTGCTGTTGTGGGAGGGGCATTCTGATGAGTGAGAAGCCAGACCCAGGCTTGAGTGTACTTAGCATTAGTTTTAGAAATTAGTGGGCGCGTGCTTGCTTTGCAGGCACTAGTGTCTGATGAAATCCACGCTCAGATGAGGTTCTCCCGGTTGACTTCTTTTTCAGCCCTTTGGGTTGAGGGGGTTGTTGGTTTGGAGGATTGTCGACTCTGGGGACCGATCATTTGGAATTCAGCCGAGTGAGGCCGCTTCATGAGCTGGTGATGCCACACCTTCTGGGTATCGTATCACCCCTCTTGAATGTCTGTGATGCTAATGACCGCATAGGATGCCGAACTTGTGTCAATTTAGTTCCACACCTGTAAGCAGGATTGGGTTTATTGCAGGAAACCTTGACCTTCAGACTACCTGGTTTTCTTGATAGTGGATCAGTTTTGATTGGGATCAGAGGATCTCATCAGCAGATGTGTATTTGTTCTTGACAGAACAGGTTTATGATTGGGATCAGAGGATCTCATCAGCAGATGTGTATTTGTTCTTGACAGAGCAGGTTTATGATTGGGATCAGAGGATCTCATCAGCGGATGTATGTGTTCTTGACAGAGCAGATTTATGGTCCTGTATCAGAGGTCCTTATTATCAGATGTTTGTTCTTGACAGAGCAGAGTTGTGGTCCTGTATCAGAGGTCCTTATCTTCAGATGTGTCTTTTTTTTGACAGAGCAGATTTATGGTTCGATGCCAGGGTTTTCTTATTATCAGATATAGTGGTTGTTCTTGATAGAGCAGGATTATGGTTTTGTTGATACAAAATCTCCACAGCACAGTCGTCTTGATCTCCTGCTGCATGATTGCATTTTGCATTGCTTTGCATACTCATTTACATTTCGTTAACGTGTGTCTGTGTTGCAGGTACCATTTCCCCAGATTCAGGATTTCTTGCCTTCTATTATGCTATTATGGGTTCTCTGAGGAAGACAGTGGCTTACAAGCTCCCTGCTCCTGATGTTGTTCAGCTAACTGGTCTGATTGCTTTAGCAGATGATTTTGTGAGAGATGAATTCAGAAAGTCTTACGGTAAACTGCTCAGTTTGGTTCGTAAGCCCTCTGTGTTTGAGTTGAATGGGTTACACGCCCTGCTGCAGTTCTACGATCCTCCGTTGAGACGCTTTACTTTCCAGGATTTCGTTCTCGCACCTACACTAGAGGAGTATGTTGATTTGTTAGGTGTACCTATCAAGAGTCAGATGCCCTTTGTTCATATGGATGCTGAGCCTAACCTGGCTAGTCTAGCTCCTTCACTTCATCTGGATGCCTCCGAGTTGGTTTTGTCTAGTTGGAACAAGGTTCCCGGTTTCTCCTTGCAGTTCCTAGTGGGAAAAGCTCAGCAGTGCGCCAAAGACGGATGTTGGGTCGTGTTCAACGCCATTCTCGCTCTGTGCATATATGGCATCATCCTGTTCCCCAATATGCCCGACTTTGTGGACTTCGACGCCTTCCACATCTTTGCTTCAGGGAATCCAGTCCCTACCTTGATAGGAGATGTCTACCATTCCGTCCACTACAAAAACGAGAACAGAAGGGGCAAGAATGTCTCATGCTGTGTGCCCCTGCTTTATAGATGGCTTGATAGTCACCTACCTAAGAAGGGTCCCTTTGCTTCATCTGCAGCCACAACTGAGTGGTCTGAGCGCTTGATGAGTCTGTTAGTGGAGGATATTTCCTGGTTTGATAGAGATAGGTTGGGTACTGAGATTATCTTCAGCTGCAGCAGGTTTCCGAACGTGCCTTTGATAAGCAGGAAGGGCTGTATAAACTATAATCCATCTCTGCTGGTCCATCAGTTTGTTTATGCTTTGAGAGCTCCGCCGAAGGATGAAGAGGTGCAGGAATCTCTGTACCTCACTGGTCTTCTAGAGGGGGATATGTTATCTAAGCTTCAGCGCGCTTGGAATGGTATCAGTAAGAGGGGAAAACCATTGCTAGGGAAAAGTAATAGCCAAGCCTACGCTCCATATATGACTTGGATCAGAGCCAGAGCAGATGCTATAGGGATGCCGTTTCTTCCTGCCAAGCCAGAAAGCCCTCCAGTGATCGAAGAGCCTACCACCGTGCCTATTCAGCAGCATAATCAGGTGTTAGCTGAGAGAGATGAGTTGAAGAAGGCAAATGAAGAACTGGAGAAAGAATTGGCTCAGCTCAGAAGCGAGAGAAGCGAAGTCGTTCATTCCTTCAAGAGGTAGACAGAGCTGGTGAACCAGTTGGGGACAGATTTGACTAAGCAGATAGCTGAGCGCGAGCGCATGGGTCGAGACTTCAAAGCTGTCAACGATGTGCTGGCCACGAAGAAGCAGCACTTGGACGAAGCGTATCGGAGGATATCCAAGTTTAACCAGCATTGGAAGGCCACCCTAGCCAACAGGAAAGAGCGGGAGGATAAGCTGATGCAACAGATCTCCAAGCTGAAAGCCCAGGTGAAGGTCGGTGAGAAGAGGTTTGATGAAGAAACTGCTCGCAGATATGCCGCTGAAGGCCTGCTCAACAAGGCTCTCGCTAACCTGAAGGAGCGGAAACTGACGTTTGAGTACAAGAAGCGGAGGTTAGAAGATTGTTTCGGCGAAGGAGCATGGGAAGATTCAGTTGAAGGTCTTCAATACATTATTATGCAGAGGGAGTTACTCGTCGAAGGGTTACTCGCTCGGCCTGGTCATCCAGAAACGAAGGGGTTGTTAGATGAGTTTCGCGCCCGTGGCCGTGCTTGACTATATTTGTAATCCTTTTGTGCTGATCATTGTTGTATGCTGACCATCACCAGGCTTGTTGGTTGAGGTCATGCTATTGATTCATCCTGTACTCAGTGACGTTGTGTACCACCTTGATGGGCTTTCTTTATATATATGAGATGTTATTTCCATGACTGGACTCATACTTCTTATTATCAGCACTGGCACTCAGGCACTAGGATCGGGGGATACCTCCCTAACGCACAGACACACGTTTGCATTTGCATGAAGCATTTGCATAACGAGCACTCTGTTGTTTTTCTAACCCTTTTGTGTTTTCAAGGTTGTTTCAGGTTGTTCCAGGATTGATCAGAGACCAATCCACCGCTATCCGACCAAAGCAAATCAAACCAGAATCATGGAGCAAGTGCAAACTGATGCTCAAGAACTCCGCGAAAGAATGGACCGCTTCATGGAGCTCATGCAAGCGGTCGCCAATGGCCAGGATCAGCTCAGAACCTTGGTTCAGCCTCTGATTTCAAGGGTTGATAGCAATGGCGTACTCCATGGTGGGACCGTGCCTACCCCTCCACCTGTAGAAACTCCTCAGAATGGCGTCCCCGTGACCGGGGGGAATGGCAGTGCCAACGGCAATGTGATAGCTAACATGGGACTCAACGGCAATACGACGGGCATCGGTAATGGGAATTTTGAAGCTAACGTCAATGTTGGGCTGGGCAACGATAATGCAGGTGTTGGGAATCTGTTCAGGCCTCAGCCATGGTTAAAAGATCGTCAGGATGATGTGTTCTTGCAGAGAGGTGCTGAAGGGGAGCTGACTGCTGAAGCACGTCTAAGGTTCAAGGCACTCGAGGATAAGATGAGGAATATCGAGAACCAGAACACCCTGGGCGTTGATATGTCCAAGTTGGGACTGATTGCGGATTTCAAGGTGCCTCCCAAGTTCAAGGTACCTGACTTTGAAAAGTACAAGGGCACCACTTGCCCTCGCGTCCACCTGAGGTCATACTACCGGAAAATGTCAGCTCATTCTGAGGACGAGAAGTTGTTGATGCACTTCTTTCAGGACAGTCTGTCCGGTCCCTCCCTCGAATGGTACATGAGTCTGGAGCCTACCAGTGTGCGCACGTGGAAGGAACTTGCTGAAGCATTTGTGCATCATTACCAATATAACAGTGACTTGGCTCTGAACCGAGTCCAACTGCAGAATCTGTCGCAAAGGACCAATGAAGGGTTCAAGGAATACGCCCAGCGGTGGCGTGAGTTGGCAGCCAGGGTTCAGCCGCCGATGGTTGAGCGGGAGCTTGTTGAAATGTTTGTAGCCACCCTCCCAGGGGTTTATTACGAGAAATTGGTCAGCAGTATGTCTGGAAGCTTCTCAGATCTCATCATCACGGGCGAGCACGTTGAAAATGGGATCAAACTGGGGGAAATTCAAGGTGATCTGTCCTCGGCTGGAGGAGGAAAGAAACCTTATGGTGGCAAAAGGAGGGAAGGAGAGACGAGCGCCGTGTCCAACGCTCGAAGGAAAGGCAAAGGCCCTCACCAACAGGTGGCCAGCATAACTATCCCGGCAGTCCAACAACCCCAGCCACAACAGCAGCAGCAGCAGCCGAATCAACAAGGGTACAGAAAGTATCAGAACAGGGCACCTCTATCGAGCCGTCACCTCGAGACACCGCCCATGTCTTACGCTTAACTATTGCAGACTCTGCTCCAACTACAGTTGATCCAAAAGAGAACCTTGGCTCCCTTGACAGGGGCACCTCCGCCAGGTTATGATGCGAATGCAACTTGTGAGTTTCACTCAGGGGCACCGGGCCACACGATAGAGAATTGCAAAGCCTTCAAGCATAAGGTGCAGGACATGGTGGACGCCAAGATCATCAACTTCTCAGATAATGTGCCAAACGTCACGAAGAACCCTATGCCGAATCATAGGGGAGGTGGAGTAAACGCCATTATTGAAGACGAGAGTTTGGATTTGTTGACTGACGTCAGAGATCTGAAGACACCGCTTAGCTTCGTTAAAGCTAAGCTGATGAAAAGAGGTTTCTTTCCAGGTTGCGAAGAGCTGTGTATGGGTTGTGCGACAAGTCCTGATGGATGTGAACCGCTGAGAGAGGGGATTCAAAGTCTGATGACCGAAGGAATCCTGCAATTTAGCCGAAGGGCCGAAAGCGGATCGGGAGAGGTAATGCTGAAGCAAGATGATGAGGTTGCCACTATCACCATCCCTCGTCGGACGATAATTATTTCCGCACCTAGACCGCCCACAATTACTATCACCAAAGCTGGGTCGATGCCTTTCGAAAGCACTAATGTTATCCATGGCATTATGGGGCTGAGGTCTACTGCAACAGACAAAAGTTGGAATTGGAACCATTTGGGTCGCCTGTGGAGAACCTAGTGGGCGTTAGCGGAATCACTCGCAGCGGAAGAGTGTTTGCACCACCTGAGGTCGTGACGGACAAAGCGGACAAAGCTGATGCAACTGATAAAGGTAAAAGTAAAGTCGTTGAAGAGATCCCGCGTGGGGTAGAAAAAGACTTACTTGTTAAAGACGCCGAAGAATTTATGAGGTTGATTAAAAAGAGTGAGTACAAGATCGTGGATCACCTCCATCAAACACCCTCGAAAATTTCCATCCTGAATATGTTGCTGTGTTCTGAGGCACACCGCAACGCACTACTGAAGGTGTTGAATGCCACGTATGTACTGCAGGAAATATCGGTAAACCAGTTAGAGGGGGTCGTGGCCCACGTGAATGCTGGAAATGGGTTAGGGTTCACTGACCTGGAGCTGACGCCTAAGGGGAGGAACCACAATAACGCCCTGCACATCTCGATAGAGTGTAGGGGAACGATTATGTCTCACGTGTTGGTGGACACAGGGTCATCACTCAACGTTCTTCCGAAGAAAGCGTTGATGAAGTTAGATACTCGAGGATTGATCTGCACACCCAGTGATCTGGTTGTGAAAGCGTTCGATGGAACCAAACGCCATGTTTTCGGGGAGGTGACGTTGCCGATCCAAGTTGGGCCGGAAACATTCGACGCGGTCTTTTACATTATGGACATCATGCCTGCCTACAGCTGTCTCTTGGGCCGGCCATGGATCCATTCCGCAGGTGCCGTGACCTCCACATTGCACCAGAAACTTAAGTATGCTGTCGGAGGCAGCATCGTGACCGTATGTGGCGAGGAAGACATAATGGTGAGCCATTTGTCGTCCTTCAAGTATGTTGAGATGGATAGGGAAATCCACGAAACCCTATGCCAAACGTTCGAAGCTGTTAAAGTCAAGAACGTAGCTCCTGTAGTCACTGAGAAGCCAGAGATGACTCTCTCTTCCTTCAAGGAAGCCCGGGCCGTTGTTCAAGCCGGATCCACCCTAGGTTGGGGGCAAATTTTGGAGATACCTAACAAGCAAGACAAGTTTGGGTTGGGATATTCTCCTGCGGCTGAAGCCTCTTCTTCTAGCAGTGCGTCGCACGGTAAAGGACCGATCCAGTTTACCAGTGGCGGGGTGATATTTGAAAGCGTCGACGCGGTGTCTGAAGACAGCGGAGATAGCGACTGTGACTTAGACTCTTGGATCCAGCCAAGCAAGCTAGGCGAGAGCCTCAACAACTGGTCCGTCAAGGATATCATCCAGATGACAAGCAAAGAGTAATGATTTATTTTTTTCCCCAATCATTGTACAACCCTATGTCCTACCCGGGGCATAGTGGTTTTATTGTCAGGGCCTTGTTTGATTATGTACATGCATTTTATCAATAAATCAAAAGGCGTTTTCTTCGTATTCAAATGTTGTGATCTCTGTTATTCATGTTTTGTATTTGTTTTGAAAAATAATAAAATGGCAATGAGGTTTGTGCTAACCTGCATATCCTTGTTTTAAGCTTAACCCTTGTTATTGCAGGATCCACATGACAGATAACATCGACTCTGGACCTTCTACGACTCACTTCGACTTCGATTGCCCGATCTATCAAGCCGAAGAAGAGATTGATGAAGATGAAGACCTTCCCGAAGAGTTGGCCCGCTTGTTGAAACAAGAAGAGAAAGTTATTCTGCCTCATGAGGAAGAGATCGAGATTGTGAATCTGGGTTCTGAAGAACTTGTCAGGAACGTCAGGATAGGGGCTGCATTGCAGAGTGATGTCAAGCAGAGATTGGTCGAGATGCTAAGAGAGTATAGTGACGTCTTTGCTTGGTGTTTCACCCTAAAATTTGCTCAACCTATTTCACTTGGTTTATGTTTCAATTGCATTAGCATTTGCATATAGAGTCATGTATATAGTCTAATCATCTGCATAACATAGCATAGCAAGTCATCCAACAAGGGACCAATCACTATTCTCATCTCTATGAGCCTATCAAGAGGTTATTATTCAAATTCAATCATATTCAAGTCATCAGAGAAGAAATTGAAACCTGAGAGGTCATTGGACCAAGCAGTGGATCTATCTCCTATCTGAGGGTATCTGAAGATCATCAAAGAGGTTGTGAGCTGTGAATTGAGCATGGAGAGTATCCAGACATCATGGAAGACTTAGAAAGTCATTTGGAGAAGGAGGCAAGTCATTGATAAAGTCACAAAAGTTGCAGTTGAAGACAGTCAACTAGGGTTTCATCTGGGTCAACCCTGGGTCAACCCTAGGTCAAAGGATTGATTGAAAGGCATTAAGGTCTATTGGAGAGATGTGGGGTTCATCATTTGGCATGTAGATAAGGATATTATGATGTGCCAAGAAGAAATCAAGAGAAATCAAGGAGAAGAGGAGTGTCTAAATTAGGGTTTCTGTGTAAAATCCCCTAGTTTAGGTCAAATTTCCAAGCAATATAAGTCAAAATGCAAGCTTAAAATGGATCCTTGGCCAACATGAAACTTGTATAGGATCTCAATACCTTTAATTTGAGTGGTGGAAGACATCAAGGAGATTTATAGAACTCAAGTTATGGTCCTTGCAAGTTACAGGTCATCTGAGGTATCTGAAATTTTGTCTGTGAAAGTTACTTGTCCTTCAAGCAACTTTTACCCCTCAAGGAGATTTCAAATGGATTTCTGGTAAACATAAGAGTTGTTCCTCATTGTCTTAGATTTCTAGAATGGTATGGTATGCCTTCATATTATTTGTGGAACTCTACTTGTGGTCTTGGCAAGCAAAGGGTATTTTGGTTATCTGAGAATTACAGGTCATTTCAAGCCTATGCTCAAAACGCATACAAGGAAGCTTCAAATGAAAAACTTCACAACATCAAAATTGCTCCAAATGACATTTTGAGTCTAGAAAAGTGACCATGAAATATTGGAAAGGCTCATAGCTCAAGGTTTCAAATTTGGTGAATTTAATGAATAAAAAATGACCTAAAATTGAGATTTTTCATAATTTGGCCAAATGGGATGAAATTATAGGTCATTTTGATTGGAAAAAGTGGATTTTTGATTTTGGTTCAAGATTTGAAAGTTATGCTTGGTTACTTACAAAGGAAGTTACATAATCCAAATCCAAGGGAAAGTGTGTATGAGAAGATTCTACAAACTTCTAGGGCTTTCTATTCTCATCTATATATTGAATGGAGTAACTTCATGCCATGGTTGGTGATTCATTGTGTTCATAATACCAAGTTACACTTCAATCTTTCATTTGCAAAAGCATCTCAAACTTCATCAAATCTCCCTCAAATTCCAAATTTCTTAATTTGATCATCATCAACATCTTTCATAGATCACAATTCCATCAGAATTTGGTTGAAATTGAAGGAGAACTCGTGCTGTTCAATCTCATCATCCAAGGAGCAAGAACTTTGTGATTGCAAGATTCAAGACCTTGGAGCAAGATCTTTTGCATACAGAACTCAAGAGCAAGCTTATTGATTAATTTCCAATCATTGCAAGCATCAGATCCAAGGATTTATATACCTGTTTTCATCATCACACCAGGTTGGTTTTCTCATTCGAATTGCTTGATTTAGTTAGAATCATAGAGATTTGTTAGGTTAGAAATGTTAGGTTAGGTTAGATGATGAAATTCAGAAAGTTTGAGAAGGTTTCATGGAGGTTGTTGATGGTGCACCAAATCTGTTAGGGTTTATAACATCAAGAATAATGCACGATAATCTTAGGTTAATAGCTTAGAGTAATCAGCATGAAGTGTAGATCATGTTAGGGTAAAGATTGGAAGGAATTCTCATGGTTGATGACAGTGCATAATGGTGGAATCAAAGCCTTCTACCTATCGGGTTTTATGTTTGAGTAAGTTTTAGAAGAGAATAATGCCATGGCTGTGTAGAGGGAAAGAAGTAGAGCATTTTTGCTCTTTGCATCATGAGCTTTCATGGAGAGACGAGGGAGAACAGAGGTGATGAAACTCGTGCATGGGAGAGGAGGTTTTCTGAAATCTAGGGTTTCTAAGGTTGAAGATGATGGACAACCGTTGGATGACCATAAGACCCTTGACTCTGAGACCAATCCCACGACCAGCATTCAATTGGAATTTGGAGGGAGATCCTGCGCATCAAAACGCACCGTTCCATTTAATCCCTCAGAATAGGCTTTGAATCTGTTGCTATTCGTACCCCTAGTTGCCAGGCCCAATGAGATTATAACTAAATTTCTTGCTTTCTGCACCGTTCCAGTTTTTTTTATTTTTTGATTGAGTTTTCTGAGTCATTGGGCCCAGACGCGCTTGCTATGCGCGCCCCCCAGTCTGGGCCCATCTTGTTTTTTAACTGATTTTATTACTTGCTGCACCCCCTAATCAACTTTAATCCATTAATTTCACTCATTTTTTTTAATTTCTTTGAAAATTCATAACAAATAGAAAAATGCATGTTTTTTAATGGTTGTTTTTGCATCCTTTTCTTAATTTTGTCAAGAAAATTATCATATAAAAAAATTGGTATTTCATTTTATTTTCATATTTTTAGTATATTTTTCTTTTAAATAGGTGTAAATAATGTTTGGTTTGATGCATGAATTTGATGATTTTGGTTTGATTAGATGCTTTTATATTTTTGATCCATTCTTTTTAGGTTGATTAGCTTAGACCTTTAGCTTGTATATAAAATTTAATTCATAATTTTAGGATTAATTTTTAGGTGATTTGTTTAGGTGTGATTAGTGTGATCAAAACTAGGGTTTAGGAGATAACATAGGTGAACTAAATCATTTCCCTTAGGAGTTGTAGATTGAATCTTTGGGGTATGGGACTATAGGGATTATGGGTAGTTAATAGATCCCTTAGAAGTTGCTAGGTTTCCCCTATTATACTATTACTATCAGTACTGCTTATATTTGTTTGACTGTGTGGTGTGCCCTCTCTAGGGTTATTTCAGTTGTCTGTTTGGGGTATTGGGTTTGCTTGGGGATTGGGAGAGCTGAAGACTGTGCTGATGATGAAGACCATTGGAGATAAAAGGGATTAGAGACCAACTTCCAGAGTTGATGGGGAGTATCCTTTGCTGGCAGCTGTTGAAGAGTATAGGGTTTAGGAGCTAGGCAGAGCTCTAGAGTAGAAAACTTGATTCACAAACATGGAAGGTATTGTCTGCCTCCATTCTTTCTCTGTGATTCAAAGTATCTTTCAAATATCCACCTCCTTCCTTTGGAAGGATTAGTGAATGTATTTGAAAGATAGAACTTTTGAGAGAAAATTGTCTGCATAATGTTAACAGTTAATGAGCCACCCTTGGTAGGCAATTGACTGTTTAACATTCATTCCATCTTGTTGACTGGTATTCATCTTGGAGATTGAGACTTGAAGAAAAGCCATTGCAGATTGAAGACTGATGATAAAGACCTTGCTTGAAGGCCATGGAGATGAAGACTGATGCATGCTTGAAGCTGGGGGATAGATGATGATGGCTTGAAGACAGATGTTGATGCAGAGCTGCTGTGGCTGTTTATTTTGCTGTTTTTCATTTTTGATGTATTGATTGGTTTTCCCTGACTGTATTGTTTGTTGTTTAACCTGTTGGGTTGAAAGTGAATGTTGTTCACTTTTGCCTATTGTTTTCTAGGTTCGAGGTTGAGTGGGACTCCCTTGCCTCGCTTGTATTGCTGCATCCATGCATTTTACTGCTTTATTGTATATATGCTGTTATTTCTGTTTCCGTTTATCCCTTAGGATCTTTGTTTCTCTCTGCGCAAGAGAGGAGCATGATAGACATTAGGTCTTAACCCATGCATGATAACATTAGGTTAGTTTGATTCCCTTTTCAACCATAGGTTAGAGTTCTGTCTCTTGTTTCTCAAAACAAACAGAAAAACACAATAAATATTTCAAACACAATAAAAGACACTTCTTCCGTAAAAGAATGTGAACTCATCAAAACGTTAATTTTTGTCCGCTTGGACCAGTAATCAGAAAAACCCTTTTTCAGAAGGAATAAAAAAAACAATCAAGACAGACTTGTGTCGTACGTGGCCCGAACTACGTTTGCTCTGATCTTTCATGCTGTATGAAAGTACGTAGGCATAGGATGCGATATCCTAGCGAGCAACCTTCCCCTCCTTTCCCGTAGGTAGGCGAACTACGTTGACTCTGATTTCTCGTTCCAGACGGGAATACGTAGGCATAAAGTGTGATACTTTGCCGAGTCATTTTATTTTCTTTTAACCCCAGACCATGTAGAGTAGATAGAATAACAATCCATACCCGAAAACAAGCGTGGAACCCGTCGAGTACGACGAACGTGAGGGGTGCTAATACCTTCCCCTTGCGTAACCGACTCCCGAACCCGGGTTTTGGTTGCGATGACCATACCTTTTCCCGTTTTTTGCGAGGTTTACTTCGAGCGTTTCCTTTCCCTCCGTTGGGATAAATAACGCACGATGGCGACTCTTCTGTCAGCCGGCGCCGATTTTCGCAGTAGCGACACTTGGTCATACGAAGATATGCCCGGACTTGACACGGACATCGTGGTCCACCACTTGCCGCTGCGAGAAGATTGTCCTCCCGTTAAGCAGAAGCTTAGGAGGACATGACCAGATATGGCCGTTAAGATCAAAGAAGAAGTGCAAAAGCAGCTTGATGCTGGCTTCTTAGCGGTCACTACTTACCCTCCGTGGGTCGCCAACATAGTGCCTGTACCGAAGAAGGACGGTAAGGTACGAATGTGCGTCGATTATCGGGATTTGAATAGGGAGAGCCCTAAAGATGATTTCACGCTCCCTCATATTGATGTGTTGGTCGACAATACAACTCAGTTCTCCGTATTTTCGTTCATGGATGGCTTCTCCGGCTACAATCAGATCAAGATGGCGCCGGAGGACATGGAGAAAACTACGTTTATTACACCTTGGGGAACGTTTTGCTACAAGGTAATGCCCTTCGGTCTGAAGAACGCAGGGGCCACTTACCAACGAGCAATGGTCACTTTGTTTCATGACATGATTCATCATGATATTGAAGTCTATGTTGATGACATGATTGCGAAGTCCCAAACGGGGGAAGGACATCTGGTCAATTTGCTGAAGCTTTTTGAGAGGCTTAGGAAGTTCAGGTTGAGGCTGAATCCTAACAAGTGTACTTTCGGAGTACGGTCTGGAAAACTACTGGGGTTTATCGTGAGTGAAAGAGGCATCGAGGTTGATCCTGCGAAGATTAAAGCGATACAAGAAATGCCAGCGCCCAAAACAGAAAAAGAAGTTCGTGGTTTCCTGGGCAGAATAAACTACATTGCAAGGTTTATCTCTCAGCTCACGGCCACGTGTGAACCGATGTTCAAACTGTTAAAGAAAGATCAAGCGATTATCTGGAACGAGGATTGCCAGAAGGCATTTGATAAGATAAAACAGTATCTGCAGGAACCTCCAATCTTGATACTCCCAGTGGTCGGACGACCCTTAATCATGTACTTGACAGTTCTTGAGAATAGTATGGGGTGTGTTCTCGGTCAGCACGACGAGACGGGCAGAAAGGAGCATGCCATTTACTACTTGAGTAAAAAGTTCACAGACTGTGAATCTCGGTACTCAATGCTGGAGAAAACGTGTTGTGTACTAGCCTGGGCTGCCAAACGTTTACGACAGTACATGCTCAATCACACCACCATACTAATTTCGAAGATGGATCCGATCAAGTGCGTCTTCGAGAAGCAAGCGCTTTCGGGCAGGATTGCCAGATGGCAAATGATGTTGACGGAATATGACATTCAGTACGTTTCCCAAAAGGCCATCAAGGGAAGCGTATTGTCTGAATACCTTGCCGAACAGCCGATCGAGGATTATCAGCCGATGGAATTTGATTTCCCTGATGAGGATATCATGTTTCTCAAAGCGAAAGATTGCGATGAACCGTTGCCCGACGAGGGGCCAGATAGGAAATCCCGGTGGAAATTGATATTTGACGGGGCAGTTAATTCTTACGGAAGTGGAATTGGGGCGATCATCACGACTCCCCACGGATCCCACATCCCGTTCACTGCGAGACTGACGTTTCCGGTCACCAATAATTGAAGGTGAGAAAATACTTAGAAGGGGGGTTGAATAAGTATGACAGAAAATAATCAAAGATAAAAACTCAAGTATTTTTATCCTGGTTCGTTGAACTCAACTACTCCAGTCCACCCTTTTCAAGAGTGATTTGCCTTTCTCAACAAGGACTTAATCCACTATTCAAATCAACTGATTACAAATAGCAACACCTAAGAACAACTGTTCTTAGTCTTCTCAAGAGCTACTGATCTAACCTAGATCCTCTTAAGGAAAACTTCCTTTACAAATTAATGTAATACAATGTAAGAGTAATAAAATGCTTCTATGAAAGCTATAAACACAACTGTGTTATTTCTCGAAGTTTAGAACAAAATATGAACTATAAAGAATATGAGAGCTTGAGAGTTTCTTCGCTTGAGAATAAGTTTGTCAAAATTCGTCACTGAAGAAAGTGCTATGATATCCTTTATATAGCCACTTGAATATTGGAGAGAATATAATACCGTTGGAGAAGATATTTCCAATATCAAATAGTACTGTCCTTTGTACTATTGCAGCAGAGAGATGGCGCACAAAATGTGGGTGTAGCAATTGTCTGCTGAGCTGTGAATTTACCATATATGGAATGTATCAGAGGAATAATATTCTTGCAGAGATTTATGTCTATCCCAATTAAGGAAAGATTTGTTGGCATATTCCAACGGATATATTAAAATAATCTTCTTCAAATAATTCTTCAGATAGTTCAGATCAACAATCAATATCAGAGTCTTCAGTCTTCAGAATCTTCTGGAAACTTCAGAGCCTAAGATGTTCTTCAGATGTTGCTGAATCAGAGTCTGGTGCAGCTGTGTGCTTGAAGCGTAACATGCTCTTAGATCAGAGTCTTCTCTCATTCAGAGTCTCTTCACTCAGAGTCTTCTTTCATTCAGATTCTTGATAATATATGCAGCGTGTTGTATCTTCAGAATCTTGATGACTAAGCTCTTATACTTCAGATTCTTCTAATCTTCAGATGCTCTTGAGCCATTCAGAATTTATTGTTCACATCAAATTTGCTCTTTAAGATTAAAATCTTTTGTGCCTGTAGAAAACAGTTTAGAACAAATTTAGAGAGTATAATTCTTGTATACAAATTATCATTAATGTTATCATCAAAACATAGAGATATTACTAAGACACAATTTGTGCTCTTACAATCTCCCCCTTTTTGATGATGACAAAACATGAGAAATTTGTTCAATAAAAATATGAATTAAAATTACTCCCCCTGAGATTAACAATCTCCCCCTGAAATGAATACTCTAATGGAATTAGATACTTCCCTTTCTGGTTGAGTACATTTCAGATTCAGAGCCTGATTGAAGCCTGGTTGACATATGTTTGACTTCTAGAGTCAAAGCTTGATGCCATATTAAAGCTTGATGCCAGATGAACAACTTCAGAACACCTGGTTGTTTATCTTGCCATTTCCTGTCTTGAGTTATCTTTTAGATCATAGTACTCAAGGTTAGATATCAGAGTCTGGTCTACTCAGATTTAGCTATTTTTGATCAGGTTCTGAAAAGATAGATCTCAGGAAAAACTTCAATGAAATTTGTCAGATTTTTTAATAATATCTGGGACACTTAAATTCAAAGAACGTTAGTAACATGTCTGACTTAGTTCAGATAATTGCTTATAGATTTGAACAATCAGATTCTATTTTGTTTCTCCCCCTTTTTGTCATAATCAAAAAGAATTTTAAAAGACAGTAAAGATGCAGAAGAAACACATATCCAGATAAGCAAAAAGATCATTGTCATTAAGTCAAGAGAACATCCAGATTCAGATAAAAGCATACAAAACATATCAGAAGAAAATCAAAACAAAGCAAAACATGAAAAACTTGTGCAAAACATCAAGTAGGTTTAGCAGATGAGGCTTGTTGAGAAGCAATGAGTTGCAGCAGTGCTGTAATCCTTTCTGAATTTTCATCTTGCTTAGCCATCCAAGTTTTCATTTCTTCATTTGTTTTCTTTTGATCAACCATAAAATCCTTAAGTTCTTTGACATCCTTCTGAAGATCTGTAGATTCTGAAACAGTAGATTCTGAAACAGGCTGAGTAACATCAGGTGCAGGAATTTCTGGAGGTGGAGGAGCTTCTAGAAGAAGAATAGGAGGAGTGTTTCTCTTAATCCGTTTTTGATAAGCAGCAAACCTTACTTTTGACAATCTAAGACATTGAGTCCTGATTTTCAAAGCCTCCCTATTCAGTCTGTAAAGATATTTCTTCCAAACAGCGTCAGCAGCCTCTTTGTCCATAGTAGTCATGCAAACATCCATAATGTCAGCAAAGTCTGAGACATTATCCTTATCAAAATCTCTTAACAGAGTATAAACACGTGATCCCAATTCTGCTTCATCAGGGATTCTGGGTTTGCTTGGTTGGGTTAGTTGTGTTTGTGGTGTTTGTTCAGAAGGTTGAGGTTGTGAAGATGGATGTTCAGATGTTTGTGGTTCAGAAGGTTGAGGATTGATTTGTGGTTCAGATGTTGGTTGGTTGGTTTGTGGTTCAGATGTTTGTTGGTCAGAATGTTGTGGTTGAGGTATTGAGGGAATTGGTTGGGTTTCTGTTGGTTGTGGAGTGAGAGTTTGAGTTGGGGAATTTTGTGGAGAAGGTGGATGTTCAGAAGTTGGAGATTTAAACAGTTGTTTCCAAACACTCTCAGAACGAGGTTGTTTGAGATCATTCAAGCATTCATTAATGTAGCCAGATGATTCATCATCAGATGATGCATCAGAGTGGTTAGATTTTTCAGAAGTTGAAGATAAATTGACAGACTGGTTTAAAGGTGTGACATCTAATATCTCATCAGGATCAATGAGATATTCAGGTTGGTCAGAGTGTTCAGGGTGAACATCCTCTGGAATGGTATATTCTGGGATAGTGTTTTGTGGTTGTGGTGTTGTTTGTTGAGTTTGTTGTGGAATTTCTGTATGTATGTTTGTTGGATGCTTGGATTGTGGTGTATGAGGGGGGACAGAAGATGGTTTAGAGATAAAAGTTTTAGAAGGTCTGGATCTTCTAAATCTAAGTGGGGAGTCAGAGGGTGTGGGGGTATTAGAATGATGAACAGGATTAGAATCAGTGTTAAATACCTGTTTCAGAGTATCTCTAATTTCTTCAAAAGTTGCTGCATGAGGATTTGGTTGAACCTTCTTCAGCTTCTTCCTTTTCTTCTTCTTTTCAGCATCTGAATGCTTCCTTTTCTTCTGATGACCTTCACTATCAATTTTTCTCTTACGTCTTCTTTCCCTTGTCAAATCAGGAAGAACTTGGCCTTCCTTCTGCAAAAGATTGGCAGGAATCTCATCACCATCTCTTAGGCAGCGAGCAACATACTCAGCAATAATTTCTCTAGGTTCATCTGAGGTGAATAAAGGAAAATCCTTAACAGGAATCCTTCTTCCCCTAACTTCTTCAGAGTTAGTTTTCCTTGGTTTCTCAGATAAATCATCAACCAGTTTCATCCTTCTCAAAGTTAAACCGTTTATTTCAGAGCCAATGATATAAGTCAGATCTTCTGTCAACCCAGCCTCTTGCAGATGCGCCACAAGTTGGTTTTCTATCAGAATATCTGAAATCAGCCTTCCCATAGGGATCCATGTTCTGACTTTTCCAGATTTATCTCTGGCTGTTTCCCTTGTTTCCTTGACGTGAGACACCAGATGATTAAACAACAAATATGGAAGATCAATCTGAATGTTTTGGTGTAAACAATACATGAAGTAAAGTTGTTCAGCATTAACATAATCAGAAGAGTTTGAAGAGGGTCTGTGAAAGATGGTGCTCATGAAAATCTTAGCCCATATCTTGTAAGTGGGTTTCAAGAACTTAACCTTCTTACAAGGTTCACCAGTAGTACAGATTTCTTGACATACATCTTTCAGGTCTTCACGCGCAGAAGACAGAGAGGTTACTCCATCAGTTGCCTTAAAACCTATGAGTTTCCTTATCAGGTTTTCAGTGATAACTATCTTTTTTCCCAGCACAGAGGAGTGAATGAACTTTGGAGTAGCATATGCATGGATCCAGAACTCCTTCACTAACGTTGGATACACAGGACCCATAAGCCTGTCAAAGTAACCGTCCCAGCCTTGTGCTTTGATTGAAGAAATCAGATCAAACCCATTTTCAGCAAGATCTTCTAAGTCCACGAAACTTTCACACAGTACTTCTAGTGAATCAACAGCAGTTAGGAGAGTGCGTACTGGTTCTTTGACAGTGGTAGCATTTTTGGTAGTAACAGCGTTTGAAGTAGATGCCATTGTTGACGATGATGAAGAAGATGAAGGTTTCTGAGTTCTTTTAGGGTTTGCAAAGAGAGAGAACAACAAACAAAAGCGCATATGTGTTTGAGAATGTGAAAAGTGTGAATGTGTTATGAGAATGGTTTATATAGACAAATAAAGCAAGCATGGGAAACACAACAGACACACATAGGACACATACGCACGTTTGCATTAAATGAAAAGTAATCATTTTTAATTATGATATGACATTTGGGGGAAAATCAAGACAGATTGAGATTTTCAAAGCAATACCTTAAACGTCATAATCAGTAGGTGTACTCCATCTTTTCAGATTCTGAGTGACACGTGTTTGCTTGCATGTGATTCTATAACTCTTAAGAAATGAAACGTTTTCAACTTTCAGATCCTCTGAGATGGTCAGTTCAGAGTTTCACACAAAAAAAAATTCACAGATAAATTAAACAAGCAAGACAGATGAAATACTTCAGAGTGTTAAACACTTAGCATCTGAGAAGTTGACTCTGAGAAATATTACTCTGGACAAAAATCCATACAAATATTTTTCAGAATAAACTTAAACCTATCTTCAGCAAGGGGTTTTGTGAAAATATCTGCCCATTGATGATCTGTATCAACAAAGGCTAAATTTATTACACCCTTCTGAACATAGTCTCTGATGAAATGATGTTTAATCTCTATATGTTTGGCCTTAGAGTGTAAAATTGGATTTTTGGATAAACATATAGCAGAAGTATTATCACAGAAGATAGAAAGATTACTCTCATAGATTTGATAATCTTCTAGTTGACTCTTCATCCAGAGCATCTGAGTGGAACATCCAGCAGCAGCAATGTATTCTGCCTCTGTGGTTGATAGTGCAATTGTTGGTTGCTTCTTGCTGTACCACGAGATCAGATGACTTCCAAGAAACTGACAGCTTCCAGAAGTACTTTTGCGCTCAACTCTATCTCCAGCATAGTCAGCATCACAGAATCCAACTAGTGAATATTCGTCAGATCTTCTGTAACACAAACCAACATTAGCAGTACCTTTCAGATACCTTAGAATCCTCTTAACAGCAGTTAAGTGTGATTCTCTAGGATCTGATTGGAATCTAGCACATAAACAAACACTAAACAGAATGTCTGGTCTAGAAGCAGTCAAATAAAGAAGAGATCCTATCATACCTCTGTAGAGTTTCTGATCTACCTTCTTACTTACCTCTTCCTTACCTAGAGTGCTTGTAGGATGCATTGGAGTCTTTGCCATTTTGCTATCCAGCATGTTAAACTTCTTCAGAAGCTCTTTAACATACTTGGTCTGATGTATGTAGGTGCACTCTGGAGTCTGATTTACTTGGATTCCCAGAAAGAATCTCAATTCTCCCATCATGCTCATCTCAAATTCTGCCTGCATACATTTAGCAAACTCCTTTCCAAGCATAATATTTGTTGATCCAAAAATAATATCATCTACATAAATTTGACAAATCAACAAATCTTTCTTAATGGTTTTACAAAATAGTGTGGTATCCACTTTTCCTCTGATGAAATTTTTCTTCAGAAGAAAATTACTCAACCTCTCATACCAAGCTCTGGGAGCTTGTTTTAGTCCATAAAGAGATTTTTTCAGTTTGTAAACATGATCTGGAAAATTTTCATTTTCAAAACCAGGAGGTTGGTGGACATACACTTCCTCTTCTATAATTCCATTAAGAAAAGCACTTTTAACATCCATCTGATAAAGAGTGATGTTATGTTGTGCAGCAAATGAAATAAGCAAGCGTATAGACTCTAACCTTGCAACAGGAGCATATGTTTCTGTGTAGTCTATGCCTTCTTGTTGACTGTAGCCTTGAGCAACCAGTCTTGCTTTGTTCCTTTCAACTTCTCCTTTCTCATTAAGTTTATTTCTGAAAACCCATTTTGTTCCAATGACATTGAAACCTTTAGGTCTTGGAACCAGATCCCAGACTTCATTCCTTGTGAATTGATTCAGCTCCTCTTGCATAGCTAAAATCCATTCATTATCTTCCAGAGCCTCATCAACAGATGTTGGTTCTATAATTGACACTAAGCCACAGAAGGAAGATTCAGAAGTTCTGAGAAATGCTCTTGTCCTTATTGGATCATCTTTCTTTCCAATTATCACATCCTCTGGATGAGAAGCTTTCATTCTGGAAGAAGATCCTCTGACTGTTGGTCTTTCAGAAATATGCAGATTGTCAAGTTGGGAAGTTAGAGGCGTAGCATCTGGGTTTGCTTCAGAGTCTTTGTCTTCAGTCTTGTCTGCCTCTGAGCCTTCAGAGTCTGTGAGAATAACTTCTCTATCTGCAGAACTTTCAACTTGCTTTGGCTTTTCAGAGCCAAGCTTATCATCAAATCTAACATGAATAGATTCTTCCACAATCTGTGTTTCAGTATTGAATACTCTGTAGCCTTTAGAGCGTTCAGAATAACCAAGCATGAAACACTTCTGTGCTTTGGAATCAAACTTGTTCAGATGATCTTTAGTGTTAAGCATATAACAAATACATCCAAATGGATGAAAATAAGCAATGTTGGGCTTTCTGTTTCTCCACAATTCATAGGGAGTCTTTTCCAGAAGAGGTCTTACAGACACTCTGTTCTGAATATAACATGCTGTATTTATTGCTTCTGCCCAAAAGTATTTTGCTAGATTTGTCTCGTTGATCATGGTTCTGGCCATTTCTTGCAATGTTCTATTTTTCCTCTCTACAACTCCATTTTGTTGTGGAGTTCTAGGACAGGAGAAATCATGTGCAATTCCTTTTTCAGAAAAATATTTTTCAAAATATTTGTTTTCAAATTCACCACCATGATCACTTCTGACTTTAATAATTTTGCATTCTTTTTCAGTCTGGACTTGATTGCAGAAGTCAATGAACACAGAATGAGACTCATCCTTGTGTTTTAGAAACTTTACCCATGTCCATCTGCTGTAGTCATCTACAATGACTAACCCATACTTCTTGCCTCTGATGGATGCAGTTTTCACTGGTCTAAACAGGTCAATATGAAGTAATTCCAATAGTCTAGAAGTGGAAACAACATTTTTTGGTTTAAAATGAGATTTTGAAAATTTACCCTTTTGACATGCGCCACACAGAGCATCTGAATTGAACTTCAGATTAGGGAGTCCTCTGACCAGATTGAGTTTATTAATCTGAGATATACGTCTCATATTAATATGTCCCAATCTTCTATGCCAGACCCATTGCTCATCATTCACAGATAAAAGGCATTTTACATTTTGAACTTTAAGTTCTGAAAGGTTAATTTTGTAAATGTTGTTTTTCCTCTTTCCACTGAATAGGATTGAACCATTCTTTTGACATACAGCTTTGCAACATTTTTGATTAAAGATGATATCATAACCATTGTCACTTAATTGACTTATGGACAATAGATTATGTTTCAATCCTTCAACTAACAGAACATTAGAAATAGAGGGTAGGTTACCATTACCTATTGTACCAGAGCCAATGATCTTGCCCTTCTGGTTCCCTCCAAATTTCACGTCCCCTCCAGATCTAAGTTCCAGGCTTTGGAACATAGACCTTTCGCCCGTCATATGTCGTGAGCATCCAGAGTCCAGGTACCATGATTGGTGTCTGGATTTTGCTGCTAAGAACATCTGCAACAAGTATTATTTTACTTTTAGGTACCCAGATCTTCTTGGGTCCTTTGGGGTTAGATGTTCTGTGGTTTTGCCTAAACTTCTATTTTTCAACATAGTGTTTATTCTGGCTAGCCCTTGGCTTAAACACATAAGTACTCTTTTCAGAGCTTGTATGTTTAATATCATTCAGATGACCAAACTTAAAATGAGAATACAGAGGAGTCTTCTTGATGAAGAGTTTATCAACAGATTTTGGATTGCTTCCAGAGGAAGATTCACATCCAATGCCTCTTCTGTTGTTCCCACTAACACCATAGATCATAGAAGCCATTTTGCTTCTGTCTATGCTTTTAGTGAGGAATCTTTTAAAACTGGAGTCATATTTTTCTAAAATATTTTCACTTGACTCTGTTTCAGTATCAGATTCTTGTTGAGTTGTTTCTAAATCATTTTTGAGTTTTAAATTTATTTCTTTCTGCTCAACAAGTTCTGTTCTCAGAAGATCAATCTCAGATTCAAGATTGCTTTTCAGCTTCTTGTATTTGAGTTTAATCTTGCTGTAGCTTTCCAACATGTCAGATAAACTTTCAACAAGTTCAGCTCTGGAGAGTTCAGAAAATACCTCTTCAGAGTCAGAGTCTGATTCTGACTCAGATTCAGATGATGACGTTCCTTCATCTTGATCATTTGTGTTGGCCATCAGCGCAAAATTTGCACATTCTTCCTCAGATTCAGAAGATGATTCAGATTCATCTGAGTCATCCCATGTAGCCATCAGAACCTTTTTCTTTTTATCAAACTTCCTTTTGGGTTTTTCCTTTTGAAGTTTGGGACATTCACTCTTGTAGTGTCCAGGTTCTTTACATTCATAGCAAGTGACCTCTTTCTTGCCAGATCTTCTGTGTCCAGAAGATTCTCTCTTTTGATCAGATCTTCTGAAGTTGTTGAACTTCTTCCCTTTGTGCTTCCAGAGTTTGTTGATCCTTCTGGACAGCATGGATAGTTCATCTTCTTCTTCAGAAGAAGATTCCTCAGAGCTTTCTTCATTTACCTGCAAAGCTTTAACAGATTTGTTAGATTTAAAATCTAAGGATTTACCTTTATCTTTCTTCTGGGGTTCATCTTCCTCCAGCTCAATCTCATGACTTCTCAAAGAACTGATGAGTTCTTCTAATGAGATTTTGTTCAGATCCTTGGCCAGCTTCAATGCAGTCACCATAGGTCTCCATCTGGTAGGAAGACTTCTGATGATCTTCTTGACATGATCAGATGTTGAGTAGCCCTTGTCCAGAACTTTCAACCCAGCTGTTAGAATCTGAAATCTGGAAAACATAGTCTCAATGTTCTCAGATTCTTCCATCTTGAACGCTTCATACTTCTGTATCAGCGCCAGAGCCTTTGTTTCTTTCACCTGAGAGTTTCCCTCATGAGTCATTTTGAGAGACTCAAACATATCATGAGCAGTGTCTCTGTTGGTAATCTTCTCATACTCTGTATGAGAGATTGCATTAAGAAGTATGGTTCTGGCTTTGTGATGATTCTTGAATTCTTTCTTCTGCTCCTCAGTCATTGATTTTCTATCAATCTTTTTGCCATCCTTAGTAGGATGTTCATATCCATCAATGACTAAATCCCAGAGATCAGCATCATACCCCAAGAAAAAACTTTCAAGTCTATCTTTCCAATAATCAAATTTTTCTCCATCAAACATTGGAGGTTTGGTGCTGATTCTGTCTCCTTCATATTTGTTGCTTGATGTAGGAATATCACCCATATTAGCAACCAAATAAATAACAGAGTATTCTTCTCACTGGATCTTTATCTGTCACGGTTAAGTGAATGCACACGCAGAACCGGAGCTCTGATGCCAACTGAAGGTGAGAAAATACTTAGAAGGGGGGTTGAATAAGTATGACAGAAAATAATCAAAGATAAAAACTCAAGTATTTTTATCCTGGTTCGTTGAACTCAACTACTCCAGTCCACCCTTTTCAAGAGTGATTTGCCTTTCTCAACAAGGACTTAATCCACTATTCAAATCAACTGATTACAAATAGCAACACCTAAGAACAACTGTTCTTAGTCTTCTCAAGAGCTACTGATCTAACCTAGATCCTCTTAAGGAAAACTTCCTTTACAAATTAATGTAATACAATGTAAGAGTAATAAAATGCTTCTATGAAAGCTATAAACACAACTGTGTTATTTCTCGAAGTTTAGAACAAAATATGAACTATAAAGAATATGAGAGCTTGAGAGTTTCTTCGCTTGAGAATAAGTTTGTCAAAATTCGTCACTGAAGAAAGTGCTATGATATCCTTTATATAGCCACTTGAATATTGGAGAGAATATAATACCGTTGGAGAAGATATTTCCAATATCAAATAGTACTGTCCTTTGTACTATTGCAGCAGAGAGACGGCGCACAAAATGTGGGTGTAGCAATTGTCTGCTGAGCTGTGAATTTACCATATATGGAATGTATCAGAGGAATAATATTCTTGCAGAGATTTATGTCTATCCCAATTAAGGAAAGATTTGCTGGCATATTCCAACGGATATATTAAAATAATCTTCTTCAAATAATTCTTCAGATAGTTCAGATCAACAATCAATATCAGAGTCTTCAGTCTTCAGAATCTTCTGGAAACTTCAGAGCCTAAGATGTTCTTCAGATGTTGCTGAATCAGAGTCTAGTGCAGCTGTGTGCTTGAAGCGTAACATGCTCTTAGATCAGAGTCTTCTCTCATTCAGAGTCTCTTCACTCAGAGTCTTCTTTCATTCAGATTCTTGATAATATATGCAGCGTGTTGTATCTTCAGAATCTTGATGACTAAGCTCTTATACTTCAGATTCTTCTAATCTTCAGATGCTCTTGAGCCATTCAGAATTTATTGTTCACATCAAATTTGCTCTTTAAGATTAAAATCTTTTGTGCCTTTAGAAAACAGTTTAGAACAAATTTAGAGAGTATAATTCTTGTATACAAATTATCATTAATGTTATCATCAAAACATAGAGATATTACTAAGACACAATCTGTGCTCTTACATTAATGAAGCGGAGTACGAAGCATGCATCATGGGACAAGAAGAAGCAATTGATTTGAGAATCAAGAACCTAGATGTATATGGTGACTCGACACTTGTGATTAACCAGATTAAAGGGGAGTGGGAGACTCGTCAATCGAATTTGGTGTCGTACATGAACTATGCCAGAAGGCTGCTTCCGTTCTTTGATCGAGTGGAACTCCATCATGTGCCCAGAGCGGAAAACCAGATGGCTGATGCCTTAGCCACGTTGGCTTCGATGTATAAAGTCAATTTTTGGAATGAAGCTCCAAGAATTGTCCTTTCTCGTCTTGATAGACATGCTTTCGTCTTTGCGATCGAGGAAGCCTCCGATGGCAAGCCATGGTTCCATGATATCCAGACTTTCCTTATGACTAAGGAGTATCCTGCGGGAGCGTCAACCCAGGATAAGAAGACTCTGAGGAGGCTGTCTGGAAATTTTTATCTCAATCCTGACGGAGTTCTGTATAAAAGAAACCATGATCTCGTGCTACTCAGATGTGTAGATGAGAAAGAGGCGAGTATGCTCATGGAAGAAGTCCATGAAGGCACATTTGGTACGCACGCCGGCGGGCATGCTATGACAAGAAAGATCCTGAGAGCGGGATACTACTGGCTGACGATGGAGTCTGATTGCTTCAAATTCGCGAAGAGATGTCATAAATTCCAGATTTATGCTGATAAGATTCATATACCACCGTGCCCGTTAAATGTCATGTCCTCCCCGTGGCCGTTCTCCATGTGGGGCATCGACATAATAGGCAAGATCGAGCCCACTGCATCTAACGGTCATCGCTTCATTCTAGTAGCCATCAACTACTTCACCAAGTGGGTGGAGGCAGCCTCATATGCTAATGTGACCAAGCAAGTGGTGGCCAAATTCATAAAGAGGGACATCATCTTTCGTTTAGGAATTCCCGAGCGGATCATTACTGATAATGGTTCGAATCTGAATAACAAGATGATGAAGGAGTTGTGCCAGAGTTTCAAGATTGAACACCACAACTCATCTCCTTACCGGCCGAAGATGAATGGTGCCGTTGAAGCGGCCAATAAGAACATCGAGAATATTGTGCAGAAGATGGTTGTGACCTATAAAGATTGGCACGAGATGTTGCCATTTGCACTGCACGGTTATCGTACGATGGTACGTACGTCAACCGGGGCAACTCCTTTCTCCTTGGTGTACGGTATGGAAGCTGTCCTACCGTTAGAAGTGGAGATCCCTTCTTTGCGAGTTTTGGTTGATGTGAAACTCGATGAGGCAGAATGGATTAAGAACCGATTAAACCAACTCAGCCTGATGGACGAGAAGAGGTTAGCATTGATTACGTATGGTCGTCTGTACCAAAGTCGAATGAAGAAAGCGTATGATAAGAAGGTGCGTCCTAGAAGCTTTCAGACGGGTGATCTCGTCCTGAAGAAGATTCTTCCTCCACACTCCGATCACTGGGGCAAGTGGACTCCTAATTACGAAGGTCCGTACGTCGTCAGCAAGGTCTTTTCGGGAGGAGCCTTGTTGTTATCCACGATGGATGGTGAAGATTTTGCATCCCCGGTGAACGCGGACGCAGTTAAAAAATACTTTGCTTAAAAATGACCCGCTGGAAAGAAAAAGAGTATCCAGGAAAAAATGGGGCATCCCGGCGAACCATAAAAAGGAAAAAGGTTCGGGCAAAAATTAGGGATATAAAAGAAAAGAATGTACACCCGCAGAGTCGAAAACCTGGAAGGGCGACTTTGGCAAAAAAGGGTATCCCAGTGAATCGAAAACCCAAAAGGGCGATTCAGGCAAAAGTTAGGGATGTGAAAAAGCAAATGACTGCGTTCCGCGTGTGGACTTTCATTGTTTAGTGGTTCGGAAGACCTGAGGGCCGTTTATCTGAATCAATCTCTTCTGAAGCTGAAGCATCGAAGAAGTATCGAAGTCGAGTGGGTCATAGAGGGATCAACTCATGGTGTTCGTCTACGCCTCATTGCCGACATTTGTGCACATACCGATGTATATTTATGTTTTATTTTTGTGCAGCTTCCTCATTCCAGGAGCTTGTATCTGTTGTAAAACATTTTTGCCCATTCAGGGGTTCGTTATGAATAAAATGTATACTATTCAGCAATTCTGTTTGTCTGTTTAGCATTTATCTGTTTTGTTTGCGAAAAGAACGCCGATGTTTTTGATAAAATGCGCATACATAAACTTACTGGCCTAGGCCATCGATTGTTGAAACAATGAATTACTCGAAAATTGTCACAAGATGATAACCTTGATAGGTCCCTTTGAGAAGGGTATCTTGTCTATTTGTTTGTGTTGTTACAGGTAGCACATTCCAGACGTTACGCTGTATGTTTCCCAAGCAGGATGATTCCTTCTCCTCCAGCAAGTCCAGCAGCCTCTCCCCACGGAGTTTGAACATGAGACCATAAGAAATGATATGTCTCCCCAGGCAGAGAAGATTCTCCCCCCAATCAGATGCATCCTGAAGGAACGTCATCTCCCCAGCTGAGTCATATACTAAAGTGTGCAGTAATTGATAGTTCCAGATTGAAGTCTCCAGGAGAATTGAAATTCCCCACAGAGTCGTACTCTCCCCGGTAAGCAGGATGATTGGTTCTCCCCAACCGAGTTTGCAGTTCCCCAAGAGAGTCGAGTCCTTGGAAAGCAGTTCGGGCCATGATTGGTTTTCCCCAGTAAAGTGTTGAATAGCTAATGCTGTAATTCCCCCACTGGAGTCGTTATCTCCAGGAAAGTTTTGCTGCGAATCCCGTGCAGTTTATTTCTGCGATTGACATCGTTTTCCTCAGCAGTTGTGGTTTTGAATACCCAGTTGAGCGGGTCCAGGTTCTCGTAGAGCTTCGTTCCCCTGCAGCAGTTGACTGAAGTTCGTTGCCCCAGGCGGAGTCCAATTGAGATTGGCGCGACTTCTTCTCCTTGGCAGGATGAGTCCTTCCTCCACCAGAGTGGTCCTTTCTCCTTGACAAGAAGATTCTCCCTTCAGCATTTATTTTGCTGATGGGGTCGCAGCATTTTGCATGATTGCATAGCATTTATCATAAACGTGTAGCATTTCCACCGTGTGGAGCATTGCGCCATTGTCAAAGCATATGCATACGAAACATGAGCTAGGTCGTTACTGTTCTTGTTTTGCAGGTGTTCCTCCGCAGAGTCGCTTGCTCAAGACGAGTCTCGAATCCCCCAGCGAAAGTCGTTTGCCCAAGATGATTCTTGAACTCTCCAGCGAAGGCGCTCGTTTAAGATGATTCTTAAAATCCCCTGTGTAGTCACCAGAGAGGGTTGCTCAAGATGATTTTTGAAGTCCCCGGCAGAGTGTTTGCTCAGGAGGATTCCTGAAATCTCTAGCAGAGTTATTGGTTCAAGATGATTCTTGAAGTCCCCGGCGGAGCTATTTGTCCAAGATGATTCTTGAAGTTCTCAGCAGAGAAATGATTTACCCGGAATGATTTATAAATCCCCAACGGAGATGTGTCATCCCCAACAGGTTTTTGAACAGAGAAGTCGAAATTTCCCTTGAAGACTTGATGATTGAAGTATGGCAGTAGTGCCAAATTCCCTGACTTACTGAGGAAGTCCAACTGTATTGACGAAGCAGTTCTCCCAGCTGATGCAGAGTGCCTGACGGTAGAAGATTGTATATCCCTATTTGGTTCATGATTGACCAAGGATTCCATTCCCGACTTACTGATGAAGTCCGACAAAGATGTTGTCGACGTTTCTAGCGACATGATAAGTCCATAGACAACGATAAGGAATTTTTCTGCTATGACGCAGAATGCCTGATGGCATGATCAACCATGCATTACCAGTTTCTGTGTAACCGGAGATCCCTTGATGACTCGAGGACGAAGATCTACCATAGAATCAGACGATCATCCTGACAGAGATTTGAGCTTTGACCCTTCACCGGTTACCGTGTGACCAATTCTCCAGCTAGTTGTCGTGCGACTATTATTTCGGTTTCCGAAGATTTGTCACCATCAGAGTACCGTGTACTTGTGCAATTGGCAAATTTCCGGGTTTGTTGGTATTCAACTGTCTTTCACCTTGATTGTATGAGAGCCGTTCGCTTCTCACCCAGTCAGGTCCAAGCCGTTTAAATAGGGGCAGCTGTTGCACCCCAAAATTTGCCCAACACTTCTTTACCTAGCTTATGTTTCATTTCATTCACATTAGCATTATCATTTGCATTTCATTGACATGTATTCAGGAGATCAAGAGGTATGATTACCAATAAAGGGCTATACAAGACTTTGAAGCTAGCTGGAAGGCTTATTCAGGTGTTCAAGGGTTGATATCCTTGTCAGAGAAGTTAAAAGATCCTCAGAGAGAATGGTTGAAACCAAGAGGGTGTGTCTCCTAACTTGAGAGTTGTGGGAAGTCCTCAGATGATTCTGAAGCCATGAAGTTAAACTTGAGGTCTTGAGAGAGCTCAGGAGAAGTGTTGAAGATCACTTTGGGGCCTAGACAGGTCATTGTGCAAGATTAAGAAGCCTCAGCCATGATTGGTGCAGCTAGGGTTTGACTGGGTCAACCTTAAGTCAACTGAGGATTTGAAGGAGGTTGAGACCTAATTCAAGAGCCATGTTATCATGGATTGATACATTGAGATGTTATAAGGATGATTCCAAGGTTAACTCATCATGATTGAAGAGTTTGAGAGGTTTCAAGCTAGGGTTTCTAAGGCTTGACAATGTAAAATCCCCTAGTTTGACCCCTATCTTCAAGGCAGTTTAGCTCAAGAGGTGATTGTCATCTCATCTTGCCCCCAACATGAATGTTGTAGAGCTTGATCTTAGATTTAATTTGAGTGCTAGAAGTCCTTGATAGGATTTGTAGAACTCAAGTTATGACTTTGACAAGTTATAGGTCATCTGAGGTATGTGAATTTGGAGCTTGAAAGTTGTCCAACTTGCATGAATCTTTTGCCCTAGAAGGATGATTCCTATGAACGTTTGGTCAACATGAATGTTGTTCCTTATCCTCTTAGCTTTCTAGAGAATACTATAAGTCCTTGATAGGATTTGTAGAACTCAACTTATGGCTCTGACAAGTCAAGGGTATTTTGGACATTTGGTGATTATAGGTCATTTGTGATCATAGGCCATTTTCACCAATTTAGGGGTCCCAAATGGATTTTTGTTCAACATTAAAGTTGTTCAAAATGATGTTTTTAGCTTGTCTAAACATCAATTGTCCATTTATGTGGATTATATCAAGCATTGGTTGAAGAAACTTCACATAAAAGCCATTTTAATGAATTAAAATGAGAAAATTCAAAATAAATGAGGTTAACATGTTTCCAAGTCAAATTTGTGGTCATTTTGAATGGAATTAATGTTTTAGAAAGATTGGCATTGCCACATTTTGGATTTGAGGTCCATAACATAGTCATTTGGATGGTTACTTCACAATTAAGAAACATATCATATACATTCCATATGTTGAAACCAAAGGAAGAAAACCATTACATCACACTCCTTAATGATTAAGTGAATGGTTTGGATTGAGTTTAGAGCATGAGTAAGGCTTGAAGGCACACATCCATGTTGAAATTTGGAAGGAAAAGTGAATATCCAAAATCCATAATTGGGCCTAGTTTGGGCTGGATATCCATCTGAACACATTATAAATAAGACTTAGAACGAATTTGGAAGGTTCTGGAGCAGAATTCTGTTGAGAATCCATTGATGTGAAGTGAAGAAAAAGCTTGAAAATTGGAAATGCGTTTTGGAGAATCAAGAGGTTTCAGCAAGAACTGAGCATCAAGAATTGTCCACCATTACTCCTTGAAGGATTCTGCATAGTTTGGGAGAGAATTGAGGCGCATAACCACTGCAATCCAAGCTTCAAGGTTGGTTCTAAGTTCTTGAAATATCTCTTTGATTATGCACTTTTAATCCATTAGAAGCATGTGGTTAAGTTCCCCTTAGCATATAGATGAATTCTGGTTGGTTAATTTGATGGTTATAGACAAGTTAGGGTTTATGCCATTTTCGGTTGAGATCTTGGTTTTGAAATCCTTGCATTTTTAGAATAAACTAGTGGGATGGTTGAATTCCTTGTGAAAATTCGAGCAACTTTGGTTCAGAAATCGCGCGCAAAGGTTGAGTGTAGAGATAGCTAGGGTGTCGTGAGGTTTTCCGGTGGAACTCCGGTCGCCCTCGCCGGATTCTGCATCTTTCCCTCCTCTTGCACATTTGAAAGGTTGAAGACGTAATCTAGGACGTCCATGCGTGTGGAATTGTAGACTGAGTCAAGCAATCCAAGGCTCCGCGTTGTGCCACGTATGCTCCCCTCAAAACACTGCGTTTTGATTAGTGAGGTCCCCCAGCCTTGTTCACTTTGCTGCATATGCCAAAGGGACGTGGGTTCAAGTCCTCTCTGTGCGCTTATTTCATTTATTTTTCAGACTGAATACATGGGAAACTCAGGCGTGTGGGCTTGGATTTCATTTGATATCAACACCTCCTGTCCAGGCCCAACATGGGATTTACAAGGCAAATCTGTACTTAGCACACCTCCCCTGGTCCTTTTGCTTGTGACTGAATTGAGATTTGAATGGGCCTAGCGCCCAGTTGCTATGCACACCCCCAGGAAAGGGGGCCCAAGCGAGGGTAATGGAAATTGTTTGCTGATCACACCCTCTGACTTATTGTCCATTTTTAATTCCTTCATTTTTTGTAGTTTAGTAATTAAATCATAAAAAATTGAAAAATAAGTCAATTGATTCCATTATTTTTTCCATGGATTCATGATTGAATCTAGTTGTTTTTAGATAAAAAAATATTTTTATTTCATACATTTTCTGATTTTATGGGAATTTTCACATTTTAATTGATATTAAAATAGTTATGTTTGATGCTTGATTTTGTGGAATTTTGTGTGATCATGTGATGATGATTTTGATCCTGATTTTTTGTGAGTTGTTAGCATAGATATGCATGCTCCCCATAGATTTTTCTCACATTTTTGTGATGAACATAGGTGGTAGTTTAGGTTGAAACCTTTAGAAGCTTCATTTTTAGGGTTTATGGTTGATACCTTTGGATTTAGGATTTAATTTTAGGACTTAATAGATGATTTAGTCCCTGGTTTTTGTATGAGGCATTCTTAATTGAATTAGGATCCCTTAGGAATTTTTGTAGAAATTTATAAGATAGTTTGCTATTTTTGATTGATTTTAGTATAGGTGCTAGTTTTAGATGATTCTAAGGCACTAACTCAACTAGATTAGCATCTTTAGTTCCCTTAGATTAGGGTTTTGTTTCTCTTGCTCTTGGATGATGTGTGGCTCTTTGCAAATTGGTAGAACCTTTGAGGGTCCCTTTCTCTGATGACAGGATGCTTAGGGGTGACCTTTGGTCTTCACTCTGCTACCAGTCATCCAAAATTTGCTCTGGATAGATGAATTTTTCTCCCTTGTTAGAGGATGGAGTTACTTGCTTGAAGAATATTGGAGGATGGAGTTGATACTTCCATGTGATTGAAGATTACTCTAAGAAGCTGAAGCTTATAGATGAAGAAGACCAAGTTGATACTGGTAAGGCAAAGAGAGCTGAAGCAAGAAGAACAAGTTGATACTTGTGAAGAGGATTCAATTGAGATTGAGTGAAGAGCTGAGGCTTGAAGAATAAAGGATAAGCTGATTTTCATGTTGATGCATTGAGAGCCTGAAGGGATCAAGTTGATACTTGTAGTTAGGAGTAAAGCCTGAAGGTGGGATTTACTGTAAAGCTGAGGCTTGAGGAAGAGAGAATAAGTTGATACTTATATTTGATGGGTTGAAACTTTGGAGGAGCGAGTTGATACTTGTTATTGAGGATGGTAGCCTTGAAGGGTGATTGAAGTCTGAAGACTGATCTACTGTCAGAAGATTGCTTTACTGTGAAGCTGTGGGAGTGGTTGATCTGTCTTCTTTTCTTGTCTGTTTTCTTCTCTGTATTGATGTGCCTTGTTTGATTTGCTTGATGCATTAGAATAAGTCCATATCTAGACTGATGTAATCTAGGAGCATGATTGCACTATAGGTTGAGTTGCTCCCTCTGCTTGTATTTTTACTGTATGGCTTTGCTTGCGGGTATTCGGTAGAGCCCTGCTCCCTTGCCCATGTGGTTTGTGTTGGCTTGATAACATATTTTATTTCCTCTGTATGATTGCAATTACTTCTATTTTGCTTGATAGCATGTTATTCTTTCTGTATGATTGCAGTTATTCATATCTGGCTTGAGGCTGAGATGAGCTTGTGGAGGCTGATGCCCCACACACATTTCCTCCCTCACTTGCATTGCATGCATTTTACCGTCGTTTACTGTTTACTGTTTAAGCTGATGCTTTATCTGTTTCTGTTTATCATTGACATGATCCCCTAGGAATCTCACTTCCTTTGATAAGAAAGTGATGATAGAAATTTAGGTTGAAACCTATGCATGACAACTTCTAGGAGTTCCCTGTTTCAAACTTCAACTATAGGATGAATCCTTGGCATGACAACATTAGGACTTGATAGTCTCCCTTTAGTTGAGCCCCTTCTCTTCTCTTCTCAAAACAAATGAAAATACAATAATAAAGGTTAACTGACGTCGTACGTTACGAGCCTTAAGCTATCTGAGAAAGGATTGTTGGAGGGTTTCTTTTCAACAGTCTGGATGTTTAGTATGGTACCCTTTGGGTGACATACGATGCATTCACTCTCAGGTCATAGTCTCTAGTGCGATACTAGTTGCAAACACAATAAAAAACAGTTATTTCGTAAAAGACAGAAAACAAACTTCAAACCTTTTTTGCCCCGTGGGCCCGTAATTCAAAGGAAGCTTTTCTGAAGAAAAGAGTGTCGTTAACTCCCAGTTCTACCGCAAACGGTAACGCATAAGTCTCCAAGGGTCGAGCTGCGTACACCAAACTGCTGGAACTGTTTGTTAACCCTACTCAGAAAAACAGATGAATCCGAATTCCCGTAAGCTGTATTATCCCGAACTACATAAGCTTTGATGTCTCATACCTGTTGAGAGTACGTAGGCACAATACTGATGTATTGGCGAGCCACCTTTCCCGTATCCCGTAGTAGGTCGAACTACGTTGACTCTGATTTCTCATTCTCTGATGAGAATATGTAGGCATAAAGTGCGACGCTTTGCCGAGTCATTTTCTTTTCTTTTCAAACCAGCCTTGATAGGTAGATAGCTAAAACCAACCCGTCATACAAACATAACAAGCGTGGATCCCATCGAGTACGATGGACATGAGGGGTGCTAATACCTTCCCCTTGTGTAACCGACTCCCGAACCCAGACAATGGTTGCGACGACCTTGTCTTATACCTTTTCGTCAGGTTTTTCCGATCGTTTCCTTTCCCGCTCTGAGGGATAAATAACGAAAGGTGGCGACTCTTCTATTTTTCCGGCACCTTATTTTCGCGGAAGCGACACAAGTCACCCTAGATGAAGTTCATACAAACTAGCTGACCTAGTTTCATTGGGAAATGACTTTGATGGATCCTGTGAGCACCTTATGAGCCTTGATACTCATTCATAACATGATTAAGGTGCTGGTTTTGAATTTATAGGTCATACATTTGTGTAGTTTGTGTTACAAGTCACTTTAAAATTAGGGTATTCCACTTGGTTTTAAGTGTTGATGATGAATGGAACTTTGGTTCCTTCTCTTGCTTTGACTTGTAGCATGCTTTTGCTTTGTTTGCATTTTGGTTTTAGCATCTTCTTCTTGTGTTTTTGCTTCTGTCTTTTGGCTTTTGATACTCATTCAAAGAAATTTGGTATCCTTTGTTCATACTTTGAGTTTGCTTTGAATGAGGGATCACTTTGAGCACTTGCTTGCTCCTTTCTTTTGCATGATAAATATGGTTCTTGGTTGGGATATCTCTCATGTTGCTTACTGCCCAAGCCTATTCTCCCATCTCCATTTTGATCATGGTTTCTCCCTTTGGCTTTGTTGTTTATGTTTTGGTTTTAGTGATTGATGTTTGAATGATTGTAGGAGTTGTAGCTTCTCCCATTTCATATCACTTTTTCTTTGACTTGTTCAAGTCATTTTGCTTCATCTTTTGTTTGTGTTGCATCATTTGAGTCTTGCATATCATGTTTACTTTGTCCTTGACTTGTTTAAGTCAATTTCTTCTTTTTCTTTCATTTTATTTGTGATTGATTTATCTTGTGTTTTCTTGGTTCTTTTGCCATGATCCCTTAGAATTCCTAGTCCCTCAGTTTAGGATGGGAGTAGGAGAGACATTAAGTGTTCAATCCAAGCATGATAACATTAGGATAGTCTTTTTCCTTCTCAATATCAATCTTAGGAGCATATTGCATGATAACATTAAGGTTGTTTAGTTTCCCCTTAGAGTTTGTGTCTTCACTTCTCATCTCAAAACTTCTTCAAAACATCTAATAAAGGATAATAAGTGTTGTATGCTACGAGCCTTAAGTACTTGGGGAATGATAGTTGGGGGGCTTCCTCTCAACTATCTAGAGTGTTTAGCGTATGCCCTTTGGGCGATATGCGACGCATTCGCTCTCAAGTCATAGTCTTTAGTGCAACATGAATTATAAATCTAATTCAATTCACTTCTTCATAAAAAACACAAAATAAAACATCAAATCTTTTTATCCTTCGGGATTAATTGAAAATCATTTTTAGAAAGAGTGTGTTAACTCTTGGTTCTACCGCAAACAAGTAAGACCTAAGTCTCCAATGGTCGAGCAGCAATACACCTAACTGCTAGAACGAATGTTTAACTCTACTCAGCTAAAACAATTGAACCAATCTATGGTCGTGTTAACCTGAACTATGTTTGCTCTGATTTTTCATATCAGACGAAGATACGTATGCACAAGACGACGATGTCTTGGCGGACAACCTTCCCCACCTTTCACCCGTAGTTTTCCGAACTACGTTGACTCTGACTTTCCCATTAGACGAGGAAGTACGTAGGCATAGAGCGGCGATGCTCTATCGAGTCTATTTTCTTTTCTTTCATCCATGTGGCTAGCCTTTTAGATTAACACCCTTTTAGATAGACAACAAGCGTGGATCTCGTTGAGTACAACGGACGTGAGGGGTGCTCATACATTCCCCTTGCGTAACCGACTCCCGAACCCAAGATTTGGTTGCGATGACCTGTCTTTTCCCTTTTCTGTACGTTTTCTCTTATCGTTTCCTTTCCCTCCCTCTAGGATAAATAACGAGCAGTGGCGACTCTTCTGTCTTTGTCAGCCCCTCTTTCGCAGCGACGCGACAGGCGACTAGGGTTCAAATTAAGGAAGAAGATGAATAATATAGGGTCTTTATACTGTAGCAACACGTGTTCCTCGTCTTTTAGGTTTTGTCATTTCTTAATTTTTTTTTTCAATTTTTCTGATTAATAAACTCTTAATAATGTCTAACTAATTAAAATCTTAATTCTAATCCTAATTAATATCCTAATTTAATTTAAAACTAATTCTATTCTAATAAGAAAAATCTATTCTAAATTAATTAAAATTCTAAATTCTAATCTAAATCTTATTCTTAATTAAAAAGTAATTTCTAATAAAACTAATTAATTCATAAATTCTAATTAAGAAAACTAATTATATTCTAATATTTAATTGAAACTAAAATTCTAATTAATTAACAACTTATTCTATTAAAAATTCTAATTAAATCTAATCCTAATTCAAATTCTATTTTAAAAACTAACTTCTAATTCTTATTAAAGTTCTATTTCTAAAAATCAAATTCTATTTCCAAACTAATTAAAATTCTATTTTCTAAAATCTAATCCTAAATCTATTTAATAAACTAATTTCTAATAAAATTCTAATTCTATTAAATTCAAAATTAAAAACTAACTCTAAAAATCTAATTTAAAATTCTAAGTAATTTCTAAACAAATAAAATAAACCTAAATTAACAAACGACATAAAAACGAATGAAAAGGGTCAAGCACCGAAATGCAACAAAATTATTAGCACGGACTGAACCACTTGGAAGAAAACAACTTTTCACTCGATTTTGAAATAAACCTCATCATTTGAACCAGTTTAAACTGTAAAATACAAACAAAGCGGCTGTAATTCCGATAAACCCATTCCGGCTGATAAAATGGACAGTATGTGAGAAATGATCAACCTAGATGATATGCAGATGAATGTGAAGCAAAGGCCAATCAAAGTTAAAAACGCGAGGGCAAATTTTAGGGTGCAACAGCTGCCCTATTCAATCGACTTGGACCCAGAGGTATGAAAAGCAACCGCTTTCATACATTCAAGGTAAAAGGTGATTGAATACAAAAGAACCCAGAAATTTGCAGTCTGTCGGGATGTATGCAATTGGAGCTCGGTCATACGTCGTCGAAAAGAAAGCACCCAAAGGAAACACATCGTCAATAAGAATTGACGGAAAGAAACTATATCCGAAGACCCACCACATCGTCAATAGGAATTGACGGAAAGAAAACCATATCCAGAGAAACACATCGTCAATAGAAATTGACGGAAAGAACGTCATATCTAGAGAAGCACCTCGTCAATAGGAATCGACGGAAAGAAAACCATATCCAAGAACCACATCGTCAATGGGAATTGACGGGAAGAAACACCATATTTTAAGAACCACATCGTTATTAGAAATCGATGGGAAGAAACATCATATCCGAAGAACCACATCGTCAATAGAAATCGACGGGAAGAAACACCATATCCGAAGAACTACATCGTCAATAGGAATTGACGGGAAGAAACACCATATCCGAAGAACCACATCGTCAATAGAAATTGACGAGAAGAAACACCATATCCGAAGAACCACATCGTCAATAGAAATCGACGGGAAGAAACACCATATCCGAAGAACCACATCATCAATAGAAATCGACGGGAAGAAACACCATATCCGAAGAACCACATCGTCAATAGAAATTGACAGAAAGAAAACCTGCTTGGTGATGTCACTATCAGAGGGTTGATGGGCAAAGTATGGCCGACGTATGATTTGAAACCCAAAAGAAAGCAAAGGCTGCTGGAGATATGTCACTGTCTTGATTGAAGGGTGATTCAGGTTGCCACGAAAGATAACAAAACTGGCCTATGCTTCGTATGCATATGTTTGATTTTTTTTTATGGCGTAATGCTCCATACGAAATGGAAATGCTACACATTTGAGGATGTAATGCAAAGATGATAACTATATGCAGAAATGCATATGCAGGCTCGGGCTGCCGGGGAAAGAAGGATGCCCCAGGTACGATTGGATTTTTGTTGGGAAAGATAGGTGAAATTTGACGGTGATTGGTTTTTCGAAGGTGAAAGTTTTTCTGGGTACCAATGGGGATTGGATTTTCTGGTGGTTGCCAATAGGAATTGGACTTTAGGTTATCTGTGAGGGGTCAGGTATAGGTGACGCTAGAAAATGTCATGTCTGGATACAAGGTTTATGATTGAAGGGTCAGGGAATGGTTAACATGACTTCCCGACATTCGTCTTGAACCTGAAGGTTGACTGAACCCGTTTGAATAGCCTTGTGTAGCTCTGAAGATATGGAGAGGAAAAGTTCCTTTGTTTCCACTTTTCCCCAGCCTGTGGGATCTCTGTAAAAAATATTCCTCGAAAGGAGACCTGAAATCTCTGTACCCTGATGGTTTAAGATGAACTGCCTCAGCATTTTGGATCTCGGAGATATGCTTCAGATTAATTGCCTTATGGATAAGGAGTTGTCCTCTTGGGGTGGTCTTCCCCAGCCTTGAAGTGATTTTGCCCCTTCGAGAGATTTACCGAATTTCGACCTGATTGCCCCAGATTAACTGATTCTTGTAAATAACATCTTTGACTGGCCTTCGATAGATTTGATGGATCTCGACTGGGTTGCCCCAGATTCACTGAATCTTGGAATGGCTGACTCCTCTAGCATGACTTGCCCCTGCTCAACAGAGCACTCGGGCACTTTGTATTTTGTCTCTATCAAACTTTCTATTGTAGAAACTCTCCTGATGTCAAGTGCTTTCTAGAAAGTAAAATAAATCGTTTTGAAAAGATAATATTAATGCAATGCATATGACAGTTTTGAAATCCAAGTTTGTTCACTGGAAAAAGTTGTGACATATAGTGAATGAATCACTTATCAGAATGTCAACATCAATACCAAAATGGTAAGAAAATCCTTTTAGGAGTCAGTTTCGACGCGATCTTTACCAAAGTATGATTTCGAAACAAACCTGCTTTAATTACGTCTTTTGAAGGTTGTAACGTGGTCAAGCTCACAATTATAGAAAGAAAGGATATAAGGCTCAAAGTTTTATTTTAACCCACCCATTTTCCTTGATGTTCTCTAGTCCTACGTTCAGCTAATTCGACACAAGCGCTCACCTTTCAAAGGTTGGATGATAGGAGTGATGGTTAAGGAAACCACAAGTTTTCGGAGTGACAGTCACTCGCTTTTCGTCTTTGGTGTCTGGAGTCACGCGACTTGTTTTTTTTATCATTTTTCCGATTTCCCTATTTTTTCCTGGACTGACTCTTTCGGATATATCTTTTTGATTTCGAAGTCCATCGGGATGCCCTAATTTTTGTCTGAGCCACTTGTTTTCAAGTTATTGACTTAGCAGGCTTTTTCTTTTTCTTTTTCTTTTTGGGAATGTAACGCCCCGATTCTGAATTTCCCATTTTGTTGAGTCTTTTGATTTATTGTGAATTATTTTGATTGATTATTATTTTCATTTGTGAAATTTTAATATTAATATGATATGTGTGCATATTATGATATTTTATTATTCGGAGAGTTTTGGGAATTAATTAGAGGGTGTTTTAGATAATTCTTGATTAGTTGTTATTTGAGAGAAATAGAATAGAAAGAGTATAAGTGGAAATAGAGAGAAAAGAAAAGAGATAGAAAGAAATAAAAATGAAAGAATAGAAAAGAGGAGGAAGAGGAGAAAAACCTAGAACAATCAAGAATCAAACTTCCAAGCTTCGATTAATCGGGTAAGGGTGTGAAACTTTATTATTCTTTCGATGTGTATTGTAATGTGATGTTCTGTTGGTTTGATTTTGGATTGGGGAGAGTTTTGCTTATTTTCCATTTTTAGGTCGAATTTGATTTAACCGGTAGAAATCGAGTTTTAACGGTTAAAAATGAGAATAAGTTGTAAAGTTTAGTCGAGAAATGTTAGACTAAGGCGGTAGAAACTGGTTTGGTGAAAATTGGTTGATTTTGGAAGGATTGGGCGATTTTGACAGTTAGAGATTTCTGAGTTCGCAGATTCGCTAGCATTCGCTAGGCGAATGGGAGCGAAGGTTCGCCAGGCGAATCCCAGTGAGTGGGTAGCGAACCAAGTCAGTAGCCCAACTCTGTCTTTGCCAGTGAGTTCGCCAGGCGAAGGAGGCGGCGAGAGGCTTCGCCAGGCGAGTGTGGTAGCAAGTGGTAGCGAACACTTCCAGTAGCTACTGTCTATCTTCGCCAGCGAGTTCTCCAGGAGAGTGTGATGGCGAGGCTTTGCCATGAAAAGTTCGGCGAATGTGACAACATCTGTCTTTTATTTCCTGTGTTTTCCATCCAATTGTCGATTGTTTGGTTTAATTATGTTGAATCCTTATCTGAATGGTTAATTTGTGTGTTGTTGTAATGTGATGTGTTATGGGTAGCCGTAAGGCGTGAATCCTAGATTGTGAATCGTGAAGTCTGGAATGTGGCCATTTGGCATGATTAACGTGAATGCGCGTAAATTGTATATACTTTTATGATGTGGATGATGCATGATTATATATTTGTGAATATGTATGCATTTCAAGAGTATGTTGGGTCATTTTGCATGTGAAGCATCATGATTACATTCTTGTGTGTCTGATCCCGCGTAGGATCTGCAGAAACGATCGTGTGCCCTTGTGGGGTGTGAGCGATGGTTTATTTTTGATCCCTAGGAGGATCTGCAGAAACAATCGTGTGCCCTTGTGGGGTGTGAGCGATGGTTTATATTTGATTCCGTGGAGAATATGCAGAACGATTGTGTGCCCTTGTGGGGTGTGACCAATCGAATTGTGTACCCGTGTGAGGTGTGACCAATCCTGAAACATCGTGTGCCCATGTGGGGTGTGAGCGATGGGTGAACATCGTAGGCCTGACGGGGAGTTACTTCGGTAACGAGCGATGGTTCCATTTGGTTCTTCAATTGAACCTGCTGAGTGACTCAGTACCGCATTTGCATCTGCATAGAGTCGTGAGTCAGTCTCTATGAGTTGCATTATCATCTTCATATGATGTGGCTTATGCTTAGAGATAGTTGAGAGTGCATGAAAAGAATTATCCTACGCATGATTTGGAATTAGCGGTCGTGGTGTTTGTTTTGAAAATTTGGAGGCATTATCTTTATGGTGCAAGATTTGAAGTTTTTAGCGATCACAAGAGTTTGAAGTATTTATTTGATCAGAAGGAATTGAATATGAGGCAAAGGAAATGGTTAGAGCTTTTGAAAGACTATGATTTTGGTTTGAATTATCATCCGGGTAAGGCAAATGTGGTGGCTGATGCCTTAAGTCGGAAGTCGTTACACATGTCTACATTGGTGATGAAAGAATGGGAACTTTTGGAGAACTTTAGAGATTTGAGTTTGGTTTGTGAAATGACGCCGAGAAGTGTGAAACTTGGTATGCTTCGTATTACGAATGATTTTCTTGCAACCATATGTGAAAAGTAGAAGTTGGATCTGAAGTTCGTTGATTTTGATGACAAATGAGAATGACGATTTCAAGGTTAATGATTTTGGAGTTTTGAAATTTCTTGGTCGTATTTGTATTCCCGATGATGTGGAGTTGAAAAGGATGATATTGGAGGAAGGACACCGGAGTAACTTAAGTATTCATCCGGGAGCGAATAAGATGTATCATGATTTGAAGAAAATCTTTTGGTGGTCCAGATTGAAGAGAGATGTAGCTCAGTTTGTGTATGCATGTTTGACTTGTCAGAAGTCTAAGGTGGAACATCAGAAGCCTAGTGGATTGATGCAACCTTTGGATATTCCAAAGTGGAAATGGGATAGTATATCGATGGATTTTATTACGGGATTGCCGAATATGCAAAGAGGTCATAATGCTATTTGGGTGATTGTTGATAGGCTTACTAAATCTGCTCATTTCGTTCCGATTGGTATTAGTTATCCTTTGGAGAAGTTAGCCGAGATTTATGTTCGTGTGGTTGTGAAGTTGCATGGAGTTCCTAAGAGTATTGTATCGGATAGATATCCTAGATTTACTTCAAGGTTTTGGGAGAGTTTGCAAAAGGCTTTAGGTTCTAGGCTAAGAATGAGTTCGGCTTACCATCCGCAAAATGATGGTCAAACCGAGAGGACGATTCAGTCGTTGGAGGATTTGTTGCGTGCTTGTGTACTAGAGCAAGGTGGTGCTTGGGATAGTTATTTAGCGTTGATTGAGTTCACCTACAATAAAAGTTTTCACTCAAGTATTGGTATGGCGCCATTTGAGGCTTTGTATGGTCGGAGATGTCGAACACCTTTGTGTTGGCATGAAACTGGTGAGAAGTCGGTTATTGGGCCGGAGATGGTACGGCAGACGACGGAGAAGGTGAAGTTTATTCGGGAAAAGATTAGAGCTTCTCAGAGTAGGCAGAAGAGTTATCATGACAAGAGAAGGAAAGATCTTGAGTTTCAAGAAGGCGACCATGTGTTCTTGAGAGTTACACCGGTTACGGGTGTGGGTCGTGCCTTGAAGTCGAAGAAGTTGACTTCTCATTTTATTGGTCTGTATCAGATTATTGCTCGAGTGGGTGTTGTGGCGTATTGTGTGGCGTTGCCTCCTAATCTTTCAAATTTGCATGATGTGTTCCATGTTTCGCAACTTCAGAAGTATGTTCCAGATCCGTCACATGTGATTCCTATGGACGAGGTTGAAGTAAGAGATAACCTTACGATTGAAGTTTTACCGATTAGGATTTTGGATCGTGAAATTAAGGAGCTAAGAGGCAAGGATATTGCGCTTGTGAAAGTAGCATGGGAAATTTTGACAGTTAGAGATTTCTAAGTTCATAGATTCGCTAGCATTCGCTAGGCGAATGGGAGCGAAGGTTCGCCAGGTAAATCCCAGCGAGTGGGTAGCGAACCAAGTCAGTAGCCCAACTCTGTCTTCGCCAGGCGAAGGAGGCGGCGAGAGGCTTCGCCAGGCGAGTGTGGTAGCGAGTGGTAGCGAACACTTCCAGTAGCTACTATCTGTCTTCGCCACCGAGTTTGCCAGGAGAGTGTGGTGGCGAGCATTTGCCAGATGCTTCGCCAGGCAAAGGTCGACGAATGTGACAACATCTGTCTTTTATTTCATGTGTTTTCCATCTAATTGTCGATTGTTTGGTTTAATTATATTGAATCTTTATCTGAATGGATAGTTTGTGTGCTGTTGTAATGTGATGTGCTGTGGGTAGCCGTAAGGCGTGAATCCTAGATTGTGAATCGTGAAGTGTGGAATGTGGCCATTTGGCATGATTAACGTGAATGCGCGTAAATTGTATATACTTTTATGATGTGGATGATGCATGATTATATATTTGTGAATATGTATGCATTTCAAGAGTATGTTGGGTCATTTTGCATGTGAAGCATTATGATTACATTCTTGTGTGTCTGATCCCGCGTAGGATCTGCAGAAACGATCGTGTGCCCTTGTGGGGTGTGAGCGATGGTTTATTTTTGATCCCTAAGAGGATCTGCAGAAACAATCGTGTGCCCTTGTGGGGTGTGAGCGATGGTTTATATTTGATTCCGTGGAGAATATGCAGAACGATTGCGTGCCCTTGTGGGGTGTGACCAATCGAATTGTGTACCCGTGTGAGGTGTGACCAATCCTGAAACATCGTGTGCCCATGTGGGGTGTGAGCGATGGGTGAACATCGTAGGCCCGACGGGGAGTTACTTCGGTAACGAGCGATGGTTCCATTTGGTTCTTCAATTGAACCTGCTGAGTGACTCAGTACCGCATTTGCATCTGCATAGAGTCGTGAGTCAGTCTCTATGAGTTGCATTATCATCTTCATATGATGTGGCTTATGCTTAGAGATAGTTGAGAGTGCATGAAAAGAATTATCCTACGCATGATTTGGAATTAGCGGTCGTGGTGTTTGTTTTGAAAATTTGGAGGCATTATCTTTATGGTGCAAGATTTGAAGTTTTTAGCGATCACAAGAGTTTGAAGTATTTATTTGATCAGAAGGAATTGAATATGAGGCAAAGGAAATGGTTAGAGCTTTTGAAAGACTATGATTTTGGTTTGAATTATCATCCGGGTAAGGCAAATGTGGTGGCTGATGCCTTAAGTCGGAAGTCGTTACACATGTCTACATTGGTGATGAAAGAATGGGAACTTTTGGAGAACTTTAGAGATTTGAGTTTGGTTTGTGAAATGACGCCGAGAAGTGTGAAACTTGGTATGCTTCGTATTACGAATGATTTTCTTGCAACCATATGTGAAAAGTAGAAGTTGGATCTGAAGTTCGTTGATTTTGATGACAAATGAGAATGACGATTTCAAGGTTAATGATTTTGGAGTTTTGAAATTTCTTGGTCGTATTTGTATTCCCGATGATGTGGAGTTGAAAAGGATGATATTGGAGGAAGGACACCGGAGTAACTTAAGTATTCATCCGGGAGCGAATAAGATGTATCATGATTTGAAGAAAATCTTTTGGTGGTCCAGATTGAAGAGAGATGTAGCTCAGTTTGTGTATGCATGTTTGACTTGTCAGAAGTCTAAGGTGGAACATCAGAAGCCTAGTGGATTGATGCAACCTTTGGATATTCCAAAGTGGAAATGGGATAGTATATCGATGGATTTTATTACGGGATTGCCGAATATGCAAAGAGGTCATAATGCTATTTGGGTGATTGTTGATAGGCTTACTAAATCTGCTCATTTCGTTCTGATTGGTATTAGTTATCCTTTGGAGAAGTTAGCCGAGATTTATGTTCGTGTGGTTGTGAAGTTGCATGGAGTTCCTAAGAGTATTGTATCGGATAGAGATCCTAGATTTACTTCAAGGTTTTGGGAGAGTTTGCAAAAGGCTTTAGGTTCTAGGCTAAGAATGAGTTCGGCTTACCATCCGCAAAATGATGGTCAAACCGAGAGGACGATTCAGTCGTTGGAGGATTTGTTGCGTGCTTGTGTACTAGAGCAAGGTGGTGCTTGGGATAGTTATTTAGCGTTGATTGAGTTCACCTACAATAAAAGTTTTCACTCAAGTATTGGTATGGCGCCATTTGAGGCTTTGTATGGTCGGAGATGTCGAACACCTTTGTGTTGGCATGAAACTGGTGAGAAGTCGGTTATTGGGCCGGAGATGGTACGGCAGACGACGGAGAAGGTGAAGTTTATTCGGGAAAAGATTAGAGCTTCTCAGAGTAGGCAGAAGAGTTATCATGACAAGAGAAGGAAAGATCTTGAGTTTCAAGAAGGCGACCATGTGTTCTTGAGAGTTACACCGGTTACGGGTGTGGGTCGTGCCTTGAAGTCGAAGAAGTTGACTTCTCATTTTATTGGTCTGTATCAGATTATTGCTCGAGTGGGTGTTGTGGCGTATTGTGTGGCGTTGCCTCCTAATCTTTCAAATTTGCATGATGTGTTCCATGTTTCGCAACTTCAGAAGTATGTTCCAGATCCGTCACATGTGATTCCTATGGACGAGGTTGAAGTAAGAGATAACCTTACGATTGAAGTTTTACCGATTAGGATTTTGGATCGTGAAATTAAGGAGCTAAGAGGCAAGGATATTGCGCTTGTGAAAGTAGCATGGGAAATTTTGACAGTTAGAGATTTCTAAGTTCATAGATTCGCTAGCATTCGCTAGGCGAATGGGAGCGAAGGTTCGCCAGGCAAATCCCAGCGAGTGGGTAGCGAACCAAGTCAGTAGCCCAACTCTGTCTTCGCCAGGCGAAGGAGGCGGCGAGAGGCTTCGCTAGGCGAGTGTGGTAGCGAGTGGTAGCGAACACTTCCAGTAGCTACTATCTGTCTTCGCCACCGAGTTTGCCAGGAGAGTGTGGTGGCGAGCATTTGCCAGATGCTTCGCCAGGCAAAGGTCGACGAATGTGACAACATCTGTCTTTTATTTCATGTGTTTTCCATCTAATTGTCGATTGTTTGGTTTAATTATATTGAATCTTTATCTGAATGGATAGTTTGTGTGCTGTTGTAATGTGATGTGCTGTGGGTAGCCGTAAGGCGTGAATCCTAGATTGTGAATCGTGAAGTGTGGAATGTGGCCATTTGGCATGATTAACGTGAATGCGCGTAAATTGTATATACTTTTATGATGTGGATGATGCATGATTATATATTTGTGAATATGTATGCATTTCAAGAGTATGTTGGGTCATTTTGCATGTGAAGCATTATGATTACATTCTTGTGTGTCTGATCCCGCGTAGGATCTGCAGAAACGATCGTGTGCCCTTGTGGGGTGTGAGCGATGGTTTATTTTTGATCCCTAAGAGGATCTGCAGAAACAATCGTGTGCCCTTGTGGGGTGTGAGCGATGGTTTATATTTGATTCCGTGGAGAATATGCAGAACGATTGTGTGCCCTTGTGGGGTGTGACCAATCGAATTGTGTACCCGTGTGAGGTGTGACCAATCCTGAAACATCGTGTGCCCATGTGGGGTGTGAGCGATGGGTGAACATCGTAGGCCCGACGGGGAGTTACTTCGGTAACGAGCGATGGTTCCATTTGGTTCTTCAATTGAACCTGCTGAGTGACTCAGTACCGCATTTGCATCTGCATAGAGTCGTGAGTCAGTCTCTATGAGTTGCATTATCATCTTCATATGATGTGGCTTATGCTTAGAGATAGTTGAGAGTGCATGAAAAGAATTATCCTACGCATGATTTGGAATTAGCGGTCGTGGTGTTTGTTTTGAAAATTTGGAGGCATTATCTTTATGGTGCAAGATTTGAAGTTTTTAGCGATCACAAGAGTTTGAAGTATTTATTTGATCAGAAGGAATTGAATATGAGGCAAAGGAAATGGTTAGAGCTTTTGAAAGACTATGATTTTGGTTTGAATTATCATCCGGGTAAGGCAAATGTGGTGGCTGATGCCTTAAGTCGGAAGTCGTTACACATGTCTACATTGGTGATGAAAGAATGGGAACTTTTGGAGAACTTTAGAGATTTGAGTTTGGTTTGTGAAATGACGCCGAGAAGTGTGAAACTTGGTATGCTTCGTATTACGAATGATTTTCTTGCAACCGTATGTGAAAAGTAGAAGTTGGATCTGAAGTTCGTTGATTTTGATGACAAATGAGAATGACGATTTCAAGGTTAATGATTTTGGAGTTTTGAAATTTCTTGGTCGTATTTGTATTCCCGATGATGTGGAGTTGAAAAGGATGATATTGGAGGAAGGACACCGGAGTAACTTAAGTATTCATCCGGGAGCGAATAAGATGTATCATGATTTGAAGAAAATCTTTTGGTGGTCCAGATTGAAGAGAGATGTAGCTCAGTTTGTGTATGCATGTTTGACTTGTCAGAAGTCTAAGGTGGAACATCAGAAGCCTAGTGGATTGATGCAACCTTTGGATATTCCAAAGTGGAAATGGGATAGTATATCGATGGATTTTATTACGGGATTGCCGAATATGCAAAGAGGTCATAATGCTATTTGGGTGATTGTTGATAGGCTTACTAAATCTGCTCATTTCGTTCCGATTGGTATTAGTTATCCTTTGGAGAAGTTAGCCGAGATTTATGTTCGTGTGGTTGTGAAGTTGCATGGAGTTCCTAAGAGTATTTTATCGGATAGAGATCCTAGATTTACTTCAAGGTTTTGGGAGAGTTTGCAAAAGGCTTTAGGTTCTAGGCTAAGAATGAGTTCGGCTTACCATCCGCAAAATGATGGTCAAACCGAGAGGACGATTCAGTCGTTGGAGGATTTGTTGCGTGCTTGTGTACTAGAGCAAGGTGGTGCTTGGGATAGTTATTTAGCGTTGATTGAGTTCACCTACAATAAAATTTTTCACTCAAGTATTGGTATGGCGCCATTTGAGGCTTTGTATGGTCGGAGATGTCGAACACCTTTGTGTTGGCATGAAACTGGTGAGAAGTCAGTTATTGGGCCGGAGATGGTACGGCAGACGACGGAGAAGGTGAAGTTTATTCGGGAAAAGATTAGAGCTTCTCAGAGTAGGCAGAAGAGTTATCATGACAAGAGAAGGAAAGATCTTGAGTTTCAAGAAGGCGACCATGTGTTCTTGAGAGTTACACCGGTTACGGGTGTGGGTCGTGCCTTGAAGTCGAAGAAGTTGACTTCTCATTTTATTGGTCTGTATCAGATTATTGCTCGAGTGGGTGTTGTGGCGTATTGTGTGGCGTTGCCTCCTAATCTTTCAAATTTGCATGATGTGTTCCATGTTTCGCAACTTCAGAAGTATGTTCCAGATCCGTCACATGTGATTCCTATGGACGAGGTTGAAGTAAGAGATAACCTTACGATTGAAGTTTTACCGATTAGGATTTTGGATCGTGAAATTAAGGAGCTAAGAGGCAAGGATATTGCGCTTGTGAAAGTAGCATGGGAAATTTTGACAGTTAGAGATTTCTAAGTTCATAGATTCGCTAGCATTCGCTAGGCGAATGGGGGCGAAGGTTCGCCAGGCAAACCCCAGCGAGTGGGTAGCGAACCAAGTCAGTAGCCCAACTCTGTCTTCGCCAGGCGAAGGAGGCGGCGAGAGGCTTCGCCAGGCGAGTGTGGTAGCGAGTGGTAGCGAACACTTCCAGTAGCTACTATCTGTCTTCGCCACCGAGTTTGCCAGGAGAGTGTGGTGGCGAGCATTTGCCAGATGCTTCGCCAGGCAAAGGTCGACGAATGTGACAACATCTGTCTTTTATTTCATGTGTTTTCCATCCAATTGTCGATTGTTTGGTTTAATTATATTGAATCCTTATCTGAATGGATAGTTTGTGTGCTGTTGTAATGTGATGTGCTGTGGGTAGCCGTAAGGTGTGAATCCTAGATTGTGAATCGTGAAGTGTGGAATGTGGCTGTTTGGCATGATTAACGTGAATGCGCATAAATTGTATATACTTTTATGATGTGGATGATGCATGGTTATATATTCGTGAATATGTATACATTTCAAGAGTATGTTGGGTCATTTTGCATGTGAAGCATTATGATTACATTCTTGTGTGTCTGATCCCACGTAGGATCTGCAGAAATGATCGTGTGCCCTTGTGGGGTGTGAGCGATGGTTTATTTTTGATCCCTAGGAAGATCTGCAGAAACGATCGTGTGCCCTTGTGAGGTGTGAGCGATAATTTATATTTGATTCCGTGGAGAATCTGCAGAACGATTGTGTGCCCTTGTGGGGTGTGAGCAATCGAATTGTGTACCCGTGTGGGGTGTGAGCAATCCTGAAACATCGTGTGCCCATGTGGGGTGTGAGCGATGGGTGAACATCGTAGGCCCGACGGGGAGTTACTTCGGTAACGAGCGATGGTTCCATTTGGTTCTTCAATTGAACCTGCTGAATGAGTCGGTACCGCATTTGCATCTGTATAGAGTCGTGAGTCGGTCTCTATGAGTTGTATTATCATCTTCATATGATGTGGCTTATGCTTCGATACAGTTGAGAGTGCGTGAAAAGAATTACCCTATGCATGATTTGGAATTAGCGGTCGTGGTGTTTGTTTTGAAAATTTGGAGGCATTATCTTTATGGTGCAAGATTTAAAGTTTTTAGTGATCACAAGAGTTTAAAGTATTTATTTGATCAGAAGGAATTGAATATGAGGCAAAGGAAGTGGTTAGAGCTTTTGAAAGACTATGATTTTGGTTTGAATTATCATCCGGGTAAGGCAAATGTGGTGGCCGATGCCTTAAGTCGGAAGTCGTTACACATGTCTACATTGGTGATGAAAGAATGGGAACTTTTGGAGAACTTTAGAGATTTGAGTTTGGTTTGTGAAATGACGCCGAGAAGTGTGAAACTTGGTATGCTTCGTATTACGAATGATTTTCTTGCAACCGTATGTAAAAAGTAGAAGTTGGATCTGAAGTTCATTGATTTGATGACAAATGAGAATGAGGATTTCAAGGTTAATGATTTTGGAGTTTTAAAATTTCGTGGTCGTATTTGTATTCCCGATGATGTGGAGTTGAAAAGGATGATATTGGAGGAAGGACACCAGAGTAACTTAAGTATTCATCCGGGAGCGAATAAGATGTATCATGATTTGAAGAAAATCTTTTGTTGGTCCATATTGAAGAGAGATGTAGCTCAGTTTGTGTATGCATGTTTGACTTGTCAGAAGTCTAAGGTGGAACATCAGAAGCCTAGTGGATTGATGCAACCTTTGGATATTCTAAAGTGGAAATGGGATAGTATATCGATGGATTTTATTACGGGATTGCCGAATATGCAAAGAGGTCATAATGCTATTTGGGTGATTGTTGATAGGCTTACTAAATCTGCTCATTTCGTTCCGATTGATATTAGTTATCCTTTGGAGAAGTTAGCCGAGATTTATGTTCGTGTGGTTGTGAAGTTGCATGGAGTTCCTAAGAGTATTGTATCGGATAGAGATCCTAGATTTACTTCAAGGTTTTGGGAGAGTTTGCAAAAGGCTTTAGGTTCTAGGCTAAGATTGAGTTCGGCTTACCATCCGCAAACAGATGGTCAAACCGAGAGGACGATTCAGTCGTTGGAGGATTTGTTGCGTGCTTGTGTACTAGAGCAAGGTGGTGCTTGGGATAGTTATTTAGCGTTGATTGAGTTCACCTACAATAAAAGTTTTCACTCAAGTATTGGTATGGCGCCATTTGAGACTTTGTATGGTCGGAGATGTCGAACACCTTTGTGTTGGCATGAAACTGGTGAGAAGTCGGTTGTTGCGCCGGAGATGGTACGGCAGACGACAGAGAAGGTGAAGTTTATTTAGGAAAAGATTAGAGCTTCTCAGAGTAGGCAGAAGAGTTATCATGACAAGAGAAGGAAAGATCTTGAGTTTCAAGAAGGCGACCATGTGTTCTTGAGAGTTACACTGGTTACGGGTGTGGGTCGTGCCTTGAAGTCGAAGAAGTTGACTTCTCATTTTATTGGTCTGTATCAGATTATTGCACGAGTGGGTGTTGTGGCGTATCATGTGGCGTTGCCTCCGAATCTTTCGAATTTGCATGATGTGTTCCATGTTTCGCAACTTCAGAAGTATGTTCCAGATCCGTCACATGTGATTCCTATGGACGAGGTTGAAGTAAGAGATAACCTTATGGTTGAAGTTTTACCGATTAGGATTTTGGATCGTGAAATTAAGGAGCTAAGAGGCAAGGATATTGCGCTTGTGAAAGTAGCATGGGCAATTCTGACAGTTAGGGATTTCTGAGTTTGCAGATTCACTAGGCGAATGGGAGCGAAGGTTCGCCAGGCGAATCCCAGCGAGTGGGTAGCGAACCAAGTCAGTAGCCCAACTCTGTCTTCGCCAGGCGAAGGAGGCGGCGTGAGGCTTTTCCAGGCGAGTGTGGTAGCGAGTGGTAGCGAACACTTCCAGTAGCTACTGTCTGTCTTCGCCAGCGAATTTGCCAGGAGAGTGTAGTGGAGAGCATTTGCCAAAGGCTTCACTAGGCGAAGGTCGACGAATATGACAGCATCTGTCTTTTATTTCATGTGTTTTCCATACAATTGTCGATTGTTTGGTTTAATTATATTGAATCCTTATCTGAATGGATAGTTTATGTGCTGTTGTAATGTGATGTGCTGTGGTAGCCGTAAGGCCGTTTGGCATGATTAACGTGAATGCGCGTAAATTGTATATACTTTTATGATTTGGATGATGCATGATTATATATTGGTGAATATGTATGCATTTCAAGAGTATGTTGGGTCATTTTGCATGTGAAGCATTATGATTACATTCTTGTGTGTCTGATCCCGCGTAGGATCTGCAGAAACGATCGTGTGCCCTTGTGGGGTGTGAGCGATGGTTTATTTTTGATCCCTAGGAGGATCTGCACAAACAATCGTGTGCCCTTGTAGGGTGTGAGCGATGGTTTATATTTGATTCCATGGAGAATCTGCAGAACGATTGTGTGCCCTTGTGGGGTGTGAACAATCGAATTGTGTACCCGTGTGGGGTGTGAGCAATCCTGAAACATCGTGTGCCCATGTGGGATATGAGCGATGGGTGAACATCGTAGGCCCGACGGGGAGTTACTTTGGTAACGAGCGATGGTTCCATTTGGTTCTTCAATTGAACCTGCTGAATGAGTCGGTACCGCATTTGCATCTGTATAGAGTCGTGAGTCGGTATCTATGAGTTGCATTATCATCTTCCTATGATGTGGCTTATGCTTCGAGACAGTTGAGAGTGCATGAAAAGAATTACCCTACGCATGATTTGGAATTAGCGGTCGTGGTGTTTGTTTTGAAAATTTGGAGGCATTATCTTTATGGTGCAAGATTTGAAGTTTTTAGCGATCACAAGAGTTTGAAGTATTTATTTGATCATAAGGAATTGAATATGAGGCAAAGGAAGTGGTTAGAGCTTTTGAAAGACTATGATTTTGGTTTGAATTATCATCCGGGTAAGGCAAATGTGGTGGCCGATGCCTTAAGTCGGAAGTCGTTACACATGTCTACATTGGTGATGAAAGAATGGGAACTTTTGGAGAACTTTAGAGATTTGAGTTTGGTTTGTGAAATGACGCCGAGAAGTGTGAAACTTGGTATGCTTCGTATTACGAATGATTTTCTTGCAACCGTATGTGAAATGTAGAAGTTGGATCTGAAGTTCGTTGATTTGTTGACAAATGAGAATGAGGGTTTCAAGGTTAATGATTTTGGAGTTTTGAAATTTCGTGGTCGTATTTGTATTCTCGATGATGTGGAGTTGAAAAGGATGATATTGGAGGAAGGACACCAGAGTAACTTAAGTATTCATCCAGGAGCGAATAAGATGTATCATGATTTGAAGAAAATCTTTTGGTGGTCCAGATTGAAGAGAGATGTAGCTCAGTTTGTGTATGCATGTTTGACTTGTCAGAAGTCTAAGGTGGAACATCAGAAGCCTAGTGGATTGATGCAACCTTTGGATATTCTAAAATGGAAATGGGATAGTATATCGATGGATTTTATTACGGGATTGCCGAATATGCAAAGAGGTCATAATGCTATTTGGGTGATTGTTGATAGGCTTACTAAATCTGCTCATTTCGTCCTGATTGATATTAGTTATCCTTTGGAGAAGTTAGCCGAGATTTATGTTCGTGTGGTTGTGAAGTTGCATGGAGTTCCTAAGAGTATTGTATCGGATAGAGATCCTAGATTTACTTCAAGGTTTTGGGAGAGTTTGCAAAAGGCTTTAGGTTCTAGGTTAAGATTGAGTTCGGCTTACCATCCGCAAACAGATGGTCAAACCTAGAGGACGATTCAGTCATTGGAGGATTTGTTGCGTGCTTGTGTACTAGAGCAAGGTGGTGCTTGGGATAGTTATTTAGCGTTGATTGAGTTCACCTACAATAAAAGTTTTCACTCAAGTATTGGTATGGCGCCATTTGAGGCTTTGTATGGTCGGAGATGTCGAACACCTTTGTGTTGGCATGAAACTGGTAAGAAGTCGGTTGTTGCGCCGGAGATGGTACGGCAGACGACGGAGAAGGTGAAGTTTATTCGGGAAAAGATGATTGCTTCTCAGAGTAGGCAGAAGAGTTATCATGACAAGAGAAGGAAAGATCTTGAGTTTCAATAAGGCGACCATGTGTTCTTGAGAGTTACACCGGTTACGTGTGTGGGTCGTGCCTTGAAGTCGAAGAAGTTGACTTCTCATTTTATTGGTCTGTATCAGATTATTGCACGAGTGGGTGTTGTGGCGTATCGTGTGGCGTTGCCTCCGAATCTTTCGAATTTGCATGATGTGTTCCATGTTTCGCAACTTCAGAAGTATGTTCCAGATCCGTCACATGTGATTCCTATGGACGAGGTTGAAGTAAGAGATAACCTTACGGTTGAAGTTTTACCGATTAGGATTTTGGATCGTGAAATTAAGGAGCTAAGAGGCAAGGATATTGCGCTTGTGAAAGTAGCATGGGCAATTTTGACAGTTAGGGATTTTTGAGTTTGCAGATTCGCTAGGCGAATGGGAGCGAAGGTTCGCCAGGCGAATCCCAGCGAGTGGGTAGCGAACCAAGTCAGTAGCCCAACTCTGTCTTCTCCAGGCGATGGAGGCGGCGTGAGGCTTCGCCAGGCGAGTGTGGTAGCGAATGGTAGCAAACACTTCCATTAGCTACTGTCTGTCTTCGCCAACGAATTTGCCAGGAGAGTATGGTGGCGAGCATTTGCCAGAGGCTTCGCCAAGCGAAGGTCAAAGAATATGACAACATCTGTCTTTTTTTTCATGTGTTTTCCATCCAATTGTCGATTGTTTGGTTTAATTATATTGAATCCTTATCTGAATGGGTAGTTTGTGTGCTGTTGTAATGTGATGTGCTATGGGTAGCCGTAAGGCGTGAATCCTAGATTGTGAATCGTGAAGTGTGGAATATGGCCGTTTGGCATGATTAACGTGAATGCGCGTAAATTGTATATACTTTTATGATGTGGATGATGCATGATTATATATTTGTGAATATGTATGCATTTCAAGAGTATGTTGGGTCATTTTGCATGTCAAGCATTATGATTACATTCTTGTGTGTCTGATCCCGCGTAGGATCTGCAGAAACGATCATGTTCCCTTGTGGGGTGTGAGCGATGGTTTATATTTGATTCCATGGAGAATCTGCAGAACGATTGTGTGCCCTTGTGGGGTGTGAGCAATCGAATTGTGTACCCGTGTGGGGTGTGAGCAATCCTGAAACATCGTGTGCCCATGTGGGATATGAGCGATGGGTGAACATCGTAGGCCCGACGGGGAGTTACTTCGGTAACGAGCGATGGTTCCATTTGGTTCTTCAATTGAACCTGCTGAATGAGTCGGTACCGCATTTGCATCTGTATAGAGTCGTGAGTCGGTCTCTATGAGTTGCATTATCATCTTCATATGATATGGCTTATGCTTCGAGACAGTTGAGAGTGCATGAAAAGAATTACCCTATGCATGATTTGGAATTAGCGGTCGTGGTGTTTGTTTTGAAAATTTGGAGGCATTATCTTTATGGTGCAAGATTCGAAGTTTTTAGCGATCACAAGAGTTTGAAGTATTTATTTGATCAGAAGGAATTGAATATGAGGCAAAGGAAGTGGTTAGAGCTTTTGAAAGACTATGATTTTGGTTTGAATTATCATCCGGGTAAGGCAAATGTGGTGGCCGATGCCTTAAGTCGGAAGTCGTTACACATGTCTACATTGATGATGAAAGAATGGGAACTTTTGGAGAACTTTAGAGATTTGAGTTTGGTTTATGAAATGACGCCGAGAAGTGTGAAACTTGGTATGCTTCGTATTACGAATGATTTTCTTGCAACCGTATGTGAAAAGTAGAAGTTGGATCTGAAGTTCGTTGATTTGATGACGAATGAGAATGAGGATTTCAAGGTTAATTATTTTGGAGTTTTGAAATTTCGTGGTCGTATTTGTATTCCCGATGATGTGGAGTTGAAAAGGATGATATTGGAGGAAGGACATCGGAGTACCTTAAGTATTCATCCGGGAGCGAATAAGATGTATCATGATTTGAAGAAAATCTTTTGGTGGTCCAGATTGAAGAGAGATGTAGCTCAGTTTGTGTATGCATGTTTGACTTGTCAGAAGTCTAAGGTGGAACATCAGAAGCCTAGTGGATTGATGCAACCTTTGGATATTCCAAAGTTGAAATGGGATAGTATATCGATGGATTTTATTACGGGATTGCCGAATATGCAAAGAGGTCATAATGCTATTTGGGTGATTGTTGATAGGCTTACTAAATCTGCTCATTTCGTTCCGATTGATATTAGTTATCCTTTGGAGAAGTTAGCCGAGATTTATGTTCGTGTGGTTGTGAAGTTGCATGGAGTTCCTAAGCGTATTGTATCGGATAGAGATCCAAGATTTACTTCAAGGTTTTGGGAGAGTTTGCAAAAGGCTTTAGGTTCTAGGCTAAAATTGAGTTCGGCTTACCATCCGCAAACAGATGGTCAAACCGAGAGGACGATTCAGTCGTTGGAGGATTTGTTGCGTGCTTGTGTACTAGATAAAGGTGGTGCTTGGGATAGTTATTTAGCGTTGATTGAGTTCACCTACAATAAAAGTTTTTACTCAAGTATTGGTATGGCGCCATTTGAGGCTTTGTATGGTCGGAGATGTCGAACACCTTTATGTTGGCATGAAACTGGTAAGAAGTCGGTTGTTGCGTCGGAGATGGTACGGCAGACGACGGAGAAGGTGAAGTTTATTCGGGAGAAGATGAGAGCTTCTCAGAGTAGGCAGAAGAGTTATCATGACAAGAGAAGGAAAGATCTTGAGTTTCAAGAAGGCGACCATGTGTTCTTGAGAGTTACACTGGTTATGGGTGTGGGTCGTGCCTTGAAGTCGAAGAAGTTGACTTCTCATTTTATTGGTCTGTATCAGATTATTGCACGAGTGGGTGTTGTGTCGTATCATGTGGCGTTGCCTCCGAATCTTTCGAATTTGCATGATGTGTTCCATGTTTCGCAACATCAGAAGTATGTTCCAGATCCGTCACATGTGATTCCTATGGACGAGGTTGAAGTAAGATATAACCTTACGGTTGAAGTTTTACCGATTAGGATTTTGGATCGTGAAATTAAGGAGCTAAGAGGCAAGGATATTGCGCTTGTGAAAGTAGCATGGGAAATTTTGACAGTTAGGGATTTCTGAGTTTGCAGATTCGCTAGCATTCGCTAGGCGAATGGGAGTGAAGGTTCGCCAGGCGAATCCCAGCGAGTGGGTAGCGAACCAAGTCAGTAGCCCAACTCTGTCTTCGCCAGGCGAAGGAGGCGGCGAGAGGCTTCGCCAGGCGAGTGTGGTAGCGAGTGGTAGCGAACACTTCCAGTAGCTACTGTCTGTCTTCTCCAGCAAGTTTGCCAGGAGAGTGTGGTGGCGAGCATTCGCCAGAGGCTTCGCCAGGCAAAGGTCAACGAATGTGACAGCATCTGTCTTTTATTTCCTGTGTTTTCCATCCAATTCTCGATTGTTTGGTTTAATTATATTGAATCCTTATCTGAATGGATAGTTTGTGTGCTGTTGTAATGTGATGTGTTGTGGGTAGCCGTAAGGCGTGAATCCTAGATTGTGGATCGTGAAGTGTGGAATGTGGCCGTTTGGCATGATTAACGTAAATGCGCGTAAATTGTATATACTTTTATGATGTGGATGATGCATGATTATATATTTGTGAATATGTATGCATTTCAAGAGTATGTTGGCTCATTTTGCATGTGAAGCATTATGATTACATTCTTGTGTGTCTGATCCCACGTAGGATCTGCAGAAACGATCGTGTACCCTTGTGGGGTGTGAGCGATGGTTTATTTTTGATCCCTAGGAGGATCTATAGAAACGATCGTGTGCCCTTGTGGGGTGTGAGCGATGGTTTATATTTGATTTCATGGAGAATCTGCAGAACGATTGTATGCCCTTGTGGGGTGTGAGCAATCGAATTGTGTACCCGTGTGGGGTGTGAGCAATCCTAAAACATCGTGTGCCCATGTGGGGTGTGAGCGATGGGTGAACATCGTAGGCCCGACGGGGAGTTACTTCGGTAACGAGCGACGGTTCCATTTGGTTCTTCAATTAAACCTGATGAATGAGTTTGTACCGCATTTGCATCTGCATAGAGTCGTGAGTCGGTCTCTATGAGTTGCATTATCATCTTTGTTGCGGTGAAAATTGAATATCAAGCTATTATATTAACTTGAATCTTAATTCTTTTACAATCGAACTTTATTTTACCCAAAAGGAAAGGCCTAAAGAAAGAAAAACCTTTTTCGCGATGTAACGACAATGCTTAAGAGATTCGGGGATCAGGGGTTGGTTATACCTAGGGAAGGTGTTAGCACCCTAAGCATCTGTAGTACTCTACAGGAACCTTTTGTTTGATTGTTTTCTAAGTTTGTGAAATGTGCTAAGGTTTGGGATTAGGGTAAGGGATAGGTAAAGACCTAGATGGTTTTCTATGTTTGCTCGCAAAGACATCGCATCTTCTGCCTACGTATCCTAACTAGGATAGAATCAGAGCAATCGTAGTTCACCTTACAAGGGATGAAGAATACTTGATTATGATCAAAATTCACAGGGGAACAAACATAACAATGTTTGTGTGGAGTTTGACAAAACTCCCTAATCTAAATTATAACACTCAAAAGGGGAAGTAAGAAATCATGACAATGATTCTTACACAGAGTTGACAAACTCTATCCTAGGGTTCTAGTTGAAGAACACTCCTAGTACTGGTGGGTTTCTTAGACTTAAAACAAAGTCTAATGGCTTCTAAACTAAGGTTAAAGTGACTTAACAAAGTCAAGAGAAAGGTGAATGAGCTATCCATGACACAGGGGTCAATGGAAAGACTTTTCCTTTGGAGGGAGACAGGGGAGGCAACTTGGATGAGAACTAACAAGTTTCATCACTTGGGGAAAAGAAAACATTTAATCAAAGTTTTAAACATGATGAGGATAAATGTATGGTGACAACCATTAAATGAACATGTTAAATGATAAACACAAGATATGCATTGATGACAATCAAAGCAACTGATCAAGCAGGAAATGTGTTGAGAGATCGAGCTTAAGTACATTCCTTAGAGGGGACAAAATAAACATGGTAACAACCAAAAATAAAATCCTAGCATGTTGACTAACATTTAAGTATATGAATGTAAACAAATATCACAAACAATCATAAGTATAATAAGAAAGAATTCATCTGCACACGTGAAAAACGATCACAAAACATACTTAACTTGCAAGTGTTTAAAATGGATGAAAAATTGGGCAAACATTAAATTTTAAAATATGGCATAAAAGTATACATAAAAACAAACACAATGCAAAAAGAATGGATGAAAAATGATTAAAAATGAGTGAGATATAATTTTTTGAAGTTTGGGTAAAAAATGGTAAAAAATGACAAAAGGGTTGCCCTCCTCAGGGGTCGAACCCAGGTTCAGCTGGTACAAGGCGCTTAGGTGACAAGGTGATTACCACTGGGGTGGCTGTACATCCAAGTACAAATGCCACCCCATAAATATATAGGGCGTGTATTCTAGGCAAGCTGGGCAACTCAAGAACACACCAAAACCAGTTTTGCATTTTACATCATAACTTGATCAATTCTCCATGAATTCCAACAAAATTTTAGTGTAAATTGAGTATTTTTAAACAAGGAACAAGATGGCATTTTTAGTTTTTTGAAATTCCTTCCACATTCCAAAACCCGATAGCACTTGCATTTTTGAAGTTTGGAATGCATTTTGATATGTAACTCCTAATCCAATCAGTTTTAAATCAATGTATTTATGCACACACACCACAACAATGATAATGAATGAGTTTAAGCCAGAAGAACAATTCAAGATAGCTTGGCATAACAGATGACATGTAAGTTGCAAAAATGACATTTTTGATGCAATCATGAAGAAATGCAATTCAGCTTCAAAGCATGGTTTTTGGCAAATCAATCACATACGCACATTAAATATATGTTATTAAGGATGTTCAAACTCAATTTGAAGTTAAAAACAAACTGTTGGAAGAATTGGTGCTCAAGTTGCAAATTGATGTTTTGATGAAATGCAAGATGGTGTTCAGTTCTGACTCTAGGCAGTTTCAAATTGGATTAAATGCACACACATATTGAAAACATGATAATGAGTGAATTCAATCAAGAGTTTTGGATCATAGCAGTTTGAAATAAGAAATGATATGCAAGCTGCCAAACTGTCATGTGAGATGCATGATGAGGTTCAGTTTAGATTCCAAACATGTTCAGGTCAAATGAAACATATACACACCACACATACATTGTATTGAGTGAGTTTAAGCCAAGAAAACAAGCCCAAAATGGTATGTGGTGAAAAGTGGCCTTCTAGTTGCAAAATTGACAAGTGATATGCAGGCTGTGAGACACTTCAATTTCTATGCACATGTTGATTAAATTGATAACTCATACACATTGAATACATTTTAATGAATATGCTCATGCTCAAAAATCAGCTCACAACAGTCTGTAGCAAAATATGGCTTTCAAAGTGTACTTTGGTGCTTTGGTTATGCATGAAAAAAAACTCAGTTCATGTTCTAGGCATATTTTGATCAAACAAATCATGCACACAGTTCACATATATGCTATTAAATGAATTTAAACACAAAGAAGGGCTCACAAAGATCTGTTATGAAAAATGACATTCTAACTGCAAGTTTTGACAAGTGCAAAGCCTCATGATGCTCAGTTTTGATTCTAGGCACAATTTAACCAAATTAAGCATACATACACATTACATACATGGTATTGGGTGAAAATGAACACACATTATGGCTCAATTCTGACTGGTGTGAAAAATGGTGCTCAAGGTGCAAGCTTGTGTTTGTGATGTTCATGAAGATACTCAGTTTCAGTTCTGTGCACATAAAAGCCAAATGAATCATACATACATCATATATATATGGTATTGAATGAATTCAAACACAATTTGAAGCTTATAACAGGCTGTCACAAAAAATGAAGGTTGAGTTGCAAGTTTTGGCATTTTGATGCAACATGAAAAAGTGCAGTTCAGCATTCTAAGCAAAATTTAATCAAGTTAATTACACATACATATTGAATACATGATGTTGGATGAATTTGAACACAAATTTTAACACCTCCTGGCCTGAGATCACAAATGGTATGTTCATGATACATTTTATGCAAGACAAAGCATTTTATGAATGAACAAGCAAACCAAATAAAAAATAGCTCAAACCAAACATACATACCCACCATAATCATGATTTTAAGTGTGATTCAGCCCAAACAAACAGATGTGATTCAGTCCTAATAGGATTTGGCATATGATATGTTCATGACACATTTTCAACATAATAAACTCCAAATTCAAAAACATGAGATTATGATGTAAAGCAAATAGTGGACTGTCTACATACCTCTTGTAGGCTATGTTGAGCAGTTTATAGCACCAAGAAATCCAGAGGAACTTCAAATGCACCTAGTTTTGGAGCTTTCTTCTTCTTGAAGAAACAATGCAAACCTTGTGACAATTTGAGAAATAGGCCTCACCAATGATCCTCAATGCTTTGGAAAATTGAGATAGGATATATGTGAGGTGTTTGAGTGATTATAACATCAAGAAAATGTCTAGAACAAGTTTTGACTGATTTTGTGCATTGTGGTCAAAGTAACTTGGTATGGAAGTTGACTTTTTGGAGAATAAGGTTTTTGAGTGGTTCAATGGTTGGAACACCTTCTATATCATATTTATGGATTGTGGGGATTATGTTTGGTGAGTTTGAGTGTATGGAAATGGTTTTGGCAGCTGTTGTAGCAAGACAGATTTTGTGGTATTTTGGTGGTTTTGTGATTTTTGTGAATTTGGAGCAAAGAGTGAAAGAGTGAGAGCTTGCAACTTCTCTGGTTTTTAGAGGAGTTATTGTGTGTGGAATGAGGTGGGGAGTGCCTCTATTTTTAGGCAAATGAGAGGTAGTGGGCAGATTTGAGGTTTCCTTCCTAAGGAGGAAAGGTTTTCACTTTTTGAATCAAATCTCCAAAAAGGGCTTTCTTGGCTTGGAGGTAAGCTTGAAGTCAAGTATCATGATGAGTTTAGAGTGGCTAAATGCAGGCTAGAGTGTGTAGGTTCATGGCTGGTTCAGATTTCACTTTCCATCTCTTGCTTGCTTTATGATATTTTAATGCAAGTTGCAAGGCAACTTGCAAGTCCACTTGCAAGCTTGGAAAATTCAATTTCCTCTGCATTTCCTTTGTACTTCCATGCTACAAAGTCTCTACATATCAGATAAAACATGATTCAAATGAGATTGGTCCAATTGATGAAAGAATGGATTTTTAAAACTTTGTCAATGTGGGACTCAAGTGTGAAAACACCAAGTTGCCAAATCCATAACTCTCAGCTCACAAATCCTTTTGAGATTTTATAGTACTTTTTAGAAAGCCCTCAAATAGATCTAAAATATTCATGTTTTCATGAGTTTCAAATTCTCAAAGGAACTAGGCCCAAAAATCTCTCAAAGTTGCTAAAAAATAGCTTAAAAGTGAAATTTTTCTAAGTCTTTTTCCCTTCTCAAAATGAATTTGGTCATAACTCCAAATCTATGCATTTTATGATCATGCACCACTTAGGTACTTTTTTAGGATTTGCCAAGAGCTTTCTAATGAGCTTTGAACCAACTCAATTGGATGTGTGGTTAAGGAGTTATGGTTTAGCCCCTTTCAAAACCCTAATTTCCCGATTTTCCGATTACTTCCTCATCCTTGATCCAATGGTCATGAAAATTGATAGGAAAGTGAAAAATGACATAAGGAACATTTTTGATTCACACTTTGAAGTCCAATTCCTTAAATTTGAAGAGTTGACTTTTCAGTCAACCGTACGATCGATCGGTGACTACCGAGTCGTCTGTTGACACTCTGGACCTCCTGAGACTTTGACACTTCTTGAATGAACTTTATTAATCTATATGAACTTCATGGATCATGATCCCACCATTAAAACACCTTCCAACACCAAAGTCAAACTACAGTTGACTTTTACTGGTCAAAAACCCTAATCGGGTACCCTGAAATGCACTGTTCTTGATTCTGGTGTAATAACCTCAAATTGGATTCTCATTTGACCTCATATAACATCCTTGATCTTGTTTCATGATTGAATTAACCCACAACATTGATTGACCACAACCCTTGAAGCTTCGATTTGACTGTACAAAACCTTGATTCATCTGTAACTTGACAAAGACAAACTTGCACTGGGTTAGGGTTAGATAATTTATGAGTATGCTCCAAAAATGATAATGAGAATCTAAGGAGTAAAAATTTGGGGTGCAACAATCTTCATATGATGTATTGGTGTAATGAACATAATCGTGTATGTTTATGTGAATTTTTGAAGTAAACATAAGTGTAAATGTTTATGTGAAAATGTTGTGAGTTGTGACGCATGATTGGTGAATATGCTTAGTTGTGTAGATATACATTGTGATGAATTGTGATGAGTTGCAGTGAGAAATATGATATGTGTATTCTATGTTGGTGTATATAGATATATAATTATATGCATTGTTTGTTATGATAATGTTTCTCACCCTTCTGCTGTTTTATGATGCTCTATGAGGCATTGCAGAGTAGGTTTGCTGGAGGTATTTTGTGAAGCGTGGCTTCATTCTTTTTGGTCGGTTGGCTCTGATATGTAGCACCGGGTAGTTAGGAATTGTTTTGATTCTTTTGTGATACATCTGTGTATGTATCTGCTGGTGAATGTTTTGTAAACATGACTTATGACTTGAATTAAACTGTTGATGCATATAATGTTTATATGAATGAAGTGATTCAATGTTTAGATGTTTTCGCTTTTATTCTAAATATTGATATGTGGGTTTTAAGGACTAAGTTCATTTGTGGTGATTTATCCTTTGTTGCATATCCTTATGAGCAGGTGTTGTATGTGTTTTGAATTTCCTGGATAATGTGACGTGCCTCTTTTATACCGTGTTAATTTATACTCTGATGAAAATTTTTATTACGTGCCTAAATGATTTAATTGTTTATTTGGGGGTATAGAAAGGGGGTGTTACAGGGAACATATCGTGTGACACCGGCTTGTCTGACTTATTTGACAGGATTGTAACTGCCTCACTCCTTGGTTGGCGAGGGATAACCACTATAAGTTTTTTAGGTACGACCTCTACAGGTGTGATTGGTCCTCGAACGGGAATACTCCTTTCTGCGATCTGGATGTTTGGTCGAATTAACTGACACCTACCCTACCCCAAGTTAAGATTGAGGATTTTTCATTTTCAGAAAGAAACTCCTACTACTAGGCTCAAAGGGGTTGACAAGGGATTATCTTCCTTATATCTCCGGTGTTTAGGAATTTGAAGCAATGCATGTACATCATCAGTAGAGGTTTTATTCAAAAGCATACAATTGGAAGCTTTACGTCTTTCAATTTCGTCATCCTCCCTCGGATTTCGCTTAAACAAGCGTTTGACATCAATAAAAAAGTATTGAGTGAACACGAATGGATTTAATCAAAACATGCATATTCATTTCATCATCATTATCAATTTAAAACAAATAAGTTCTACATATAAGATCATACTTTGACAGGAAAGAAACTACAAATGCAAAGAAATGACATGATATAAAAGATTGCCCTTCTAGAAACCAAGCTTTCCAATCTTGATTTGCTACTGGGCTAGCCATCTTCAGAGTTGTTCTTCGATGTCATTTTGATACTCTTCTGAACACCTACTCTTGGTGGATTCCTCCATAATGTGAACTGATGGACCCACACGACTGGATGAAGGAGGATTGTTGATCTGGATACCCTGAGGTGTGACTGAGAAAAGATTGGAGTCAAGCAGAGTCTGAATTTTGCTCTTTAGCACTTTGTCGTCTTCGGTTGAATGCTCTTGTGCCCCAGCATTGTAATCGAAGTAGGCGTTGAAATCAAAACCTGGCGGATATGGGGGAATCACTAGATTAATCTCCTTCGACGCTATCAATCCACCTTTGATAAAATCTGGCAACATCCGACCGTACAACATCGACAACTGAGTAAAATGCTTCTCTGGCTTCCTTGGTCTTTGTTGAGCGTGCTGACGCGGCTGATGACGGTATGACTATTGACTCTGGAGAGGAACAGATATCTGATACACAAACCCAACAGGTTGCTGACTCTGAACATCTCAAATGTCTGAAAACTGAATCTGAGGTATCGGGGATTCCTGGATGGAATTACTTTCTTTCTCCCATTCTTCTTGTGAACTGACAACTGATTCGCTTTCATAAACTGAGGTATCTGAGGTGTCTCGAATCTTTCCACTCTTGAGTCCGCTCTCAATATGTTCCCTGATTATCATCAAGTCAGAAAAGTTTAATGCCCCACTACCAATCATCTTATCAAAGTAAGGACCTTGCAAAGTATCCATGAACAGGTCAACTAATTCTCTTTCTAGAAGTGGTGGTTGAATGCGAGCAACTAATTCTCTCCATCTCTACATATACCCTCTGAAGGATTCATTGTTCGCTTTAGATAAGTCTTGCAACTGCATGCGACTGGGAGTCATGTCGAGATTGTAATTGTATAGCTTCACAAATGCGTTGGCTAGGTCTGACCATGATCGGATGCAACCACTCTCTAACTACATGTACCAACCCAACGATGCCCCACTCAGACTGTCCTGGAAATAGTGAATCATAAGCTTGTCATTATGGACATGCGAAGTCATTCTCCTTCAAAACATCACCACATGCTGCTTCAGACAGCTATCCCCTTTGTACTTCCAAAAATTCGGTGTCTTAAAATTCGGAGGCATCACAAGGCCTGGCACCAAACACATGCTCGAAGCATTCAGATTAAGAGTATTATGACCCATTAGGGCGTCAAGCTTTTCCTCCAACAAACGATATCTTCTCATAAACTCAACAGTCTGTGAGTCCTTAAGATTAATCTTTGGAACAACCCCTAGAAAACCTGGCACAGAGAATGTGAAATTCTGATAGTCTGTGTCATTGAGAGAAGATGAATTTCTATCTCGGACAATGGTACGCTCTTGTATAACTTGATCTTCAACAGGAATCTGCATAGGCTGAGCTTGAGCAACATTGTTCACTAAAGATGGAATAACATCCTCACTAACTGGAGTCCTCTGAATATTGGCCTTTCCACTTGTCATGGCTGTCATGGCTTCCATGAGCTGATCTAACTGGTTCTTCATCAATTCAAACTTTTCCCTTGTAACAATTGAATTCTGCTCTCCTGAGTTCATGATTCTTCCAAAAGCTAATTCAAGTCTGGTACGAGTGTCGGGAAATCAACTATGGTTTGGACAAAAGACGGGTGAGCTCTCTGTTCCCGGCTGAGGATGGATATACAAGAATGAGATGCAAATGCAATGAAAAATGCTAATGCAATAAACATGGGATCAAAACTCTCAGAAAGCTCTGAATAACTGTTGTACTGCTGACTGGATAAGTTCATAAGTCTGCTCTGAAGAGAATACTAGAATACTGGGTTGAAGGTCAAAGTTTCTTGCATAACCCTTCCCACTCACAGGTAGGACCTAATCTCTGACAAGGTACGACATCCTATGCATGTCGTCAGTATCACGGACTCTCAGGTCGAGAAACGATGATACGTTCACCATTTCTAGTTTGGCATCATCGTCAAACGAGGAGGCCTTAACCGACTCCCTAATTAATGGTCTCCAGAGTCATTGGTTTTCAGATCCAACATCCCCTCAACTATCCAAAACACATAGGATAGGATGTCTTAAAAAAATAACCTCGTCTGGACGCGAATTTCATGAGGGCTCTTGCATGCCAAACATACAAGCTCGCACTACTCTCAACACTAATGCTAGATGTGTACTCAAGCCTGGGTATTGGGCTTATCTCTCAATGGAACACCCACCCAACAGCACAACAGCAATAGTATAATAACAATAATAAAGTGCAGAAGGTAAAAAAGTAAATGTAATACTATACAATAATAAAATATAGACATACAACACACAAATATATGCACCTAAAAATATAAAGCAAACAAGCGCTAGGATTGATTCGCATAGGGAACCAGATTCCCCAACAGAGTCGCCAGCTGTCGCAACTGCGAAAAAGGGGGCCGGCAGAAACAAATAGAAGAGTCACCACCGAACATTATTTATCCCAAAGAGAGGGAAAGGAAACGATCGAAGAAAACCTAAGAGAATGGGAAAGACAAGGTCATCGCAACCAAATCTTGGGTTCGGGAGTCGGTTACGCAAGGGGAAGGTATTAGCACCCCTCATATTCGTTGTACTCAACGAGATCCACGCTTGTTGCCTAATCTATGGGTGAAAGTTATCTAAAAGCTATTGATAAACTAGGGTGAAGAGAAAAGAATAGACTCGATAGGACATCTCCGCCCTATGCCTACGTATTCCCTCGTGCAATGGGAAATTCAGAGTCAACGTAGTTCGGGAAACTACAGGTGATGGGGGAAGGTTGCTCACCAAGACATCGCTGTCTTGTGCCCACGTATCCTCGTCTGGTATGAGAAATCAAAGCAAACGTAGTTTGGAAAACTACAGGACAAAGATGGTTAAGTATTTTTTATGGGCGACGTTAAATCTCCATTCCAGCAGTTAGGGACGATGGCTATTTGCAGTAGAACGGAAATGTAACATACTCTTTTTGAAAATGAGGTTTGAAACAATCCCGAAGGATGAAAAGGTTTGAGTTACAGGTTGGTCTCGATTGCACTGGGGGTAAGAGAAAGGGGAAGTTAGTTGTTAGTGTAGTTATTAAGGATAAGAATCCTCGTGCCTACGTATCCTCATTAGGGAATGAGGAATCAGAGTGTCCGTAGTTCACGCTACTACGGGAAAACAAGATCTCGATCGCACGAGGGCGAGAGAAAAGGTCCTAGGCCTGAAACGCCTGAACGAAAGTGAATTGACTTGGTTAGGACACGTACTACACTAAATTCTAAGACGTAGGAGCGAATGCGTCGTATATCGCCCAAAGGGCATACGCTAAACACTCTAGACAAGCGAGGAGAAACCCTTCCCTCGTCATTTCCTATGCACCTAACGCTCGGTGCACGATACTCATCGAATTTATTAAGTGTTTTAAATTAATGTTAACAGTGTTAGTGAATCGAATCGGGGAAAAATGTGATGCTAAACCGTCGTAGCTCGACTTATGAGGGAAGTCGAACTATAGAAGGTCGCGTAAATTGATATTCGTGCTATGGACAAGATAGCGAAATTATATTGAGGATCATTCTCCGATTAAATCGTGTCGCAAAGACCAAAAAAGGTGGGATCTCGTCTTAATCGCAAACATTATATCGATTAATCGAAGGTAGCCTATCACGATCCCAGAGTAAAGAAAATGACCCAAATGGTCATTTTCTATAGATTTGAAATCAAGAAGGTTATCGACTTCGATAAACCGACGCTTACGAATTGAAAGACTTCATGGATCGAGGAAAACTAAAATAAAATCGAAAATGAAGAAGAGATGAGGAGAGAAAAAGTGGTGGTCTCGGACAAACCGCCATCTATCAATAATTTGACCGATAATAGGTTTTGTAGTCTCGTCATTGACCAAAAAGCGACGAAAATAGATAAAGATGAATAAAAATCGAAAATGAAAATGAAATGAAAACTTGGTCTCAGATTTGTCGTTTCCATCAATAATTTGACGTATAACAACTTAGAGGTCTCTTCATCGACCAAAAAGCGACAAAAATAAATAAAGATGAACAAAAATAGAAAATGAAAACTTGGTTTCGGACTTGTCATTTCCATCAATAATTTGACGTATAACAACTTAGAGGTCTCTTCATCGACCAAAAAGCAACGAAAATAAATAAAGATGAATAAAAATTGAAAATGAAAATGAAATGAAAACTTGGTCTCGGACTTGTTGTTATTCGTCAGTAATTTGACGAACTACAACTTGGAGGTCTCTCCATCGACCGAAACAAGGACAAATGGAAATGAGATTAATTGAGGACACATATATTCAAAGTTTAAAAACTTATGAGTTAGAAAAGAAAATATTGAAAATAATTTTAAAACAAAACTTTTAAACCTAGATAATAAAAACTCTTAAAAAAAGACTATTAGAACAAATAATATAAAATCTAAAAATTTATTTAGAAAATATATTAAGAATTCTAAAACTTATTTACAAAAAATAATACATAAAATAAAATAAAAAAGAAAAAGAGAGGATCATATGGGCCCAAGGCCCATCACCTCTCTAACAAAAAAGGACGACTAAACAAAGGGAAGGGTAATACATTTCCATTAACGAAAATGGCTTGCAGTAAGCCCAGCAATATTGAGAGTTTTGAAATAATAAAATAAAAAGCTGTAAACAAGACCAAACGACCATCCCCTTTTCGATACATCAGGTTCCTTCTCCCAAACAAACTAGTTCCTTCATATTCAGATATTCCATACTCGGAGAATTCATTCGCAGGAGAGTCTTTGAGTTTCAGCAATCATTTTCTGTATTCAACAATAAACGGATGATCTGAAACCATATCTATTTTATTTCCAATACATAATAATATCTTAAAGTTTTGAATATCTGTATGTGAGACCCAACCTTGAAGTGAAGTTAGCGAAGATAAATCATTCATGTCAAAGACCATCACCCAAGCAGTCATTTGATTGAACCCAGGAACATTGTCGACAGAAAACCCGTCACGAAGATGAGCCATCAAAACAGCAACATCAGCAGTATAGTATTTGGTGTTAATAGTCCAGTCGTGAACGTTTACTTCAGAAGCCGAATCAAATGCATCAACAGATAACAATCAGGAAAGAAGGGTGTAATTTTTTGGTTGTGTTGTGATGGGTCTTGAAGATTTGCAGAGTTAGAAGATGTTTCGAAAATGGGTTCGGAGAAGGAAAGATTCGACGAGAGGGAGAAAGATGAAGATGGTGGCCGGTTTTCTGGGTTGGAGATTTGAAGAAGAAAAGGGGATTTTGCGATGAAGATGGGTTTGTAAGCTTTTCATTAGTTTTTCGGTTATTCGCTGGTGGAAGGAGTGTTTGAAGGGCGGATGGAAGAAGGGGAGGAAGTTTGCGTTTTCTGGGTGGATTGAAGAAGATGAATAGTGGCTGGAAAAAGAAGAGGGCGTTAGGGTTTCGACGGCGGATTTTAAGAAGAAGATGATGAATCGTGACAAAGGAAGGCGGGCGGCTAGGGTTCAAATTAAGGAAGAAGATGAATAGTAGAGGGTCTTTATACTGTAGCAACACGTGTTCCCCATCTTTTAGGTTTTGTCCTTTCTTAATTTTTTCCCACTTTTTCTGATTAATAAAATCTTAATAATATCTAACTAATTAAAATCTTAATTCTAATCCTAATTAATATCCTAATCTAATTTAAAACTAATTCTATTCTAATAAGAAAAATCTATTCTAAATTAATTAAAATTCTAAATTCTAATCTAAATCTTATTCTTAATTAAAACTTAATTTCTAATAAAACTAATTAATTCATAAATTCTAATTAAGAAAACTAATTCTATTCTAATATCTAATTGAAACTAAAATTCTAATTAATTAACAACTCTATTCTATTAAAAATTCTAATTAAATCTATTCCTAATTCAAATTCTATTTTAAAAACTAACTTCTAATTCTTATTAAAGTTCTATTTCTAAAAAAGAAATTCTATTTCTAAACTAATTAAAATTATATTTTCTAAAATCTAATCCTAAATCTATTTAATAAACTAATTTCTAAGAAAATTCTAATTCTATTTAATTTAAAATTAAAAACTAACTCTAAAAATCTAATTAAAAATTCTAAGTAATTTCTAAACAAATAAAATAAACCTAAATTAACAAACGACATAAAAACAAATAAAAAGGGTCAAGCACCGAAATGCAACAAAATTATCAACACGGACTGAATCACCAGGAAGAGAACAACCTTTCACTCGATTTCGAAATAAATCTCATCATTTGAATCGGTTTAAACCGTAAAATGTGAACAAAGCGGTTGTAATCCTGATAAACTCATTCCGGCTGATAACATGGACAGTATGCGAGAAATGGTCGACCTAGATGATATGCAGATGAATGCGAAGCAAAGGCCAATCAAAGTTAAAAAAGCGAGGGCAAATTTTAGGGTGCAACACCAGCTAATCATTTTGTATGGGTCACTTTGTGATTAAAAATATTAATGAATGAATAAGTGTTTTTGTTAAAACTGTTGTCCTTTTTGTTCATTTACTTTTTCATCATTTCCACTTTTTGTAAAAAGGAAAAAATGACAATATTTTTTGGAAAAACTTAAAATTGAACCCATCATCTGCATGATTGTCGTGTGTGTGCGTGTGTGTCTGACCATCTTCTCTTAGCGTTGTTGTTACATCACGCAAAAGGTCTTTCTTTCTTTAACCTTTCCTTTGGATAAATCAAAGTCTAGTTGTGAATTTAATGAATTAAGATTCAAGTTAATCAATAGCTTGACATCCGATTCTCACCAAGTATTATTGTGATAAATGCTTATATCCCTAGGGAGACTAGTTGTAACTAGAAATATCTGATACTGCTTATTGGTGTTTACCAAGATTTAGTTGTTACTAATACTTATCTTTAAGATCTGGTGTTTACCTAAATCTACGCCCAGCTGAAGTTCCGTTGGTTAATAGACTCTGCTGAGACATAGTAGTTACTATGTTTTCAAAATCTAATTGTTATTGGTATAAGATATGATGGTTACCTATCTCCCCATTAAAGTCTAGTTGCTACTGATATTGATTTCTAAAACCAATTGTTATTGGTATGTGGTTCAGTTGTTACCAACTTCCCCTTTGAAGTCCAGTAATTACTAGCATTGTTTTCCAATTCTTATTGGTACTTTGATTTGGTTGTCACCAATCTTTCCCAGCAAATCCAGTAGTTACTGGCCTTGCTTGAAAGCTGATTATTATTAGTACTTTGATTTGGTTGTCACCAATCATTCCCAGCAAATCCAGTAGTTACTAGTATTGCTTAAAATCCAATTATTATTGGTATTTGGTTCGATTGTTACCAACTTCCCCAGTATAAGTCCAGTAGTTACTAGAATTGCTTGAAATCCAATTGGTATTGGTATGTGGTTCGATTGTTACCGACTTTCCCAGTATAAGTCCAGTAGTTACTGGCATTGCTTAAAAGCCAATTGTTATTGTTATGAAACATGGTCGTTACCCGTTCTCCCCAGTTAAGCCCAGTAGTTACTGGCATCATTTAAAATCCAATTGTTATTGGTACCTTAACATTGGTTGTTACATGTCTCCCTATTGAAGTCCAGTAGTTATTGGAATTGTTTGAAGGTCCAATTTTTATTGGTATGGAGCATGGTCGTTACCCGTTTTTCCAGTGTAAGTCCATTAGTTACTGGCATCATTTGAAATCCAATTGTTATTGATACCTTGACATTGTTTGTTACCTGTCTCCCTATTGAAGTCCAGTAGTTACTGACATTGTTTGAAATTCCAATTGTTATTGGTATGGAGCATGGTCGTTACCCGTTTTTCTAGTGTAAGTCCAGTAGTTACTGGCATTGTTTGAAAATCCAATTGGTATTGGTATGATACCTGGTTGTTACCGATCTACTTTTCTAAAGTCTAGTAGTTACTAGCATCATTTGAATTTTGTGGGTTATTGGAAATGCTCACGTGTCTCTAAACTCAGGATGTTTGGTTGTTACCAGTATTCCCAATGGAGCCTCATATGATCGGTTGTTACCAACATCCCCAACATGTATGTATTCCTCAGCAAAATCCCGGAGATCTGGTAGTTACTAGCTTCCTCGGTGGGTCCAGTCTTGTTTCTAGTCTCCTACCGAAGATCCCGTTTGAACTCTTCATTAAGGGAATCCCTTTGGTTCGTCCCCGATAAGAGTCGTGTCTCGTCTTTTAAATCTCCAGTTGAGGTCTGAGTCTGTTGACTCTTGTTCCCCTGTGTGGTTTCTTATCTGTGCTTCCTTTGATGCATCTTCCCACGGGATTTGCATTTCCCTTTTAAAGATTTTGTTCTCCCCAAGTGAGGTTGGATTTCCCCAGCAGAAATTTGGCTATCCTAGTGGAGTTTCTGTTTCCTATCCCTCGCGAAGGGTCCCTTTTGGGCTATCATCATTTAGTCATGTCTAAATTGTTGGTTGATATGCTTCAGATTTTTCCCCAGTGAGTGGTTACTCGTTGTTTTGCTTTTCTTTTCGTTTTCCCGTGTGTCAGCATTGTCTCGCATTCAAGCATCATGAAGCATCATTCATAGAATTCATTGCATGATCATCATTTTTCCTTTTACAAACCATTGTATCTAAGGGACAAAATTTTCGGTTTGCTATATTTAAATACCGTTCGCCATAATTATATGGAGATTGTCATCTCTCATTGCCATTTAGTAAAGATATTTAAATATGGGAAACTGTTATACCCCAAATTTTGACCCCTAGATCACATCATCATTCTAGGAGCATCAACATTGATTATCTAACCATAACCTATTTCAAGTTTGATCTTTGTTAAGATACAGATGAATTAGGGTTTCTTCTAGTCGGAAATCAGGGTTTCAAGGGATTGATCATTCAAAGTTTTGGATTTATCCTCCATATATCAAGTATTCATATCATTAAGGATATCACATTAGATCAAGAATGAATCCAATTTGAGGTTGTCACCCAAGAAAAAAGAACAGTGCAGTACAAGAACCCTAATTAGGGTTCCTAATCGGGAAAGTCAACTGTAGTTTGAATTTTGATCTAAAGGGTATTTCAAAGCTTGAAACATGGTCCATGAGGCTCATATGACCTAAGAAATTCTACCCAAGAAGTTTCAAGGCCTCAGAGAATCCAGGACACCAACAGTTGATTAAGAGGTTTTCGATCGTTCAATTCGTTTGACTGAAAAGTCAACCCATTGACCAACAGGGTTTTAACCCAAAATTGAAGCAAACTATGTTACCAACATCATTTAATATCTAATCATGAATTTTGGTGACCAATTGATCAATAATTGAGAAGTAGCCGAAAAGTCGAGAAATTAGGGTTTTGAAAAGGGTCAGGCCATAACTCCTTAACCACATATCCAAATTGAGTGGTCCAAAGCTTGTTGGAAAGGTCTCAATGAGTTATTAAAAAGTGATATGCACTAATTAGAAGAAAATGCATGAATTTTGAGTTATGATCAAAAACAAGGCAAGAGGGGGAAAATACACTTAGAAATTTCAAGAATTCTTGACTTGCAAGTCAAGTTTTCAGCATTTTCATAAGGATTTTTGACCTAGTTTTAAGTGGAATGGGTTCCTACCTCAAACATAAATATTTTATTACCTAATGGGGGCTTTTTAAAAATTTCAATTGGGTTCTATAACTCTTCATGGTTAGAGAGAACCAAGGTCCACAAGTTGGCAAAAACTCACTTTTGCAAAACTAGTTCAGCATGAGTGTCTTGATTCCAAAGCCTCCCAAATCAATTATAATCAAAGACTAATCCTCGCTTCTGATGTTTAAATTTTTCATAAACATGTTTAACATCAACTCTCACCAAATTGGCATAAGAAATGAAAGAACTAATTATTTAATGTAAGTTGCAAGCATGAATAGTGTAGAAAGAGAAAAATGGTGGCTGCCCCTCTTCACATCATTGAATTGGCTACAACTAGTCACCTCATACCCTCTCAAGCATGATTAAAGTAACCTATAGAGCATGGAGAAGCTCTTGGTAGAGTGGCTTGAGGTCATAAATGGAGATTGCATTGAAAAACTCCAAGATTTTCATGATGGAAGGCTAAACATAGCAATTTACTTCACTTCTGCCCATACCTTGATCCAAGGCCTTTGGATATAAATAGATCTCAACCCCTTACATACAAAACACACCAGTTACATGCTAACAACCAGCTGCAACTCTTCCTCCCACACAATCACAAAGTTCTTGCAAGTTTGAACCAAGTTTCAAACACCTTCAAAATCTGCCTTGCATTTTCCTTTCCAAAACCATTTCCAAACATCCTCAAACTCAAACAAAGCTTAAAACACATGACAAATGATGTGTTAGATCTTTCCAAACCCTCACCTTGGCCATAAACTCATCCAATCCAAAAGTCAACCCTCAAAAGCTCATTTATTGACTTTTCTGCACTTTAGGGAGCAGCCACTGATCCCTTGCATTTCCTTGAGCTCTAATACCTATAACACTTCATATTTGACATAAGAAAACTATCCATGATGGTTACACACTTCTGTAACAAGGATTGAGGGAGTTGGCTTTGAAAATTCTTGGATTTTTTGGTGTTTTCTTCAGTTACAAGGCATTCTGCCCACAACTTGCTTGGAGTCCACTTGGAGCATCTTCTTATCATCCTTTGAGAATTTTCAGACCTTGGTGGAGCTCTCAAGATCTCTGGTTTTATTATTGCTCAAGCTTGCTTTAAGAGGTAAGCCTAAAACTCATGAATGTCAACTTTTCACTTGCATTTCACATGCCACCAACTTCTAGCTATGATTTTGTGTTATGTGTGATGTATGAACCATTTCTTGAATCAAAACATGTAGTTTTTGAACTGTCAAACTCAAGTCACAAATTAGACCTAACCAAGTCATTTTTTGCATGATGCATCCAATCTGCCAAACCACTTTTGAATTTCTTGATTTCTTTTATGACAACCTCTACATATGATATATATGTGATGTTTTTACACTTGTTTCACCAATAAAACCACTACACAATGTTGTTCACATGTTCTTGCTTTTGGTTGTCACCAAACTTGCCCTAACACATATGCTATCGATTTTTCTTGTGGGTTCATGATATGGAAAAACAAATGGTACCATTGAATTCCTTGTTCAAAAATACACAATTTTCACTTTTGTTTCACCTCATTTGGTTAAGTTTTGACTGAGTTCCAATCCTTCATGCAAATGACCTTAGGTTATAACCTTGCCTTAGTTTTTCCCCCATTGGTGCACCAACTTGCCATGATCATAACTTGCTCATATTTTATGCTATTTATGCCATTATTTTTGAAAACTACTCCTTAAAATGTCTATTTTCATTAAGTAATAAAGAATTCAAGGATTTTTATCCTAAAAATACTTTGGTCTACTTGAATAGCATGTGTTTTTTATGGTTTTTACCATGTGTTCTTGAAATTTTTCAACTTAAAACTTGATTTTTCTTGTGAGATTGATCTTTCATGATTCATATATGTTTTTTTAACATGTTTAAAAGCTCAAATATGTTTGATTCATTTCCTTACCATGTTCATACTTGCTTTTGTGAATGCATATATGTGAAAATGGCCTGTTGAACTTCATTTGTGAACTTTGCCATGATTCTTGATGTTGTAGCCACTTGAATATGCCCATTACACCTCATTTTATTCGTTTATGTGTCTTGTTAGAAACATAACATATTTAGGGTTTGTTCTTGATTTTGTGAATGCTTGAATATGCATGGTATACTTTGAATTTCATCTACGAACTTTGACATGATTCTTGATGTTGTGACCTCTTAAATATGTTTATCATGCTTCACTCTACTTGTTTATGTGTATTTTTAGAACCATAACATACTAGGGTTTGATTGTTGACTTCGTTGTTACCATAAAACTTGCTTACTTCTCCCCATGAAACTTGTTTATGTGTATTTTTAGAACCATAACATACTAGGGTTTGATTGTTGACTTCGTTGTTACCATAAAACTTGCTTACTTCTCCCCATGAAATCATGCTTGAACTGTGGTAACAATTCTTGTGTTCTTACTTTTTTTATTGTCATCAATACATGTTTAGTTGGTCTTATGTTGTTACATTTGATCTAATTTTATCCTTATAACATGCTTTCTTCAAGTTGTCACTTGTTTGCATTAATCTTGTTTGAATGTTATAGATGAACTTGTTGTTGTTACACATGTTCTTGGCTTGCATTAATGGTTGTTACCTCTTTGCTTTTTTATCTTTGTTAAGATGTTAAATGTTGATCTTGATTATTGTTACATGTTTTTACATGTTCTTACTTTATTTCTTCAACTTTGTTAAGTTATTCCCCAGTGATGGAACTTTCTAGTTCACATCAAGTTGTTTGTGTCCTTGTGTCCAAAGGAAAGTCTCTCTATTAACCCTTGGGTCATAGATAGCTCATTACCCTCCCTCTGACTTTGTTAAGTCATTTTGAACCCTAACTTAGTTAAGTTAGAACCTACTAGCCATTAGACTTTGCTTAAGTCTAAAAGATCCACCTTTACTAGGAGTGTTCTTCAACTAGAACCCTAGGTTAGAGTTTGTCAACTCTATGTAAGGATCATTGTCATGATTACTTACTCCCCTAATGGCTTTTGTTAAAGTCAATCTTGAGTGTACAACTTAGAATAGAGAGTTTTGTTAAACTCTATACAAGCATTGTTATGTTTGTTCCTTTTTGAACCTTGGTCATAATCAAGTGTTCATCTATCCCTAGTAAGGTGGACTATGATTGCTCTGATTCTATCCTAGTTAGGATACGTAGGCAGAAGATGTGATATCTTTACGAGCAAACCTAAAAACATCAACCTTAGGTCTTTACCTCAAAATCCTAACCCTAATCTCAAATCATAGCATAACCGTAGCAAGCTTATCATGCACACACACACAAAAGGTTCCTGTAGAGTACTACAAATGTTTAGGATGTGAAATACCTACCCTGGGCATAGCCAACCCCCGATCCCCGAATCTTTAGCGTTGTGGTCACATCGCACAAAAGGTCTTTTTGTTCTTTAACCTTTCCTTTGGATAAATCAAAACTCGGTGGTGAATTTCAACGAATCAAAGATTCAAGTTAATAAATAGCTTGACATCATGATTCTCACCGAAACACTTGGGTTTCTTTGTTTCTGTGTTTTTTTGATTTTGTTGTGTACCTCTGGTATGTGCTAAGGTTGTTTTAGCCAAAATTTGCCAAAGGGGGAGATTGTAAGTCCTGTGGTTTTTGGATTGGATACATTTTGGTAAAATAACATGTTGTTAGCAAGGTGTTGAACCAGATGTTATGTTATGTCAGTTAGACATCATGTTCTACATGATGTTGGGACATGTTCCAAGACATGTTATACCAAATAGCTAGGGCATGGCTATTTTGGTAATTTTAGTATGAATTTTGATGCACACGTGGATTGTCAGAATTTATGTTATTGTAGATTCTGTTACTTCTCATAAAAAGGATCCTTAAGACTTTTTTAGGAAAGTTTGTATTTTTCTCCTATTATTATGCAGGTTGATTTGCAGCCAATTTATACTGATTGCTGCTATTTGTGCGCCTCAAGAACCCCAAGTCCAATAGGTCTGAAGGCTATTTAAAAAGAAGAAAAACCCTATTTGAAGAAGAGAGCATATCGTAATAATTTAAAGAATAAGGATTAACCGTTGTCTTAGTTGGTCCCTAGCATTTTTGTTTGCGAATTGTATGTCACTCATGTATCTTTTGATACATTGAGTTTGAATGATTGTTCATTGTTCACTTTAAGCTTTTAATCAAAGAGTGTATTGTTCTTGGTTGAAGCTTTTAAGAAAAACCGAGTATTGTTTTAGAAGTGTGATCTTCTATTGTTTGTTTTATATATAGTCACTGGGATTAGGACTATTCGATATCCGTGAGGTAATTTAGGAAGTGAGAGGGGATTCTCATATCTAGATGGTGATTTCTAGGTAGAAGTTGCATTGGGTAGGGATTAAGTGAGGAGTTGTAAATTGGGATTGCTTAGCTTCAAACTAATACTACTAATAGTGGAGTTTCTTCCTGGCTCAAAGTCCCCAAATATAGGTGAGTTGCACCGAACTAGGTTAACAACTTTGGTGTTATTTATTTTCTACAATTTATAGTTTTTGGTTGTGTGTGTTCAAGCTGTGTTTTGATCCCAGTGTTGTGACATCTGTCTCGACATCTAGTATCTGCATGCCAGAATTTCACTTTGCTTTTGAGGATAATGGATGGATTGATACTACCTATCTTTATCTTTTGCGTTTCGAGCAAGCTTACATGCTGATGTCACTTTACTTTCTTGGAAATCCCTAACTTTGGCCTATGTCTCATTTTCGGGTTTTCAACTTAGCTGACTCTTCATCTTCTTTTTATTTTTTAAATATCCCTATTTTTTTAAGGACCGCTCATCCAAGTTTTTAATCCACCAAGATACTTTAAGTTTCCTTTTTTAGGTTTTCAACTTACCAGACTCTCTTTTTTTATTTATTTTTTCTTCGGCTTATTACTTTTTGGTTGTATCACAGTTTATTGGGAGAAAACTCGTATCCATCCATCGCTGTATGAATCAAATCTCCACTAGATATGGTATTTTTCATGACATGTGGTCCTCTATAGTTTAGGGTCAACTTCCCACATAAATCCTTTTGAATAGGCCATATCTTTTTTAACACTAGGTTACCTTGTTTGAAATCTCAAAGACGGACCTTTTTGTCAAATGCATTTTTTTAGTATTCTTTGATACAATTTACCATGACATAAAGCTATCATTCTCTTTTCTTCGATGAGTTTTAGTTGTTTAAATCTTGCTTGGATCCATTATGCTTCTTCTAGCTTAGTCACCATAAAAACTCTCATTGAAGGAATTTCGACTTTGATGGGAAGTATTGCTTCTATTCTGTACACCAATGAAAAAATCATTCCTCAGTTGAGGTACATATAGATGTTATGTAGCTCTGTAACACAAAGGTGTAGCGGGAAAATTTGAGATTAAGTTATTTATTAACTTAACTCATAAAACAAGAGTCTCCACCGCACGTTTATTTTATCCAAAGGAAAGGGAAAAAAGCGAACAAAACCAAAAGAAATTCTAAAACAAGAACAAATAAAAAGAGACAGGGTAAGAAGATTGGTTATGCAAAGGGAAGGTGTTAGCATCCAAAACGTCTATAATATTTTATAGTAACCTCTTTAAAAATATAGTGTTTGGCTTATAAAAGGTGTTGTTTGCAAAAGATGGTGGAGGTGAGAAAAGAAGTATTTTTTTTATAATTTTGTGTTTGACAAGAATTCCTGAGCCTCGTGCTACATACCCACAATGTGAAATGGAGGATCAAAACCTTGTAGTTCATGGTAAAAATAACTAAAATGGTTTGATATGATTCATTTTAAACGACAAGACAACTTGTCATTTTAAGGAGAAAACTTAAACTAATCACCCACAAGTATGTGAAAATAGACCTTTGCATCACCATGAGAAGGGCTCCAACTTGGATAAAATCAAAAAGTATGCCACTAACTCTCAAAGGTGGAAAAGTGTCAACTCAATTCAAATAATAATATGGGAATAGGGGAATCACATCAACTTTAAATGACTCATGTTTTAACTTTATGAAAAGGTTTAAAGCAAAAAGTGTACAAAGGCATAAAATGATTTGAATAGGTTAAGTGCCTTTTAAGACTTTTAAAAATGGTCAATGTATGCTTAAAATTGATTAGCATTTATTAAGAAAATGAAGTTTGAAAATATACTTGACAAAGTCAAGGTTTATTATGAAAGAGACTCTAGTTTGAAAGGAGAAGGTTTTGAAAGAGGGAGAATATTTTGAAATTTTTAAGAAGGGGAGGAGATGAAGAGGCTATTCTAAAGCATAAAATAAAAGCTAAGGAAGGAAAGATCTAACCAATTCACAAGCCTTTTACATAACAAGCTAAAAGTATCATCCTTTGGACTCAAGCAACTAGGCAACCAGATAAGCAATAAGCATAGATAACTAAGCATCATATGAAAACCAAGTCTTTAAGCCAAAGTCTTCAAGAAGGTCTCTCAAGGTATAAGTGCCAAATAAATTCCAAGGTTTTAAAATATAACTTCAAAGCATAGGGTGATGATCCTAATTCTGAGTCCATCATCCATGAGCAAAGGATAGTCATCAAGTAGTCCAAGGAACACATTAAGAGTTTTAAGATGATTAGGCTTTTATTAATGTCTTGAAAAGAAAAATAAAGTCCAAGTGGACAAAGAGAAAAAGGCATAAACATAAACAAGATGAATAATATGATATGATAATGATAAACATAAAGAGTAAAGAGAATATAATAAAGTGATAACTAGAAATCATATCATGTTTTTAGGCTCATTGCACGTATTACTTTTCCGTATTTTATCGATTCTTATTGCATTTTACTTCGTTTTATTGTGTTTGCAGTTATCAGGTTCATTCGTTGCAGATTCGGAAGCAAATCAGAAAAAGAGTAAGAGAATAGCAAAAAGTGTAGCAAATTAAGCAATTCTGCCTCTGTCACTGATATGAAGTTCACCATAGGTAGACGACATTCACCATCACCTTCCCTGCCATGTATTTTAAGTGAAGAAGGCAATGGTGTTCGCCATTTGTACATAGCAACAATTTTTCTGCAGCAACAGTTTAAAGCAGTTTTCTTTTCCCTCCACTCGCATGCACAACCTAGGGCAGTTTCTATATATATATGACCTCTGGGACACATTACGAGACATCCAAGACGTGTGGAAGCACTTCCAAAATTCCATTTTAGAATTAAGCATAAGTCACCTGTAAAAGCGACAATAACTCACATCCAAGAATTGTCGCATTTATTTCTTTTCTTTTTATTTTTTGTATTACACTCTTGGATCACAAGCAAGTCTGCCGATATTTTCTATCAATACAAGTTTTTGTTTCTTTAATTTCATGTTTTTACCATTTTATTTCATTTGCTTGTTATTGCCTTTAAATATTGCTTAACATGCTAGTTTTAAGTTTACTTTGTTTGAACATGTTAGATTTAGATAAAATTATGTCTGGCTAAATTTAATTGAGACCGACGTGTGAGGACCGTCATTATCGACGAGACTCAGTAGAAACCTATAGGTGCAAACTTATGATTGTATGATAGTTTTGGTTTCAGTTTCCAAATTGCATGATTTATTATTTCGACACGAGAGAGAGGAATAAACTAAAATTCAGACCGATAGTGCTAGAGTGTGAGGAATGAATTGGATAGTGGAAACTAGGCATCATTCCTAAAAATAGCGAGAGCTCTTTAGGCATCATTTAGAATCTCATTGACTTTCAAAACATGCTTTTTAATTAAAACGGGTGAGCGAGAGCAAAATCCTAGGGTTTGCTGAATATGGCTTCTTTGTTCCTCCCGAAGAGGACCCACCATCATTTGGAATCTTCCCGGACTTAATCCCACTTTCGATTCTTTCACCACTCATCACCAGATCAGAAAAGCCCGTAGACATACAGCCTATCAAATTCTCAAAATATACACCAAGAAATGTAGCCATGAACATATCGATCAACTCTCTTTCCACCATAGGTGGTTGCACCCTCGCTGCTAAATCTTGCTACCTCTAGGCGTATCCTTTAAAGCTCTCATTGTTCTTCTGCGACAAACTCTGCAATTATACCTTGTTTGGTGCTGTTGCGGTGGAAATAGGATCACAAACTATTAATGAGTTTGAATCGCAATTCAATTCACAACCGCTCTTTGATTTATCCGAAGGAAAAGGTCAAAAAGGGAAAACCTATTTTGCATCGTAAACACAATGCGGGGAAAGATCTAGGGTTCGGGGGTTGGTTAAATTTAGGGAAGGTATTAGCACCCTAAACTTCTGTAGTACTCTACAGGAACCTTTTGTTCAGATGTTTACTATTTGCTTTATTTATTTGCTTAAGGTATATGTACAAAGGAATTAAAAGTGAGAAAAGAGACCTAAGGGGTTAATTCTAAGTTTACTCGGCAAGACATCGCATCTTGTGCCTACGTATCCTTACGGGAGTGGAATCAGAGTAATCGTAGTTCCCCTCAATAGGGAGGTTAGAGACTTCTTGACTGTGGTCAAGGTCTCAAGGGGAATAAACGCATCTTAAGGACACGCTTACGTGGAGTGTAGAAACTCCAAATCTCTACGTTGAATTGTTAAGTTGTAATTAGGGTTAAATTAGGGATTCCGCGGCGGGAAACCCTAAAATGAGCACGGCGGCTCTTTGACCTAATGCTAGGGGTAAAATTGTAATTTGGCCTGTGGCGAGGCATTGGTGAAAATTAGGGTTTGTGAGGTTGTAAGGGTTTGAAGTTGAGGACTATTGACACGGCGGCCAAAAGCTAGACCTAACCCTCGGATGTGTGTAGTGTGACTGGAATATTGATAAATGCGTGAGGTGATTGAGTTATGCAAACAGGAAATAAGACAGAAGTTAAAGCCATGCAAACGGAAATTTAAAGGCAGAAACTTAAAGCGCGATTATTAGATTCGCGGGGTTACATATGAGGAGCAGTTACAATATAGTAGTGAACTCTGAATGAAAAATACGATGAAATAAGTAATGAGCTGCAAAATGAACAAACGGCGTTAGTGGGCAGAGTTAGGCGGCAATCAAATGAATTACGAGACAATGAAGAAAAAGATGCAGATTTGAGATTTTATTATTGTTTTATTTAAAAAATTTAATATTAGCTTGCAAAAAAAAGATTTAATTTAAAAATATTTTACTCTTTTAAAAAAGGTTTTATTTTTAATATTTTTAAGAAAAGTTTTCTGATTTTGTTTTTAAAAAAAGGAGTTTTATTTATTTTTAATATTTACATAAAATGTTTTTTTATTTATTTTAAAAACAGTTTTGAATTATAAAATAAAATGTTAAGAAACAATTTTAAAAACATAAAAAAAATAACAAAATAAAAAATAAAGAAAAAATAAATAAAGGGGGGTTGGGCCGGTCATCACCCCGGACCCAACCCGGTTGGTGGTTAAACTAAGAGACAATTAGGGTTCTGGGAACCCTAATGCTCCTTGCGGCGCCATTCATATCTTCTTCTTCTCTCATCTCTCTCGCGGCTCTCTCGATGCTCTTCATTTTCCTCCATAACCTGAAATCAAACACGAATGTTGTGAGGGAGATATCTCATAGCTTACATTTATGGTGAACGGCCGGTGATGAGGGTTTCCTCTGAGGCTTGGAGTTGATTGCCCGCCGTTTAAACGGCGAAGGCGATCTTCTCCTTTTGGTGATTCGCGGTTGTTGATGTTGGTTCGTCAGTGAACGGAGGCGATGATGAAGATATCGGTCCCTCTGAGTCTCAACCACGCCGTTAGGGTTTGCGATCGCGATTGGTCCGTTAGGGTTTGTACGCGATTCGTCGTTCCTCTCTCTCTCTCGCGGCTACCAGTTAGGGTTTTTGATGGTGAGATTGTTCCCTTCTTATACTCTCTGACTCTCTTTTTGGGCCTTTAATCCGTGTTGGATTTGTGCTACTTTTGGCTGAGATTGATTTGGATGATTCGATTTGATTTGATTTTGTTTGGTTTTTTCGGATTGAGTTCCAATGGGATACTTTCTGATACGAATTGGATTCATCTGATACATGATTGAATCCTGTTTCCTCTTTTAGGATTTGATTGGTCTTTCTGATTTCCAGCTGATATGATTCTTCTGATTTGATTCGGAGCTTTCTATTTTCAGAACTCTGTGATTGAATATTACATGACCCTATTCGATTTGTTTAATAATCTGAACTGATTTGTTTTGACCTGTTTTGAAACTTTCCATATTTGATTGGCCTTGACTGAACTTCATCTTTTGGATTTCAACTGGATATCGTTTTTTGGTTTATCTGATGTGGTTTGTTTGGATTCATGCTTGGGATCTTGCAGATGCTTCTGATACAGGCAACTCTGTCATGTATTTGGATATCTGGTTCCATCTGATGCAATGTTCTTTGAACTCTGGTCTTCATTTTGGATACTGATGCGGACTAGATTATTTGATGATGAGGACCTGCTTTCATTCAGTTTGGTTATCAGTTGGAATACACTTACTTTTCTTCTTCTTTTTTTCAGGATGGACGCTTTGCCTTGGTCTTTGCCGCCGAGAAGAGTACGCGGTAATGATGACATTTGTCTGAACCATTGGAACAGGATACTACAATCCTGGCTTTTGATTATATTGTTGCTTCTGATTGAATTGGTGATGATGATTTGGGCTATGATGTTGATGAACTGAGCCATGTGTTTGTGCACTTGTTTATTTCATGAACTGAGATGTTTATGTTTGCTTGTCCTTGCTGGTACAAGTCGTGCTATGATTTTGCGCTGTTTGCATTCTGAACTGGTTCGGTTTCACTCGTGAGTATGGTTTGATCCTTCACGTTTCGGTGACTTGTTTGTTGGGGCAATGATGCTCTGACTGAGCCCTTGTCTGCGCTATGATTTGTGCTGCAACTTGGTGTAGTTATTTCACATTTTTGTGACTTGCCATCTGAATTGGTTGAAGCCTGCCCCTAACTGACAACCTTTGGTACATTTTGATGCAGCTTGATACAGCTTGTTTGGGTACTTCATTCTTCTTGTTCTATTTGAACTTGCTTTTTTGTATTAACTGCTGTTACCCTTTTCTTTGGATCCTGTTGGGGATTTCTGTTACGACAGATTTATAGGATGTTTTCTTATGGCTTTTTGCGCATGAATTTGCCTTCTGATACATTGTTTTGATGGTGTTCTGTTTGGTTTCATTTCTCTGTCCTGTTCAGAATTGCTGCAGTTTGATGCCATAGTTTGGTTTGTATTTTCCTTTACCTATGGCAACTTATGAATCGTTTTGGGTTTTGAGTTCTGAATGCTGAACCTGGTATTGATGTGTTTGTGGATTTTCAGGTGTGGAAAAAAAACGACTCAGACCTGCCGGCATCCGGGTCTGGGTCCAATTCGCCTATGCTGCCTTACTTCTCGTATCAGTTCAGAAATCCAAACGCGGCAAAACGAATCAGTCCCGCTTCTTTTATTACTTCTATCTCTCGGATGTCCCGTACCGATAAGAACAGGTGTTACCTGATCTGACGCCTACGGGGCGGACCGGTAACGGGGGGTAGGACGCAGCTTCGGTTGTGCCACTCCCGGCACTCGATGATGACACTGTTCTGAGAGTGTCGAAAACAAACTCTAACATTTTTTCTTTTATACTGTTTGTTCTGTTTTGGTGTGCAGGTGAATTGGAGATTCTTCGGAGAAGCTCAAGGACATCACGAAGACATTTAGAAGTCTTTAGGATTTAGGACTTAGAACTTCTAGAATTAATGTAACCCCTTGTAACAGCATTTATAAAATGTCAGATTTTCCTTTATATCCATGACCTGCTCAAATTTGAATTTACTTACTTTATTTCTAGTTATAAATTATAAATATTTGTGAATAAATCCACAAATGTTTAAACTCATTAACATAGTCATAAACTATAAGCATTTTCCCGAACGACATTCTTGTTCGTTCATTTGTAGTCTTAATCTCAACACTTAATTAAATTCAAATCGCATTCCAACTTTAAATTCTAACCAATCATTTTATAACCCAAACACAGATGCACGCTGTAATCAATCACCGATTTAATTATCAATGATAACCTTGCCCATAATTGAATTCCATCGACCAAAGACTGTGAGCAACAATCCAATAATACCCCAGTAAAACTGTGCTATGATTAACGGAGGTGTGCCGGAAATAAGCCACGAGCAATAAAGTAGGTCTTAAATCCAGTTGTGCTCGACAAACTTTAATATCGACCACGTCGAATTGGCACCTTGATATAATCAGACCTGGTGATAGGTAAATGCCTCAAAAATAGTGTATAAAACGCCTCAGAACTTAATAACAGCCCGTCTTCAAGGAATTAGCAGAATTTGTGTGAAATGACCAAAATACCCCTGGAACCAAATCTGCAAAACAAAACACCTCCATAACTTGTTAGTGGTTAGCAAATGTACATATGAGATGATATGCGAAATGACTGACTAAATATAAGGGTAAAATTTGGGGTATTACAGTTGCCCCTATTTAAATAGCTACACCGGACGATTTGAGTGACAGAGACTCGAGGAATCGTGGTGGAGAGATTTAAATATAGATAACCGAAAATTTTGCCCTTATATGCGATGATATGCAATGCTATTGGACAGAGCGAGGACAGCTTAATGCAGATGATGCCATGAATATGATATGATGCGTATGCTGGAATGATAAATGACGAATACTACGACCCAGGGACAGACGCTACGAGAGGGACACACTGGGGAAAACGACGCGCTGAGACACAGTACAACACTGGGGAATTCTAAAACTAAAACTGGATCACGTACGATTGCAAGATCGATTACAGAATGCTGGAGCATTGAGCAAAGAATAACATCCAAGCTTCTGTAAACTATCTCTCGTGACAGGATCAAACGGACTTTTCGGAACTCCGTAACAAATATACAGGGTAAAGACCGGCTGTATGCCAAAATAAATGGACTTTGATGGGAAATGCCCTGATAAGCTTCTCGCGGGAGAACTGTCACTTATCGTTGGAAGGGACTTATGTGCCAAAATGGATAAGCACTCAAATAAAGAGGCTGCTGCTTATCTGATAAATAAATCTTCTCGCATTTAAGGTCGGCGCCTGGAATACGATTCCGATTCTTCTCTTACTGAAGGATAAATAAACTTCTTCATGCTTCAAGATCGTGCTCTCCTGAACATGAAAAGGGTAAACTGAACTTCCTCATACTTCAGAATCGTGCTCTCCTGAATATGATTCGGCTCTTTCTTGTAAATGAAATTCTTCATACTTCAGAATCGTGCTCTCCTGAATATGAAAAGGGCTAACTAAACTTCCTCATACTTCAGAATCGTGCTCTCCTGAATATGATTCGGCTCTTGAAATTTCTTCATACTTCAGAATCGTGCTCTCCTGAATATGAAAAGGGCTAACTGAACATCCTCATATTTCAGAATCGTGCTCTCCTGAATATGATTCCGCTCAAACCTCCCCGTACTTCAAGATCGTGCTCTCCTGACTACGATTTGGTTTCTTCTTTTACTAAAGGATAAATGAACTTCTTCATAATTCAGAATCGTGCTCTCCTGAATATGATTCCGCTCAAACCTCCCCGTACTTCAAGATCGTGCTCTCCTGAATACGATTTGGTTCAAACCTCCCATACTTCAAGACGACAGGGAAAATGGAAGCCCAACTGCTCCATGGAGATGGCCATTTGCTGCGAGTCATAACGAAGATAGGATCGGCTTCTTAGGTGAGAAATGTTGCATACTGATGCTGTAAGATGTAAAGTGTTGTACTGATAGATTTTCCAGGCGTGAACTGGCGTGTACCTGTAAAGGATTGAGGTTGAAAGATAGTGCAAAATAAATGCACGTCCGGGTACGGTGATAAACTTCTCGGGCGAGAACAGTCGCATATCTGACATAGTATGGTGAAAAATCTTTAGATGGTGCAAAATAAATGCACGTCCGGTTGGGCTCGACGACCGACAAGACTGAGATTCAATCTAGGATCGAGTTAGAAAGAAAACTGGTAATCAAGACTCCATCGAGGGAATGAACCCGAAGGGTAGATATCTTATCCTGGCGAGGAAAGATAGCTGAAGTAACCGTCATCCACGAGGATCGAGCTCTGTGGGGAAACTGGAAACACTTATGTATTTTATGCTTAGGGCTGACAATCTATTTGAAGAGAATGGATGAACCCAGCTACTCGGCGGTAACAACCAATGACGGTGAAACACAACGAACCTGCGAATGCTAATGCATATATTAATGAATATGTCAATATGAATGTATGTTGATGTATGTAAATATGCAGGATGTTATGAAATGAGTATGTAATGAGTATGTAATGAATATGTAATGAATATGTAATGAATATGTAATGAATATGTAATGAAATAGGGATGTGATGCTTATGCCCTTGCGTAGGCTGACAAAACAGACTAGAGACGGGACGAGAGATGAAATAAACATCTCGACGGGGATACCCTGCGTTCTCTGCAACCAATACGTCAATCATGGGTGAGAAGGATCAATGGTGGAACCAAATCTGGTTTTAAAGTTCTGAATTCTCTGGGGAGAAAGTAAATTGCTTAGGTGCACAGTATCACGTCTTCTCATGGGGAGAGGAAAACCTGAAGGACACTTTCGAGTTACCCAAGAAAAGGCTGTCAGCTTATAGTCTCGCTGGGGACTGTGTTAGAGCAATGTTTTGAAAGTGTTTCTGCAATAATGATATTTTCGGGGAGTGAAGAGATCCTTCCGAAATTTCCACTAGTCAAAGTAATTCCTTATATTTCAATTTTGTTTTTTTTGAAGAACAGTTTTGAAAAATCTACAATGCACCTTTCATTTTCAAATTTTTAAGAATAAACGCATTTTGCATAACAATAGAAAACAAAGAGCAATGCACCAAGGAATGTAGGTAACAAAATGGTATCTTTTATTAAAGTGTGGCAGCTCGCTGAAGGCATAGCTCCACAGATGATTATGTTTTGAAATTGGCAACATGGGAAAAGGTTACATTGAATCCAACGGCACATACTGACACTAATAACTAAGATTAATCCAGAATCCTGCTTTGGGCAAGGATGAAAGAACTGAAACATGGCTCTCATGCGGAAAGTGTGTTCGCGATGATCAGTGTCCTCTGATGCAATGAAATGCCTTTGTCCCTAACTTTTTCCTGGACCGCCCTCTCGGGTTTTCAATCCACCGGGACGCTCCTTTTTGCCTAAGCCGCCCTTTTGGGTTTTCAACTTAGCGAGCTTTTTATTATTATTTCTTTTTTTTTTCTTTTCAACCCTTACTTTTGCCTAAGTCGCCTTTTGTAGGTTTTCGACTTAGCGGGTTTTTAGGCATAATATTTTCGGACTGCATCAGAATTCACGGGATGTGCTAGTTCTTCACCATCCATTGTCGTAAGTATCAGAGACCCTCCGGAGAAGACGGTCTTTACAACAAATGGGCCTTCATAATTGGGCATCCACTTTCCACGCATATCTTTATGCACTGGCAAGATCTTTTTGAGTACGAGCTCTCCTTGACGGAACTCACGGATACGAATCTTCTTATCAAACGCTCTTTTCATCCGTTTCTGATATAATTGCCCATGGCACATGGCTGTCATGCGCTTCTCGTCAATGAGATTCAACTGATCCAGTCTGTCTTGAACCCACTCTGCTTCCTCAAGTTCAGCTTCCATCAACACTCTTAAAGAAGGTATCTCTACTTCGATGGGGAGCACGGCGTCCATTCCATACACCAATGAGAAAGGTGTTGCCCCTGTCGAAGTTCTCACTGAGGTTCTGTATCCATGCAAAGCAAACGGTAACATCTCATGCCAATCTTTGTAAGTCACAACCATCTTTTGCAGGATTTTCTTGATATTCTTATTCGCAGCTTCAACGGCCCCATTCATCTTAGGACGGTACGGAGAAGAATTGTGATGAGTGATCTTGAAACCGTCACACAGCTCTTTCATAGTCTTGTTATTCAGATTGGTGCCATTGTCAGTTATTATCTGGCTTGGGATTCCATAACGGCAGATGATTTCTTTCCTGATGAAGCGGGCAACCACTTGCTTGGTCACGTTGTTGTAGGAGGCAGCCTCTACCCACTTGGTGAAATAATCAATAGCAACAAGGATAAAATGATGACCGTTAGAAGCCTTCGGCTCGATTGCCCCAATCATGTCGATGCCCCACATAGAGAACGGCCATGGTGAAGACAAAACATTCAACGGTGATGGAGGTACATGCATTTTATCAGCATAAATTTGGCACTTATGGCATTTTCTAGCGTATTGGATGCAGTCAGCTTCCATGGTTAACCAATAATACCCAGCCCTTAACATCTTCTTGGACATAGCGTAACCATTGGCATGAGTTCCGAAGGTCCCCTCATGAATTTCCTGCAGTAACATGTCCGTTTCCCGTTTATCAACACATCTGAGCAGGACCATGTCGTGATTTCTCTTGTATAGCACGCCGTTACTGATAAAGAATTTGGACGCCAGTCTTCTCAATGTTTTCTTGTCCAGACCAGTAGCACCATCGGGATACTCTTGTTTGACGAGATAGTTCTTGATATCATGAAACCAAGGCTTTTCATCCACCTCAACTTCTTCGACCACCTGACAATAAGCGGGCTCAACTTTGCGCTCAATATGGATAAGAGGTGCTTCATTAACGAATTTAACTTTCCACATGGATGCTAACATGGCTAAAGCATCAGCAACGTGATTCTCGGATCTAGGAACATGCTCGAACTCTATCTCGTCGAAATACTTAATCAGCTCAACAATGTAGTCCCTATAAGGGATTAACTTCTCATTCTTCGTTTCCCATTTTCCTTGTACCTGGTAAATAACCAAGGCTGAGTCACCACTTACTTTAAGAAGTTTGATTCGGAGGTGAATCGCTGCTTCGAGACCAAGAATACATGCTTTATATTCTGCGATGTTATTAGTACATTCAAAGTCCAACCTTGCTGTAAATGGAGTGAATCCACCCTTTGGGTTCATCAAAACGGCGCCTATACCATGCCCATTGAAATTCGAGGAACCATCAAACATCATCCTCCACCAAAGACCTGGTTCTGGACCTTCGCTCGGATCTGGCTCTTCACAATCTCTTTTAATCAACAAAATATCCTCATCAGGAAAATCAAACTTAAGAGGTTCATAATCTTCAACCGGCTGGTCCGCAAGATAATCAGATAAAATACTACCCTTAATTGCCTTCTGGGGTACATACTGGATGTCATATTCGGATAACAACATGTGCCAACGGGCTAGCCTCCCGGTTTGAGCAGGTTTTTCAAAAATATACTTGATCGGATCCATTTTAGAAATCAACAATGTGGTATGACAGACCATATATTGCCGAAGGCGCCTAGCGGCCCATGCCAATGCACAACAAGTTTTCTCCAATGGTGAGTATCTGTTTTCACAATCGGTAAACTTCTTGCTCAGGTAATAAATCGCATGCTCCTTTCTTCCAGTCTCATCATGTTGCCCGAGCACACAACCCATAGACTTCTCAAGAACGGTAAGGTACATAAACAATGGTCTTCCAGGTACGGGAGGAATCAGAATAGGGGGGTCTTGCAAATAACCCTTAATCTTCTCAAACGCTTTCTGACAATCGGGGTTCCACTCAACCGTCTGCCCCTTGCAAAGTAACTTGAATATCGGCTCATAAGTAGCGGTCATGTTGGAGATAAACCTGGAAATATAATTCAAACGTCCCAGAAAACCCCTAACTTGCGTCTCGGTTTGCGGAGCTGGCATATCTTGAATGGCTCGGACTTTGTCAGGATCCACCTCAATCCCTCGCTGGCTAACAATGAAACCAAGCAATTTTCCAGATCTGACACCGAAGGTACATTTAGCAGGATTCAATTTCAACTGATATTTCCTGAGTCGTTCAAACAACTTCACCAAATGGTCTAGATGCTCCTCCTCACTCTGAGACTTGGCTATCATATCGTCCACATACACCTCGATCTCCTTGTGCATCATATCATGAAAAAGAGTGGTCATAACGCGTTGGTAAGTTGCCCCCGCGTTCTTCAAACCGAAGGGCATGACTTTGTAGCAGAAGGTCCCCCAAGGAGTAATGAAAGTAGTCTTCTCTCGATCATCGGGATCCATTTTGATTTGATTATAGCCAGAGAAACCATCCATAAATGAGAACAACGCAAAACTGGCTGTATTGTCTACCAGTGTATCAATATGTGGCAGAGGGAAGTCGTCCTTCGGACTTGCTTTGTTCAGATCCCTGTAATCCACACACATCCTAACTTTACCGTCCTTCTTAGGCACCGGCACAATGTTGGCAACCCAATATGGATATTTTGCGACTGCCAAGAAACCTGCATCCAACTGCTTTTTAACCTCATCTCGAATCTTCAAAGCCATGTCGGGTCTCGTTCTTCGAAGTTTTTGCTTGATACGTGGACAATCTGGCTTAAGTGGCAACTTGTGAACAACAATATCTGTGTCTAGGCCCGGCATATCTTGATACGACCATGCAAACACATCAATATACTCTTTTAACAACTCAATCAACCTCGGCTTAACCTCTGTCCCAAGCATTGCACCAATCTTGACCTCTTTCTTGTTCTCATCTGGACTAAGATTAATTAAGTCCACCTGCTCTTTATACGGTTGAAGCTCTGTGTACTCGTACTCGATCAATCTTGTCAGTTCAGCGGGTACTTCAAAATCTTCTTCACCCTCGTCCTCAGCTTGATTGATGGGTGCATCCCAGTCAGGAGTGTCAGTAAAGTCATTGGATCCAACAAGGTTTACGATGTCTCTGCATGATGGAAGGCTTACTTAATTAAAATGCTCTAAGATATGTAAGATAAGAAATGAAATGCTGTTTTTTTGTTTTATTTTTTGGAAGAAAAGGTTGCCAACTTCATTTTTTAAAGGTGAAAACGAAAAACGCAAATGAACCAAAGTGGAATTGAACAAAATGCCTTTATTAATATCCTTTTAGAAATGAAAGGTGGCCCAATAAAAGCGACCCTATAGCCTTGGGCAGAGCTACGAATTTTTATTTGAAAATGTAATTGAAACTTTAAAAAAAATTACTTTGACAAGGGAAAAATAACAGGGATCTCTACGGCCTCCCAGTTGTTCAAAACTGCATCACCCTTAAACACCAGGTTGCTCAGCTCTTCATTTTCCTCACAGTCACTGATGGCATTGACTTGGAAACCTCCGCTGACAAATACCTCTTGGATAACCTTCGGACGCCCTTCGACAGTTGTGGCGGCTCCATTCTGAGTTGGTTTGTAACCCAACCCAGAGCGATCAGTCCTGGTCTTGACATCAATTACCTCTTCCCAACCTTCAGGAATGCCCCTGTCAATTGTTGATTTGGTACTCTTCAGAGATGCAAAAGATGGATTACCCTGACCCACTGTCTCTTCGACTTCTAGCAGAACAGCATTGGCGATCTCAAGTGCTTGAAAGGAGATTTCTAAAGCATTCTCATCTGCCTCGATGTAACGGAAAGATGACAGGTTACTGACCATCAGATCCTCCTCACTGTGTATAATAACCAACTTTCCATCGATCACGAACTTCATCTTCTAATGTAACGTTGAGGTTACTGCCCCAGCGGCATGAATCCACGGTCTTCCAAGTAAACAACTGTAATTGGGATTAATGTCCATGACTTGAAATGTGATATTAAAGACTTGCGGACCAATCAGGATAGGAAGCTCAACCTCCCCCATTACCGACCGGCGAGAACCATCGAAAGCCTTGACTATCAAAGGAGTAGGTTTCAACATAGTCTCTTTGAAAACCAACTTATCCAGAACCCTCTTGGGTAGAACATTCAGAGAAGAGCCGGTGTCTACTAGTACTCTCGCTAAATTGTCCTCCTGACATTTCACCGATATATGTAAAGCACGATTATGATTCGGACCCTCCTTCGGTAACTCTTCATTGCTGAAACTAAGGGTGTTACAGGCGGTCAAATTGGCAATCACACTATCAAACCGACTGGTGCTGATATCTTGATCCACATGTGCTTGAGTCAAAACTTTCTGCAAGGCCATCCTATGAGCGGGTGAACTCATCAACAGAGATAAAATCGAAATCTTGGAAGGAGTCTGATGAAGTTGGTCGATAACTTTATAGTCACTTTTCTTGATGATCCTCAAAAACTCAGCATCTTCATCATTCGTAACGGCTCCCTTACCTTTGTCTTTGACGGCCACTGGGATATTAGTGGTCTCCTTAGGCAGAACCTCATTGGAACGGGGAGTATATACACGGCCACTAAGAGTCATCCTGCTTGCCTCTGCGATATTGGTCACAGCGTCTTTAACCTCTTCATTTGGAATAACCTTCCCAGATTCCTTGTCAATCATCGTCACGTCGTATTTCCAAGGCACGGCTTTAGGATCACTGAAGGGAAACGGACCTGGTCTTCGAATAACTATTGGCTTATGCTGATTCACCTCAGGGATAGACGACTTTGGTATATCGAACACGAGATTGGCAGAACCTGCCCCTGATAGATTAAACACTGGTACCTTTCCCTTTGATCCAGGCTGATGGAAAACTGGCTCAACCACAGCGACCTCGTCCTTCTTGGGTTGGCTTGTCACTTGTAAAATACCCTCATTAATCAACCTCTGAACATCATTCTGAGTCAACACACAACCCTTAATACTGGCTTCACAACTTACGCATGCAACGTGGGAAGTATCTACCAGACCAGCTTCAAACAGTTTCGAATGGAACATCTTGAGAGGAGTCTTAATCTGTGCAACATCAAGGACATAACCTTCCTCCGAATCAGTACTAATGGCATTGACACTCTCATGGTTAGGAAAAGGGTTCTTCTTAACATTCGGTTGAGGATCTTCAAATGACAAAATCTTCTTTTCCAATAAATCCCTGACAAGATTTTTGAGAGCATAACAATTCTCCAGATCATGACCAGGCGCACCCTCATGAAATAAACAATGAGCGGCGGCGTTGTAATTGGCGGGTAGAGGATTAGGAGGCGGACCCAAAGCCCGAGTAGTGATTAGACCTTGCTTGACCAAAGAGGGGTACAATTCGGTGAAAGTCATCGGAATCGGCGGACAAGGCTTATACGTTCTTCTGTTCGGAACATTCTGGCGAGGAGCCAGACTCTTTGGCTGTTGAGGAGCAGGAGCGTTGGGCGCCTGTAAGTAGTTGATAGGAGGCGGATAAACAGGAGGTTGTTGCATAGGTTGATACATAGGAACCTGTTGATTGAAAGAAGGTGTAACAGCTGCCACATAGGGTTGTTGAGCATATTGGATCGGGTACCCTTGAGGTTGAGCATAACCTTGCGGATATTGATAAAATTGGTTTTTTAGTCTACCAGAGGATATAGCATTAGTCTCGCCCTCTTTCTTCTTCTGGGAGCTATACGGAGGTTTCTTCGGCTGATCCTTAGAAGCACCATGATTACTCGTCATTTTACCACTTTTCATACCCAATTCAATCTTGACACCCACAGCAACGATGTCGGAGAAATTTGAAGTCACACTACCCACCATTCTCTCGTAAAATTCTGGACGAACCGTGTCGACAAACCAATCAGCTAACTCTTTCTCGGTCAAAGGAGGTTCTACCTGCGAAGCAATCTCTCTCCACCTTTGAGCATACTCTTTGAATGACTCAGAATTCTTTTGTGACATACTCAACAACTGTCTTCTGTCAGGAGCCAGATCCATATTGTACTTGTAGTGTTTGATGAAAGCATCAGATAAATCCTGGAAACTCTTAACGCGAGACTGGTCCAAAGTTAAATACCACTTGGAAGAGGCACCCTTCAAACTATCTTGGAAGCAATGAATCATCAGTTTATCATTCTCAACATGGGCAGCCATTTTGCGATAATACATGATCAGATGACTCTTAGGACAGGTGGCACCTTCATAACGATCGAAGTTCGGAGTTTTGAACTTCGGGGGAATAACCAAACCCGAGACCAAACAAACATCCCTTGCAGCAGTCCCAAAAATTTGATCACCCTCTACTTTTTTCAATCTCTGGACGATGGTGTTTACTTCCTCACGAAGCTTATCACGTTTCTCATAACCTTCAACATTCTCATCAAGATCATCAAAAACGGTCTCATTGAAGTACGGTTGTGCACGGGTGTGTACAACAGGTGGTGCAAAGATAGGAGCCCCCCTAGGAACTTCAGAAAATAAAGGCACGGCTTGCTGAACAGGCTGATTAATCGGAACAGTGGCTTGAGGAGGCACAAAACCGGGAGCAAGACCATAAGGTGGATCCCTTGCTACGGTCACACTTGGTGGAGGGTCCACAGTAACGCCGGTAATCTCGGAAACAACAGTGGGCTGGGTATCCATCTTAGCATTCATGACATGTAACAATTCCATCATACGCCCCATACCCCCTCGAAGGTCTTCAAGTTCATTGCTAAGGCGATCAATCTCTTTTGCCTGATCCTCCATTCTTTTCCGAGTTTGAGCTCTGGTGTTGTACTGGTGCCGAGAACTCAGGGTGACGAAACGGGAAGGCGAGAGAACCGAACATGAGAAAACGGAAGACACATGCAATGCAAGAAAGTAAATGATGCTATGATGCAAATGAAAATTTCATGGAATTCAAACATTTACGAATGTCGTGGGGTACCAAAGAAATCGTTTTCTTGTTTTTCATTTTATTTTATTTTTTATTTATGGTATCCCGCGGTATCCATAAATGATATTTGAACTCCATGAAATACAATGCAATGAGATGCTTTATGGATGCAATGCATGAAAACACACAAAGTCCTAGGTTAAAGGAACGTGAGCGGAGTCAAGGTCTACCCATCCCGAAAGGAGTGTACTATAGGTTAGTTGTACCTGCAGAACAAGGTTCTAAAAAGTGCCCAAAGTCATCAGCCCATCTTTCGGATATTATCAACCTTCCGACTGACTCAGGGGTTAATAATATTCTCAAGAGAACCTCTTTTGAGTGTAGTATCGCGTAGCAGCCGTTGTAAGATTACTCCCACATAGCTCCCGCACTACGTCCTAAATAAGGCCAAGGTGGTGTTAAGGTACTACGGTCCTCAATATCACAGACTCCAATCGACCATGGAAAAAGTTTTCGCGATTACTCGTTCAACCGAACCATTTTCGAAAAGGTCTCAACTGAGCGGTGATTCTCGAATCAGCTTGGTCGGGATTCACTCCCTATAAGCCTCATCGAATATATCCCCATCCTATAATAATGTCACTAGTCCGGGCGTAGGACTTATCTCACAGCACAAGGAACAGTCCCACCATCAAAGCACAAATATATACATGTAAATGAATAATAACACAGATAGCAATAAATATGAACAAGTTAGGGATAACCCTCAAAAATTAAGAACTCCCCAGTGAAGTTGCCATTTTCTGTTGCGGTGGAAATAGGATCACAAACTATTAATGAGTTTGAATCGCAATTCAATTCACAACCGCTCTTTGATTTATCCGAAGGAAAAGGTCAAAAAGGGAAAACCTATTTTGCATCGTAAACACAATGCGGGGAAAGATCTAGGGTTCGGGGGTTGGTTAAATTTAGGGAAGGTATTAGCACCCTAAACTTCTGTAGTACTCTACAGGAACCTTTTGTTCAGATGTTTACTATTTGCTTTATTTATTTGCTTAAGGTATATGTACAAAGGAATTAAAAGTGAGAAAAGAGACCTAAGGGGTTAATTCTAAGTTTACTCGGCAAGACATCGCATCTTGTGCCTACGTATCCTTACGGGAGTGGAATCAGAGTAATCGTAGTTCCCTTCAATAGGGAGGTTAGAGACTTCTTGACTGTGGTCAAGGTCTCAAGGGGAATAAACGCATCTTAAGGACACGCTTACGTGGAGTGTAGAAACTCCAAATCTCTACGTTGAATTGTTAAGTTGTAATTAGGGTTAAATTAGGGATTCCGCGGCGGGAAACCCTAAAATGAGCACGGCGGCTCTTTGACCTAATGCTAGGGGTAAAATTGTAATTTGGCCTGTGGCGAGGCATTGGTGAAAATTAGGGTTTGTGAGGTTGTAAGGGTTTGAAGTTGAGGACTATTGACACGGCGGCCAAAAGCTAGACCTAACCCTCGGATGTGTGTAGTGTGACTGGAATATTGATAAATGCGTGAGGTGATTGAGTTATGCAAACAGGAAATAAGACAGAAGTTAAAGCCATGCAAACGGAAATTTAAAGGCAGAAACTTAAAGCGCGATTATTGGATTCGCGGGGTTACATATGAGGAGCAGTTACAATATAGTAGTGAACTCTAAATGAAAAATACGATGAAATAAGTAATGAGCTGCAAAATGAACAAACGGCGTTAGTGGGCAGAGTTAGGCGGCAATCAAATGAATTACGAGACAATGAAGAAAAAGATGCAGATTTGAGATTTTATTATTGTTTTATTTAAAAAATTTAATATTAGCTTGCAAAAAAAAGATTTAATTTAAAAATATTTTACTCTTTTAAAAAAGGTTTTATTTTTAATATTTTTAAGAAAAGTTTTCTGATTTTGTTTTTAAAAAAAGGAGTTTTATTTATTTTTAATATTTACATAAAATGTTTTTTTATTTATTTTAAAAACAGTTTTGAATTATAAAATAAAATGTTAAGAAACAATTTTAAAAACATAAAAAAAATAACAAAATAAAAAATAAAGAAAAAATAAATAAAGGGGGGTTGGGTCGGTCATCACCCCGGACCCAACCCGGTTGGTGGTTAAACTAAGAGACAATTAGGGTTCTGGGAACCCTAATGCTCCTTGCGGCGCCATTCATATCTTCTTCTTCTCTCATCTCTCTCGCGGCTCTCTCGATGCTCTTCATTTTCGTCCATAACCTGAAATCAAACACGAATGTTGTGAGGGAGATATCTCATAGCTTACATTTATGGTGAACGGCCGGTGATGAGGGTTTCCTCTGAGGCTTGGAGTTGATTGCCCGCCGTTTAAACGGCGAAGGCGATCTTCTCCTTTTGGTGATTCGCGGTTGTTGATGTTGGTTCGTCAGTGAACGGAGGCGATGATGAAGATATCGGTCCCTCTGAGTCTCAACCACGCCGTTAGGGTTTGCGATCGCGATTGGTCCGTTAGGGTTTGTACGCGATTCGTCGTTCCTCTCTCTCTCTCGCGGCTACCAGTTAGGGTTTTTGATGGTGAGATTGTTCCCTTCTTATACTCTCTGACTCTCTTTTTGGGCCTTTAATCCGTGTTGGATTTGTGCTACTTTTGGCTGAGATTGATTTGGATGATTCGATTTGATTTGATTTTGTTTGGTTTTTTCGGATTGAGTTCCAATGGGATACTTTCTGATACGAATTGGATTCATCTGATACATGATTGAATCCTGTTTCCTCTTTTAGGATTTGATTGGTCTTTCTGATTTCCAGCTGATATGATTCTTCTGATTTGATTCGGAGCTTTCTATTTTCAGAACTCTGTGATTGAATATTACATGACCCTATTCGATTTGTTTAATAATCTGAACTGATTTGTTTTGACCTGTTTTGAAACTTTCCATATTTGATTGGCCTTGACTGAACTTCATCTTTTGGATTTCAACTGGATATCGTTTTTTGGTTTATCTGATGTGGTTTGTTTGGATTCATGCTTGGGATCTTGCAGATGCTTCTGATACAAGCAACTCTGTCATGTATTTGGATATCTGGTTCCATCTGATGCAATGTTCTTTGAACTCTGGTCTTCATTTTGGATACTGATGCGGACTAGATTATTTGATGATGAGGACCTGCTTTCATTCAGTTTGGTTATCAGTTGGAATACACTTACTTTTCTTCTTCTTTTTTTCAGGATGGACGCTTTGCCTTGGTATTTGCCGCCGAGAAGAGTACGCGGTAATGATGATGTTTGTCTGAACCATTGGAACAGGATACTACAATCCTGGCTTTTGATTATATTGTTGCTTCTGATTGAATTGGTGATGATGATTTGGGCTATGATGTTGATGAACTGAGCCATGTGTTTGTGCACTTGTTTATTTCATGAACTGAGATGTTTATGTTTGCTTGTCCTTGCTGGTACAAGTCGTGCTATGATTTTGTGCTGTTTGCATTCTGAACTGGTTCGGTTTCACTCGTGAGTATGGTTTGATCCTTCACGTTTCGGTGACTTGTTTGTTGGGGCAATGATGCTCTGACTGAGCCCTTGTCTGCGCTATGATTTATGCTGCAACTTGGTGTAGTTATTTCACATTTTTGTGACTTGCCATCTGAATTGGTTGAAGCCTGCCCCTAACTGACAACCTTTGGTACATTTTGATGCAGCTTGATACAGCTTGTTTGGGTACTTCATTCTTCTTGTTCTATTTGAACTTGCTTTTTTGTATTAACTGCTGTTACCCTTTTCTTTGGATCCTGTTGGGGATTTCTGTTACGACAGATTTATAGGATGTTTTCTTATGGCTTTTTGCGCATGAATTTGCCTTCTGATACATTGTTTTGATGGTGTTCTGTTTGGTTTCATTTCTCTGTCCTGTTCAGAATTGCTGCAGTTTGATGCCATAGTTTGGTTTGTATTTTCCTTTACCTATGGCAACTTATGAATCGTTTTAGGTTTTGAGTTCTGAATGCTGAACCTGGTATTGATGTGTTTGTGGATTTTCAGGTGTGGAAAAAAAACGACTCAGACCTGCCGGCATCCGGGTCTGGGTCCAATTCGCCTATGCTGCCTTACTTCTCGTATCAGTTCAGAAATCCAAACGCGGCAAAACGAATCAGTCCCGCTTCTTTTATTACTTCTATCTCTCGGATGTCCCGTACCGATAAGAACAGGGGTTACCTGATCTGACGCCTACGGCGCGGACCGGTAACGGGGGGTAGGACGCAGCTTCGGTTGTGCCACTCCCGGCACTCGATGATGACATTGTTCTGAGAGTGTCGAAAACAAACTCTAACATTTTTTCTTTTATACTGTTTGTTCTGTTTTGGTGTGCAGGTGAATTGGAGATTCTTCGGAGAAGCTCAAGGACATCACGAAGACATTTAGAAGTCTTTAGGATTTAGGACTTAGAACTTCTAGAATTAATGTAACCCCTTGTAACAGCATTTATAAAATGTCAGATTTTCCTTTATATCCATGACCTGCTCAAATTTGAATTTACTTACTTTATTTCTAGTTATAAATTATAAATATTTGTGAATAAATCCACAAATGTTTAAACTCATTAACATAGTCATAAACTATAAGCATTTTCCCGAACGACATTCTTGTTCGTTCATTTGTAGTCTTAATCTCAACACTTAATTAAATTCAAATCGCATTCCAACTTTAAATTCTAACCAATCATTTTATAACCCAAACACGGATGCACGCTGTAATCAATCACCGATTTAATTATCAATGATAACCTTGCCCGTAATTGAATTCCATCGACCAAAGACTGTGAGCAACAATCCAATAATACCCCAGTAAAACTGTGCTATGATTAACGGAGGTGTGCCGGAAATAAGCCACGAGCAATAAAGTAGGTCTTAAATCCAGTTGTGCTCGACAAACTTTAATATCGACCACGTCGAATTGGCACCTTGATATAATCAGACCTGGTGATAGGTAAATGCCTCAAAAATAGTGCATAAAACGCCTCAGAACTTAATAACAGCCCGTCTTCAAGGAATTAGCAGAATTTGTGTGAAATGACCAAAATACCCCTGGAACCAAATCTGCAAAACAAAACACCTCCATAACTTGTTAGTGGTTAGCAAATGTACATATGAGATGATATGCGAAATGACTGACTAAATATAAGGGTAAAATTTGGGGTATTACAGGTGCCATATCACTGTTATACTAGTAATGGCAAACAAAGGCCTCGGCCAATTCTCTCTAACTGCGGATATGAGTCCTCTCAAGCCCCATATACCATTCCAAAGACGCCTCTGCCAGACTGCCTTGGAAAAAGTGCATTAACAGCTTTTCATCATCAAAGTATGCAGATATCTTTCTGAAATACACTCAGAGATGTACTCTAGGACAGGTTGTCCCTTTGTACTTGTCAAAATCTGATACCTTGAACTTCTGGGGAATCCTGACCCCTGGCACAAGTCCCAAATCTGACATTTCAAGCCCTAAAGAATTATTATTCTCTTAAGACTTCATTTTCTCCTTGATTAACTTAAACCTTCTGTCAGCTTCAGTTGGAAAACCACCATCCATATCTTTCATGGAAAAGACATCATCCTGGTGATCTTCCCAATGAAGACCAGCAGCCCCGTGCACAGCGCATACACTTCCACCAGCAACATTACCATTTTCATTCACAGTACCTCCGCCCGGAGGTATGACAATAGTAGGAATACCCTGTGGAACAAATCCAGAAACCGATGGGGGAATAACACCAGATCCTCCATGCAAGACACCCTCTTTGTCAACCCGTGCTATTAACGGTTGGACCAAAGTTCTTAACTAATCCTGCCCGTTGCCAACATTCTGCATCAGCTCCATAAACTAGGCCATGCAAGCTCTGACTTCCTGCAACACAGCCTGAACCTGATCCATAAATTTTTGTCGATTCCCTCGAGTTGGATATCTGTGGAAACTAAACTCTGCAATCCTGTTACTGAATAAAACCAAGCAGAGATAAGAACAAAAGGCCACTGCAGACACCTGCGATGCAAATGAAAATGCAAGATGCAAAATGAAAACATGTCTATGTATTTACAAGGAGATCTCCGCTTGATTCCGGTTTCAATAAACAAGAATAGCAAAGATGGACAAGAATACCACAAAAATCTTCTTATATATCAAGTAAAGTTGAGACGATACATAACAACCAATGAGAAAGATCTGAATACAAAAAGGTACTAATATCATCCAACAGATCTGGTGATGATCAAGATACAAAAGAAGAGAAACTACTGTGACATATCAGGAGATAATTCTCCCCAGCAACCATGCTCTTTACTCCAGGTCTGAGCCTTCTTGAGCATCATCTTTGTATCCGGATGATCTGGTCTGGCAACCAATTCTCTAATGAGAGTGTGCCTTCTGCGTATCACATCCAGGAAACAATGACAATAATCTTCCCAACCATTTTTGCCAAAGGAATCTTCAAGCCTGGGTTTCTTCACATCCGTCCGGATCTTGAGCTCTCCAATCGCTGATAGAGTCTCACGGAGTTTCTGCTCAATCGTGTACCTACGACATGATTTTACCCTTGTTTCTTTCTCCTTGACCTTGAGTAGCGCCTTCAGCTTATTAACCTGAGTGCAAAGCTGGTCTTCCCTGTTCGTGTTGGCAGTTAAAGTAGCATTCCATTGCTCGTTGAATTTGGATATCTCCATATACGCACTATCTAAATCCTCCTTCCTATGTTTCAAAATGCTGCTAGTACTCTTCAGGTCCTGTCTGATCCTCTCTTGCACCCTGATCTGCTTAGATAGCTCTTTCTCCAGCTTGGTCAAAGATTCTGACTTCGTCTTAGCCAAGTAAATAACTTCACCTCTATTGTGCTTCATCTAACTAATCTCATATTTCAAATCTTCATTCTCTTTGTGCAGCTCTTCCTTTTCTGCCCAAAACTTGTCGTATCTCTGGATGTCAATCGTTGTAGGATGTTTTATGACCAAAGGGTACATAGGTTCCTCGATAGAGAAAGGCAAAAGGATCCTCTCAACCCTTCTCTGAATCCACTCCATATATGGATCGTAGGCTCTACAATCACTCTTCCCTAAGGAAAGCTTCCCCCTCTTGTGGATTTTACTCCACGCGTCAACGTATCTTGCCAAAATACCAGGGTCAGCTACACCAATAAAGTACAGAGATTCATGCACTTCTTCATCCTTCAGAGGTCCCCTCAAAGCATAACTGAATTGCCTGACAGCGAGAGAAGGGTTGTAGTCAATCCCTCCTTTTCTCCCCATCAAAGGCACATTGGGGAAATTACCACAGTTGAAGATGAGTTCATGACCAAGTAGATCTCGGTTAAACTAAGAGATATCCTTCGTTGTCAAACCCATGTGTCTCTTGGACCATTTAGATGAATTTCTTGAATCCACAAAAGGTCTAGAACATGGGAGATGGTCTATAAACCACTTGTGGAGAGTGGTGCATAACAAGAAACCATCTTTCCTCTCCTTTTCTCTTTCTTATAATGTACTGAATGATATCAATCTCCTAGGAGAGTAGGTACAGGATTCCTAGAAGTGAAGATACTGTAAGTGCTCTTGATTGGCTGCATTTTGTGGCAAAATATTAGTGTATGTATGAATGTCATGTCTGATGTTGATACATTCATAATATGGACTGTGCAGGGTAAGTTAACTAAGCTAACTATAAGTTAAGTTGGATTTCATACTCAATGTTATGACATAGGTCGTATGACATCAAGCGCGTGTTTGTTATTCTGGTAGCTAGAACTCAGGAAACAAATCAGAAGCTCAAGCTGGAACGCAGGAGACATTTTAGAAGCCCCAGGGGAACTAATATGTACCTGATTAAAGTGGCAAACATGCAGAATACTGAAGAAAGGTTTTATTATGGATAAAACCTAATTTATGCGCCCAGACCCAAGGATTGATCTACTGCTATAAATAACAGGAGAAGCAATCCTAGAAGGCAGATGTTGAAGATAGAGAAATAGAGAAATCACCATAGTGGTTTAGAAGTGAAGAGGCTGGCCTTCACGATTGTGTCTTAGGAACACTTGTAATCTAAGAAATTGTTGATTGCATTGGTTAGGTAGTTTCTAGGTTGTGTACCACTCGAAGCTGTTAAGTAAGAGTGTGTGTCACTTGATCAAAGCTTTGAAGCAAGATCAAGGTGTGAGTGTAGTTGAAGTGTCTCTTCATTCTACTGGTTAATTTGTAACTGTTTGATATCATTGTTGTGTGATTGTAGGGAGTGAGTGGGTATACTCAGGTCTAGAGTGTCTCTAGGTTAAATTGTCATTGGGTAGGTTTTAAGTAAGGAGTGCAAACTGGAGGTTTGACTCTGAATTAATTCTACTGATAGTGAAATTTCTCTCTGGCTTGGTAGCCCCCAGATGTAAGTGTGTTGCACTGAACTGGGTTAACAATCAACTGTGTTATTTACTGCTTTATAATTACTGCATAATAGTAGATCTGTAGTGAATGTCACAGTGGATGTTATAACTTCTGTTAGAACATCCATCGTGGGCTGGCCAAAATTTTCAATTGGCATCAGAGCAGGCACCCTGCCTGTTTATTCTGGGTGAGATCTAGGGAAATTAAATTCTGGTACTATGGATAAAGATATTGGATTCACCAATACACCTCTAATTCTGGATGGTTCTAATTATGACTATTGGAAGCCTAGGATGATTGCCTTCCTAAGGTCCTTAGACAGCAAGGCTTGGAGAGCTGCAAACTCTGGCTGGGAACATCCGGTGAAGACTGACAAGGATGGAGTATCTGTGCAAATTCCTGAAGAGGAATGGACCAAAGAGCAAGAGGCATTGGCTCTTGGAAACTCTAAAGCATTGAATGCACTCTTCAATGGTATAGACAAAAACATCTTTAGACTGGTCCACCACTGTGAACTAGCAAAGGATGTTTGGGACACTCTTAAAACTACTCATGAAGGAACCTCCAAGGTCAAAATGTCAAGACTCCAAATGCTAACCACCAAATTTGAAGGGCTGAAAATGAAGGAAGAGGAGACCATTCATGAGTTTTACATGAATGTTCTTGAACTTGCAAACACCTCAGGAGCTTTGGGAGAAAAGATGACTGAAGAGAAACTTGTTAGAAAGATTCTGAGGTCACTACCTAAAAGGTTTTCCATGAAGGTAACAACCATTGAAGAAGCTCAAGACATATGCCACATGAAAGTGGATGAACTCATTGGATCCCTTCAAACCTTTGAGATGGGGATGTGTGATCAGGCTGTGGAGAAAAAGAGCAAAAGTATAGCTCTTGTCTCAAACTCTGCAGAGGCTTCAGATCATGAAAAAGAAGAAGATCTATTAGAGGCAATAGCCATGCTTGGAAGATAGTTTAACAAACTGGCCAAAAGGATAGATGCTAAGTCTATACCTTATTTCAAAAGCTTGCCTGCTGACAAAGAAAAAACTGAAGATAAAGCCAACCAAAGAAGAGGAGTGCAGTGCCATGAGTGTGAGGGATATGGACATGTTACAAAGGAATGTCCCACATACCTCAAAAAGAAGGGAAAGGGTCTAACAGTCACTTGGTCTGATGAAGATTCTGACAGTGGATCAGAAGGAGAATCATCTAAACATGTTACTGTTCTCAATAGTATGTGTGTATCTGATGGTGACTCAAGTGAAGAGGAGCTAACTTATGATGAACTAGCTGAATTATTTAAGAAGTTATCCATCAGAAGCACAGAGTTGTACCAGCAAGGAGAGCATCAGAAGAAGCTCATCAAAGAGCTAGAAGCTGAAAAGAGAGAGCATCTAGTTACTATAAACTCACTCCAAGGAGAGGTAAAGGAGTTGAAAGGAGAAAAGGAGCAAATGACAAAATCCATAAGGACGCTCAAATCTGGAACTGACACCCTAGAGGAGATTCTTCAGAGTAGTCAGACTGCAGGAAATAGGTCTGGTCTAGGATTTGTTGAAAAACAAAATCCTGTCTTGAAACTCAAGAAGTTGCAGCCTAAGATTCAAAAGTTACAAAGGATGTCACAGTCAAAGTTACAACATCCTCCACACAGAAATTGGAATCAAGTCAAGAGACAATTCCAAAGGCATAGATGCTACCACTATGGAAAACATGGGCATATTCGAGATGTGTGCTTCTGGTTGCATGGATTTCCTGGCCAAAACAAGACCAAACAAAGTAAGCATGGAAAAATGCAGCATCATGACACACTTGGAAAAAGACAGCATCATGCCAAGCCTGACAAGAGACAGCATCAGGCTAAGAAAAAAGTGCACAACAAGCAAAATCAATGGACTGCCAAGACTGTTGCACTAGCAGTACACACTTCTCCAAGGATGCCTACCAATGAAGACTGGTACTTTGACAGTGGTTGCTCCAGGCATATGAATGGAATTGAGGATCTGTTGATTAAACTCAAACCTCATTTATCTAGTCATGTAACCTTTGGTGATAGAGCTAGAGGAAGAATCACAGGTGGTGGACAACTTGACAGTCCAAAATCTCCAAGATTGAAGGATGTCCTGCTACTTAAAGGACTAACTGTCAACCTAATAAGCGTAAGTCAGTTATGTGATCAAGGTTTAAAAGTCCACTTTTCCAAAGACAAGTGTATGTTGATCAATGAAGAGGGTAAGGAAGAAATGAGGGGATCTAGATCCAAGAATAACTGTTACTTATGGGAGCCCAGCAGTAACATAAATGGATTGGTAAATGAAGAAAAGGATCACCTAGGGCTACAGAAAAGAACCGGGTCCAAATCATCAGCTAAAGGATCCTCAAAATATGCTTCAGAAAGAAGGACAGGTTGTAAGAAAAGTCAGGTGGGAAGGCTAGACAAGAAGGGATACCCAAGGATTGGTCATCAGGTAAAGCTAGATAGGCTATATTGGAACCTGATGGAGTCCATGAACGCTACCCTGCAGAAAAGAAGCAATGTCACTCCTGATGTCATGACCTTGTTCTGTGACATCCAGCGCACCATTCAAACAAGTCCTGGTGAGTCCAAAGGAGGCACATTCAGGGGTCACTCGTGTACAGGGTAAGGGATTGGTGCAATACCAGATAAGGAGGCCGTGAATAGGACTGAAATTGGTGCATGTAGGGTCAAGGCTCATAAAAATGATTTACAGAAATTAAGGCCTTTAAGTAAGGGTGAGTTATAGCAATTAATGGGAATATGGAATTATAATTTAAAATTCAATCATTTACTGATTGGTCAAAACATTAAGTTCCCTCCTCATTTGCTATATCACCTAGTGAGCCCCTCCATCTCAACCTTCTACTCAACTTGGTCCACTATCGAACTGTTCATCTTCCCTACAGTCTTCAACAAACGGAAACTCCTGTTCACACAATCAACATCCTGTACAATGTCTCAACATTCGCCAAAATCCTCTCCCTCCAAGAACATACCCACCAATGAGTCTGAGATAGGAACTGAGTCAAGCAACCTTGCGCATGATGACTCCAGAAGGGGTTCTAGTAAAAAATCTAAGGAGCCAACATGCAAGAAGGTCCAAGGACCTAGTCTCAGGTAGCACTTCTACTCCGGCAACCTCTGATGTTAATGATGATGGAGCCAAGAACACGCACAACATCATTGTTGGCATGGTAGCTAGGGCTCTGAACATCCCTATTTCACCCAGCAATGAGGGGTCTAGTCTAACTGTTCATGATCAAAGGGATGTTATGCCCAATGTTGGAACCTTGAAAGACCATACTTTAGTAAAGAAAAACAAGGGTATAGGCTCGGATGGTGGAGGTGATGAAGTACAAGACACCAAGAATGATGAGTTGGTGGACCTTGATGAATACTCTGACAACGAGTTAATTGCAAACATAAATCCGGGCATAGCTAGAAGGCTTATGACAAGGAAAGATAAAAAGATGGCTGAACAAGTTCTCCCCAAGAAAAAGGCAGTTGAACAGGCTGTTGAGTAAGACAACCTCACATAGAAGAAGACAGTTGAACATGACACTCCTTCAAGGAAGGCTAGGACTAAAAGAAGACCAGTTGGACCTCCCAAAGCCTGGAGCAAAGTGGTCACCAAGAAAAGAAAGGATGACTCTGGTACTGAATCAAAGACTGAGTCTGATGTTGCTGAAGATGTCACTGACATTCAAAACAAGAAGAAACCCTTCAAGAGCAAACTGGCTGAACAGGTCCCTGAAGTCCCAATTGACAATATTTCGTTTCATTACCCCTCGTGTGTCAATAAGTGGAAGTATGTGGTTCAGAAAAGGCTGGCAGTGGAAAGGGAGCTGAGACAAAATGTGCGTGAAAGTAAAGAAATCATGAGACTCATTAATGATGCAAGACTAATGAAAACAGTTAGTGACTTCTCTTCATGATATGAGCTACTTGTCAAGGAATTCATAGTTAATCTCTCAGAGGAATGTGCTGACAGGAAATCTAAAGAGTTTGGTAAGGTGCATGTAAGAGGGGAATGTGTTAGTTTCACTTCATCAACAATCAATAAATATCTGGGAAGATCAGATAGAGCTCGTCCTGATGTAAATGGTTCAGAAAACACAATATGCCAAGTGATAACAGGAAACCAGGTACAAAGATGGTCATCCAAAAGAAAGCTAGTTGCCAGCAAATTGAGTATCAAGTATGCTATGTTGCATAAGATTGGAGCAACAAATTGGGTGCCCACAAACCATAAATCTACTGTGGCAACTGGTCTTGGTAAAATCATCTATGTTATTGGGACCAAAGCCAAATTTGATTTTGGAACTTATGTGTTTGATCAAACTATGAAGCATGCGGGCAGCTATAGCATCAAGGGTCCTATTGCATTCCCTTCCCTCATATGTGGCATCATCTTGAAACAGTTTCCAAACATTCTAAAAAAGACTGATGTTGTGTGCAAAAGAGAAAGCCCCTTATCATTTCATCCCAAGCTGTTTCATGGAAATCATGTTCCTGACCTTGTTGCAACATCAGCTGAGACATCACAGTCTACATCAACAAAAGCAGAAGTGATTATCAAGCTAAAAGAAACATGTCAAGAGATGGATGCGAGGAAAAGAACTCTTGAAGCACTAATCAGGACCCTTGAGCAAAATGACAAGGCTAAGTTCACTGATAAGGATAGGCAAAACGATGGTGCAGAAGAAAGTGATCATCAGGAAGCTGATTCAGAGAAAGAAAGATAGAATAGTGATGAAGATGAATCCCCTAAGGCTGAGGAGACTAGTGATGGAGAATCTGACAAAGGTAGGTCCAGTTCTGCATCTGAAGAAGAAGGATGACATGTGCTGATAAAATGTTGTGAAGCTCGTGTTGATTGAGCTGGTTGTGTGAACTGTTGTATTGATGTGTGTTTTGAGTTATGTTGGGCATACCTTTGTGACAACAAGAATTGCACTGCTTGTGTAGGGCTCTTTATAGTAGTTTTGTAATGTAACCCCAAACATATGTATCGGTACATTTTATGATCTATGTTATGTGTTAGTTGGATCTTAATTTGTGGCTAAAAAAGGGGAGAGAGTGTTAGATTGTTAGATAAAAACATGAGCAGGTACAGCAGATGGAAGAACAATGTGTACCACAGGCTATGTGGTAGTGGTAGTAACAGCAGGTGGAAGAACAAGACAGCCATGAGTTGTGCTTGAGCATATGCACCATGGTACATTTGCAGTGGTAACAACAGGTGTTACTAATGAGATGTGTGTGTGTGATAACAGCTATTTAGGCTGTTACTGATGTGATATGTATGTCATGTATGCTAGAACTAGGAACTATGTGCTAGTGACCAAGTGTCAACTTTAGGAGCAGAATAAGAGCATAGTGCATCCCTTCAGGGGGAGTAGCACAACTGTGTGACAGGATGTTATCCTGAATGTCATAACATCCAGAGCAGGCTGGATGAATATGTGCGACTACAGGTTGTTTGCAGGTGAAGTGTCCAACTGATAAAGTGCATCAGTTGAGGAGGAGTAACTCTGTTACTCAACTAGAAAAAGGGCGATATCTGTAGTAGTAGTCTACAGAGAGTTAACAAAGTGAGTGTTAACAGGGTTGAAAGCCAACTGTGAGGAGTCTGAGAGCTTGAGCAGCATGTGACTTACCTGCAAGACAAGTCATAGGTTAAGTCTTTTGTTGTGTGTAAATCTCTGGTGTAAGTACAGAGTGTTTTAGCCAAAAATTTGCCAAAAGGGGAGTTTGTAAGTGCTCTTGATTGGCTACATTTTGTGGCAAAATATTAGTGTATGTATGAATGTCATGTCTGATGTTGATACATTCATAATATGGACTGTGCAGGGTAAGTTAACTAAGCTAACTATAAGTTAAGCTGGATGTCATACTCAATGTTATGACATAGGTCGTATGACATCAAGCGCAGGTTTGTTATTCTGGTAGCTAGAACTCAGGAAACAAATCAGAAGCTCAAGCTAGAATGCAGGAGACATTTTAGAAGCCCTAGGGAAACTAATATGTACCTGGTTAAAGTGGCAAACATACAGAATACTGAAGAAAGGTTTTATTATGGATAAAACCTAATTTATGTGCCCAGGCCCAAGGACTGATCTGCTGCTATAAATAACAGGAGAAGCAATCCTAGAAGGTAGCTGTTGAAGATAGAGAAACAGAGAAATCACCATAGTGGTTTAGAAGTGAAGAGGTTGTCCTTCACGATTGTGTCTTAGGAGCACTTGTAATCCAAGCAACTGTTGATTGCATTGGTTAGGTAGTTTCTAGGTTGTGTACCACTTGAAGCTTTTAAGTAAGAGTGTGTGTCACTTGATCAAATATTTGAAGCAAGATCAAGGTGTGAGTGTAGTTGAAGTGTCTCTTCATTCTACTGGTTAATTTATAACTGTTTGATATCACTATTGTGTGATTGTAGGGAGTGAGTGGGTATACTCAGGTCTAGAGTGTCTCTAGGTTAAATTGTCATTGGGTAGGTTTTAAGTGAGGAGTGCAAACTGGAGGTTTGACTCTGAATTAATTCTACTAATAGTGAAATTTCTCCTTGGCTTGGTAGCCCCCAGATGTAAGTGTGTTGCACTGAACTGGGTCAACAACCAACTGTGTTATTTACTGCTTTATAATTACTGCATAATAGTAGATCTGTAGTGAATGTCACAGTGGATGTTATAACTTCTGTTAGAACATCCATCGTGGGCTGGCCAGAGTTTTTAGATACAAAAGGCATCCATATCAACAAAGTCCGGTATGTTAGGAAACAATACAATGCCATTGATGCACAGAGCCAAGATAGCACTAAAGACTACCCAGCAACCCTCTTTAGCATATTTCCTGACTTTATCCACCAAGAAAGATAAGGTAAAGCCAGAAACTCCATTTCTGCTGACGACATGATCAACCAACTCAGATGCACTCAAATAAATATGGCTGCCAACCTCTCAAGATCAGGTTATTCCTCTTAATAAAAGAGTGGCACTTCATCTTGGACCGGAACTCCCAAAATAAAAGCAAATTCCTCCAAAGTAGGAACCAACGCATAATCTGGGAAGGTGAAACATCGCAGCGGCGGATCATAAAATTGCAACAGAGTATGAAAAGCTCCATGGTCATGGATCGTGATATTAAGGAAAAGATTCAAAATTCTCCCATAATCTTTCCTGAATGTTTCAAGGACGCCAGGATCAGACATAGAAATCAGACCAAATAAAGGTCCCAACTGCAGTGCTTGTAACTTGTATACAATGATCCTGTTTCTGTCTTTTCCATTTCTTTAGAAGACCTGGACTGGAATCAAAATAGATACGAGAACCTATAAAATACACTGACATGCAATGTTAAATGCAGGATGATTATGCAGATGCAAACATGGAATCCAGGTATCCAATGCTCAAGATTGCTGTTGTGTTGTTGACTGAATACAACCAGAACTCCGCTCCGGTAAGAAAGCCCAGAAAACCAGCACACTGAGATGACATACAACCAGAATACTCAAGATTAATGGTCTGCTCTAAAATGAAAACCAGAAAACCGGGTTGGTTGAAGGTCAAAGTTTCCTGCAAAACCCATCTCTCTCACATGTGGGTTCTAGTCTTGAACGGTACGGCATCCTATACAGGTCATCAGTATCACTGACTCTCAAGTCGAGAAACGATGATACGTTCACCATTTCTGGTTTGGAATCATGGTAAATCAAGGAGGTCTCAACTGACATCCCAATGAACGGTCTCCAGAGTCGTTATTTTTTCTAATTCAATACTCCTTCAACTGCACCAGACGGGCAGGATAGAGTATCTCCAAAGTAAAACCTCGTCTGGACGTGAATTTTGCACAAGCTATTGTGTGGCCAGACGTTACACAATCTCTTGCTACACTCCACACTAATCCTGTGTGTATACTCAAGCCTGGGTATTGGGCTTATCTCTCAATGGAACAACCCACTCAACAGCACTGCAAGAGAAGCAAAATAAAATGCACATGCAATAGTATACAACAGATAATATACATAAAATCAAATAACTACGCAAAAGTAAACACCCAAAGAATAGAACAGACAAGTCCTATGATTGACTCGCATAGAGAACCAGGGTCCCCAGCAGAGTCGCCAGTTGTCGCAACTGCAAAAAAACACCCGGTGAGAAAATAGAAGAATTGCCACCAAAAGTTATTTATCCTAAAGAGAGGGAAAGGAAACAATCGAAGGAAACCTAAAAGAAAGGAGAAGACAAGGTCATCACAACCAAATCTTGGGTTCGGGAATCGGTTACGCAAGGGGAAGGTATGAGCACCCCTCACGTCTGTTGTACTCAATGGGATCCACGCTTGTTGTCTAATCAAAGGGTGATTTATCTAAAATCTACTGCTAAACGGGGGAGGGAAAAGAAAAAAAGGAGACTCGATAGGACATCGCCGCCCTATGCCTACGTATTCCCTCGTGCAATGGGAAAGTCATAGTCAATGTAGTTTAGAAAACTAAGGTTGATGGGGGAAGGTTGCTCGCCAAGACATCACCGTCTTGTGCCTACGTATCCTCATCTGGTATGAGAAATCAGATAAAAGGTAGTTCGAGTAACTACGAAACCACAGGTTGGTTAAGTGTTGTTTTTATGAGCGATGTTAAGTTCCCATTCCAACAGTTAGGATCGATGCTTGTTTGCGATAGAACGGAAAAGTAACGTACTTTTTTCTGAAAATGAGTTTGAAACACAAATCCTGAAGGATAAAAGGTTTGACTTTTGTTTGTGAGTTTTAGTGAAGTGAATTAGTTTACTTTTTTATTCACGTTGCACTAAGGACTATGACATAGGCAGGGTAATCGATTACCTGATAGTGGTAATCGATTACCATTGAGACAGAGGCAAAAAATCAGCTTCCAAAAGCACATTTCAGCAGCAAACGACTTATCTGATCATCCAAATGAACAAGTGTTGCACCCCAAAATTTGACCAACACTTATTTACCAAGCTTGTGTTCACTAGCATGATCATCTGCTTCTCATTGATATGGGTGCAGTAGATCAAGAGATATGATTACCCATCAAGAGCTATATAAGACTTTGAAGCTAGCCAAGGAGGTTATTCAAGTGTTCAGAGGCTGATATCTTTGTCAGAAAACTCAAGAGATCCTCAAAGAGACTGGTTGAAACCAAGGTTGTGTGTCTCATAACTTGAGAGGTTGGTGAGAGTAGAGGGTAGAGAGTGAGATAGCATATTGTTTCTTCCATTGCAAGCAAGAAATCAAATTCCACATTCTTCTTCAATTCCTTTGATTCTTTCAACCCTAACTAATTCCATTCATCATCTTGAGTGTGTACACATTGATTTGAGAGCAAATTCATGAAGATTGGAAGAAGTGGTATGTGAAAATTGCAAGAAACAAGTGATCATCGAATCTGGAAGTACAAGCTTCTTCCACCCAAGTTTTTGCAAACAGAAGCAAGATAATCAACCAAGGAAGGATTCTGGAGACTTACAAGGCTAGAGGAGAGGATTTGATACTACTGCCATACAAGAAACACCAGGTTTGCAAATTCTCTACCATACCCTAATTTATGCATTGCTAGGTTAGTTTATTAGTGTAGAGAGGTTAGAGACACATAGGTGATGATTTCTGGAGAGTTAGAGAGCAATTGATGAAGATTGAGTTATGGACACCTTTTCTTTGATGATCAAGAACTCGTGATATAGTGAGATATAATACATGTGTGATAGCTTATTTTAACCAGTGAAGTGTGGTGATCATTTTAGTACCAAGGAATCCAAGGTTGGTTGAAGTCGAGGACTGAATGTATTTTGGATTCACCATCGGGTTTGTTGTTAGAGGAGGTTTCAGTGTAATCCAAGGACATGGACGTGTTCAGCTTGAATTTTGGAGCATGTTAGTGTGTCGAATTGCTGAATTTGATGAAGAAACAAGGGAGCTCGAGTTGATGGAAGCTTGAAGTTTGAAACTCTGGTCATGGAGTTTTTCCCTCCAAACCCTAGCTGAAGGTTGAAGACGATCCCTCATCCGTCAGATCGTGCTTGACTCATTGACCTCACCCAGAACCAGCGGCCACGATTAAACCTCAGCATTAAGAGGGAAAAGCTGAGAAAGAATGAAACGCTCCGTTTCATTAAACGGAGATACTGGGCCTGAATGCTTTGTTCACTATCCACACCCTACCTTCATGGCCCACTTGGTTTTTAACTGAATTGCTTTACTTTATACACCGTGTATTTTCTATTTTTCCATTCATTTTCTGATTGATTTTCTGAATTAATATGGGCCTAGCACGCATGAATAACCGCACCCCACTTTAAGCCCATCATCCATAGTGAACTGCATCTGGTTACTAAATACACCACATCATTTCATATTTTAATTTCATTTTCCCCATTTTCCATTAATCTTTGAAAAATCATAATAAATAGGAAAATGATGATTTGTGAGTGGGGATTTTTTCTCCCACTTCATGATAATGTCTAGAAAATTATCAAATAAAAATATTTGCATTTCATGCATTTTTAATATTTTTTGTATATTTTCCACTTTAATTGCTTTTACATTCTTTTATGTTGATACATGAATTTGTAAAATTTTGTTTAGCTAGTTCCCTTAGTATTTTTAGGCCATTCTTTTTAGGATAGTTATATTAGGACTTTAGCTCCCCCCTGGATTTATTCCATAATTTTGTGATGAATTTTAGGTTAGTTTTGCTTAGATGATTTTAGATTGTGTAGAATTAGGTCAATCCTTAACATAGGTCCACAATAACACTAGAATTTTGGGTTTCTAGGTCAAGTTAGACATTGGGGCATATAAGGGTATTAAGGGTAGGTATGTAGGATCCCTTAGGAATTATATTAGATTTTAATATAGTGGTATCCTATTTTTAGATGATTTTTGTAGTTGATGATTGTTTGTGTTGCCCTTGTGGGCTTGTATTTTTGTTTGCTTTGCTTTGTGGGCTTGGAGAGCTTGGTATTGCTTGGAGGAGCATTGATGAGTATAGTAGGAGCATTGAGGAGCATTGAGGAGCTTGAGAGCTTGATCTTTTTTGTTTTGTTGATTGTTTTAGGGTTAGGGATTAGGAAGAATTTAGACTTAGTTAACTTCTTTCTTAAGCATGGATGGTATCTTTCACCTCCATTCCTCCCTATGATTCAAAGTCCTTCCATGGTATACACCTCTATCCTTTGGAGGGATAAGTGATTGTACCTAGGAAGTAGAACTTTTGAGGGAACCATTCCTTTGATGTTGAACCCTTATAGGTCACCTTTGGTGGTCAATAAGCAGTTCAATATCCCCAGCTTATCCAGTAAGTGATTTCCTCTGGTTTGAGTATCTTGAGAGATGTTGAGCTTGAATGTGAAGATGAAGACTTCATTGAAGAGTGTGAAGATGAAGACCCCTTGAAGGTGCTTAAAGACTGAAGGATGAAGTTGATACTTCTAAGTGATTGAAGATTACTCTAAGCAGCTGAAGCTTGCAAGAAGAGAAGACCAAGTTGAGACTGGAAAAGCAGGAAGAGCTGAAGCTTGAAGAACAAAGGAAGTTGATACTTACTTTGATACCTTGAGACCCTGAAGGGATCAAGTTGATACTTGTGGTTAACAATGAAGCCCGAAGGTGGAACTGATCAAGGAGCTGAAGCTTGAAGAGAAGATAAGTTGAAACTTATGTTGAAGGGTTGAAACCTAGGAAAGCAAATTGGTATTTGTCAAGAGTGATGGAAGTCTGAAGACTGAGTTGCTGTTGGAAGAGCTGAAGCTTGAAGTTGAGAGAGGAGTTGCTTTCTTTTCTATGTTTTCTTTTCTGTATTGATGTGTTTTGTTTGACTTGCTTTATGCATTAGAATAAGTCCATATCTAGAATAGGTAGAATCTAGGAGCATGATTGCACTAGAGGTTGAGTTGCTCCCTCTGCTTGTATTGTTACTGTGTGGCTTTGCTTGCGGGTATTCGGTAGAGCCCTGCTCCCTTGCCCATGTGGTTTGTTTGCCTGATGGCATTTTAATTTCATTTTCTTCTGTATGATTGCAGTTTACTGTTTTGCTTGATAGCATGTTGTTTTATATTTCAGTATGATTACTGTTATCCATTCTGGCTTGAGGTTGAGATGAGCTTGTGGAGGCTGAAGCCCCACACACATTTCCTCCCTCACTTGCATTGCATGCATTATAATGTTAAGCTGATGCTTTGTCTGTTTTGGTGTATCATTGACATGATCCCTTAGGACTTTCATTTCCTTTGATAAGGAATTGATGATAGAACTTTAGGTTGAAACCTATGCATGACAACTTCTAGGAGTTCCCTGTTCAAACCTCAACCATAGGATGAATCCTTGGCATGACAACAGTAGGACTTGATAGTCTCCCTCCTAGTTGGGCCTGTTCTCTTCTCATCTCAAAACAGTTTAAGATACAGTAATCATGAATGATTTCTTTCGTACGTTACGAGCCTTAAGCTATCTGAGAAAGGATTGTGGGAGAGTTTCTTTTCCATAGTCTGGATGTTTAGTATGGTACCCTTTGGGTGACATGCGACGCATTCACTCTCAGGTCATAGTCTCTAGTGCGATGGAAATTGCAAACACAGTGAAAAACACTTCTTTCGTAAAAGACATGAAATAAACCGTAGTTTCCCGAACTACGTGAGCTCTGATCTCTCATACCTGTTGAGAGTACGTAGGCACAATACTGATGTATTGGCGAGCTACCTTCCCCCATAACCCGTCGTAGGTCGAACTACGTTGACTCTGATTTCTTGTTCTCTGATGAGAATACGTAGGCATAAAGTGCGACGCTTTGCCGAGTCATTTTTCTTTTCTGTTTTAAGCCAGCCTTGATAGGTAGATAGATAAAACCAACCCGTCCAGTAATCACAACAAGCGTGGATCCCGTCGAGTACGACGGACGTGAGGGGTGCTAATACCTTCCCCTTGCGTAACCGACTCCCGAACCCAGACAATCGTTGTGACGACCTTGTCTTACCCTTTTTCGTTAGGTTTTTCCGATCGTTTCCTTTCCCGTTCTGAGGGATAAATAACGAAAGGTGGCGACTCTTCTGTTGTGCCGACACCTTATTTTTGCGCAAGCGACAGCTGGCGACTCTGCTGGGGACTCCAACGGTTCCCTGCAAGAGTCAATCCTAGCGCTTGTATGTTTACTCGTGGGGTTGCGTTTATTTATCGCATTTTACTTCTCGCACTTTATTTCCCGCATTTTATTTTCAGTATGATATGATTATTTGTGCTGTTGTGGGAGGGGCATTCTGATGAGTGAGAAGCCAGACCCAGGCTTGAGTGCACCATAGACTTAGAGTGGAAATTAGTGGGCGCGTGCTTGCTTTGCAGGCACTAGTGTCTCATGAAATCCACGCTCAGACGAGGTTCTCCCGGTTGGCTTCACTTTCAACCCTTTGGGTTGAGACGGTTGCTGGTTTGGTGGATTGTCGACTATGGGGACCGATCATTTGTGATTCAGCCGAGTGAGGCCGCTTCATGAGCTGGTGATGCCACACCTTCTGGGTATCGTATCACCCCTCTTGAATGTCTGTGACGCTGATGAACGCATAGGATGCCGAACTTGAGTCAGTTTAGGTCCATACCTGCGAGCGGGGTTGGGTTTATTGCAGGAAACTTTGACCTTCAGACCACCTGGTTTTCTTGACAGTGAATCAGTTTTGTTGGTACCAGAGTTTCTCATTTGCAGATGTGTTTGTTCTTGATAGAACAGGTTTTGATCAGAGGATCTTATCATCAGATGTGTATTTGTTCTTGATAGAGCAGAGTTTTTGTCATCAGTTGTTTGTTCTTGATAGAGCAGATTTGGGGTCTGAAGATCTCATCAACAGATGTTGTTTGTTCTTGATAGAGCAAATTTTTGATTGGGGTCGGAAGATCTCATCAGCAGATGTATGTGTGTTCTTGACAGAGCAGATTTCTTGGTCCTACATCAGAGGTCCTTATTATCAGACATTTGTTCTTGACAGAGCAGAATTATGATCCTATCAGATGGTGGTTCTTGACAAAGTAGATTTGTGGTCCGATACCAGGGTTTTCTTCTTGTCAGATGCAGTGGTTGTTCTTGATAGAGCAAGATTATGGTTCTGTTGATACAGAATCTCCACAGCGCCAGTTGCCCTGATCTCTTATGGCATGATTGCATTTTGCATTAGTTTGCATACTCATTTGCATTTCATTAACGTGTGTCTGTGTTGCAGGTACCGTTTTCCCCGATCCAGGATTTCTTGCCTCATATTGTATTGTTATGGGTTCTCTGAGGAAGACCGCGGCTTACAAGTTCCCCGCTGTTGCACCCCAAAATTTGACCAACAATTATTTACTCATTAATTGTTTGAAAGTTGATACCTTCATCAGGAAGTTCAAGAGATCCTCAGAGGAATTGTTTGAAGCCAGAGTTGTGTGCCTCCTAACTTGAGAGTTGTGGGAGCTCCTCAGATGATTCTGAGACTTTGAGATTGAACTTGAAGCTTTGAGAAAGCCTATGAGATGTCTTTAAAGCCATCATGAAGCTCAGAGAGTTCATTGTGCAAGAATTCAGAAGATTCAACCATGAATGGTAGAATTAGGGTTTTGACTGGGTCAACCCTGGGATAACTGAAGATTTGGAGAAGGTTGATACCCAATCCAAGGGCCATGAGATCATGGAATGATGTATGGAGATGTTATGAAGATGATTCCTAGACCAACTCATCATGAATGAGGAGTTTGAGAAGTTTTGAGTTAGGGTTTCTAGGGATTGACAGTGAAAAAACCCTAATTTGATCCCTATCTTCCAGGCAGTTTTAGCTCAAGATGTGATTGATATCTCATCTTCCCCACAACATGAATGTTGTAGAGCTTGTTCTTAGCTTTAATTTGAGTGGTGGAAGTCCTTGATAGGAGTTGCAGAGCTCAAGTTATGGTTTTGACAAATTACAGGTCAGCTGAGGTGTGTGAATCTGGGTCCTTGAAAGTCACCCAACTTGCAGACAACTTTTGCCCTAGTAGGATGATTCCTATGATCTCTTGGTCAACATTAATGTTTAAGAGCATCTTCTTATCTTTCTAGAGAGTACTATAAGTCCTTGATAGGATTTGTAGAACTCAACTTATGGTTTGAACAAGACAGGGGTATTTTGGTCATTTGGAAGTTATAGGTCATTTTAAGCAAAGGCCATATCTCCTAGTTCCAAGCCTCAAATGGAAAAACTCAAAACATAAAAGTTGTTCAAAATGGGATTTTAAGCCTTTAAAAGAGGTCATGAGTTATTGAAAAAGCTTGTAGCAAGGATTTTCATGATTGGGTAAAAATGACCTAAAAATGGCTTATAAGTTGAAAAAGTTGAAATGGAATTTTGGTTTGAGAGATCTACGAATCCAAAATAGGTCATCCAATATGTCATTTTGAATCCAAACATCATTTTAAAAACAATGGTTTAAATAGATTTTTGATTTGAAGTCTTAAAATGGGGGTTACTTTGTAATGTTGTTTCTTGCATAATAAGGGATCCTTGGAAAACTTCACACAAGGCAAGGAAGTGTTTGTTTTTCACTCATTCCACTCCCAATATCTCTTGTATGGAGATTTTGACACAAAACAAAGGCCTAATGCATGAGATATGAGATATACCATATGTCATTACAAGAGATTTTCCATGACATTCTAGCTCATTCTAGGAAGTTCTAGATGATTCTATGGATGGTTATATATTGAGGGGATCACAATGAAGAAAGGGGTTGGGAAGATTGGTGGAGAGAGTGAGAGGAGAAGGTGATATTCAAGAGAGACTTCAAGTGCAAGCAAGCCACGATTCACTCATTACAAGCATTATCCATCAATCTTTTTGCATACAGAATTCTTATCTTCCATTAAAGATTAATCATGGAAGGTTGCAAGCACTGAATTGGAGTGAAACCACATCCACCATTACAACTTGACAGGTTGGTGAGTCTCCCCATATCTCATTATTTATGCGCATTCAATCAAGTTTCTAGGTGTAGAATTAACCTACTAGGTTAGTTGCTTAAGTTCTGAGGATTAGAGGAAGATCTATGGAGTTTCATGGCAGGGTGCCATTTCTTTGAGTTTCAAGAACAGGTTGTATGTAGGGTATTAATGGATATGGTATGGTTTAGATTGATTAGGGCAAGGCCAAGAACAGGATCATACCATTAGATTTGAGTTTTAATCGAGTTGATCACAGAGAAAATGGTGGAACCCTAGTCTTGAAGCTTTCTGTTTGGATGATATAAGAGGTTTCAAGGAAAACTACGCGTTTGGTTTTGTTCATGGCAATCAGTAGGTCATTTTTTCTTTTGGAAACTTTGAATTTCATTGAGCATGGAGAGAGAACGAGAGGTTCGAAATCGTGTGCATGAACCTGGCAAGTCTGAAACCCTAAGGGAAGTTTGGAGAAGACGATCCCTCCACCGTTGGATCGTTCTGATTATTTGACTAAATAATCTCATCGTGCGGCATCAATTCAAACAAGAAGCGGAGGGAAATCTCTCAGCCAAAACGCCGCGTTTAAATAAGTGGTTGACCTGGGCCTAGGGCATTCGCTAATGGCACCCCCCATCCCTGGCCCATCATAAAAAGTGAACTGGGCGCTTTACTGTTCTCACCCCCCATCCCATTTATTTTAATTCCTTGCTTTTTTATTTCTTTTAATATTTTCTTGCATTTTAATAAATTCATAGAAAATTCAAAAATTAATATTTTTTAATGCTTGTTTTTTTTACATGTTCATAATCTTGTCTAGAAAATATTAAATAAATAAAATTCCATTTTATTTTTCTTTTGATATTTTTAGTATATTTTTCATTTTAATAGCTTTTTATAATGTTTAGTTTGATATTCAATTTTGTAGAATTTCTTTTAGGGCCTTCCCTTAGTCTTTTTAATTCATTCTTTTTGGTGTGATTAGATATTGAATCATAGTTCCCCATAGGATTTAATTATTGATTTTTAGATTAAAATTTGATTAGTTTAATTAGGTTAGCATTAGGGTATCAAAATTAGGGTTTAAGGATGCATAGGTGAAATAATTCATTTTCTGTGGAGAGTTTTGATTTGATTTTTGGGTATGGGTATACAGGGATGGTATGGGTAGATATTATGGACCCTTGTGAATAATTGTTAGAATTTTCCCCCTTGTTTTAGTATTTCTAGGTATTTTCTGAAGTTGGATGATGGTTTTGACTGTTCTGTGGTTATCTGTTTATCTCTGGGGTTTATTTTGGGGAATTTGTTGTGGGGCTTAGTTTGTTTTGAAGATCTTGTTGAAGAGCATGACGGAAGAGAAGATTGTAGATCAAGACTCAGAGACCCAGAGCTTGGAGCTTATTCCTTGTCTGTGAGGTTTGAGATCCTGAAGTTTGAAGGAAGTTCATAGTACTTTCCTGAGGAAGGCACTATGAATGACTTTCATGCTTTCTTCTCACCTCTTTCTTAAGTATCCAATGATGTTGGAGCCAACTTGTGAGTTTAATTTCTCCTGAGGAGGGATGTAAACTGATCACAGTTGTTGAGCCACATGGGATACAGTTCCTAAGTGGAAGCCTCCTAGTACTTTCCTGAGGAAGGTCCTATGGGTCTATTCACTTAGTTCCATTAGCTCACCTAGGATTTCCTAAGTATCCAATGATGTTGGAGCCAACTTGTGAGTTTAATTTCTCCTGAGGAGGAATGTAAACTGATCACAGTTGTTGAGCCACATAGGATACAATTCCTAAGTGGAAGCCTCCTAGAACTTTCCTGAGGAAGGTCCTATGGGTCTATTCACTTTGTTCCACCAGTTCAGGTAGGATTTCCTAAATATCCAGTGATGTTGGAGCCTTCATGTGAGTTTAGTTTCTCCTGAGGAGGAACGTAAACTGATCACAGTGGTTGAGCCACCTAGGATATGATTCCTGAGTATAAGCCTCCTAGTGCTTTCCTGAGGAAGATACTATGAGTCTGCATACTTAGCTCCCTTTCTTTGGTAAGCTTGTTTTGAAGCTTGAAGACTGGGATTGATTTCTCTTGTGTAGGGTTTTGCTTTAGGGCTTTGCTTTCTTCTGATTAGAGTTCTGTTTTAGGGTTAGGATTAGAGACTAGATGTAGATTCTTTCTTTCTCAAGCAGGTGGTTTGTTTGCCTGATGGCATTTTCATTTTTATCTGTATGATTGCAGTTTGTTGCTTATTGCTTGATAGCATGTTGTTTATCTTTAGTATGATTACTGTTATTTCATGACTGGCTTGAGGTCGAGACGAGCTTGTGGAGGCTGAAGCCCCACACACATTTCCTCCCTCACTTGCATTGCATGCATTTTACTGTTAAGCTGATGCTTTGTCTGTTTTGGTGTATCATTGACATGATCCCTTAGGACTCTCATTTCCTTTGATAAGGATTTGATGATAGACTTTTAGGTTGAAACCTATGCATGACAACTTCTAGGAGTTCCCTGTTCAAACCTCAACCATAGGATGAATCTGTGGCATGATAACAGTAGGACTTGATAGTATCCCTCCTAGTTGGGCCTGTTCTCTTCTCATCTCAAAATAGTTTAAGATACAGTAATCATGAATGATTTCTTTCGTACGTTACGAGCCTTAAGCTATCTGGGATTGGATGTTTAGTATGGTACCCTTTGGGTGACATGCGACGCATTCACTCTCAGGTCATAGTCTCTAGTGCGGTTGAAATCGCAAACACAATAAAAAACACTTCTTTCAAAGCAGGAGATAACCCGTAGTTTCCCGAACTACGTTTGCTCTGATCTTCCATACAGTGTGGAAGTACGTAGGCATAGGATGCGACGTCCTAGCGAGCAACCTTCAACCTTTCCCCCGTAATCCTTCGTAGGCCGAACTACGTTAACTCTGATTTCTCATTCTCTGATGAGAATACGTAGGCATAAAGTGTGATGCTTTGCCGAGTCATTTTTCTTTTCTTTTTCAGCCCGCCTTGATAGGTAGATAGAATAAAACCAACCCGTCCAAGTAAACAAACAAGCGTGGATCCCGTCGAGTACGACGGACGTGAGGGGTGCTAATACCTTCCCCTTGCGTAACCGACTCCCGAACCCAGACAATGGTTGCGATGACCTTGTCTTACCCTTTTTCGTCAGGTTTTTCCAATCGTTTCCTTTCCCGCTCTGAGGGATAAATAACGAAAGGTGGCGACTCTTCTGTCATGCCGGCACCTTATTTTCGCGCAAGCGACAGCTGGCGACTCTGCTGGGGACATGTAGCATCTAGGGACTTTTCCCATCCCTTATGCTGGGACCGTTTCCCATCCCCTACGCGAGTCAATCCTAGCGCGTGTATGTTTGCTTGTTGGGTTGCGTTTATTTATCGCATTTTTACTTCCCGCATTTTATTTCCCGCATTTTATTTCTAGTTCGATATGATTATCTGTGCTGCTGTGGGAGAGGGATGTTACCATGAGTGGGAAGCCAGACCTGGGCTTGAGTATACACCTAGATATAGTTGCGGAGAAGTAGTAGACGAACCTGTCTGCTGAGCAGGCACAGTTCCCTACGAAAATTTGCGCTCAGACGAGATTCTTGCAGAGGTGCTCCTTTCCGGTCCTGTGGATATGAGGGGAGTCCAGACATGAGGATTGTCGACTCTGGGGACCGATCATTTGGAAGTCAGCTAAGTGAGGCCCCTTCATGACTTGATGATGCCACTCCTTCTGGGAATCGTATCATCACTCGTGAAAGTCTGTGACGCTGATGACCGCATAGGATGCCGTACCTTTGTCCGTGGATTAGGTCTATACCTGTGAGTGGGATTGGGATATTGCAGGAACTTATACCTCCAGACTACCTGGTTTTCTTGACAGTGAATCAGTTATGTTGGTATCAGGGTTCTCAGTCGCAGATTTGACTGTTCTTGACAGAACAAGTTTTTGATCAGAGGATTTTATCATCGGGTGTATGTCTGTTCCTGATAGAGCTGGTTTCGATCAGAGTATTGTCATCAGAGGTTTGTCCTGGATGGAGCAGATTTTGAGTAGGGTCTGAAGATCTCATCAACAGATGTTGTTTGTTCTTGATAGGGCAGATTTTGAGTGGGGTCTGAAGATCTCATCAGCAGTTGTTGTTTGTTCTTGATAGGGCATATTTTGAGTGGGGTCTGAAGATCTCATCAGCAGTTGTTGTTTGTTCTTGATAGGGAAGATTTTGAGTAGGGTCTGAAGATCTCATCAGCAGCTGTGTATTTGTTCTTGATAGGGCAGATTTTTGATTTGGGGTCTGAAGACTTCATCAGCAGACGTTTTCTTGATCATACATCCCGGGTCCTTATTATCAGGCACTTACTCTTGACAGAGCAGAATTTTGATCTCGATCCTATCAGATGGTTATTCTCAGCGGATCGGATTAGTGGTCTTGCACCGGGGTTTCCTTCTCATCAGTGATTGTTGATACCGAGCCTCCACAGCAGCCACCTGGATATATTGTCGCATGCCTGCATTTTGCATTAGTTTGCATGATCATTCGCATTCCATTGACGTGTGTCTGTGACAGGTACCGTTTCCCTGATCCAGGATCTCTCGCCTCTTATTGTATTACTACAGCCTCTCCCAGCAAGACTGTTGCGTACGAGTTCTCGATCCCTGATGTGTCGGAGTTGGCTATCGCTGGTACTATGTATATATGAGATTGTTGTTTCCATGATTGGGCCCAGTTTCCCCTCCTTATTATTGTCAGCACTGGTACTAAGGCGCCAGGATCGGGGGAAATCTCTCAAGCACACAGACACACGCATACATCTGCATGAAGCATTTTTGCATGACATGCATTCTGTTGCTTTTCCTAACCTTTAATCTTGACAGGTTTTTCAGGTACACAGGTTCCGAGCTGCTTTCGATCTCCAGGATTGATCAAAGACTCATTCACCGTTACTCAACTCGCGCTAATCAGACAAGGATTATGGACCAGGTGCAGTCAGATGTTCAGGAGCTCCGTGAATGGATGGACCGTTTTATGGAACTGATGCAAGTGGTCGCGAATGGTCAGGACCAGCTTCGTACTTTGGTTCAACCTCTGATCTCCAGGGTTGACAGTAATGGCATACTGCACGGCGGGGCTGTGCCTACTCCTCCTCCAGTGGATGCTCCACAGAATGTTGTTCCTGTTGCCGGGGGCAACGGCAATCTGATGACTAATATCGGACTCAATGCGGCAGGCGTCGGCAATGGTAGTCTGGGAGCCAATGTTAACATAGGGCCGGTCAACGGCAACGCTGGTGTCGGAAATCTGTTGGTGCCTCAACCGTGGCTGGAGGACCACCAGGATGACGTATTCTCTCAGAGAGGTGTAGAAGCAGAGTTGAATGCTGAAGCTCGACTCAGGTTCAAAGCGCTGGAAGACAAGATGAGAGACATTGAAAATCAGAATACATTGGGCGTTGATATGTCCAAGCTCGGGTTGATTGCTGATTTTAAGGTACCTCACAAGTTCAAGGTGCCCGTCTTTGAGAAGTATAAAGGTACTACTTGCCCCCGGGTCCACCTCCGATCTTATTATAGAAAGATGTCCGCCTATTCTGACAATGAGAAGTTGCTGATGCACTTCTTCCAAGATAGTCTTTCTGGTCCGTCACTCGAATGGTATATGGGTTTGGAGCCTGCTACTGTGCGCACCTGGAAAGACCTTGCTAAAGCGTTCGTCCTCCACTATCAGTACAATAGCGACTTGGCTCCCAACCGAGTTCAGCTTCAGAATCTCTCACAGCGAAACAATGAAAGCTTTAAAGAGTACGCCCAGCGGTGGCGTGAATTGGTTGCTCGGGTTCAACCGCCGATGGTTGAGCGCGAGCTAGTGCAAATGTTCGTGGCTACCCTTCCTGGAATCTACTATGAAAAGCTGGTCAGTGGCATGTCTGGAACATTCTCGGCTCTCATCACTATGGGCGAGCATGTTGAGAACGGTATAAAGATTGGAAAAATTCAAGGCGAATCATCCTCAGCTGGAGGAGGTAGTAAGAAACCCTACGCTGGCAAGCGTCGAGAAGGAGATGCAAGTGCTGTTACTAATGCTCGGAGAAAGGGCAAGGGCCCTCAGCAGCAGATTGCTAGCATAAATATCCCAGCTGCTCCACCGCAGCAGCAGCAGCAGCCTCAGCAGCAGAATAACCAGGGGTATAGGAAATATCAGAATCGGGCTCCTCTGGCAAATCGTCATTTTGAAACTCCACCTATGTCATATGCGCAGCTTCTGCAAACTTTGCTGCAGCTTCAGCTAGTTCAAAAGAGGACGTTGGCTCCCTTAACAGGGGCACCACCACCGGGGTATGATGCAAACGCTACTTGTGATTTCCATACTGGGGCACCAGGCCATACGATTGAGAATTGCAAAGCTTTTAAGCACAAAGTGCAGGACTTGGTGGACGCCAAGGTCATTAACTTTTCTGATAGCGTGCCCAACATTACCAAGAACCCTATGCCTCACCATAGGGGAGGCGGAGTGAATGCCGTTATCACTGAGGAGAGTGCAGACTTGCTGACTGATGTCAAAGATTTGAAGACGCCGCTTAGTTTTGTCAAGGCTAAGTTGCTGAAGAAGGGCTTCTTTCCTGGATGCGGAGAGTTATGTATGGCTTGTGCTACACTTCCTGATGGGTGTGAGCAGCTGGTCGAAGGTATCCAAAGTCTGATGTCTGAGGGTATTTTGCAGTTCAGCCGTAGCGTTGAAAGTGTATCAGGGGAGGTCGTGCTGAAGCAAGCAGATGAAGTTGCCACCATTACTATTCCTCGTCACCCTATTACTATTTCTGCGCCCCGACCGCCTACAATTACTATCACCAGGGTCGGGCCAATCCCCTTCGAAAGCACTAACGCCGTTCCATGGCATTACGGCGCCGAATTTTATTGCAATGGTCAGAAAATAGAGCTTGAGCCGTTCGGATCGACTGTGCAGAATCTTGCCGGGGTCAGTGGTATCACTCGAAGCGGTAGAGTGTTTGCGCCAGCAGAGGTTGCAGCAGAGAAAGTGGTCAGGGCTGATGCTGCTGATAAGGGCAAAGGTAAAGTTGTTGAAGAGGTCCCTTCTGGGGCAGAGAAGGACTTGCTGGTTAAAGATGCTGAAGAGTTCATGCGATTAATCAAGAAGAGCGACTACAAGATTGTAGATCATCTTCACCAGACTCCGTCAAAGATCTCTATTCTTAACTTGTTGCTGTGTTCTGAAGTGCACCGCAACGCATTACTGAAGGTATTGAACGCTGCATACGTGCCGCAGGAGATATCAGTAAATCAGCTAGAGGAGGTGGTAGCCCATGTTAATGCTGGTAATGGGCCGGGGTTCACAGATTTAGAGCTGACTCCTAAAGGAAGAGATCACAACAGCGCCTTGCACGTCTCGATAGAGTGCAGAGGCACTATCATGTCGCATGTCCTGGTGGATATGGGTTCGTCGCTTAATGTGCTTCCGAAGAAGGCATTGATGAAGTTGGACACTCGTGGATTGCTTTGCACGCCCAGTGATCTGGTGGTGAAAGCCTTTGATGGAACTAAACGCCACATTTTCGGAGAGCTGACCCTGCCTATTCAAGTTGGTCCGGAGACGTTCAATACGGTTTTCTATATCATGGATATTATGCCTGCCTACAGTTGCCTTTTAGGTCGGCTATGGATCCATGCTGCTGGTGCCGTGATGTCCACGCTGCATCAGAAGCTCAAATATGTTGTCGGGGGCAGCATAGTAACCGTCTGTGGTGAGGAGGACATTATGGTGAGCCACTTGTCATCCTTTAAATATGTTGAAATGGATGGCGAGATCCATGAAACTCTATGCCAAGTATTTGAAACCGTCAAGGTGAAAGAGGTAGCTCCTGTCGTCATAGAGAAGCAAGAGATGAATCTCTCCTCGTTTAAGGAAGCTCGGACCATCGTCGAAGCCGGTTCCACCCCAGGCTGGGGGCATGTTTTGGATATACCAATCAAGCAGGATAAGTTTGGATTGGGATATTCTCCGGAAGCTGAAGCTTCATCTTCTTCTAGCAGTTCGTCTCGTGGGAAGGGGCCGATCCTATTCACCAAAGGCGGAGTAATTTTCGAAAGCATCAACGCAGCGTCTGAGGACAGCGGGGATAGCGATTGTGATCTTGACGCCTGGATTCAACCAAGCAAGTCGGGCGAGCGCCTCAACAATTGGACCATCAAGGAGATTATCCAGTTGACAAGTGAAGAGTAATGATTTGCTTTTTACAATCTTTGTACAACCCTATGTCCTACCCGGGGCATAGTGGTTTTATTGTCAGGGCCTTGTTGGATTATGTACATGCATTTTGTTAATAAATAAAAGGCGTTTTCTTCGTACTCAAATATTGTGTTCTCTGTTATTCCTGTTTTATGTTTATTTTGAAAAACAACAAAATGGCAACGAGGTTTGTGCTAACCTGCATATTCTTGCTTTAAACTTAACCCTTGTTATTGCAGGATCCACATAACAGAGGACATTGACTCTGGACCCTCTACGGCTCACTACGACTTTGATTGCCCGATTTATCAAGCCGAGGATGAGATTGATGAAGATGAAGACCTTCCGGAGGAGTTGGCCCGCTTGTTGAGACAAGAGGAAAAGGTTATTCTGCCTCACGAGGAGGATATTGAGATAGTAAATCTGGGTTCCGAGGAGCTCATCAGAAATGTCAGAGTAGGGGCTGCGTTGCAGAATGATGTCAAGCATAGACTGGTCGAGATGCTTCGAGAGTATAGTGACGTCTTTGCTTGGTCATATGAGGATATGCCCGGACTTGACACAGACATCGTGGTTCATCGCTTGCCGTTGCGAGAAGATTGCCCTCCAGTCAAGCAGAAGCTTAGGAGGACGAGACCAGATATGGCTGTAAAAATCAAAGAAGAAGTCCAGAAGCAGTTGGACGCAGGATTTCTAGCCGTTACCACTTACCCTCCGTGGGTTGCCAACATAGTGCCTGTACCGAAGAAGGACGGTAAGGTACGCATGTGCGTCGATTATCGGGATTTGAATAGGGCAAGCCCTAAGGATGATTTCCCGCTGCCTCATATCGATGTGTTGGTCGACAACACAGCCTAGTTTTCCGTGTTTTCGTTCATGGATGGCTTCTCCGGTTACAATCAGATTAAGATGGCACCGGAGGACATGGAGAAAACGACGTTTATCACCCCCTGGGGAACATTTTTCTATAAGGTAATGCCCTTCGGTCTGAAGAACGCAGGGGCCACTTACCAGCGAGCAATGGTAACTTTGTTTCATGATATGATTCATCATGAGATCGAGGTCTATGTTGATGACATGATTGCAAAGTCCCAAACGGAGGAAGAGCATCTGGTCAACTTATTGAAGCTTTTTGAGAGGCTTAGGAAGTTCAGGCTGAGGCTGAATCCTAACAAGTGCACTTTCGGAGTGCAGCCCGGAAAGTTATTGGGGTTTATTGTTAGTGAACGAGGTATCGAAGTTGATCCTGCGAAAATAAAAGCTATTCAAGAAATGCCAGCGCCGAAAACAGAAAAAGAAGTTCGTGGTTTCTTGGGCCGAATAAACTCCATTGCAAGGTTTATCTCTCAGCTCACGGCCACTTGTGAACCGATGTTCAAACTTTTAAAGAAAGATCAGGCGATTACTTGGAATGAGGATTGCCAGAAGGCATTCGACAAGATAAAGCAGTATCTTCAAGAACCTCCAATCTTGATACCCCCAGTGGCTAGACGGCCATTAATCATGTACCTGACGGTTCTGGAGAATAGTATGGGGTGTGTTCTCGGTCAGCACGACGAGACGGGCAGAAAGGAGCATGCCATTTATTATTTGAGTAAAAAGTTCACTGAGTGTGAATCTCGATACTCAATGCTGGAGAAGACGTGTTGTGCATTAGCTTGGGCCGCCAAACGTCTACGACAGTATATGCTCAATCACACCACTATGCTAATTTCGAAGATGGATCCGATCAAGTACGTCTTCGAGAAGCAGGCTCTTTCGGGCAGGATTGCCAGATGGCAAATGGTGCTAACGGAATATGATATTCAGTATGTCTCCCAGAAGGCCATTAAGGGAAGCGTATTGTCTGATTACCTTGCCGAACAGCCAATCGAAGACTACCAGCCGATGAAGTTTGAATTCCCTGATGAGGATATTATGTTTCTCAAAGCGAAGGATTGCGATGAGCCATTGCCCGATGAGGGGCCAGATAGGAAGTCTCAATGGAAGTTGATATTCGACGGAGCGGTTAATTCCTATGGAAGTGGTATCGGGGCTATCATCACGACTCCTCACGGATCCCACATCCCGTTTACTGCGAGACTGACGTTTCCAGTTACCAACAATGAAGCAGAGTATGAAGCATGTATTATGGGTCTAGAAGAGGCAATTGATTTGAGAATCAAGAATCTAGACGTATATGGTGACTCAGCGCTTGTAATCAATCAAATCAAAGGGGAGTGGGAAACTCGTCAAGCGAATTTAGTGTCGTACATGAATTATGCCAGGAGGCTGCTTCCGTTCTTCGATCGAGTGGAACTCCATCATGTACCCAGGGCTGAAAATCAGATGGCTGATGCCTTAGCCACGTTGGCTTCAATGTACAAGGTCAATTTTTGGAATGAGGCTCCAAGAATTGTTCTTTCGCGTCTTGATAGACCGGCATTTGTCTTTGCAATCGAGGATGCCGCCGACGGCAAGCCATGGTTCCACGATATCCAGACCTTCCTTATGACTAAGGAGTATCCTGTGGGTGCGTCAACCCAGGATAAGAAGACTCTGAGGAGGCTATCTGGAAACTTTTATCTCAATCCTGATGGAGTGTTGTATAAGAGAAACCATGATCTCGTGCTGCTCAGATGTGTAGATGAGAAAGAGGCGAGTATGCTCATGGAAGAAGTCCATGAGGGCACATTTGGTACGCACGCTGGCGGGCATGCCATGACGAGAGAGATCCTGAGAGCAGGGTATTACTGGCTGACTATGGAGTCGGATTGCTTCAGATTCGCGAAGAAATGTCATAAATGCCAGATTTATGCTGATAAAGTTCATGTGCCACTGTGCCCATTAAATGTCATGTCCTCCCCTTGGTCGTTCTCTATGTGGGGCATCGACATGATAGGCAAGATCGAGCCCACTGCGTCCAATGGTCATCGTTTCATTCTAGTAGCTATCGACTACTTCACCAAATGGGTGAAGGCAGCCTCGTACGCTAATGTGACCAAGCAGGTGGTAGCTAAATTCATAAAGAAGGACATCATCTGTCGCTATGGAATTCCCGAGCGGATCATTACTGATAATGGTTCGAATCTGAATAACAAGATGATGAAGGAGTTGTGCCAGAGCTTCAAGATTGAACACCACAACTCATCTCCTTACCGGCCGAAGATGAATGGCGCCGTTGAAGCCGCCAACAAGAATATAAAGAAGATTGTTCAGAAGATAGTTGTGACGTACAAAGATTGGCACGAGATGCTGCCGTTCGCCTTGCACGGTTATCGTACGACGGTGCGTACGTCGACCGGGGCAACTCCTTTCTCCTTGGTGTACGGTATGGAAGTTGTCCTACAGTTAAAAGTTGAGATTCCTTCTTTGCGAGTTTTGGTTGATGTGAAACTCGACGAGGCAGAATGGATTACGAATCGCTTGAACCAACTCAGCCTGATGGACGAGAAGAGGTTAGCATCGATTGCATTTGGTCGCCTGTACCAAAGCCGAATGAAGAAAGCTTATGACAAGAAGGTGCGTCCTAGAAGCTTTCAGACGGGTGATCTCGTCCTGAAGAAGATTCTTCCACCACACTCCGATCACCGGGGCAAGTGGACTCCGAATTACGAAGGGCCGTATGTCGTCAGCAAGGTCTTCTCGGGAGGAGCTTTGTTGTTATCCACGATGGATGGTGAAGATTTTGCATCCCCGGTGAACGCGGACGCAGATAAAAAATACTTTGCTTGAAAGAGACCCGCTGGACAAAAAAGAAAGAGTTCAGGCAAAAAAGGGGCATCCCGGCGAACCAAAAACAGAATAAAAGGTTCGGGCAAAAATTAGGGATATATTGAAAAAATGTACACCCGTGAAGTCGAAAACCTACACTGGGCGGCTTCGGCAAAAAAGGGTATCCCGGTGAACTGAACACCCGTAAAGGGCGGTTCACGCAAAAGTTAGGGATTTGAATAAGCAAATGACTGCGTTCCGCGTGTGGACTTTCATTGTTTAGTGGTTTGGAAGACCTGAGGGCCGTTTATCTGAATCAATCTCTTCCGAAGCTGAAGCATCGGAGAAATATCGAAGTCGAGTGGGTCTTAGAGGGATCAACTCATGGTGTTCGTCTACGCCTCGTTGCCGACATTTGTATATACTGATGTATATTTATGTTTTATTTTGCGCGGCTTCCTCATTCCAGGAGTTTGCATCTGTTGTAAAACATTTTTCGCCCATTCAGGGGTTCATCATCAATAAAATGCATATTATTCAGTAATTCTGCTTGCCTGGTTAGCATTTATCTGTTTTGTTTGCGAATGAAAACGCCGATGCTTTTTTTGATAAAATGCGCATACATAAACTTACGGGCCTAGGCCCATTGATTGTTGAAACAATTAATTACCTGAATATTGTCACGAGTTAATAACCTTGATAGGCCCCTTTGAGGAGGGTATCTTGTCTGTTTGTTTGTGTTGTTGCAGGTGTAGCACCTTCCAGAAGATGTGTCGTGCGCATCCCCGAAGCAGGGCGAGCCCTCCTTCTCCAGCAGCGTTCAGTAGTCTCTCCTCCGCAAAATCTGAACGCAAGATAGTAAGCATTGACATGTCTCCCCAGGCAGAGATGATTCTCTTCCCCAAGCAGACGCATCCTGAAGGAACGTCACCTCATCAGCTGAGTCAAGCACCGAAGAATGATGCCTTCTCTCCCCCAGCACCGGGTCACAAGTGCAGATTTCGTAGAAATGTTCGGGTGCCGAAGCTCGTGTGTCCCCAGTGAAGTCGCCGAAGCAGGTGTCTCCCCCAGCACTGGGTCACAAGCGCAAATCTTGTAGGAAGATGTTCGTATGCCGAAGGATGCAGTAACTGATGGTGCCAGACTGAAGTCTCCAGCGGAATTGAGATTCCCCACCAGAGCCGTATTCTCTCCCGAAGTAGAATGACTTCTCCTTCCCCAGTAAAGTGTTGGAACAGCTGATGTTGTATTCCCCTGCAGAGTTGTACTCTCCCCCGAAGTCAGATGATTCCTTCTTCCCCAGCGGAATTGAAATTCCTCATCAGAGTCGCACTCTCTCCAGCGAAGCAGAATGACTTCTCCTTCCTCAGCCGAGTTTGCAGATGTCCAAGAGAGCCGAGTCCTTGGAAGTTGATCAGATCATGATTGGTTTTTCCCCAGTGGAGTGTGGAGCAGCTGAAGTTGTTTCCCCACAGAGTTATTATCTCCAGAAGAGTAGCCGGGACGGCCCCGCAGTTTACTCTCACGATTGACATCACTTTCCTTCAGCTAGTCCAAGGTCTCGTATAGCTTCGTAGCAATCAACTGAAGTTGTTTCCCTTGCAGCAGTCCGCGGAAGATCAATTCCCCAGACAGAGTCCGATTGATATTGGCGTGCAGTTTTCTCCTCAGCAGGATGATTCCTCTATCTGAGTAGTTCTTTCTCCTTGACAGGAGAATTCCCCTTTGGCATTTATTTTGCTGACGGGATTGCATAGCATTGTGCATGACTGCATAGCATTTAGCATAAACGCATAGCATTCCCACCGTGTGGGGCATAAGCGCCGAAGCATAGGCATCATACGCATGATCTAGGTTATTATCATTCTTGTCTTACAGGTGTTCGGCCGAAGGATCAGTTGCTCAGGATGATTCCTGGCATTCTCCCCAATGAGGTCGCTTTCCTAAGATGATTCTTAAGACCCCGGTGAAACTCCCACAGTCACACGCTCAAGATGATTTTTGAGATCCCCAGCGAAGGCTTCAGTTCAAGACGATTCTTGAATTCTTCAGCAGGGCCATTTGCTTAAGATGATTCTTAAGACCTCAGCGCAATTTCCCGAGTTGTTTGCTTAGGATGATTCTGGAGCTCCCCAGTAGCGTCCCCAGCAAGAGTTGCCCAGGAGGATTCCTGGAATATCCCTAGCAGAATAAAAGTCTCCAGAGAGGTCAGCAGTTCGAGATGATTCTTGAAGGTGCCCGACGGAGTTTGTTTGTTCAAGATGATTCTTGAAGTCCTTAGCAGCGTGATATGTTTGCCCCAACAGCGATGTCTAATCTGAAGATGGATTTCGTAAGCGCCTGAAGGCGGTACCAGAATGTTCCTGTGGATTCAGATTTCCTGGTTGATGAATCAACGTTTGTCTGAAGACAGAGTTCAAGAGTTTGTAGACGCAGCTTTTGTTTGCAAAGTGATCCGTGTTGGCCTGAAGACCAAGTCAGTTATCCTGAGGTGATGATTGATTGCAATCGAGTGAATGATATTTCTTCTGACTGAAGTCGAAGATGTTTCTCCAACTGAAGCGGAGTTTTGCCTGAAGGAAAAGTGTTTGAATCCCCGAAGAATCATGAATGGCTCAGGATACCATTTCTCTGACTGAAGTCACAGATTTCCCAAGCTGAAGCAAAGGTGCCTGAAGGCAAGGTTATCCCAAAGGTCATGAATGACCTAGGATTCATTTTTCGGACTGAAGGCCGAAGTATATCCCTGACTGAAGTCACGGATACTCTATAGCAGAGGTGGAGTTGCCTGAAGGCAGATCCATGTATCCTTGAAGGCCAAGGACCATTTCTTCAAACTGAAGTCGAAGATACCTCCTGCAGAGTTGCCGACAGGCAAAAGTTTACATCCTTGAAGGCCAAGGATGCTTATCTTCAGAAGTACTTGAAGATCTTTTCTAGCTGAAGCTGGAAGTGGCCAGGGGCCAGGGTTTCATATGTCCTTGATGTTGAAGTTCTACGGTGGGCAGTGTGCAGTAGTATTCGGATATTCGTTATGGTTCTGAGGGTGAACCCCAGATTAGAGTGTGCTCGGTTAAGTCTCTCATTCCCAGCGGAGTAGTTTCAAATACGCAAGTGTACTTTACCAGGGGTGAACCCCAGGTTAGATTTGTTCAGTGTTGTATTTTGTTCGACGGCGAGGTCAGATCATGTTTGGGTTTGGCGGCGAGGTCAGATCATGTTTGTTCGGCGGCGAGGTTGAATGTTTGTTTCGACGGCGAGGTCAGACTCTTTAATCCCCAGCAGAGATGATGTTTGTACGACGGCGATGTCGAGTGTCTCTCAGAGGATGTTTGTTTCCGACGGCGATGTCAGATTCAGTTTTCCGGCAGCAATGTTGGGTATGCCAGAAGATTTAGTTCTCCAGCGGCGATGCGGGGTATTTTTGTCAGATTTGGTTCTCCAGCGGCGATGCAGGGTATTTTGATGGTCCGACGGCGATGCCAGATGGTTTAGTCTTCCAGCGGCGATGTTGGGTGTTGTGATTGTCTGAACCCCGCAGAGTATCGTGTGTTCGTGCAGTTGGCAAATTTTCGGGTTTACCGGTATTCAATCGTCTCGCACCTTGATTGGCTGAGAGCCGTTCGCTCCTCACCCAGTCAGGTTCAAGCCGTTTGAATAGGGGCAGCTGTTGCACCCCAAAATTTGACCAACAATTATTTACTCATTAAGTGTTTGAAAGTTGATACCTTCATCAGGAAGTTCAAGAGATCCTCAGAGGAATTGTTTGAAGCCAGAGTTGTGTGCCTCCTAACTTGAGAGTTGTGGGAGCTCCTCAGATGATTCTGAGACTTTGAGATTGAACTTGAAGCTTTGAGAAAGCCTATGAGATGTCTTGAAAGCCATCATGAAGCTCAGAGAGGTCATTGTGCAAGAATTCAGAAGATTCAACCATGAATGGTAGAATTAGGGTTTTGACTGGGTCAACCCTGGGATAACTGAATATTTGGAGAAGGTTGAGACCCAATCCAAGGGCCATGAGATCATGGAATGATGTATGGAGATTTTATGAAGATGATTCCTAGACCAACTCATCATGAATGAGGAGTTTGAGAAGTTTTGAGTTAGGGTTTCTAGGGATTGACAGTGAAAAAACCCTAATTTGATCCCTATCTTCCAGGCAGTTTTAGCTCAAGATGTGATTGATATCTCATCTTCCCCACAACATGAATGTTGTAGAGCTTGTTCTTAGCTTTAATTTGAGTGGTGGAAGTCCTTGATAGGAGTTGCAGAGCTCAAGTTATGGTTTTGACAAATTACAGGTCAGCTGAGGTGTGTGAATCTGGGTCCTTGAAAGTCACCCAACTTGCAGACAACTTTTGCCCTAGTAGGATGATTCCTATGATCTCTTGGTCAACATGAATGTTTAAGATCATCTTCTTATCTTTCTAGAGAGTACTATAAGTCCTTGATAGGATTTGTAGAACTCAACTTATGGTTTGAACAAGACAGGGGTATTTTGGTCATTTGGAAGTTATAGGTCATTTTAAGCAAAGGCCATATCTCCTAGTTCCAAGCCTCAAATGGAAAAACTCAAAACATAAAAGTTGTTCAAAATGGGATTTTAAGCCTATAAAAGAGGTCATGAGTTATTGAAAAAGCTTGTAGCAAGGATTTTCATGATTGGGTAAAAATGACCTAAAAATGGCTTATAAGTTGAAAAAGTTGAAATGGAATTTTGGTTTGAGAGATCTACGAATCCAAAATAGGTCATCCAATATGTCATTTTGAATCCAAACATCATTTTAAAAACAATGGTTTAAATAGATTTTTGATTTGAAGTCTTAAAATGGGGGTTACTTTGTAATGTTGTTTCTTGCATAATAAGGGATCCTTGGAAAACTTCACACAAGGCAAGGAAGTGTTTGTTTTTCACTCATTCCACTCCCAATATCTCTTGTATGGAGATTTTGACACAAAACAAAGGCCTAATGCATGAGATATGAGATATACCATATGTCATTACAAGATATTTTCCATGACATTCTAGCTCATTCTAGGAAGTTCTAGATGATTCTATGGATGGTTATATATTGAGGGGATCACAATGAAGAAAGGGGTTGGGAAGATTGGTGGAGAGAGTGAGAGGAGAAGGTGATATTCAAGAGAGACTTCAAGTGCAAGCAAGCCACGATTCACTCATTACAAGCATTATCCATCAATCTTTTTGCATACAGAATTCTTATCTTCCATTAAAGATTAATCATGGAAGGTTGCAAGCACTGAATTGGAGTGAAACCACATCCACCATTACAACTTGACAGGTTGGTGAGTCTCCCCATATCTCATTATTTATGCGCATTCAATCAAGTTTCTAGGTGTAGAATTAACCTACTAGGTTAGTTGCTTAAGTTCTGAGGATTAGAGGAAGATCTATGGAGTTTCATGGCAGGGTGCCATTTCTTTGAGTTTCAAGAACAGGTTGTATGTAGGGTATTAATGGATATGGTATGGTTTAGATTGATTAGGGCAAGGCCAAGAACAGGATCATACCATTAGATTTGAGTTTTAATCGAGTTGATCACAGAGAAAATGGTGGAACCCTAGTCTTGAAGCTTTCTGTTTGGATGATATAAGAGGTTTCAAGGAAAACTACGCGTTTGGTTTTGTTCATGGCAATCAGTAGGTCATTTTTTCTTTTGGAAACTTTGAATTTCATTGAGCATGGAGAGAGAACGAGAGGTTCGAAATCGTGTGCATGAACCTGGCAAGTCTGAAACCCTAAGGGAAGTTTGGAGAAGACGATCCCTCCACCGTTGGATCGTTCTGATTATTTGACTAAATAATCTCATCGTGCGGCCTCAATTCAAACAAGAAGCGGAGGGAAATCTCCCAGCCAAAACGCCGCGTTTAAATAAGTGGTTGACTTGGGCCTAGGGCATTCGCTAATGGCACCCCCCATCCCTGGCCCATCATAGAAAGTGAACTGGGCGCTTTACTGTTCTCACCCCCCATCCCATTTATTTTAATTCCTTGCTTTTTTATTTCTTTTAATATTTTCTTGCATTTTAATAAATTCATAGAAAATTCAAAAATTAATATTTTTTAATGCTTGTTTTTTTTACATGTTCATAATCTTGTCTAGAAAATATTAAATAAATAAAATTCCATTTTATTTTTCTTTTGATATTTTTAGTATATTTTTCATTTTAATAGCTTTTTATAATGTTTAGTTTGATATTCAATTTTGTAGAATTTCTTTTAGGGCCTTCCCTTAGTCTTTTTAATTCATTCTTTTTGGTGTGATTAGATATTGAATCATAGTTCCCCATAGGATTTAATTATTGATTTTTAGATTAAAATTTGATTAGTTTAATTAGGTTAGCATTAGGGTATCAAAATTAGGGTTTAAGGATGCATAGGTGAAATAATTCATTTTCTGTGGAGAGTTTTTATTTGATTTTTGGGTATGGGTATACAGGGATGGTATGGGTAGATATTATGGACCCTTGTGAATAATTGTTAGAATTTTCCCCCTTGTTTTAGTATTTCTAGGTATTTTCTGAAGTTGGATGATGGTTTTGACTGTTCTGTGGTTATCTGTTTATCTCTGGGGTTTATTTTGGGGAATTTGTTGTGGGGCTTAGTTTGTTTTGAAGATCTTGTTGAAGAGCATGATGGAAGAGAAGATTGTAGATCAAGACTCAGAGACCCAGAGCTTGGAGCTTATTCCTTGTCTGTGAGGTTTGAGATCCTGAAGTTTGAAGGAAGTTCATAGTACTTTCCTGAGGAAGGCACTATGAATGACTTTCATGCTTTCTTCTCACCTCTTTCTTAAGTATCCAATGATGTTGGAGCCAACTTGTGAGTTTAATTTCTCCTGAGGAGGGATGTAAACTGATCACAGTTGTTGAGCCACATGGGATACAGTTCCTAAGTGGAAGCCTCCTAGTACTTTCCTGAGGAAGGTCCTATGGGTCTATTCACTTAGTTCCATTAGCTCACCTAGGATTTCCTAAGTATCCAATGATATTGGAGCCAACTTGTGAGTTTAATTTCTCCTGAGGAGGAATGTAAACTGATCACAGTTGTTGAGCCACATAGGATACAATTCCTAAGTGGAAGCCTCCTAGAACTTTCCTGAGGAAGGTCCTATGGGTCTATTCACTTTGTTCCACCAGTTCAGGTAGGATTTCCTAAATATCCAGTGATGTTGGAGCCTTCATGTGAGTTTAGTTTCTCCTGAGGAGGAACGTAAACTGATCACAGTGGTTGAGCCACCTAGGATATGATTCCTGAGTATAAGCCTCCTAGTGCTTTCCTGAGGAAGATACTATGAGTCTGCATACTTAGCTCCCTTTCTTTGGTAAGCTTGTTTTGAAGCTTGAAGACTGGGATTGATTTCGCTTGTGTAGGGTTTTGCTTTAGGGCTTTGCTTTCTTCTGATTAGAGTTCTGTTTTAGGGTTAGGATTAGAGACTAGATGTAGATTCTTTCTTTCTCAAGCAGGTGGTTTGTTTGCCTGATGGCATTTTCATTTTTATCTGTATGATTGCAGTTTGCTGCTTATTGCTTGATAGCATGTTGTTTATCTTTAGTATGATTACTGTTATTTCATGACTGGCTTGAGGTCGAGACGAGCTTGTGGAGGCTGAAGCCCCACACACATTTCCTCCCTCACTTGTATTGCATGTATTTTACTGTTAAGCTGATGCTTTGTCTGTTTTGGTGTATCATTGACATGATCCCTTAGGACTCTCATTTCCTTTGATAAGGATTTGATGATAGACTTTTAGGTTGAAACCTATGCATGACAACTTCTAGGAGTTCCATGTTCAAACCTCAACCATAGGATGAATCCGTGGCATGATAACAGTAGGACTTGATAGTCTCCCTCCTAGTTGGGCCTGTTCTCTTCTCATCTCAAAACAGTTTAAGATACAGTAATCATGAATGATTTCTTTCGTACGTTACGAGCCTTAAGCTATCTGGGATTGGATGTTTAGTATGGTACCCTTTGGGTGACATGCGACGCATTCACTCTCAGGTCATAGTCTCTAGTGCGGTTGAAATCGCAAACACAATAAAAAACACTTCTTTCAAAGCAGGAGATAACCCGTAGTTTCCCGAACTACGTTTGCTCTGATCTTCCATACAGTGTGGAAGTACGTAGGCATAGGATGCGACGTCCTAGCGAGCAACCTTCAACCTTTCCCCCGTAATCCTTCGTAGGCCGAACTACGTTGACTCTGATTTCTCATTCTCTGATGAGAATATGTAGGCATAAAGTGCGATGCTTTGCCGAGTCATTTTTCTTTTCTTTTTCAGCCCGCCTTGATAGGTAGATAGAATAAAACCAACCTGTCCAAGTAAACAAACAAGCGTGGATCCCATCGAGTACGACGGACGTGAGGGGTGCTAATACCTTCCCCTTGCGTAACCGACTCCCGAACCCAGACAATGGTTGTGATGACCTTGTCTTACCCTTTTTCGTCAGGTTTTTCCGATCGTTTCCTTTCCCGCTCTGAGGGATAAATAATGAAAGGTGGCGACTCTTCTGTCATGCCGGCACCTTATTTTCGCGCAAGCGACACCCGCCCCCGATGTGGTTAAGTTGACTGGTTTGATAGCTCTAGCAGATGATTCTGTGAGGGATGAGTTCAGAAAATCTTACGGGAAGTTTCTCAGTTTGGTTCATAAATCTTATGTGTTCGAGTTGAATGGGTTGCACGCTCTGCTGCAGTTCTACGACCCTCCGCTGAGATGTTTCACTTTTCAGGACTTCGTTCTCGCACCCACGCTGGAAGAGTATGCTGATCTGCTAGGTGTGCCTATCAAGAGGCAGATGCCTTTTGTTCATATGGATGCTGAGCTTGATCTGGCTGGTTTAGCTCCTTCACTTCATCTGGACGCCTCCGAGTTGGTGTTGACTAGTTGGAATAAGGTTCCCGGGTTCTCCTTGCAGTTTCTAGTGGGTAAGGCTCAGCAGTGTGCCAAGGACGGATGTTGGGTCGCGTTCAATGCCATCCTCGCTCTGTGTATATATGGCATCATTCTGTTCCCCAACATGCCCAATTTTGTAGACTTCGACGCATTTCACATCTTTGCTTCAGGAAATCCAGTCCCTACCTTGATAGGAGATGTCTATCACTCAGTCCACTACAAAAACGAGAACAGGAGGGGGAAGAACGTCTCGTGCTGCGTACCCTTGCTTTATAAATGGCTTGATAGTCATCTGCCCAAGAGGGGTCCTTTTGTCTCGTCTGCAGCCACAGCTGAGTGGCCTGAGCGTTTGATGAGTCTATCTGTGGAGGATATTGACTGGTTTGACAGAGACAGGTTGGGTACCGAGATTATCTTCAGTTGCAGCGGGTTTCCAAACGTGCCTTTGATAGGCAGGAAGGGTTGTATAAACTACAATCCATCGTTGTTGGTCCGACAGTTCGCGTATGCTTTGAGAGCTCCGTCGAAGGATGAAGAGGTACAGGAATCTCTGTACCTCACTGGTCTTGTAGAGGGGGATCTTTTATCTAAGCTTCAGCGCGCTTGGAATGGCATCAGTAAGAGGGGAAAACCATTGCTGGGAAGAAGTAATAATCAAGCCTACCCTCCGTATATGGCGTGGATCAGAGCCAGAGCAGATGCTATAGGGATGTCGTTTCTTCCTGCCAAGCCAGAAGGCCCTCCAATGATTGAAGAGCCTACTACCGTGCCCATTCAGCAGCATAATCAGATGTTAGCTGAGCGAGATGAATTGAAGAGGGCAAACGAAGAATTGGAGAAAGAATTGGCGCAACTCCAAAGTGAGAGAAACAAAGTCGTTTATTCCTTCAAAAGGCAGACGGAGTTGGTGAACCAGCTGGGGACAGACTTGACTAAGCAGATAGCTGAGCGTGAGCGCATGGGTCAAGACTTTAAAGCTGTCAACGACGTATTGGCTACTAAGAAGCAGCACTTGGACGAAGCGTATCGGAGGATATCCAAGTTCAACCAGCACTGGAAGGCTTCCCTGGCCACCAGGAAAGAGCGGGAGGATAAGCTGATTCTACAGATCTCCAAGCTAGAAGCCCAGGTGAAGGACAGTGAGAAGAGGTTTGATGAGGAAACGCCCGCAGATACGCCGCCGAAGGCCAGCTCAACAAAGCTCTCGCTAACTTGAAAGAGCGCAAGCTGACGTTTGAGTCCAAGAAGCGGAAGTTAGAAGATTGCTTCGGCGAAGGAGCATGGGAAGGTTCGGTCGAAGGACTTCAGTAAACCATTATGCGGAGGGAATTGCTCGTCGAGGGGTTGCTCACTCTGCCGGATCATCCAGAGACGAAGGAGTTGTTAGAAGAGTATCGCGCCCGTGGCCGTACTTGACTATTTGTATTCCTTTTGTTTTGATCATTGTTGTATGCTGACCATCACCAAGCTTGTTGGCTGAGGTCACGCTGTTGATTCATCTTGTACTCGCTGATGCTATGTACTGCCTTGATAGGCTTTCTTTATATATGAAATTGTTGTTTCCATGATTGGACCCGGACTTCTTATTATTATTATTATCAGCACTGGCACTCAGGCACTAGGATCGGGGGAGATCTCCCTAACACACAGACACACGCATGCATTTGCATGAAGCATTTGCATGGCGAGCATTTTGTTGTTTTTCCTAACCCTTCTGTGTTTACCAGGTTTTTCAGGTTATTATAGGTTGTCCCAGGTTGTTTCCGGTAATTCCAGGATTGATCAGAGACTAATTCACCGTTATCCGACCAGAGCTAATCAGACCAGGATCATGGATCAAATGCAAACTGATGTTCAGGAGCTCCGCGAAAGGATGGATCACTTCATGGAGATCATGCAAGTGGTCGCCAATGGCCAGGATCAGCTCAGAACTTTGGTTCAGCCTTTGATCTCCAGGGTTGATAGCAACGGCGTACTCCACGGTGGGACCGTGCCTACTCCTCCACCAGTTGAAACTCCGCATAATGGTGTCCCCGTGGCCGGGGGCAACGGCAGTGCTAATGGCAATGTGATGGCCAACATCAGACTCAATACGGCGGGCGTCGGTAATGGGGGTATGGGAGCTAATGTCAATATCGGGCCGGGCAACGGCAATGCAGGCGTCGGAAATTTGTTTGTGCCTCAGCCATGGCTAGAGGATCGTCAGGATGATGTGTTCTCTCAGAAGGGTGCTGAAGGGGAGCTGAATGCTGAAACGCGACTTAGATTCAAAGCACTTGAAGATAAAATGAGAGATATTGAGAATCAGAATACTTTGGGCGTTGATATGTCCAAGCTGGGATTAATTGCTGATTTCAAGGTACCTCCTAAGTTCAGGGTACCTGAATTTGAAAAATATAAGGGCACCACTTGCCCTCGTGTCCACCTGAGGTCGTATTACAGGAAGATGTCTGCTCATTCCGAAGACGAGAAGTTGCTGATGCACTTCTTCCAAGACAGTCTTTCCGGGCCATCCCTAGAGTGGTACATGGGTATGGAGCCCACTAGTGTGCGCACATGGAAAGATCTTGCTGAAGCATTTGTGCACCACTACCAATACAATAGCGACTTGGCCCCGAACCGAGTCTAGCTGCAGAACCTGTCGCAGAGGAACAATGAAGGGTTTAAGGAATACGCCCAGCGGTGGCGTGAGTTGGCAGCCAGGGTTCAGCCGCCGATGGTTGAATGTGAGCTCGTGCAGATGTTTGTAGCCACCCTCCCAGGGGTTTACTATGAAAAGTTAGTCAGTGGTATGTCTGGGAAGTTCTCAGATCTCATTATCATGGGCGAGCACGTCGAGAATGGGATCAAGATCGGGAAAATTCAAGGTGAGTCATCCTCAGCTGGAGGAGGTGGAAAGAAACCTTATGCTGGCAAGAGACGAGAAGGAGATGCGAGCGCTGTGACCAACGCTCGAAGGAAGGGCAAAGGCCCTCAGCAGCAGGTAGCCAGTATAAATATCCCAGCAGCTCCGCAGCAGCAGCAGCAGCAGCAACCGAATCAACAGGGATACAGAAAGTACCAGAATCGGACATCTTTGGCAAACCATCACTTCGAGACACCGCCCATGTCGTACGCGCAGCTCTTGCATACTTTGCTTCAGCTACAGTTGGTCCAGAAGAGGACGATGGCTCCCTTGACAGGGGCACCTCCACCAGGGTACGACGCGAATGCCACCTGCGATTTCCACTCAGGGGCACCAGGCCACACGATCGAGAACTGCAAAGCCTTCAAGCACAAGGTGCAGGATTTGGTGGATGCCAAGATCATCAACTTCTCCGATAATGTGCCCAATGTCACGAAAAATCCTATGCCGAATCATAGGGGAGGCGGAGTGAACCAATTATCGAGGAAGAGAGCGCAGATCTGTTGACTGATGTCAGAGATCTGAAGACGCCGCTTAGCTTCGTTAAAGCTAAGTTACTGAAAAGAGGGTTCTTTCCAGGGTGCGGAGAGCTATGCATGGACTGTGCCACACATTTTGATGGATGTGAGCAGTTGGTAGAAAGAATTAAAAGTCTGATGACTTAGGGGATTCTGCAGTTTAGCCAGAGGGCTGAAAATGGATCAGGAGAGTTAGTGTTGAAGCAGGCCGATGAAGTCGCCACCATCACCATCCCTCGCCGGCCGATAACCATTTATGCGCCCAGACCGCCTATAATTACTATTACCAAAGCTGGGTCGATACCCTTCGAGAGCACTAACGTCGTTCCGTGGCATTATGGGGATGAAGTCTATTGCAACGGACAGAGGTTAGAGCTAGAGCCGTATGGGTCGACTGTGGAGAATCTCGCAGGAATCAGTGGTATTACTCGCAGCGGAAGAGTGTTTGCACCGCCAGAGGTCGTGGCGGATAAAGCGGTCAGAGTTGATGCGGCCGATAAAGGGAAAAACAAAGTCGTCGAAGAAGTCCCATGTGGGGTAGAAAAATATTTGCTTGTCAAAGATGCCGAGGAGCTTATGCGGTTGATCAAAAAGAGTGACTACAAGATTGTAGATCATCTCCATCAGACGCCCTCGAAGATTTCCATCTTGAACCTGTTGCTGTATTCTGAAGCGCACCGCAATGCGCTGCTGAAGGTGTTGAACGCTGCCTACGTACCGTAAGAAATATCGGTGAATCAGCTAGAGGAGGTTGTAGCCCATGTAAATGCCGACAACGGGCTAGGGTTCACAGACTTAGAGCTGACGCCAAAAGGGAGGAATCACAATAGCGCCCTGCACATCTCAATAGAGTGTAGGGGCACGATCATGTCGCACGTCCTGGTGGACACGGGTTCATCGCTTAATGTTATTTCGAAGAAGGCGTTAATGAAGTTGAACACTCGTGGATTGGTTTGCACACCCAGTGATTTGGTTGTGAAAGCGTTCGACGGAACTAAACGACACGTTTTCGGGGAGATGACTCTGTCGGTCCAAGTCAGACCGAAAAAGTTCGACGCGGTCTTTTATATTATGGACATCATGCCTGCCTACAGTTGTCTCTTGGGCCGGCCGTGGATCCATGCTGCTGGTGTCGTGACCTCCACGTTGCACCAAAAGCTCAAATATGTTGTCGGGGGAAGCATAGTAACCGTGTGTGGCGAGGAAGACATAATGGTGAGCCATTTGTCGTCCTTTAAGTATGTGGAAATGGATGGCGAAATCCATGAGACTCTTTCCCAAGCGTTCGAAGCTGTCAAGGTGAAAGAAGTAGCTCCTGTAGTCACAGAGAAGCCAGAGATGAATCTCTCCTCGTTCAAAGAAGCTCGGGCCGTTGTCCAAGCCGGATCTACCCCAGGCTGGGGGCGTATTTTGGAGATACCCAACAAGCAGGATAAGTTTGGGTTGGGATATTCTCCTGGAGCTGAAGCTTCTTCTTCTTTGTCTAGCAGTGCGTCTCGAGGTAAAGGGCCGATCCAATTTACCAGTGGCGGAGTGATCTTCGAAAGCATCAACGCGACGTCTGAAGACAGCAGGGATAGCGATTGTGACCTCGACTCTTGGATACAGCCAAGCAAGCCAGGCGAGGGCCTCCACAATTGGACCATCAAGGATATCATCCAGATGACAAGTGAAGAGTAATGATTTACTTTTTCCAATCATTGTACAACCCTATGTCCTACCCGGGGCATAGTGGTTTTATTGTCAGGGCCTTGTTGGATTATGTACATGCATTTTGTTAATAAATCAAAGGCGTTTTCTTCGTATCCAAATTTTGTGATCTTTGTTATTCCTGTTTTATATTTTGTTTTGAAAAACAGTAAAATGGCAATGGGGTTTGTGCTAACCTACACATCCTTGTTTTAAGACTTAACCCTTGTTGTTGCAGGATCCACATAACAGATGACATCGACTCTGGACCTTCTACGGCTCACTTCGACTTCGATTGCCTGATCCATCAAGCCGAAGAAGAGATTGATGAGGACGAAGACCTTCCTGAAGATTTGGCCCGCTTGTTGAAACAAGAGGAAAAGGTTATTCTGCCTCATGAGGAGGAGATCGAAATCGTGAACCTGGGTTCTGAAGAGCTCGTCAGAAACGTCAGGATAGGGGCTGCATTGCAGAGTGATGTCAAGCAGAGATTAGTTGAGATGCTAAGAGAGTATAGTGACGTCTTTGCTTGGTCATACGAGGATATGCCCGGACTTGACACGGACATCGTGGTCCACCACTTGCCGCTGCGAGAAGATTGCCCTCCCGTTAAGCAGAAGCTTAGGAGGACAAGACCAGATATGGCCGTTAAGATCAAAGAAGAAGTGCAGAAACAGCTTGATGCTGGCTTCTTAGCGGTCACCACTTACCCTCCGTGGGTCGCCAACATAGTGCCTATACTGAAGAAGGACGGTAAGGTACGAATGTGCGTCGATTATCGGGATTTGAATAGGGCGAGCCCTAAAGATGATTTCCCGTTGCCTCATATCGATGTGTTGGTCGACAACACAGCCCAGTTCTCCGTGTTTTCGTTCATGGATGGCTTCTCCGGTTACAACCAGATCAAGATGGCGCCGGAGGACATGGAGAAAACGACGTTTATCACTCCCTAGGGAACATTTTTCTATAAGGTAATGCCTTTTGGTCTGAAGAACGCAGGGGCCACTTACCAACGAGCAATGGTTACTTTGTTTCATGACATGATTCATCATGAGATTGAAGTCTATGTTGATGACATGATTGCGAAGTCCCAAATGGAGGAGGGACATCTGGTCAACTTATTGAAGCTTTTTGAGAGGCTTAGGAAATTCAGGTTGAGGCTGAATCCTAACAAATGTACTTTCGGAGTACGGTCCGGAAAGTTACTGGGGTTTATTGTGAGTGAACGAGGCATCGAGGTTGATCCTGCGAAGATAAAAGCGATACGAGAAATGCCAGCTGAAAACAAAAAAAGAAGTTCGTGGTTTCTTGGGCAGAATAAACTACATTGCAAGGTTTATCTCTCAGCTCACGGCCACGTGTGAACCGATGTTCAAGCTTTTAAAGAAAGATCAGGCGATTACTTGGAATGAGGTTTGCCAAAAGGCATTTGACAAGATAAAGCAGTATCTCCAAGAACCTCCCATCTTGATACCCCCAGTGGCTGGGCGGTCATTAATCATGTACTTGACAGTTCTTGAGAATAGTATGGGGTGTGTTCTCGGTCAGCACGACGAGACGGGCAGAAAGGAGCATGCCATTTACTACTTGAGTAAAAAGTTCACGGACTGTGAATCTCGCTACTCGATGCTGGAGAAGACGTGTTGTGCACTAGCCTGGGCTGCCAAACGTTTACGACAGTACATGCTCAATCACACCACCATGCTAATTTCGAAGATGGATCCGATCAAGTACGTCTTCGAGAAGCAGGCTCTTTCGGGCAGGATTGCCAGATGGCAAATGGTGTTAACGGAATACGATATTCAGTACGTCTCCCAGAAGGCCATCAAGGGAAGCGTATTATCTGATTACCTTGCCGAACAGCCGATCGAGGATTACCAGCCGATGAAATTTGAATTCCCTGATGAGGACATCATGTTTCTCAAAGCGAAGGATTGCGATGAGCCGTTGCCCGACGAGGGGCCAGATAGGAAATCCCAGAGGAAATTGATATTCGACGGGGCAGTTAATTCCTATGGAAGTGGCATTGGGGCTATCATCACGACTCCCCACGGAACCCACATCCCGTTCACTGCGAGACTGACGTTTCCGGTCACCAATAATGAGGCGGAGACTCGTCAATCGAATTTGGTGCCGTACATGAATTATGCCAGAAGGCTACTTCCGTTCTTTGATCGAGTGGAACTCCATCATGTGCCCAGAGCAGAAAATCAGATGGCTGATGCCTTAGCCACATTGGCTTCAATGTATAAAGTCAATTTTTGGAATGAGGCTCCAAGAATTTTCCTTTCTCGTCTTGATAGACCTGCATTTGTCTTTGCGATCGAGGAAGCCGCTGACAGCAAGCCATGGTTCCACGACATCCAGACTTTCCTTATGACTAAGGAGTATCCTGCGGGTGCGTCAACCCAGGATAAGAAGACTCTGAGGAGGCTGTCTGGAAATTTTTATCTCAATCCTGATGGAGTGTTGTATAAAAGAAACCACGATCTCGTGCTACTCAGATGTGTAGATGAGAAAGAGGCGAGCATGCTCATGGAAGAAGTCCATGAAGGCACATTTGGTACGCACGCCGGTGGGCATGCCATGACGAGAAAGATCCTGAGAGCAGGGTATTACTGGCTGACGATGGAATCGGATTGCTTTAAATTCGCGAAGAGATGTCATAAATGCCAGATTTATGCTGATAAAGTTCATGTGCCGCCGTGCCCGTTGAATGTCATGTCCTCCCCGTGGCCGTTCTCCATGTGGGGCATCGACATGATAGGCAAGATCGAGCCCACTGCATCTAACGGTCATCGCTTCATTCTAGTAGCTATCGACTACTTCACCAAGTGGGTGGAGGCAGTCTCATATGCTAATATGACCAAGCAGGTAGTGGCTAAATTCATAAAGAGGGACATCATTTGTCGTTACGGAGTTCCCGAGCGGATCATTACTGATAATGGTTCGAATCTGAATAACAAGATGATGAAGGAGTTGTGCCAGAGTTTCAAGATTGAACACCACAACTCATCTCCTTACCGGCCGAAGATGAATGGCGCCGTTGAAGCGGCCAACAAGAACATAAAGAAGATTGTTCAGAAGATGGTTGTGACCTACAAAGACTGGCACGAGATGCTGCCATTTGCACTACACGGTTATCGTACGATGCTACGTACGTCAACCGGGGCAACTTCTTTCTCCTTGGTGTACGGTATGGAAGTTGTCCTACCGTTAGAAGTGGAGATCCCTTCTTTACGAGTTTTGGTTGATGTGAAACTCGACGAGGCAGAATGGATTACGAACCGACTGAACCAACTCAGCCTGATGGACGAGAAGAGGTTAGCATCGATTGCGCATGGTCGTCTGTACCAAAGCCGAATGAAGAAAGTTTATGATAAGAAGGTGCGTCCGAGAAGCTTTCAGACGGGTGATCTCGTCCTGAAGAAGATTCTTCCTCCACACTCCGATCACCGGGGCAAGTGGACTCCGAATTATGAAGGTCCGTACGTCGTCAGCAAGGTCTTCTCGGGAGGAGCTTTGTTGTTATCCACGATGGATGGTGAAGATTTTGCATCCCCGGTGAACGCGGACGCAGTAAAAAAATACTTTGCTTGAAAGCGACCCGCTGGACAGTAAAAAGAGAGTCCAGGCAAAAATGGGGCATCCCGGCGAACCAAAAACAGAATAAAAGGTTCAGGCAAAAATTAGGGATATAAATTGAAAAAATGTACACCCGCGAAGTCGAAAACCTACACTGGGAGGCTTCGGCAAAAAAGGGTATCCCAGTGAACTGAAAACCCGCAAAGGGAGGTTCACGCAAAAGTTAGGGATTTGAAAAAGCAAATGACTGCGTTCCGCGTGTGGACTTTCTTTGTTTAGTGGTTTGGAGGACCTGAGGGTCGTTCATCTGAATCAATCTCTTCCGAAGCTGAAGCGTCGGAAAGGTATCGAAGTCGAGTGGGTCATAGAGGGATCAACTCATGGTGTTCGTCTACGCCTCGTTGCCGACATTTGTATATACTGATGTATATTTATGTTTTATTTTTGTGCGGCTTCCTCATTCCAGGAGCTTGCATCTGTTGTAAAAATTTTTTACCCATTCAGGGGTTCGTTATCAATAAAAGCATATTATTCAGCAATTCTGTTTGCCTGTTTAGCATTTATCTGTTTTGTTTGCGAAAAAGAACGCCGATGTTTTTGACAAAATGCGCATACATAAACTTACGGGCTTAGGCCACTGATTGTTGAAATAATGAATTACTTGAATATTTTCACGAGATAATAACCTTGATAGGTCCCTTTGAGAAGGGTATCTTGTCTGTTTGTTTGTGTTGTTACAGGTGTAGCATATTCCAGACAGTGCGCCGTGCGCATCCCGAAGAAGGATAATTCCTCTTTCTCCAGCAGAGTTCAGTAGCCTCTCCCCGCAGAGTCTGAACGCGAGATTGTGAGCATTGATATGATTCCCCAGGCAGAGATGATTCTCTCCCCAATCAGATGCATCCTGAAGGAATGTCATCTTCTCAGCTAAGTTAGGCGCCGAAGCGTGTGTTCATCCCCCAGCACCGGGTCACAAGTGCAGGTTTCATAGAAATATTCGTTCACTGAAGTGTGCAGCAACTGATGGTCCAGACTGAAGTCTCCAGCGAAACTGAAATTCCCCACCAGAGTCGTACTCTCCCCCGAAGTCGGATGATTCCTTCTTCCCCAGCGGAATTGAAATTCCCACGCAGAGTCGTACTCCCCGGTAAGCAGAATGATTTCTCCTTCCTCAGCTGAGTTTGCAGATACCCAAGAGAGCCGAATCCTTGGAAGCTGCTCAAGCCATGATTGGTTCTCCCCAGTGGAGGGTTGAACAACCGAAGTTGTTTCCCCGGAGTCGCTATCTCCAGAGAAGTAGCCATGAAGGCCACGCAGTTTATTCCCACGATTGACATCGCCTTCCCTCAGCAGGTCCAGGTTCCCGTAGAGCTTTGTTCCCCTGCAGCAATCAACTGAAGTTGTTTCCCCCGCAGCAGTCAACTGAAGTTGTGCCCCCTGCGGAGTCCAATTGAGATTGACGTGACCATGTTCTCCTCAGCAGGATGATTCCTCTATCTGAGTAGTTCTTTCTCCTTGACAGGAGGATTCTCCCTTCGGCATTTATTTTGCTGACGGGATCGCATCATATTGCATGATTGCATAGCATTTATCATAAACGCATAGCATTTCCACAGTGTGGAGCATTGCGCCATCGCCGAAGCATATGCATAATAAACATGATCTAGGTTGTTACCGTTCTTGTTTCGCAGGTGTTCCGCCGCAGGATCGATTGCTCAGGATGATTCCTGACATTCTCCCCAACGAAGCCGCTTGCTCAAGATGATTCTTAAAGCCTCCAGCGAAGTCTTCGGTTCAAGATGATTCTTGAATTCCCCAGCAGGGCCGTTTGCTTAAGATGATTCTTAAGACCCCAGTGCAGTCACCGGAGTTGGTTGCTCAAGTTGATACTTAGAGTCTCCGGTAAAGGTTACCCGAGATGATTCCCGAAATCCCCAACAGAGTGTTCGCTCAGGATGATTCCTGAAATCTCCAGAATGGTCATCGGTTCAAGATGATTCTTGAAGTCCCCGGCGGAGTTATTTGTCCAATATGATTCTTGAAGTCCTCAGCAGAGTTGATTCATCCAGAATGATTTCTGGACCCCCGGAGCGGAGTTACTTGATAGTTCTCCAGAATCCCCAGCGGAGATGCGTCATCCCCAGCAGGTTTTGAACGGCGAAGTCGAAACCTCCCCTGAAGACTCCATGATTGAAGTCTGACCGTGTTAACGAAGCAGTTCTCTCAGCTGATGCGGAGTGCCTGATGGCAGAGGTTTAGATATTCCCAGTTGGCTCATGATTGACCAAGAATTATATTCCCGACTTGCTGATGAAGTCCGGCTGATGCCCGACAAGTTCTTTGAATGCCTGATGGCATGATCAACCTGATGGTTGAAGTCTGGCTGATGCCCGACAAGTTCTTTGAATGCCTGATGGCATGATCAACCTGATGGTTGAAGTCCGGCTGATGCCCGACAAGTTCTTTGAATGCCTGATGGCATGATTAACCTGATGGTTGAAGTCCGGCTGATGCCCGACAGTTCTTTGGATGCCTGATGGCATGATCAACCTGATGGTTGAAGTCCGACTGATGCCCGACAAGTTCTTTGAATGCCTGATGGCATGATCAACCTGATGGTTGAAGTCCGGCTGATGCCCGACAAGTTCTTTGAATGCCTGATGGCATGATCAACCTGATGGTTGAAGTCCGGCTGATGCCCGACAAGTTCTTTGGATGCCTGATGGCATGATCAACCTGATGGTTGAAGTCCGGCTGATGCCCGACAAGTTCTTTGAATGCCTGATGGCATGATCAACCTGATGGTTGAAGTCCGGCTAATGCCCGACAAGTTCTTTGAATGCCTGATGGCATGATCAACCTGATGGTTGAAGTCCGGCTGATGCCCGACAGTTTTCTTTGAATGCCTGATGGTTGAAGTCCGGCTGATGCCCGACAGTTTTCTTGGAATGCCTGATGGTTGACCTGAAGAGTCCCGAGGAATCGTGATGCCTGATGGCATGATCGACTATGTATTACCAGTTACCGTGTGACCAATTCTCCAGCTAGTTGTCGTGCAGCTATTATTTCAGTTTTCGAAGATTTGTTCCCGTCAGAATACCGTGTACTTGTGCAGTTGGCAAATTTCCAGGTTTATCGGTATTCAACCGTCTCGCACCTTGATTGGCTGAGTTTGCCTCACCCAGTCAGGTTCAAGCCGTTTGAATAGCTGTTGCACCCCAAAATTTGACCAACACTTATTTACCAAGCTTGTGTTCACTAGCATGATCATCTGCTTCTCATTGATATGGGTGCAGTAGATCAAGAGATATGATTACCCATCAAGAGCTATATAAGACTTTGAAGCTAGCCAAGGAGGTTATTCAAGTGTTCAGAGGCTGATATCTTTGTCAGAAAACTCAAGAGATCCTCAGAGAGATTGGTTGAAACCAAGGTTGTATGTCTTATAACTTGAGAGGTTGGTGAGAGTAGAGGGTAGAGAGTGAGATAGCATATTGTTTCTTCCATTGCAAGCAAGAAATCAAATTCCACATTCTTCTTCAATTCCTTTGATTCTTTCAAACCTAACTAATTCCATTCATCATCTTGAGTGTGTACACATTGATTTGAGAGCAAATTCATGAAGATTGGAAGAAGTGGTATGTGAAAATTGCAAGAAACAAGTGATCATCGAATCTGGAAGTACAAGCTTCTTCCACCCAAGTTTTTGCAAACAGAAGCAAGATAATCAACCAAGGAAGGATTCTGGAGACTTACAAGGCTGGAGGAGAGGATTTGATACTACTGCCATACAAGAAACACCAGGTTTGCAAATTCTCTACCATACCCTAATTTATGCATTGCTAGGTTAGTTTATTAGTGTAGAGAGGTTAGAGACACATAGGTGATGATTTCTGGAGAGTTAGAGAGCAATTGATGAAGATTGAGTTATGGACACCTTTTCTTTGATGATCAAGAACTCGTGATATAGTGAGATATAATACATGTGTGATAGCTTATTTTAACCAGTGAAGTGTGGTGATCATTTTAGTACCAAGGAATCCAAGGTTGGTTGAAGTCGAGGACTGAGTGTATTTTGGATTCACCATCGGGTTTGTTGTTAGAGGAGGTTTCAGTGTAATCCAAGGACATGGACGTGTTCAGCTTGAATTTTGGAGCATGTTAGTGTGTCGAATTGCTGAATTTGATGAAGAAACAAGGGAGCTCGAGTTGATGGAAGCTTGAAGTTTGAAACTCTGGTCATGGAGTTTTTCCCTCCAAACCCTAGCTGAAGGTTGAAGACGATCCCTCATCCGTCAGATCGTGCTTGACTCATTGACCTCACCCAGAACCAGCGGCCACGATTAAACCTCAGCATTAAGAGGGAAAAGCTGAGAAAGAATGAAACGCTCCGTTTCATTAAACGGAGATACTGGGCCTGAATGTTTTGTTCACTATCCACACCCTACCTTCATGGCCCACTTGGTTTTTAACTGAATTGCTTTACTTTATACACCGTGTATTTTCCATTTTTCCATTCATTTTCTGATTGATTTTCTGAATTAATATGGGCTAGCACGCATGAATAACCGCACCCCACTTTAAGCCCATCATCCATAGTGAACTGCATCTGGTTACTAAATACACCACATCATTTCATATTTTAATTTCATTTTCCCCATTTTCCATTAATCTTTGAAAAATTATAATAAATAGGAAAATGATGATTTGTGAGTGGGGATTTTTTCTCCCACTTCATGATAATGTCTAGAAAATTATAAAATAAAAATATTTGCATTTCATGCATTTTTAATATTTTTTGTATATTTTCCACTTTAATTGCTTTTACATTCTTTTATGTTGATACATGAATTTGTAAAATTTTGTTTAGCTAGTTCCCTTAGTATTTTTAGGCCATTCTTTTTAGGATAGTTAGATTAGGACTTTAGCTCCCCCCTGGATTTATTCCATAATTTTGTGATGAATTTTAGGTTAGTTTTGCTTAGATGATTTTAGATTGTGTAGAATTAGGTCAATCCTTAACATAGGTCCACAATAACACTAGAATTTTGGGTTTCTAGGTCAAGTTAGACATTGGGGCATATAAGGGTATTAAGGGTAGATATGTAGGATCCCTTAAGAATTATATTAGATTTTAATATAGTGGTATCCTATTTTTAGATGATTTTTGTAGTTGATGATTGTTTGTGTTGCCCTTGTGGGCTTGTATTTTTGTTTGCTTTGCTTTGTGGGCTTGGAGAGCTTGGTATTGCTTGGAGGAGCATTGAGGAGTATAGTAGGAGCATTGAGGAGCATTGAGGAGCTTGAGAGCTTGATCTTTTTTGTTTTGTTGATTGTTTTAGGGTTAGGGATTAGGAAGAGTTTAGACTTAGTTAACTTCTTTCTTAAGCATGGATGGTATCTTTCACCTCCATTCCTCCCTATGATTCAAAGTCCTTCCATGGTATACACCTCTCTCCTTTGGAGGGATAAGTGATTGTACCTAGGAAGTAGAACTTTTGAGGGAACCATTCCTTTGATGTTGAACCCTTATAGGTCACCTTTGGTGGTCAATAAGCAGTTCAATATCCCCAGCTTATCCAGTAAGTGATTTCCTCTGGTTTGAGTATCTTGAGAGATGTTGAGCTTGAATGTGAAGATGAAGACTTCATTGAAGAGTGTGAAGATGAAGACCCCTTGAAGGTGCTTAAAGACTGAAGGATGAAGTTGATACTTCTAAGTGATTGAAGATTACACTAAGCAGCTGAAGCTTGCAAGAAGAGAAGACCAAGTTGAGACTGGAAAAGCAGGAAGAGCTGAAGCTTGAAGAACAAAGGAAGTTGATACTTACTTTGATACCTGGAGACCCTGAAGGGATCAAGTTGATACTTGTGGTTAACAATGAAGCCTGAAGGTGGAACTGATCAAGGAGCTGAAGCTTGAAGAGAAGATAAGTTGAAACTTATGTTGAAGGGTTGAAACCTGGGAAAGCAAATTGGTATTTGTCAAGAGTGATGGAAGTCTGAAGATTGAGTTGCTGTTGGAAGAGATGAAGCTTGAAGTTGAGAGAGGAGTTGCTTTCTTTTCTATGTTTTCTTTTCTGTATTGATGTGTTTTGTTTGACTTGCTTGATGCATTAGAATAAGTCCATATCTAGAATAGGTAGAATCTAGGAGCATGATTGCACTAGAGGTTGAGTTGCTCCCTCTGCTTGTATTGTTACTGTGTGGCTTTGCTTGCGGGTATTCGGTAGAGCCCTGCTCCCTTGCCCATGTGGTTTGTTTGCCTGATGGCATTTTGATTTCATTTTCTTCTGTATGATTGCAGTTTACTGTTTTGCTTGATAGCATGTTGTTTTATATTTCAGTATGATTACTGTTATCCATTCTGGCTTGAGGTTGAGATGAGCTTGTGGAGGCTGAAGCCCCACACACATTTCCTCCCTCACTTGCATTGCATGCATTTTAATGTTAAGCTGATGCTTTGTCTATTTTGGTGTATCATTGACATGATCCCTTAGGACTTTCATTTCCTTTGATAAGGAATTGATGATAGAACTTTAGGTTGAAACCTATGCATGACAACTTCTAGGAGTTCCCTGTTCAAACCTCAACCATAGGATGAATCCTTGGCATGACAACAGTAGGACTTGATAGTCTCCCTCCTAGTTGGGCATGTTCTCTTCTCATCTCAAAACAGTTTAAGATACAGTAATCATGAATGATTTCTTTCGTACGTTACGAGCCTTAAGCTATCTGAGAAAGGATTGTGGGAGAGTTTTTTTTCCACAGTCTGGATGTTTAGTATGGTACCCTTTGGGTGACATGCGACGCATTCACTCTCAGGTCATAGTCTCTAGTGCGATGGAAATTGCGAACACAGTGAAAAACACTTCTTTCGTAAAAGACAGAAAATAAACTGTAGTTTCCCGAACTACGTGAGCTCTGATCTCTCATACCTGTTGAGAGTACGTAGGCACAATACTGATGTATTGGCGAGCTACCTTCCCCCATAACCCGTCGTAGGTCGAACTACATTGACTCTGATTTCTCGTTCTCTGATGAGAATACGTAGGCATAAAGTGCGACGCTTTGCCGAGTCATTTTTCTTTTCTGTTTTAAGCCAGCCTTGATAGGTAGATAGATAAAACCAACCCGTCCAGTAATCACAACAAGCGTGGATCCCGTCGAGTACGACGGACGTGAGGGGTGCTAATACCTTCCCCTTGCGTAACCGACTCCCGAACCTAGACAATGGTTGCGACGACCTTGTCTTACCCTTTTTTGTTAGGTTTTTCCGATCGTTTCCTTTCCCGTTCTGAGGGATAAATAACGAAAGGTAGCGACTCTTCTGTTGTGTCGACACCTTATTTTCGCGCAAGCGACAACAAGTAATCAATTATGCACAAAAATTAGGTCATGTCACAGCAATCAAAGACCAATTACATCAAACAAATAACAAGATCAAAGATCAAATCAAAGCAAAGGGAACAAAATGCAACAACAACCATGGATCTACACTGTAACATGCAAGATTAAGCAATATCAAAGCTAGATCTAGAAGTTACTAACTAACACAGCTGAGAATTGCTTTGGTAACTGTTGTTAAGCTGCAATTAACATATCCAAGCATAAAATCCAAGGATCTATGAAGCTTGAGCAAGAAAACTTGAAGATCCAAGCAAGAATCCATAAATAAGCAAAAACTCTTCCAAAAGTGATTCCAACAACTTAATTCAAGACCCAAATTAACTGTAGAACCAGAATTGAATCATGGATAAAGATGAAATGAAGGTTTAGCTCAAAGATTCACAAATTGCAATGCATAATTTGTGAAGCTTTTTGGTTATGGAGCTTTGGTGGAAGGTTGAAGAATTAGAGAAAAGTTGAGAGAATTTTGAGAGCAAATTCTGAAATTGAGATGAAAAATGAGAGTCAATTCGTGTGGTTTGGAGTAAATTTGATTAAATAACCCCTAGGTTAGGAATCAAAATGTGGTTTGGAGTGTGGGTTAGTGTTTGGAATGGAAATTAGGAGTGAGATTAGGAATGCAGTGTTTGAAATTTGGAGGGATATGGTGAAAATGAATCAATTCTAGATCCTTCAAATGATGCACATGTGAAATCAAGGGTGGAAAATGATAGGAAATTTTGCAGTGCTGAAAATTCAAATATTTTTGCAAACTGCGTCTGAGGTAATCGATTACCCATATGTGGTAACCGATTACCACATTCAAAAATTGCCAATTTTGGCGCCAAGTGGAGGGAAACTTGCATAATCACCCATTGCCATCTGTTTTAATCCCCATTAAGCCTCTGAAACTTGCCCTTGGATATTGTAACTATGAAAATGCCTGAGATAACATGTGACCTGTCTCCTGTGCTGAGAATAACATGTTGAATAAAATAAAAATTGTGCATTTTGTTACTGGACAAAATAAATGTCGACGCCTCTGACGCTCACTGTTTAAACTCTTGCAATAAAAGAGAACCATGAGTCATAGAAACACCTTGATCCCATGTCTCGAGAACCAATGTTATGATATGTGGAAATGGAAAATGCAAAGAAACATAAGCCAGTAGATTAAGAAAAGGGAAAATTTTGGGGTGCTACAGCTGCCCCTATTCAATCGACTTGAACCTGAAAGGATAATAGCAACGGCTTTCAAACATTCAAGCTGCACAGAGATTGAATACCAAAAGAACTCGGAAATTTGCAACCTGCGGGATGCAAAACAGCGAATACCAACCAGAAGTTGGGATGTGACACGCTGAGGATAACAATCCAAGATGAATAAAACATCAACCAAAAGTTGGAACGAAATCGCCGGATACCAACTAAAAGTTGGAATTACAGGAATGCCCACCAAAGGTGACCTTCTGGGAACAAAATCAAATCAAGAACCCGCAAGAAGTACAATCAATGGACCTACAACCTGAGGGAAAAGATAACTCCACTGGGGAAAAATAGAAGCCTAACCAGACAACTCTGTGGGGAAAGATATCCACCAGAGGATAACAACCAAAGGATACCAACCAAAAGTTGGGACAAAGGTTACTCCTTGGGGATAGAAATCAACCAAACATGTCAACCAAAAGTTGAAACAACAATGGCTACCAATAAAAAGTTAGAATCACCGCCACACTGACCGAAAGCAATCTGATGGGGAATGACATCCTGAAAATGGCAACCTCACAGGGGAGTATACCAACCAAAAGTCAGAATACAATGAAAGGTATAAACAAAGATACCAACCAAAAGTTGGAATCACCTGAACATCAAACAAAACTCGAACACAAGCTACCAACCAAAAGTTGGAATCACTTGAACACCAAACAAAACTAAACACAAGCTACCAATAAAAAGTTGGAATCACTTGACGACCAAGCAGAATCCAAACACAAGCTACCAACCAAAAGTTGGAATCACTTGACGAAACAAAGCTGAACACAAGTTACCAAACAAAAGTTAACTTGACGAAACTGCAAGGGATAACATCTAGTCAAAAGTTGAAGAACAAGGCTACTAACCAAAAGTTAGGATCACCAGAACGCCGATCGAAGGCGAACTCTGCGGGGAAAAGATACCAACCTCAACATTTGAACCAACAAAGGAAGACTACCAACCAAAAGTTAGAATCATCAACCCAAAACAAAGACTACCAACCAAAAGTTAGAATCATCTTCACGGAAACAAAGACTACCAACCAAAAGTCGGAATCATCTTCACAGAAATGAAGACTATTAACCAAAAGTTGGATTGTCAACAAAGCTTTACCAACCAAAAGTTGGAATCGAGCAAAGGCTACCAACCAAAAGTTGGGATCACCGGAACAACAAACGAAGGTAAACTTACCACAACGAAGACTACCAACCAAAAGTTGGGATAACAACTTCGCAGGGGAAACCAAGGACTACCAACCAAAAGTTGGGATAACATCTAAGAAATGAAGACTACCAACCAAAAGTTGGAATTGTCAACAAAGCTTTACCAACCAAAAGTTAGAATCAAGCAAAGGCTGCCAACCAAAAGTTGGGATCACTGGAACACCGAACAAAGGCGAACTTACCACAATGAAGATTACTAACCAAAAGTTGGGATAACGACTCCGTAGAGGAAACCAAGTACTGCCAACAAAAATTTGGGATAACATCCAAGAAATGAATACTACCAACCAAAATTTGGAATTGAAAAAGCCAGGATATGCAGGAAGTAGAATCAACTGACTCACAACCTGAAAAGAAAACTCCGACGCGGAAAGAGAGGTTTAAACAAACGGCTCTGTCGGGGAAAGAGAGGTTTAAATAAACGACTCTGCCAAGGAAAGAGAAGTTTAAACAAATGAATCTTTCGGGGAGAAGCCAGAAGATAAACACAAATGTTAAATCCACCCTGTTGGGGATAACACGAAAATCTCCTAAATAAGGCCATCATCCGCTGGAGAAACGAATGGCACCAAAGAAATCAAACTTAGATTATGCTTCAGATGCTTATGTTTGAAAATGGCGTAATGTTCCATACAAAATGGAAATGCTACGCATTTGGGAGGATGCTTATGCAATATGCAAATGCAAAGGAAAACCATCCGGAAGAGTGTTGAGAAGACCAGCAAACTAACTCTACTGAGGAATACGCCCTGGATAGCCTTCCTGAATAAACTCTTCTAGAAAATTACACCCTTTTAGGAAAAAACATAACCCTACTCAGTGGGAAATCATGAATAACACATCTTAGAAATCCACCCCACTGGGGATAACAAATTTCAGCTGAATGTTCCACTCTGCTTGGAATATAGGAATCATATCCGTTGAGAAATCCACCCTGTTGGGGATATAAGAGTAACATCTGTTTGAGAAATCCATCCTACTAGTGATAACAGACTTCATCTCGAAGATACCATCTTGAGGGGGAATGAAAGCAACCGTCAGGGGTTCTCCTCCACAGGGAATGTAACAAACATCTGTTGCACCCCAAAATTTGCCCAACCTTTTTTTAACTTGGTTTATGTTTCATTTCATTTCTTTCTAGCATTTGCATTGCATAGCATTTTTCATTGAACAGGGGATCAAGAGTTTGTGCATGGCAAGAAGAGTCTACTTATAGGGTTGAGCCTAAGCAAGGGGTTCTACTCAAGTTTGGATGGTAATCAAGTCATCAGGAATGGACATTGGTCTTGTGAAAGAAAGGATGGATGTGTGTGGGTCAGCTCCTAACTTAGAGGCCTGTTCAAAATCATCAGAGGATTGTGGTTCATGGTTATGGATATAAGAGGATGAGGGAGCTCATTGAGTGCCTAGAGGGTCATTGTGGAGCTCATCCAAGTATTTGTGCTAAGTGTGAAGAGTTGCAGTTGAAAGTGTTGCAATTAGGGTTTTCATCTGGCTAATCCTCAGTCAATTGTGCAATTGAAGGAGATTAAAACTTAATTCAAAGTCTCTATGATCATGGGGTGTTGTGTTAAGACATATGAGACATCATTTCAAGTTCAATTCATCAAGGATCAAGTGTGTGAGAAGTTACTAAATTAGGGTTCTCAAGGTAAAATCCCCTATTTAGTGCCTGACTTCAACACCACCTGTCTCAAGATATAAGTTTCATCTCACCTTTTGACCAACATGGAACTTGTATAGCATGTTCTTAGCTTTAATTTGAGTACTAGAAGTCCTTGATTGGATTTATAGAACTCATGTTATGATCCAGACAAGTTACAGGTCATCAGAGGGATGTGATTTTGGTCAACAAAAGTCAACCAACTTCCAAGCCCTTTTTGACCTAGAAGTATGTTTCTCATCAACTTTTGGCCAACATGAAAATTGTAGTTCTTGGTCTTAGCTTTCCAAATTGTACTAGAAGTCTTTCATCTGATTTATAGAACTCAAGTTATGAGGTTTACAAGTTAGGGGTATTTTGGGAAAGTAAGATTACAGGTCATAAAATTATAGGTCCATTTCACCAACTTGCACACTTCAAATGAAGAATTTTCCAACATCAAACTTGTTCCAAATGGTGTTATCTGCTTAGTCAAGCATTGAGAAGGCATGGAATTGGCTTGGTTTGAGGTTTTGATATTTGAATTTTCATGGAAAAAGGATAAAAGGGGCAAAATTGGAATTATGTCATTTTTTATCAAATTGGTGCAAATGAGTGCATTTTCTGAGTGCAAACATCATTTTCAACACTTTTGAAATTTTACAATTTGGATTTGAGGTGTTTAAATGAGCCATTTTCAAGGTTTCTTCATTGTGAAGTTACACAATCAACATGAGCCATTGAGATTAATTAAGGCTCTAATCTTGACCATTCATGCTCCATGAGATACCAGCAAGTTGTTTCAACCATTTTGGAGCCAAAATTAGTGCATTTTCGTGTACATGAAACTTGAAAAAAATTCAATTCTTTGGATTTTGGTATGGACTGTTAGAGGCTGAGATTGGGCCTAATTATCATCAAGGTCCGTCATATATATTGTTTTGGCCATGAACAAACTCTCAGAAGTGAAAATTGGAGCCAAGTTCATCAAGTTCAGTTTTCAAAAAGTGGGAGAAATTCAAATTTCGAATTGGGAGATTGAAGTTGTTTCAGGAGGAATTGTGAATTGAGAAAGCTTCCTTGAAGTTCAGTGAACGATTTTGGGCAATTATCTTCAAGCTTGAGCTCCATTTGATGGCTCAGTGGAAGTTCTCCACTAGGTAATTAAAATTCAACATTACACTCTTGTTAAGCATCAATTCACTGCCATTTTTGCATACTTGTGACGTAGGATCAATGTAGATCATTAAAATGTAAAACGAACTGACATTGGTTGTGATTGTTGGATTATGCTCATTTATGTTTGGATCTGGTTTGGCTTGTTTGTGCATGATCTTGCTTGTTTGACACTTGATATGTGATCTACGTGAGCTCTATATGAGTTTTGGATTAAATTGGAGATGTTTTCATGAACTTTGATTTTGGATGTTCATCCTTGTTGCTTTCGGTTTGAGAGATTCATGCGTGTTTAGGAGTTTTTGAGGTCAGAATTGAGATCCTCGTGATCTCTAGTGCAATTTTGGTATAAGAATCATGCGAAACGGTTGAGATTTGAATTCTGTATGTGTTGTTGTGGAGGCACAGTGGCCGGACGCGTGAGGAAGATGACCGGAAGTTCAGTCCGGCCGCCTCTGGTTTTTTCCTTTGTTCCATGAAGAAGATGGTGACGTGGCTCGCTGTTAGCCTCATGATCCTCATACTTTTCCATTGTACGCGTATGATTAAGATGCACGGTGCATCTAAGTTGAGTGAACCACACCAAATTCATTTTGAATTTCATTAATGTGTTGTCACGATGCAAGCCACTTGATTGATTACCATTTGATCACACGTCCCAGATTGAGTCCCCATGGTGTACGTTGTTTGACTCATAGCATAGGATTCCCAGATTTTATTTTATTTTGTGGAATTTGTTTGATGGGCCCAGCACGCCTTGCTTTCCACACCCCCTAGCTGGGCCCAATCCATTTTTGAACTTTGTTTCATTGCTATTTGTCACACACTTTTTTTTTATTTCTTTTGTTTTTATTTTATTTTTCTGTTTCCAATTTTAATTAATTAAAATAGTTCCAATACTCCAAAAATTCACCAAAAATATTTTTTATCAACTTTAAAATGTCTACTTTTTTTGGATATTTTTATTTTATTTTTCCATTTTATTTTCAATTAAAAAATGAATTAAGTATTGGAATTGTTTTAGTTGGTTCAAATTGTAACATGTTTTGTGTTAGCATTTGTTTCTCTCTTTCCTTTTTGATCCAATGATTGAAAATTGATCCTCATCTCAATGATCAGTTGATCAATTTTTTAGGACCATTTTGCCCCTGGTTGTTGACTTTTGTGGCTTTCCTTTGTGCACTTGTTTCTTCCATTTCAATGTGGTACATCCAAATGATTTAATTCTTTTGATTGTGCTTTGAAAGGACATTTGTCTTGGTTTCTTGGCCTCTGGTTACCAACTTGTGTAGCTTCTTTGTTCATTTTATTTGATATTTTTTTAGCCTTTTTCCTATTTTTAGTGACTTACAAGTTAGGTCATCTCATAGGACAACTCACACAAGTGCTTGACCTAGTTTGGATTGGAAATGACCTTCGTGGATCCAATAAGATCTCAACTCTTCTTGTTTCACATTTTAGACATGTTGAGCTTACTGTATGTTCATTTTTAGGTCAAAATTATGTTCATGGCTTGTTGTTTGATGCCTTTCTTTTTGTGCTTGCAAATTGAACTCCTAAATGATACTTGCTTGCTTCCTTCATGTTATTGCTTCCATCTCTTCTTGATTTTCTTTGGTATTGCTTTTGAGATTTCTTCTTCTCATCTCCCTTTTGTCCAATGACTTTGGAACCTCATTTAAGGTGTCTTAGTCCTTCCTGAGGAGGTACTTGAAGTATACCTAAAATAATGGATCCTTGAGGAATCTTTTGTGCTTCTTTTGCACTTGGCTTGTGATGCTTATGGTTGAGTACTTATTATGAGGCCCTTGCTGCCCTCATTTGGTCTCCTATCCTCACTTGGCTTTGGGGTTTGTTTTACCTTTCATTTGGTTTGATTTTATTGGTGTGGTTGATGTTGCTTGACTTAGGTCATTTCATCCCACTCTTTGGTGCATCTTTGTGTAGTTTGCTTGTGTTTGTTTAAGTTCTTCTTGTGCACTTCTTCTTCTTCTCTTTTCTTGCATTTCCATATGCATGCTTGGTTGAGATGAGCTTGTGGTGGCTACTGCCTCACACTATTTTCCTCCCACTATCATTCTACTTGTGCATCTTATGTGTGTATCTTCATTTGCATATGCATTCTTCTTCTTCTTTTTCTTCTTCTCTTGCTTTTCTTTGCCATGCTCCCCATAAGTTCTCTAACCTCTTGAGGTTATGATAGACATTAGGTGCCTAACTATGCATGATAACATTAGGTAGTTCCCTTTTGAATCCCAACCTTAAGTCTATTTTGCATGATAACTTTTAGGATTGATTAGTCTCCCATTAGTGTTCCCTTTCTCTTCTCATCTTCAAACATTCATAAAACACTTAATAAAGGATGATAATTGTTGTACGCTACGAGCCTTAAGCCATTTGGGAAATGATGATTGGATGGTTGCCTCTCAATTATATAGAATGTTAGTGTATGTCCTTTGGACGATATACGACACATTCGCTCCTAGATCATAGTCTTTAGTGCAACATGAGTTACAAATCAAATCCAAAACACTTCTTCTATAAAAAACACAAAAACATTTCAAACCTTTTTCACCCTTTAGGGTTCTTAATCAGGAAAATCATTTTATAAACAAGAGTGTTGTTAACTCTTAGTTCTACCGCAAACGGTAACGCCTAAGTCTCCAATGGTCGAGTTGCATACACCAACTACTAGAACTATTTGTTAACCCTACTCGGGCCTAAAAAACGTTTGAACCAACCCGTGGTCCTTTTAGCCTGAACTACATTTGCTCTGATATTTCGTACCAGACAAAAGTATGTAGGCACGAGATGCGACATCTCGGTGAGCAACCTTTCCCTTTTCTTTAGCCGTAGTTAGGCGAACTACGTTGACTCTGACTTTCCCATTGCACGAGGGAGTACGTAGGCACAGAGCGGCGATGCTCTGCCGAGTCAGTTCTCTTTTATTTTTCTTTTGTCCTTAAGCCTTTAGCTAGATAGTATCAACACACCCTTTTAGATAGACAACAATGTATGGATCCCATCGAGTACGAGGGACGTGAAGGGTGCTAATACCTTCCCCTTGCGTAACCGACTCCTGAACCCAGACATGGTTGCGATGACCTTGTCTTTCCCTTTTTCTTTAGGTTTTTGCGATCGTTTCCTTTCCCTCTCTTTGGGATAAATAACGAAAGTGGCGACTCTTCTATTTTTTCGCCGGTGGTTTTTCGCAGTTGCAACAACATCTACAGAGAATTCCGCTCTGCCGGAAATAAACAAGCTCTACTTAAAATATTTGCCTGTCATTGATGCACCTGTCGAGGGAATCAGCAGTAAACTCTGCTTGGGGAAGAAGTCCAGGAATACTGATCTTGTTAGGGAGAGACGTCAAAGACGTCGACTCTGCTGGAGAGTAATATTGAGTTGAAATCCACCCTGCTGGGGATTAGTGTGCGTCTCTGCTACTGAGAGAGATGTCATCTTACTCTGTTAGAGATACGTTGTACACCTCTAATGGTGACGACACTTCTGATCCGATAACAAGATTTTATAGGGAGGACAAAATCTCTGTTGTGGGAAAACAAAGAGCAAATTCCTGCTAGACAAATACCTGACCGCATATCAACACCACTCTACCTGAAGTAGACACCCTTTGAACACTCGCTGGGGAGTATGAATCAAACTCGGCTGGGGAATACAACTTTGAACTTCTGCTAGGAGAGGAATAATTCACCATGCATTGCGGTTAGAACTTCACCACTGGGGAGAAAAACTCTACTGGGGAGAGGATCTTGTCATCTTGCAAACAAACAAAAAGCAATAGGATGTTCCATATGTGGACTGGTCACCTCGGTTACCATTCATGACACATACCGTTCAAGCAAATTCATTGCTTTTATTATGCTCTGTAAAGCCTTATGTTTTCACCTGTAATGTTCATCAAAAATATCGGACGTTTTTGCAAACAAAACAGCAAAATTAAAAGCAATAAATGAAAAACTCTTTGACTGAAGTGAATGTTTTATTGATGAAAGGCCTATAAATAAGCACTTTACAATTCGGATGCAATTCCTGAAAAGAGGTAATTGCGTAAAAAGCAAAAAGAATATACACAAATGTCGACAATGTGGGATCAGATATCTACCATATGCCGATTCAGCTATGACATATATGTCTTCAACGTTCATAATGCTTCGTCTTCTAAAAAGACTGATTGAACTAATTCTTTTCCTTCGGGATAACCATGTATCTAATAAGCTCACAAATCGAACGCAGACCGCAATCATTTTCTTTCAAACTCCCTAACTTTTACCTGGATCGCCCTTTTGGGTTTTCAATCCACCGGGATACCCATTTTTTCCAAATTCACCTTTTCAAGTTTTCAACTTTGCGAGTTTATTCTTTTTTTCTTTTATCCCTAATTTTTGCCTGAACCTTTTCTTTTTATGGTTCGCCAGGATGCCCCATTTTTTCCTGGACTTTTCTTTTTGTGTCTTGCGGTTCTCTTTTTAAGCAAAGTATTTTTTGACTATGTTTGCGTTCACAGGGGATGTAAAATCTTTACCATCCATGGTAGATAGTAATAAGGCTCCACCAGAGAAAACCTTTCTTACCACATATGGACCTTCATAGTTGGGAGTCCATTTTCCCCTGTGATTTGTCTGAGGAGGAAGGATCATTTTCAACACCAAATCACCTATCTAGAAGCATCGAGGACGCGCTTTCTAATTAAAGGCTTTCTTCATCCTACTCTGGTACAACCGACCATGAGTAATGGCTGCCAATATCTTCTCGTAAATAAGACTTAGCTGATTTAACTTGGCCTGAACCCACTCAGCTCCGTCGAGCTTCACATTAGACAGTACCCTCAAAGAAGGATCTCAACTTCTAATGGTAGAACTGCTTCCATATCGTACACTAGTCAGAAAGGAGTTACCTTAGCCGATGTACACACCGAAGTAAGATAACTGTGTAGAGAAAAGGGCAACATCTCATGCCAATCCTTATAGGTTACAACCATATTCTGTACAATCTTCTTAATATTCTTGTTGTTGCCTCAACAACACCATTCATCTTCAGACGATATGGAGAAGAGTTGTGATGCTCAATCTTGAAACTCTGGCACAGTTCCTTCATCATCTTGTTGTTAAAATTTGAAGCATTATCGGTAATGATTCTCTCTGGGATCCCATAACGACAAATGATGTCCTTCTTTATGATTCGGGCTACCACCTGTTTCGTGACATTAGCAAGGAAGCTGCTTCTACCCACTTTGTAAAGTAATCAACGGCAACCAGAATGAAGAGATGCCCATTAGAAGTAGTCGGCTCAATATTCCAATTATATTGATGCCCCACGTAGCAAAGGGCCAAGGAGATGTCAACACGTTCAGAGGGGTCGGTGGCAAATGCACCTTATCAGCATAAATCTGGTATTTATGGCATTTTTTGGCGTATTTGAAGCAATCAGATTCCATAGTCATCTAATAATACCCAGCTCTTAACAATTTTTTGGCCATTGCATGTCCACCGGCATGAATATCGAAAGAACCCTCATGGACTTCTTCCATCGATAGGCTTGCTTCTTGTTCATCAATACAATGCAACAAGACCATGTCAAAGTTTCTCTTGTACAACACATCATCCTTGTTCAAAAAGAAGTTACCGACTAACCTCCTTAGAGTCTTCCTATCTTTGCTGGATGCCCCAGATGGGTACTCTTGAGTCTTGGAAAATGCTTGATATCAAAATACCAAGTCTTTCCATCTAATGCCCTCTCAATTGAAAACACAAAGGCGGGTATGTTGATACGCATGATAGTAGTAGCTGGAGCCTCAATCCATAAATTCATTTTATACAACGACGATAACATGGCCAAAGCGTCTGCCATCTGTTTCTCAGCCCTAGGCACATGATAGAACTCAACACTATCAAAGAACGGTAGCAATCTCCTTGCATAATTCTTGTATGGCACCAAGTTAGCCTGACGAGCCTCCCATTCTCTTTAATCTGATTAACAACTAGCATTGAATCGCTATATACATCCAGATTCTTGATCCTTAGATCAATGGCCTCTTCTAAACCCATAATGCATGCTTCATATTCTGCTTCATTGTTAGTGCAGACAAATATCAATCGGGCGATGCACGGTATATGAGAACCGTGAGGGGTTGTAATAATTACCCCAATTTTGTTGCCATATGAATAAACAGCACCGTCGAAAACCAGTTTCCACTGAGATCCAATCTCAGGATCCTCTTCAGGTAAACACTCATCATAGTCTTTCATCTTCAAAAATATGACGACTTCATCTAGAAATTCAAACTTCATTGGATGATAATCCTCAATCAGTTATTCAGCAAGATATTCGGACAGAACACTTCCCTTAATTGCTTTTTGGAAAACATACTGAATATCATACTCTGTTAAAACCATTTGCCATCGGGCAATCCTTCTGGAGAATGAGTTTTTTGCAAAGACATACTTGATTAGATCCATCTTCAAAATCAATAGGGTTGTGTGGTTTAACATGTACTTCCTTAAGCGTTTAGCTTCCTAAGCAAGTGCACAACATGTTTTCTCTAGCATTGAGTACCTAGTCTCACAATCGGTGAATTTCTTACTCAGATAGTAAATGGCAAGCTCTTTTCTACCTGACTCGTCCTGGTGACCGAGCACACATCCCATTGAATTCTCAAGAACCGTATGATACATTAACAGAGGTCTTCCTGCTACTGGAGGCATGAGTATTGGAGGTTCCTGCAGATACTCTTTTATTTTTTTCAAACGCCTTTTGGCAATTTTCATTCCACCTGACCGTTTGATCTTTTCTTAACAATTTAAATATTGGTTCGCAAGTGGTTGTAAGATGAGATATGAACCTTGCAATGTAGTTCAACCTCCCTAGGAAACCGCAAACCTATTTTTCTGTCCTCAGCTCAGGCATTTCTTGAATAGCTTTTATTTTGGTAGGGTCTACCTCAATACCCTTTTCACTGACAACGAACCCCATTAGTGTCGCTACTGCGAAAATCGACGCCGGCTATGATAGAAGAGTCGCCACCGTGTGTTATTTATCCCACAAGAGGGAAAGAAAACGCTCAGAGTAAACCTAACGCAAAGAGAGAAAGGAATGGTCATCGCAACCAAATCCTGGATTCGGGAGTCGGTCACACAAGGGGAAGGTATTAGCACCCCTCATGTCCGTCGTACTCGACGGGATCCACGCTTGTTTCCTATCTAAGGGTGTGTTATTCTATCTACTCCACAGGTCTGGTTTAAAAAGAAAACAAAATGACTCGGCAAAGTATCGCACTTTATGCCTACGTATTCCCGTCTGGAATGAGAAATCAGAGTCAACGTAGTTCGCCTACTTACGGGAAAGGAGGGGAAGGTTGCTCGCCAAGATATCGCATCTTGTGCCTACGTACTTTCATACGACATGAAAGATCAGAGCAAACGTAGTTCGGGCTACGGAAGACACAAGTTTGTCTGACAGTTTTTTATCTCCTTAAGAAAGGGTTTTCCTGATTAAGAGTCCAAGAGGACAAAAATGACACTTGAAATTTGTTTTCAGTTTTTTTACGAAAGAACTATTTTTTAGCCTGTTTGCAACTTGTACTGCACTAAAGACTTGTGATCTGAGAGTGACTACGTCGCATGTCACCCTAAGGGTATCACACTAAGCAGCCAGATTACTGAAGAGTGACCCGCCAGCAACCCTTTCTCAAATAGCTTAAGGCTCGTAACGTACAGCACACGTTATCCTTATTACTCTGTTTTTGAATTGTTTTGAGATGAGAAGAGAAAGACGCTCTAAAAAGCCTATGGTTGAAAGGGAAACTAACCTAATGTTATCATGCATGGGTCAAAACCTAATGTCTGTCATAATTTCCTCTTGCACAGAGGAAATCAGAGATCCTAGGGGATAAACAGCAAAAGACAGCAAGCAATTACAGTAAGCAGTAAAATGCATGCAATGAAACAGTATAAGAGAGGCAAGGGAGAAGACAACAGGCAAGAAGGGACAAGCTCCACCTCAAACCTAGAGGTAATCAACACAAGCAAACAGACAATATAGAGAAAAACAAAAGACACAGAGGAGGCAGCCCAAGCAGCAGCAACAAACTCCTACAGCAGACAGCAACAACAAGCTCTAAACAGCACAGTTGAAAAGACAGCAAAGTTGACAGCAAGACTTCATCTTCAAGCTAGCTTCTATCTTCAAGCTCCAACAAGCACACTCCAAGAGGAGGATTAATCATCAATATCAAGTTAGAATGTTAAGGAACTTAATGACAACCCAAGGAAATCACCAAGAACTCAACATTGCAAATGAAAGGTATCCTCAAAGTTCTACTCACTTGGGCATACCACTCATCCCTCCTAAGGAGATATGGAGCTTCCCAAGGAGGACTTTATGTCATTGGGTAGAATAGAGGCAAATAATGCACTCTATGTTTGAAGAAATAATCAAAACTAGATCTAAGGCACTTCCTAAAACCCTAATTTCTTAAGCTCCTAAAAAAAACCTCGACAAGAGGAAAAGCCTTCAACTCCAAGCTCCAACCTTCAATCCCAAACATCTTCAATGAATCCAGAAGCTCCAACAAAAAGAACTCAAGCCTAAACCCACTCCAAAGCAGCCAACCAAACCAAACAATCCAAAGCACTCAAGAGAGGAAACCACAAATACAAGTCACTTGCAAAATACCACTAAAATAGAAAATGAAGTTGAAAATTTATAATTAATTTCCTAGGGGAACATGAATGTTTTAACTAACTAGTGTAAAAAGATTGAAGCTTAAATCAACTTCTAAGTTATCTAAACAATTCCTACATTGAGATAGGTCAAGGGGATCCACAATTTTGGGAGGGTCCTAATCTCAATACCTAAAACAGAACCTAATGTTGTTCTAAAATTCTAATAAAAATTCTAGGGGAACATACATGTCTACCCTAACACATACTAAAAAATCAAAACAAAATTCATCACCAATTAGAAGAACAAAATTCAGCAAAACAGATGACCAATTATGCAAAATTAAAAGAATTAACAAAAATAAGAAAAATCAAATTAAAATGAAAAATGCATGAAAATGCATTTTATTGATTTCAGAAAATCACAAATTCTCTCAAGATTATGGAGATATTTTTAAAATAATTTTTGGATCAAGAATGAATTTATTATGATTTTTTGAATCAATAAAGCATTAAAAATAAAACAAAAATGAATAAAAGAAATAAAATGCTGAAATAAAACACGAGCCAATGGATCAATTGACAAGTCAAGCAATCCAAGCGCTGAGGGCATGCCACCTCATTTAGTGATACGCAGCGTTTTGAATTAAAATCTCTTCTCCTCAGATTAAAACACAAGCGTTGGATTGAGTGGTCAATCAATGGTCAAGGCAAGATCCTGTGGTCTACAACTCATCTTCTCCAAATCTCAGGTCATCAGAGTGGAGATCCAGGCTAGTGGTTGGTGGTGGCCGGAGAAGACTCCGGTTGTCTTCTCCGGCGAGGGTCCAGGTTCATGCAACCAAAAATAACAATCTCTACACCAATTCCACTCAGTTTTCAACGTAGATTCCAAATCTTTAATCAAAATGATCTAACTCTCAATAGGTAAGCAAACACGAAGCAATGTTCAGAGATGTCATCCAAATCAACTCTCACCAAATGCTAAATTAAATACATAGAAATCCTCCTCATGTTGCACTGATCATCCTGATCTAAACAACTTGCTACAAAACCTCACGAATCAAGAGATTCAAGTCCAAACAGATCTGTTATGTCATCTTCAAACATCACCAATTGAGTCCAAATCAAGCCTAAAACGATCTATGTCATGTCTAGATCCTAACCACAAGTCTAAAGCTATCTAAATCATGCTAAATCATGCTGAATTTTGAGAGATGCTAACCTGGTATAGATCTTGAAATAGATGCAATTAGAACTCGTGGCTTGCTTCAAAAAGCTCCAGGAACTTTCAATGATCCACAAGGAAGAGATTGCACACCTCAATTTGGCTTGAATTAGTCTGAATCACAAAACACGATTTCAATTTGCAGCTGTGGAATTTTGCTTGCTCTTTCTGGTTTCAGCACGAAATGAAGCTCAACCTTGATCTGAACTTGCTCTAATGAATATATAGAATCATTTCATGGGCTTTTGGATCCAAATTGAAGCCCAAAACAGTCATTCACATTTTCTGGTTTTTTGGATTCAAAGGCAATGTATCATTCGTGCTTTGCAAGATTTTCCTTGTTCCAGAAGGTTCTCACACCTTGCACATGCCATTTAGAATGAGTTTGAATGGCAAGATTGGTCTGAATTGCCTTGTATATTGATTTGGTAATGTAATTTGCAAATGAAGCAACTACATGGCAACTTCCAAAACTTGAACTGAACTCAAAATTCTGTTAAAACCAAAGTGTTTGAAATGTGATTTCCAATCAGAAAATGTACCCACTTGCTTGGTTTGAGGCATCTAGCACAAAATCACATTTTTCCCTTCTTTCCATATTTGAATTTTCTTCATTTTCAAGCCATTTCAAGTGACTTTTTAATATGAGCCACACCAAACTCTCATGACCACTTGGTTGCACTCAAAAAATCATTTTAAGAAATTTCCATGTTGAACAAATTTCCATTTGAAGCTTGCAAGTTGGAGATATGGACCTATGACCTATAATCTCACTTTCCCAAAATACCCCTGACTTGTAAACCTCATAACTTGAGTTCTACAAATCATATGGAAGACTTCTAGTACAATTTAGAAAGCTAAGATAATGAGGAACAATTTTCAAGTTGACCAAAAGTTCAGGTGAAACCTACTTCTAGGTCCAAAATAGCCTTGAAGCCAGATGATTTTCACAGACAAATTTCAGAAGCATCTGAGGACCTGTAACTTGTCTGGGCCATAACTTGAGTTCTATAAATCCAATGGAGGACTTCTAGTACTCAAATTAAATATATTGATATGCTCTACAAGTTTCATGTTGGCCAAAGATCCATTTGAAACTTGTATCTTGACTTATTTGTCCTTGAAGTTAGGCACTAAACAGGGTAATTTGCACTGAAACCCTAATTTAGCAACTTCCCACATTCTTGATTCTTCTTGATTTGATCTTGGCACAACACCACAAATGTCTTATCACATCATTTCATGAACTCCATGACCTAAAAGTAGGCTTTGATACTCTTCAATTACATAATTGACCTAGGGTTGATCCAGATGAAACCCTAATTATCTGCACTTCAACTGTGGCTCTTGCATTTGACACAATGACTTGATTTAGCTCCAACATGGCTCTCTAGGCACTCCATGAGCTCTACACATCTCATATTCACACCTCATGCTTTACATCCCATTGATGGTCCTCAGCTGATTAAGACCTCCCACCACCTCCTGATGACTTGGATGACTTCTCAAGCTTGGATAAGATTTCTTGCTAGGCTTCTCTTGACAATAATCACACTTGATCCCCTGTTGGATGAATGATATGCCATGATATGCAAATGATAGAACTATGCAAATGATAATGCAATGAAACATAAACCAGGTAAAAGATGTTGAGCAAATTTTGGGGTGCAACAGCTGCCCCTATTCAAACGGCTTGGACCCGATTGGGTGAAGAGCAAACGGCCTTCAAACAATCGAGGTAAAAGACGGTTGAATACCAAGAAACCCGAAAATTTGCCAACTGCAGCCACGAACTACACAAACTATTTGGAGAACAAAATCCACCAAATTATACTCCATCTTTGCTATTGGGTTTGTCAATACAAAAATACAACTTCTCTGCCTATCATAGCAACTTTTCTAATCACATGCCTCCATCACTCAAATGGGTATGAATATCTCTGTTAATAGAATACAATCTTTTCTGACGCTTTTACTGGGGAAACAACTCTGCCAACAACACAGGGAATAAGTTTGGCGACTTCCACTGAGGAAATAGTTTTATCAACAAATAAGAAATAACTCTGCCAATAATACAGGAAATCACTCTGCCAAATACAGGAAAATAACTCCGTCACCACTACGGGAAATAACTCTGTCCGATACAGGAAAATAACTCCGTCACGACTACGGGAAATAACTCTATCCAAATACAGGAAAATAACTTCGTCATCACTACGGGAAATAACTCTGTCCAAATACAGGAATGACTCCGTCACCACTACGGGAAATAACTCTGCCAAATACAGGAATGACTCTGTCACCACTACGGGAAATAACTCTGTCCGATACAGGAAAATAACTCCGTCACCACTATGGGAAATAACTCTGTCCGATACAGGAAAATAACTCTGTCACCACTACGGGAAATAACTCTGTCCGATACAGGAAAATAACTTCGTCATCACTACGGGAAATAACTCTGGATACAGCTTCTCTACCTATCTTTACAGTAGCTAACTCCATCAATCAAACAAAATACTGGTCCAATCTTCAAATTTTTAGTGCGGACATGGCAGCAAATCTGAAAAGGACTCTACTGGGGATTTTCTGAACCCAAACTGCCAGACAACTACTTTGACATAGGCGGCAACTTCCAAAAATTGATTCACGAAATCTTTTGATACTGTCATAACAACAATTTTGAAGAAATACTCCGCTGGAAGGGTAAGAGAAACTAATCCAAGCAACTCTCTGGTGAACATTATCATTACACGTCTCACGCTGAGACCTTGCTTATCTGGTAATTAATCTGAGCAAGAGCTCCCTCCACCTGCAGGGAAAATAACACTTGAAAACAGAAGGTTAACCAACATGGCTTATGTTTCAAAATGCGTATGTTCGACAATGGCGTAATGCTCCATTCGACATGGAAATGCTACGCGTTCGGGTAGATGCAAATATGACGATATATGCAAATGCTAATGCAGGTTCCAACTGCTGAGAAACACTCTGGTATGAAATGGCTAAGAATAAAACCAACTCCGCTGGGGATGAACGGGTATCACAAAGTATTCCGGCAAAATAAATGCCGGAAAAAACAACCAACTCTGCTGGGGAGAGATCAGACATTTGGGAAGAAAACACAAACCCTGTTGGGGAAAGATGCGACCCTTCTGGGGGAAGAACTACACTGTCAGGACACATTCTATAAACTCGAAGCTACAAACTCTGCTGAGGATAATCATCCTGACGAAAGAATGACGACCTGCGGGGAAAGGGAATAACCATCCTCTAGGGAGGCGTCCTCTGCAGGGGATATTGATTTTGACCTGCTAGGAATATCCTATGGACCACTTCCATGAGGATACTCTTCAGGCGACATTCCTGGTGATACTCTCTCGGGGAGGACAATTCCACATCTGGCAGGAATAAGCGCCGCCTCCACTCTCTGGGGATAAGATACGACTTGCTAAGGAACGACATCAACTGAAGTCAGGCCCTACATCAAGAGACTTTGGCTGGGGAATACAATTCCTGACCGTTTGCTTTAAAGGTAAGGACCGTACAAAACACAAACGAGACAAAACAAATCTACACAACAAAATCTATCCGAGTTAATATCCGTGACGTTTATTCAGTCAATTCAAAGTTTTAGAAATTATTGGCAAGGGCCAGCAAGTTTATGCAAGTGCAAGTTCATCAAAAACATCGGCATTTTTCACAAACAAAACAGTAAAGAACAAGCATCAAGTACTGAATAACATGCTTTATTGAATGGGCCTATAAATAAGCAAAGATTTGTACACTGGATGTAACTCCTGGAAAGAGGAAGTTACGCACAAGCAAAATACAATATATGTACAAGAAGCACAAAGAAAGATACAAAACAAATTTGATATACATGTCGGCAACGTGGTACAGACAAACACCATGAGATGATTCTCCTATGACTCGCCCGACTCTGGCGCTTTCTCGGTACTCGATCTTCGGAAAAGATTGTTTTATATGAACGACCCTCAGGTATTCCCAAGCCACCAAGCAATGCAGTATCAAACTCGGACCACAGTCATTTGCTTTTTCAATCCCTAACTTTTGCGTGAATCGCCCTTTGCGGGTTTTCAATTCACCGGGATACCCTTTTTTGCCGAAGTTGCCCCTTTCAAGTTTTCAACTTTGCGGGTGTACATTTTTCAATTTTATCCCTATCTTTTGCCCGAACCTTTTATTCCTTTTTTATGGTTCACCGGGATGCCCCATTTTTGCCTGGACTCTCTTTTTTCTGTCCAGCGGGTCGCTTTAAGCAAAGTATTTTTTAACTGCGTCTGAATTCACAGGAGACGTAAAGTCCTCACCATCCATGGTGGATAACAACAAGGCTCCTCCAGAGAAAACCTTTCTGACGACATATGGACCCTCGTAGTTGGGAGTCCATTTGCCCCTGTGATTCAATTGTGGGGGGAGAATATTTTTCAACACAAGATCGCCCGTCTGAAAACTTCGAGGGCATACCTTTTTATCGTAAGCTTTCTTCATCCGACTCTGATACAACCGACCATATGCGAGAGAAGCCAGTCTCTTCTCATCCATTAAACTGAGCTGGTTCAGTCTATCTTTCACCCATTCTGCCTCATCAAGTTGGACATCACACAAAACCCTCAGAGAAGGAATCTCAACCTCTAATGGTAGGACAGCTTCCATACCATATACAAGTGAAAAAGGAGTTGCCCTGGTTGATGTGCGTACCGTCGTACGATAACCGTGCAAAGCAAAAGGAAACATCTCATGCCAGTCCTTATAGGTCACAACCATCTTCTGAACAATCTTCTTTATGTTCTTATTGGCCGCTTCGACAGCGCCATTCATCTTGGGCCGATAAGGAGAAGAGTTATGATGCTCGATCTTGAAATTCTGACACAGCTCTTTCATCATCTTGTTATTCAAATTCGAACCGTTGTCAGTGATAATCCGCTCTAGGATTCCATATCTGCAGATAATATCTTTCTTGATAAATCTGGCCACCACCTGCTTGGTAACATTAGCATATGACGCTGCTTCCACCCATTTGGTGAAGTAATCAATAGCTACCAAAATGAACCGGTGTCCGTTTGACGTGGGCTCAATCTTGCCAATCATATCAATTCCCCACATCGAGAAAGGCCACGGTGATGACATAACATTCAAAGGGCTCGGAGGCACATGAATTTTGTCCGCATAAATTTGACATTTACGACACCGCTTCATAAACTTGAAGCAATCTGTTTCCATCGTTAGCCAATAGTAACCTGCCCGTAACAGTTTTCTCGTCATTGCATGTCCACCAGCATGCGTACCAAATGTACCTTCATGGATCTCTTTCATGAGCAACCTAGCCTCTTTCTCGTCCATGCATCACAACAACACCAAGTCGTGATTTCTCTTGTACAGGACGCAATCCGGATTCAAATAAAAATTGCCAGCCAATTTCCTAAGAGTCTTCTGATCTCGACTGGATTCCCCAGCCGGATACTCTTGGTTCTTTAGGAAATTCTGGATATCAAAATACCATGGTTTTCCATCGGATGTTTCCTCGATGGCGAATATGAAGGCGGGCCTATCAAGGCGAGAGATAACAATCCTGGGAGCCTCATTCCAGAAATTAACTTTATACATTGAAGACAACGTCGCAAGAGCGTCGTCCATCTGATTTTCTGCTCGTGGTACATGATGCAATTCTACTTTGTCAAAAAAAGCAACTATCTCCTTGCATAATTCATATAGGGTATCGGATTGGGCTGACGCGTCTCCCATTCTCCTTTAATCTGGTTGACCACTAGAGCAGAGTCCCCGTATACATCAAGATATTTGATTCTCAAATCAATAGCCTCCTCAAGACCCATGATGCACGCCTCATATTCAGCCTTATTATTGGTAACTGGAAAGGTCAATCTGGCAGTAAAGGGAATGTGCGTCGCTTGAGGAGTAGTGATAATTGCCCCTATTCCACTACCGTAGGAATTAACAGCGCCATCAAATATCAACTGCCATTTGGAACCCAACTCTGGACCTTCATCCGGCAACGGCTCCTCACAATCTTTCATTTTCAAGTACATGATATCCTCGTCAGGAAAATAAAATCTCATTGGTTGATAATCTTCAATTGGCTGCTCCGCTAGGTACTCTGACAGAACACTACCTTTGATAGCCTTTTAAGAAACATATTAAATATCGTATTCTGTCAGCACCATCTGCCATCGAGCAATCCTCCCGGAGAGTGCTTGCTTTTCAAATACGTATTTGATCGGATCCATCTTTGAAATTAGCATGGTTGTATGGTTTAACATGTATTGTCTCAAATGTTTGGCAGCCCAGGCTAGCGCACAACACGTCTTTTCGAGCATTGAGTAACGGGATTCACAATCTGTGAACTTTTTACTCAAGTAGTAAATCACATGCTCTTTACGTCCAGTCTCGTCATGTTGACCGAGAACATAACCCATACTTTCCTCAAGAACCGTCAAATACATAATCAATGGTCTCCCGGCTACTGGGGGTATCAATATTGGAGGTTCCTGCAAATATTCTTTTATTTTTTCAAACGCCCTTTGACAATCTTCATTCCAGGTTACAGCCTGATTCTTTTTCAACAATTTGAATAATGGCTCGCATGTAGCGGTTAGGTGAGATATGAACCGAGCAATGTAGTTCAACCTCCCTAAAAACCCACGCACTTCTTTTTCTGTTTTAGGCGTTGGCATTTCTTGTATTGCCTTTATCTTAGCAGGATCAACCTCAATTCCTTTTTCGCTCACAATAAACCCCAATAGTTTACCGGATCTCACCCCGAAGGTGCACTTGTTAGGATTCAGCCTTAGCCTGAATTTCCTAAGCCTCTTGAACAATTTTAGCAGATTAATCAAATGCTCTTCCTCCGTCTGGGATTTGGCAATCATATCATCAACATAAACCTCGATCTCTTTATGCATCATGTCATGAAAGAGCGTTGTCATAGCACGTTGATATGTTGCCCCAGCGTTCTTCAAACCAAAGGGCATCACTTTATAGCAAAATGTTCCCCATGGGGTAATGAAGGTTGTTTTCTCCATGTCTTCTGGCGCCATTTTTATCTGATTGTAACCCGAGAAGCCATCCATGAAGGAGAACACGGAGAATTGAGCAGTGTTATCGACCAGCACATCGATATGAGGAAGCGGAAAGTCGTCCTTTGGGCTCGCCCTATTCAAATCACGATAGTCTACGCACATCCGCACCTTATCGTCTTTCTTTAGTACCAGTACTATATTGGCGACCCATGATGGATAAGTTGTAACAGCAAGGAACCCAGCATCCCACTGTTTTTGAACTTCCTCCTTAATCTTCACAGACATATCTGGTTTGGTTCTTCTGAGTTTCTGCTTAACAGGCGGACATTCTTCTCGCAATGGCAGACGATGAACAACCATGTCAGTATCCAATCCTGGCATATCCTCGTACGACCAAGCAAAGATATCATTGTACTCTTGCAACATCTCAATCAGACCTTGATTGATGTCGCTTTGCAGCGCAGCCCCTATCTGGATGTTCCTGACAACTCCCTCGGACCCCACATTGATAATCTCAATCTCTTCCTGATGAGGCAGAATGATTCTTTCTTCCTATTTCAACATTCGAGTCAACTCCTCTGGCAAGTCGCTATCCTCACCAATCTCTTCCTCAGCTTGAAATACCGGGTGCTCGAAGTCAAAGCGAGTCATAGGAAGTTCGTGTTCGGTGTCATCTGAAATATGAATCCTGCAAAGGAAATGGTTAAATGCTTCAAATGAGTGCAAACAAAGCTCATAACCACGTTGCCATTTATTGTTAAAATAAAAACAGGAAAAACAGGGAACAAAAACTTTGTATGAGAAAAACGCCTTTATTCAATGATTAAACAGTGCATACAAATAAGCAGGTGGCCCTAAAACAAAATCACTGTGCCCCGGGTAGGACACAGGATTATACAATAATCAAGAAAACAAATCATTACTGTTTTGTAGTCACTGGGACAATTTCCCGGATGGACCAGTTGCAGAGACTTTGTCCTGGCACGCTAGGCTTGATCCACGCGTCCATGTCGCAATCACTATCTCCATCTTCAGAGTCGGAAACAGCATTAACCGTCTCAAAGCAGACTCCCTTTGGAGTAATCACCACTGGTCCTTTGAACTTGGGTGCTTTCTGTGAAGAAGATGACGATGTAGGGCGATACCCCAAACCAAACTTGTCCATCTTGACAGGAATTTCCAGCACTTGACCCCAACCTTTGGTCTCACCAGTTTGAACTAACGCTTGAGCGTCTTTGTATGAAGCCACAGCAACCTCTGGCACTTTGCTGGGAACACTGGACTTGTCTTTGATTTGCAACCCTTCGAAGGCTTGGCAGGGTGTTTCGTGGATTTCTCCATCCATTTCAACGTACTTGAATTATGAGAGATGACTGATCAAGATGTCCTCTTCCCCACAAATAGTAACGATGCCACCATCGGCTTCAAACTTAAGCTTCTGATGCAGCGTGGACGTCACAGCCCCTGCAGAGTGTATCCATGGACGCCCAAGTAAACAGCTATAAGCTGGATGAATATCCATGATATAAAATTTAGTGTCAAATATTTTCGGCCCGACCTGCAACGGCAACCTTATCGATCCAAACACCGACCTTCTCGTTCCATCAAACGCCCTCACAACCAAGTCACTTGGCGTGCAAATAATTCCCCAGATATCTAAATTCATCATAGCCTTCTTAGGCAATACATTCAGAGATGATCCGATATCCACAAGAACATGCGACATTATGGTGCCCCGGCATTCCACCGATATGTGCAAAGCCATATTATGCTCTCGGCCTCTAGGTGTTAGATCAAAATCAGTGAAACCCAAACTATGTCCAGCATTGACATGCGCCAGTACCCCCTCTAGCTGGTTGACAGAAACCTCCTGAGGTACAAATGACGTGTCCAATATCTTCAACAAAGCATTTCGATGAGCCTCAGAACAAAGCAACAAAGATAGGATTGAAATTTTTGAGGGTGTCTGTTGTAAGTGCTCAACAATCTTATAATCGCTCTTGCGAATTAGCCTCATGAACTCTTCTACGTCCTTGAGCGACGTGTCTTTCTCTTTCAACTGGGATGGTCCACTTTCATTCACCTTGGCCTTGCCTTTAGCAATCCTCTCTGCTTCAACTTCAGGTGCGGTGAAGATTCTTCCACTACGGGTCATGCCTCTCGTTCCAACAACATTGTCAACTGTCCCTGCCGGCTGGCGATTCACCTCAATCTTTTCTCCGTTACAGTACGCTTCTAACCCATATGTCCACGGAACAGCTTTTGTACTCTCAAAAGGAACGGGTCCTGCTTTTGTTATTGTGATAGTCGCGCGGGCGTCGGTATCGTAATAGTCTTCCTTGGGATTGTAATTGTTGCATTCTCATCCTGCTTTTCAAACAATGCCTCAACAGGCTTCTCAACAGCAGTCCGATCGAATTGCAAAATCCCCTCATCTATCATGGCTTGGATACCTCTTTTCAAATCAGCGCAACCCTCTGGTTGGGTCCAGCAATCCAGACAATATTCATCACATCCGGGGAATACACCCCCTTTCAACAATCTGCTTTTAACACAACTCAACGGTGTCTTCAGTTCATTCACATCCATAACCAAATTCAAATTCTCTTCCGTTAGGATAGCATTCACTCCATGATTCAGCATGGGTTGTTGTACAATATTGGGACCATCCTGACCAAAGTTAATGGCCTTACTATCAAACAAATCTTGAACCTTATGTTTGAAAGCATGGCAACCTTCAATATCATGTCCGGGCGCCCCGGAATGAAAATCACAATGTTTACCAGCGTCAAAACCAAATGGAGGAGTGCCCATCAACCGGGCCATCGTTCTCTTTTCAACCAGATTCAAACCCAACAACGTTTGAAGCAGTTCAGCATAAGTTGAAGGAGGTGCTTCAAATACTCTCTTTGGCCTACCCTCTTGAATTCTATGTTGAGCAGGGTGCATTCTCTGTTGTTGAGGCTGTTGTTGCCGTTGTTGTTGTTGTTGTTGTTGTTTTTGCTGAGGTATCGGGATAGTAACACTAGCAACCTGCTGTGGCTGATATTGATTCCTACCTCTTCCATGACCTCGACCACCATATACCGCACTGGCGTCGCCTTGTCTCTTTCCACCAAAGGCTTTCCTTGCACCTCCAGCTGAGGTGGATTCACCTGCCTGAATCTTCCCAATCTTAATTCCGTTTTCAATCCGTTCTCCCATGAGAATCATGTCGGAGAAACTACCCATCGAGACATTGAGCAATTTGTCATAATACATTCCAGAGAATGTTCCAATAAACATATCAATCAACTCTCTTTCAACCAAAGGGGGATGCACCCTAGCCGCAATATCACGCCAGCGTTGCGCATACTCCTTGAAGCTCTCACCATTTTTCTGAGACAAACTCTGCAGTTGGACCCTGTTTGGCGCCAAGTCACTATTATATTGATAATGTTTAACAAAAGCATCAGCCAACTCTTTCCAGCTTCTAATTTGGGTGGGCTCCAGTCCCATGTACCATTCCAGCGATGGTCCCGATAAACTGTCTTGAAAGAAATGCATAAGCATCTTCTCGTTGTCAGAGTATGCAGACATTCTTCTGTAATAAGAACGTACATGAACTCTAGGGCATGTATCCCCCTTGTACTTGTCAAATGTTGGAGCTTTGAATTTCAAAGGCACCCTCAGCCCAGGCACTAGTCCCATGGTAGTCATATCTAACCCAGCAGAGTTCTTATTAGTTATCCCTTTGATCTGCTCTTCCAGCATTTTGAACCTCCTATCATTATCATTAGGCCTTTCAAATCCCACGCCTTGTCCAGAGAAAGCGTCTTCCTGGTGATCCTCGCCCCAGTTCAGATTCTCATTTCCATATCCCTCGTAACCAGCGTTACGGCCATATCCCTGTTGATTAAAAATAGGATCCCATCCTCTGCTACCGAATCCTTGATTGACCCCACCTAGTCTGTAACCGGTGTTGAAAGGCACCATCCCCTCACCGTTGTTGTTCATGTTACCAAAGCCAACATCACCGTATCCATACCTTTGATTGTTGTTACCATAGCCATCGTAGCCAAAGCCTTGATTGTTGAAACCAAAATTACCAACATGATTACCAATGCTAAACCCTTGGTTATTGTTTCCAAAACCAGTGTTGTCACCGAACCCTTAATTAGCATCTCCAGCATTGCCAGTATCGTTAACAACATTCCCATCACCATTTCCAGCGTTTCCAGTACCAGTGTTACCATTACCAGTGTTACCATTACCAGCACCAGTGCCAGTATTTCCATTGCCATTGCCATCACCGGCACCAACTCCACCACTTGTGGGAACGACCACTGTAGGTATCCCATCCTCTCAGCGGTTGCACCAGAGTCTGGAGATTCTCCTGGCCCTTGACAACAGTTTCCATTGCTTGCATGAAAAGTGCCAACTTCTCACGAATTTCCTGCATCTCGACTTGAACTTGATCCATGATTCTCTTGCAGTTGTTCCTGGTAGAATAACGATGCGTTCTCTGGTTGTCAATCCTGAAACCTGTGAGATGCAGGAAATAAGATACAAATTCAAAAAGACCGGTCAGGCAATATGAGTATGCAGATGCAAATGTATAAGTATGCTACAGGTTATATTCTCCCCCGATTCTAGTTTCAAAGAGAAGGCCATCATGACAATGGAGTCTCAATCAAGAAAGCTAGGAATCATAAAATCCTCATTCATAAACAAATGCCAAGAGGAAAAGTACAAGAATACAACTGAATACAGCCGAAAAGACCTCAGCCAACAAGTCTGGCGATGGTCAAAATACAAGTATAGATAACAAAAGCAAAGCAAAGATAAATCAGGCCAAATGGCGCGCTCTGACATCTTCCAATATCCTCAACGTCTCCGAATGACCTAGTCTGGAGATTAGCTCCTGTATCAATAATGCATGTCGCTCAACAGTGGATCTCAGCTTTTTGGCGTCGTCCTTGCAGGTTCTTTCGCCAAAACACTCGTCGAGTCTGCATCTCTTGAAGTCGGCCTTAAATTCACAACCTCTCAGCTCCTTGCCAAGGTCACTCACTCTAAGCTCAACAGCGCTCCTAAGTGATGTCTCTTCAGCGATCTTTGCATCCTGGGCTCTAATCTGCACCTCTAACGTGGCAATCTGCAGCTTCAGCTCATCTTCACGCTCCTTCCGCTTGGTAAGCATGGTATTCCACAATGTTTCCCACTTGCCGAGTCGGGAATAATCTTTGTTTAAGAGTTCCTTCTTGGAAGCAAGCACCTTGCTAACACCATTCAAGGCTACTCCCACTTTTTCCCTCTTGTTGGTCTCTTCAGTCAAATCTGAACCCAACCTATTAATCAACTCAGTCTGTTCCTTCATAGTGAAGGTAGCTTCATTCTTCTCATGACGCAACTGGAAGATCTCTCTCTCTAACTCATAATTGGCTTTCTTCAATTCTTCATTTTCAGCCAACAATTTGTTATACTTCTCAATCTCTACCGAAGTAGGTGCCTCAATCACTGGAAGATACAAAGGTTCCTGTTGCACCCTAAAATTTGACCAACCGATTCTCCTATCTGACTCATGGTTTAATTTCATATTCGCAGCTCAGATGTATGATTCTTGTGCAAACCAGGGGATATCAGAGTTTACAGCTTGATTTTTGTCTATCAGATATGGCAGACCCAGTCCAGATTATCGGGGTTTTATTTTCGGGAAATTGTGCGCTCCTCGGTGATTTTTCAGTGATTTTGGGATATTCTGATGCCCGGGGATCTCCGTTCGATTCGATCTGGTCTCGTGCGCTCTCTTATGGCGGTCATTTGCATTCATCTGCATTTTTAGGATTTTTATAGGCTTTTTGTGAATTTTTAACAGGCTTTATAGATTTTTCTGGAATTTAGATAGGGTTCTTTGAATATTTTAATAGCTTAATCCTCTTTTTAGAATTTTATAGGATATTTTAAATAGATTTTAATCATTTGTAGAATTTTTAATAGAATTTAGATAGTTTTATCATTTTAGAATAACATAGTTTTCTTTTATTAATAATAGGTTTAATTGTTTTTAAATCATTTTTAGAATTTTTCTATAGATTTTTAATAGGTTTAATAATATTTTTAGATGATATAGAAAATAATATAGTTTTCTTTTATTAATAATAGGTTTAATTGTTTTTAAATCATTTTTAGAATTTTAATAGAAAATTAGGATAATATAGAATTAATATGAGTTTAATCATTTTTAGAGTTAATTAGAGGTTAATTGATTTTTTAGGGTTAATTAGGATAATACAGAATTAATTAGGTTTTAATGACTTTTTAGAGTTTTAATTAGGTTAATCATGTTTTAGATTTAATTAGATGATTTAGAGTTAATTAGACTTTTAATAATTGATTAGAGTTAATTAGGTTTAGTTAACTGTTTTTTTTACTCAGTTTTTTTTTGCAGTCTTTTTGGTGATTCGTATGGGCCCAGGGTTTGTTTTTGTCAAAGCCCAATTCTCAATTCAGAAGTCCAATTCAGTCCAAGTCTTCCACCAGCTTCCAGCGCACACTAGGATATTCTAGAAGGATCCACGCGTCCTCAGTGATATAAATAAGGCTGACACGTGTTGCGCAGCAAAACGGCCCCACCTTTTCGTTTCCCAGCATCCCACGTGTCCCCCACTCACTCTCTCTCTCAGTGCATGCACGCCACTTGGCGCCCCCACATCATTGCCTGAGTTCCCCACCGGCGGCCATGCATCAGCCGTAGCCCCCACCGCCGGCCACCGCCAACAAACTCCGGCCACCACCAACCGTCGCCGGAAAACCATTTTTCCCCAGAATCCTCAGATCTTCATCCCCTTCCTCCGATCTCCTCCCTTCCACCTTCATCCACCTTCAACCAAAATTTCCAGAATACTTCGCACCACCTTCATCCTCCATCAATTCTTTTCCAGAAATCGTCCTCAACCTTCATACCTTCATCCAAGATTTCTCCAGAAATCGCCATAAACATTCATCCTTCAAGCAAGAAAAACGCAGGAACTTCAAACCACGTTCAACCTTCATACAGTTTTTTTCCAGAACGCCATTGTTCTTCACGAAGTTTTCCAGAAACAACTTCAACCAACATCAATTTTCATCAACTTCTCCAGAACAGTATCAAACCTTCAATCATCCTTCAAGCAAGATCTCCAGAAATCATCCTAAGGCGTTCATCCTTCTTAAGCAGATTTCCAGAAGCTTCAAGATTCGCTCATCCAGGTGCGTTGATTCTTCGATCCTCGTTAGCGTCTCGTTTTGATGGTTATAGCGTAGGGATTTAATCTTGGCTTGAACTGGGTTTATGTTGGATACAGTCTTGATTTGAGGTTCGTTTAGATGTAGGTTAGGGTTCGATTTCAGGTTGTGGTGAGGGTTTGTTGGATGTTTGAGAGTTGCAGAGAGAGATGAGGGAGAGGAGGAAGAACGAGCAGAAGCGGCTAGGGTTCCCAGAGTGAACAGTACCCAGGGTTTGGAGAGAGAGATTTAGGTTTTGTTAATTGAGCATTTGGACTAGGGTTTGGACCCTGGGCTTAGGCCCACAAGCGTGTTTCTGAACGCGCTACACCCCCTCAATTGCCAGTTCCCCCCCCCTGTTTGAGAGACCTGAGAATAATTGGGGTGGGCCTTAGGCCCAATTGCTGTTAACACCCCTCATTTGAGCCCAGTAATGATAATCAACTAGGAATTACTAAGTCAGCACCCCCCTGCGCCCAGCTCAGCCTTTTTTTTGTTTTTTCTGGATAATCAAATCTGGGCCCTGCGCCCAACTGCTGTTGGCACCCCCCAATCAGGGCCCAATGCAGAATAGGCTTGAATCTGTTGCTGTTTAAACCCCCCTCCATTTTATTTTCTTTTGTTTTGATTTTTTCTTTTATATTTTTCTTGGCATGTAAATAAATCATAATAAATGGAAATAATTGTGGTTTTTTTAATAATTCTTTTTCCATCCATCTCATGAAAATGTTAGGAAAATTAAATAAAAATAAAAAGGTCATTTTATTTTTGTTTCATATTTTGTGCATATTTTCCATATTAATTGATGTTTTTTTAATATTTTTAATGCATGCATATCATTAGAAATTCATAAAAAATAGTAGAATTAGTCAAATAATTCCGTTCTTTTTTCTGTAGACTCGTGATTCAGTGTAGAATTTTATAGTGCAGAAACATTAGCTCAATCATGCATTTTCATTCTAATTGCATTTTTTCACTATTATTGATGTTGAATAATTGGTCTGTGAATATGTCTGTGTTGCTGATTTTAGTTCTTTCATCTGGTGTTGAATTTTATTCTGATTTTTTAGTATGTTGTCCTAGAGCCATGTAGGTCTCCCATTAGATTTTTGATAGATTTTTGTAGGACTTTCTGATAGGATTTGTCTGAGCCTGAAGATAGGGGAAGTCTTGATGACTTCTGACTTTGAAGTTCAACTGTGGTTGAACTTCAGAGATAGTCTTTTGTAGTTTGTTGGCCTGTGGATTCTTCCTGAAGGTGGGAGCTGATGGAGGTCCTGTTGGAGCTTGCAAGGTTGCATTGGACTGAGGCTTAGTCTAGGAGCTTGTTGTCTGTTTGTGAGGTTCGAGATCCTGAAGTTTGAAGGGAGTTTATGGTACTTTCCTGAGGAAGGCACTATGAATGACTTTCATCCTTCCTTCTCACCTCTTTCGTAAGTATCCAATGATGTCGGAGCCGACTTGTGAGTTTAATTCCTCCTGAGGAGGAATGTAAACTGATCACATGTTGTTGAGCCACATGGGATACGATTCCTAAGTGGAAGCCCCCTAGCACTTTCCTGAGGAAGGTCCTATGGGTCTATTCACTTAGTTCCATTAGTTTATCTAGGATTTCTTAAGTATCCAGTGATGTTGGAGCCAACTTGTGAGTTTAATTCCCCCTGAGGAGGAATGTAAACTGATCACAGTTGTTGAGCCACGTAGGATACGATTCCTAAGTGTCAGCCTCCTAGTACTTTCCTGAGGAAGGTCCTATGAGTCTGCTCACTTAGTTCCCTTAGTGCATATAGGTTCTTTCCCAAATATCCAGTGACGCCGGAGCCTTCATGTGAGTTTAATCTCTCCTGAGGAGGGATGTAAACTGATCACAGTTGTCGAGCCGCATAGGATATGATTCCTGAGTAGTAACCTCCTGGTACTTTCCTGAGGAAGATACCATGAGCTTGTCTGCTTAGCTTCCTTTCTCTGGTAAGCTTATTCTGAAGCTTGGAGACTGGGATTGATTCCTCCTGCTTAGGGTTTTGGATTAGATTTGTTGCTTAGATCTTTGCTTAAGGTGTTGTGTAGAGTTCTGTTTAGAGATAGATTAGGAGTTTGTTTCAGGTTTGTTAGAGGCCCTGCTTAGGGTTAGTCTCTTCGTATTGTTTGACTTGTGTGACGTTATGTTGCATTAGACTTAGGTATTCATCTAGATAGTTTTGAATAGGTGCATCTTAGAAGTAGACTTTGTGTGCATGAGAAGTTGAGGTGGTCCTCCTTCTGCTTGTTTGTTATTGCGTGGCTTTGCTTGTTGGTATTTGGTAGAGCCGAGCTCCCTTGCCTCTGTGCCTTGTTTGTTTAGTTGTTGCATTCATGCATATATTCAGTATTTCTTTACATTGCAGTTTCCTGTTTGTGGATTAGTCCTGTTGCCATGATCCCTTAGGAGCTCTGACTTCTCCGCTGCGGAGTTGTTATGATAGACTTTAGGATGGTCAACCAGGTGTGATAGCAGTAGGTAGATTCCCCTGTTTCTCAGCTATAGTTCTAGGGTTTCCCTTTCCTTTCTGTAGGAGCTTTTTGAGTAGCTTGACCCGTAGTTAGCTGAACTACAGCTGCTCTGATTCTTCGTTCCAGACGAAGATATGTAGGCATAGGATGCGATATCCTAGCGAGCACACTAACGACTAACTTTTGTTCTCTCGCGGCTGTGCGATCGAGACTTTCCCGCTAACGACTAATTGTTATCCCTTTCTCTTGCCCGAGTGCATTTGAGACCAGATCGTAGTTGTAGGTTCCCGAGCCTTAGAGACCAGTTTGTTTTCTCACTGCTGTGTGAGAGCCCCTGTTTACCCGTAGTTAGCCGAACTACGTTTGCTCTGATCTTTCATTTCAGATGAAAGTACGTAGGCACAGGACGCGATGTCCTGGCGAGCAACCTTTCCCCTGTTTAGACGTAGGCAGTCGAACTACGTTGACTCTGACTTTCCCATTGCACGAGGGAATACGTAGGCCCAGAACACCGTATGTTCTGTCGAGTCCTGTCCTTTTATTTTCTTTTCAGACCAGCCATTAGCGTAGATAGATAATACACCCTTTTACCTATAAACACCAAGCGTGGATCCCATCGAGTACGATGGACGTGAGGGGTGCTAATACCTTCCCCTTGCGTAACCGACTCCCGAACCCAGACAATGGTTGCGATGACCTTGTCTTACCCTTATTCGTCAGGTTTTTTCCGATCGTTTCCTTTCCCGCTCTGAGGGATAAATAACGAAAGGTGGCGACTCTCCTGTCAAGCCGGCGCCGATTTTCGCAGTAGCGACAGCTGGCGACTCTGCTGGGGACCTATAGCATCTAGGGACTTTTCCCATCCCTTATGCTGGGACCGTTTCCCATCCCCTACGCGAGTCAATCCTAGCGCTTGGGTGTTTATTTGTTGGGTGTTGTGCATATGTGTTTTACTTTTCTGCACTTTACTTTTCTGTACCTTTACCTTTCCGCATTTATTTTCCAGCATTACATTATTGTGATTATTGCTGTGGGCAAAGGGAGGTTACTGTGAGTGAAAAGCCGGACCTGGGCTTGAGTACACACCTAGATATAGTTGTGGAGAAGTAGTAGACGAACCTGTCTGCTGAGCAGGCACAGTTCCCTACGAAAATCTGCGCTCAGACGAGATTCTTGCAGAGGTGCTCCTTTCCGGTCCTGAGGATCTGAGAGGAGTCCAGACGTGAGGGTTGTCGACTCTGGGGACCGATCATTTGGAAGTCAGCTAAGTGAGGCCTCTTCATGACTTGATGATGCCACTCCTTCTGGGAATCGTATCGTCACTCATGAAAGTCTGTGACGCTGACGACCGCATAGGATGCCGTACCTTTGTCCGTGGATTAGGTTTATCCTACCTGTGAGAGGGACTGGGTTATTGCAGGAGAACTGGCCGTCAGAAACCATGATTCAGTATCTTTATCAGAGGGTGTTCTTGATTCATCTCCAGGTGTGTTGTCTGGGTCAGATGGGTTTCTTATCTGAGGTTGAGGCTATTATCAGATGGTATTCTCGTCAGATACAGAGGTTCAGATGGTTTTCTTACCAGGGGATTGATATTTTTGAGCATCAGATGATAGTTAGTGGCATGAGATTCTGGTGACCGTGATGGTTTTCTGTTCTTGATCACAGAGATATTCCTCTTCAGGCTACAGCATAGCCCTATGTTCGCAGATTGCATTATTTATCCTATTGCATCATTGCATTACCATCTGCATTCAACTAACGTGTGTGTATTGCAGGTACATATTTTCCCTTCCAGTTCTGGTGTTCGTTCCTAGCAAGACATGGAAAACCTGAAGAGAGTATTGCCCTATAAGTTTCCGTCGCCGAATATCAGTCTATTGTTAGAATTGATGGCTATTGCTAAGAAGAGAGGAATGGGTGACTTCAGAAAGAGATATGGGAGGATTCTGACATACGTTTATCAGCCATCTGCCTACGAGACCAGCGGCATCTACACTCTGTTACAGTTCTACGACGCGGAGCTCAGGTGTTTTGTATTTCCCGACTTTGTTTTGGCTCCTACCCTGGAGGAGTACTCTGCACTTCTGGATATACCGATCCGTGAGCAGATGCCTTTTTATCGTACGGACGCTGAGCCTAAGCTGGCTGAGCTTTCTGCTATCCTGTGCTTGAAAGAGTCTGAGCTGTCTGGGAAGATGATCAGAAGAGGAGACGTATGGGGATTTCCATTGGATGTCTTAGTGGATAAGGCTCGAGAGTATGCCCAGAAGGGTAAATGGGATGTTTTTGACATTATCCTTGCTGTATGTGTGTATGGCATCGTGTTATTCCCGAACATTCCTGATTTTGTTGATTCAGATGCCTTCTATATTTTGGCTGCGGGAAACCCAGTTCCTACTTTGCTGGGAGATGTCCACCATTCAACTCATTACCAGAATGAAAAGCGACGAGGAAGGAATGTGTCTTGTTGTGTACCTCTCCTATGCAGGTGGTTCACCAGTCATTTGCCTAAGTCAGGCCCTTTTGTCACATCTATCAATTCTCTAGGATGGCCCGAGCGCTTAATGGGATTAACTGCTGAGAACGTGGTATGGGTCATTAAAGAAGTATTTGGAGCTGAAGTCATACTCAAAGGCGAAGGATTCCCGAATGTTCCGTTAATAGGAAGGAAAGGTTGTGTCAACTATAACCCGTCCTTATTGATCAAGCAATTTGGGTACATACCTCAAGGAGCGCCAAAGCCCGAGGAGATACAGGAATCTCTGTATCTCACCGGGGCAATTGGGAAAGAGATGCTGACTAAACTTGAGAAAGCCTGGAAAAACTTGCACCAGAGAGGGAAGCTTTCAGGTAGCAGAGGGGATACTCGAGGTCCTAGCCCATATGAAGAATGGATTCGTGAGCGAGCTGTGAAGTTCCTTATGCCGTATCCAGCGGTTCAGCCATTGCATCCTCCTCCGGTAGAGGAGCCTACTACTGTGGATATGCAGGTCTATAAGCAGCTGATGGCGGAGAAAGAAGAGCTAGCAAGGGCTAAAGAGGCTTTAGAGCAGGAGAATGCCAAGCTTCGGCATGAAAATATTGAAACAGGATATATTTCTAAGCAACAGGCTGAAACTCTGAAACATCTGAAGGCTACGCTATTGGAATTGACTGAAACCAAGAAGCGACTAGAGTTAGATGTAGACTCAGTTAGTAGTGTGTTGTCCACCAAGAAGCAAGAGCTGGAAAGGGCCTACACAAAGCTAGCCAAATTCAGAGAACACTGGGATCTCACTATGACCAAGCGCAAGGAGCGAGAAGAAGGGCTGAAGACACAGATTGCTCAGTTAGAAGAACAGGTCAAAGTGAAGAACGAAGAGCTTGAAGAAGAAGCCTGTCGCCGATACGAGGCCGAGCGCAAGTTGACAGATGCCATGAAGAATTTGGAAGATCTCCAGCATAGAGCAGATGCCAAGAGACCCAAACCTGGGGGCGGTGCTAATGATAAGGCTTGGGAAGACTTTGTCAGAGACATCCAGGGGACGGTCAGGAAGAGGGATCGACTGATAGAAGGCTTGATTTATCAACCAGATCATGCAGAGACAAAGAAGATGGTCGAAGACTTCCGCAACCGTACCCGTATTTGATTTCTCTCTTGTATTCTGTATGTTGAGATCACCACCAGGCATGTTGGCTGGGATCCTCTTTGTCATATCAGCTGTATGGAGCATAGTTATGTAACTTCTTGACAAGACTGTTATTCTAAGCAATATATGAGGGATTTTCCAAATGTTGTCTTTATGGTTTATCTCGTCTTGCTACCACTGACACTGGAATTGGAGGGAAAATATCTCCAATGCACCCATGCACGTTAGCATTTTTTCTGTTTACATAAATCATATTGCATAGCATTTCTCTAGCAGGTCAGAGCACTTATCCAGCCTTTGTTTTCACCAGAAAGTGATTCTCGGGGAATTGTTTGAGGCAAGAGTGGAGTGTTGAAGACGACCAAGGGGCTGAAGCAGATTTGAGCAGAATCAAGCAGTGTAATCAGTTACCGGTAATTGGCGGCTATGTCTGAAGGCAATTTCCAGTCCCCTAACACCTTGGCAGGGTTTACTGTGGCGTCCAACCATCAGTATGATTTTATGGAAGGCTTCCCGCAAGCAAACAATCTTACTGCAGACCAAGTTGTACAGCCAACTGTTGAGAACCGAGATCAGCATGAGCAGTTTATTGCCCGAAATGAACGTTATCCTCCTGTTAACAATCAATGTGTTGCTTTCCCTGCGATGAATTACCGGAGAGATATTCCAATGACCGGTTTAGTAGATCCAAGAGCTCTTGACTATGGTAGAAGAGTCCGAGTGTTGGAAGAGCAAATGAAAGCCTTGGAAGCGAAAGATGCTGTTAACCTGGATGCTGTAGCCATGTGTTTGGTTCCTGACCTCGTGTTGCCGCACAAGTTCAAAATGCCGGAATTTGAGAAATACACAGGAGATAGCTGTCCAAAATTGCATTTGATGATGTTTTGTCGAAGGATGACTTCGTTTGTGCGAAATGACAAATTGATGATCCATTGCTTTCAGTATAGCCTGACTGGGGCATCCCTGAGATGGTATGTGCAATTAGAGAGTAATCAGATTCGATCTTGGGTGGATTTAGCCAGAGCTTTCATGAAGCAGTACGATTACAATTTGGATTTGACTCCTAGTCTCGTAGATCTGCAAGAATTGTCTCACGCAGAGAATGAATCATTCAGAGCATATTTGCGAAGATGGAAGGAATTGGCTGCTAGTGTTCGACCACCGCTTCCGGAAAGGGAACTGGTTGACATCTTCTTGGGTACTTTGAAAGGCCATTATTTTGACAAATTATTCAGTTGCACAAGTTTTGTGAGCCTGATGAGGCTGGGAGAGATTGTTGAGCGAGGACTCAGGAGTGGAAAGTTTCGAGGTGTTCCTTACGTCCCAGTTGATAAGATTGAGTCAGTTGTCAGTTCTCAAGAAAGGTGGGAAGGAGATGACGCCATCTCAGAATCTCTAGCATCTCAGGATCAGTTTTCAGACACTTCAAGTCAACGATCATCCTATCGCCGATCGCGTCAGCATGCTCCACGGAGACCAAGGAAGCCTGAAAGGCAGTTTACTCAGCTACCGGTGTCATACGGTCAGTTGTTGCCAGATCTGGTCAGAAGTGGATTGATAGTGCCGAAAGAGACTAAGCCGGTAATTCCACCTTATCCTCCAGGTTTTGATGCCAGCGCCCGCTGTGAGTACCACGCTGGGGCACAGGGGCATTCAACGAATGATTGTAAAGTGCTTAGAAGTCAGATTCAGGATCTGTTAGACTCTGACCGTATTTGCATCACTCCTCAAGGTTGTGTTCAGATTAATGATTTTCCATCTTCCAGTTGTGGGGGTTCGTCAGTTAATGTCATGGAAGACTCCACAGGAAGTGTGTGCTCTGAAGATTGCCAATCAGAAAGTTCGGTTGTATGGGAGAAATTTCTAGAGGTTTTCGCGTCGGATGCCGCATCTGTTTTCTCTGCTTAATCCGTTTAGCTTTTTGTGCATCAGTATTTGTCGACCACCACCAGGATTGTTGGCTGGGGTCGTTATATTCACACTCATTTGTGCTTACCTGCTGATTTTGTTGATTGTACATGTATGGGAGATGTTCGTCTGTTTGCTTATAGCTTGGGTTTCTCTTTATCTCGTTATGAATGTGTGGTTGCTTTCCGCATTGCATTATTTTTTAACAGGTATATCAGAACCGTGGGTCTCATTTCTTCATCATCCAGTTTATTGCAGGAATTCCTTCAGAGATATGGAACAGAATCAGGTTGAGTTGATCGAAGTCCAAAGCCAGCTGGGGCAGATGATGAGAGACATGCAAGAGTTGCGTTCAGAGCAGAAGATTCTCAAAGAGGAGAACAGTCAGCTGAAGACCCAAATGAGCTTGATCATGGAAGTAGTCAAGAATGTGCTTAGAAAAGAAGACGATCAGCTGTTTGAAGCCGCAATGAAAAAGCTCGCGCCGTCTGTGCATGTGGAACCTGAGCAGCAGCAACAGAAGATACAGCCGGTTCAGCAGAGGATCCAGGAAGGGAAGCCAAGGAGAATATTTGAGGCACCACCTATGGCATATGCGGAGCTCTTGCAGATCTTATTGAGGTTTAATCTGGTTGAGAAAAGAACGTTGTCGCCACCAACAAAAGCGTTTCCTCAGGGATACGATGCCAGTAAGCAATGTGAATTTCATTCTGGGGGATTCGGACATGACATCGAGGGTTGTCATGCTTTTAAGCACAATGTTCAAGACCTGATTGACTCGCACGATATTGAATTCACGCCGGGCGGCGTAGCTGTGCATATTGCTCCTGTCTCAGTCGATGCTAAAATGACAGATGTTTCTAAAGCTGCAGTGGGTCAAAAGCGTATCCTGGACTCCATGGTGTCAGAATCTCCAGGCCCACAATTGTTGCCTATTCCTGGGGCAGATCTGAGAAAGAAAATGGTTAAGCATAAGGAGAGTGTTCAGTACATTGAAAATCAAGAAACCGATGTTGCATGTGATACAAAGGGTGCTCAAGGGTCAACCCGATACCAGCAGCAGCAGCCTCAGCAGGGGGCACAGCAGGCTCAGCGACGATTCCAGGGTGGCAAGCCGAGAAGAGTGTTTGAGAAGCCTCCCTCAACATATGCCGAGTTGTTGCAGACATTGTTGAGATTGAATCTGGTAGAGACAAGAACTCTGGCACCAATAACGGGAACTCCCCCGTTTGGTTATGACGCAAGCAAGCACTGTGAGTTTCATTCTGGAGCCCCGGGTCATGATATAGAAGGTTGCCATGCTTTTAAGCACAAAGTGCAGGATTTGCTTGACAGTGCAGCAATCAGCTTCGGGCAGAGAGGTCCCCAAATCATCTGAATGAAGGAGTAAGAGCTCTATAATTTGGCCGGGTCGTTGAAGCAGATCAGGACAGCATTGGATTGCCCCTAATAAAGATAGCTGGTTCAGCAGCAGGGTAGATGCAAAAGCCCAGTTCTCGGAAGCTAGCATATTTTCTTTGTTTTAGCTTGTCATTTCTTTGCATTTGTAATTGCTTTCCTGTTTGAATTTGTAAACTTGTTTGTAAAACTTGGTTGTTTTCATTCAAATTGATGATAATGAAATAAATGTGCATGTTTTGATTGAATCCATTCGTGTTCACTAACTGTTTTGCAAATATCCACTGCTTGGTTAAGTAGAATTTGGGGAGGATGACGAAAATGACCGACATGCAAATTCCGATATTGTATGCTTTTGAAATAAAACCTGCTGATGATGTACAGGCATTGTTTCGAATCCCTAAACACCGGAGATATAAGGAAGATAATCCCTTGTCAACCCCTTTGAGCCTTGTAGTAGGAGTTTCTTTCTGTGAACGAAAAACCCTCAATCTTAACCTGGGGCAGGGTAGGTGTTAGCTAATTTGACCGAGCGTCCAAATTGCAAAAGGAGTGTCCGTTCGAGGATCAATCACACCCCTAGAGGTCGTACCTAAAAGACCACAGTGGTTCAATCAAGAGTGGGACAGCCACATCATTTCCCAAAGAGTCAGACAACCAGTGTCACACGACTTGTTCAAAAGCAAAGAAGAATGAAAAAATCAAAAGCCCGCTAAGTCAAGAGAATTTCAAAACAAATGACTTAGGCAAAAATGAGGGCATCCCGCTGGACTTAAAAAGATCAAAAGAAACTCAAAAGGAGTCAGTCCAGGCAAAAGTTAGGGATATGAAAAGAAAAAGTGAAAAGGATCAAAAGAAAAATCCTCGATGAAAATACAAGTCGTGTGACCACAAATGTCAAAGACGAAAAGTGAGTGACTGTCACTCCAAAATCCAAAAGTTTCTCGAACTATCATTCCTATTTTCTTTCAGCCTCTGAGAGGTGAGCGCTAAGGTCAAATTAGCTGAACGTAGGATGGGAGAACATCAAGGAGAATGGGTGGGTTAAAGTAAACTTTGAGCCTTTATCCTTTCTTTCAAAACCATGAACCTGACCACGTTACAACCTTCAAAAGTCCTAATTGAAGCAGGTTGTTTCGAAAGCATACTCCGGTAAAGGTCGTGTCGATTCTGACTCTTAAAAAGGTTCCTCTTACCATGTTGATACTGATGTCGACAAATGTTTTGTGCATTATATGCCATAAACTGTTTTTCTTTTTCCCAGTGAACAGATTGGATGTCAAAGCTGTCATATGTGTTGCATTAATACATCTTTTATGCATAACAACTTGTTTTACTTGCGAGTAAGCGCTTGACAGCAGAAAAGTTTCCTGCAATGGAAAGTATGATCAAGATAGAATGAAGAGCGCCCGAATATTCCGAGAGCAGGGGCAAGCTTTTATTGTGATCCCCAGTCAGGTCAGCTTTTCGAAGTCAGTTATTCTGGGGCAATCAGGTTGAGATTCGGTGAATGCGCCGTAGTCAGGAGGTGCTACTCTGAATCAGATAATCAAGGAGTTGCAGTCAGGGGCAGACCACCTTAAGCGCGCAAAGGTTTGTGCGAGGAGCATTCAAGGTGAAGTATCTCAGAAGTTCAGAACGCTGAGGCATGTTATATCAGACCATCGGGGCAACAAATTTGCAGATTCTCTTTCAAGGGCTATCCCCACAAAGGTCCCGTAGGCTGAGACATATCAGAAGCGAAAGGATTGTTGTTCTCTGTATCAGCAAGGCCATTCAGGGTTATTCGAGCAGATGCAGTCGATTTTCGAGAGCGAGAGGAATGCGGGAGGTCGTGTCACCATCCCTTGACTCTTCAAGGCTGTGTATTCAGGAAGAATATTTTCCAGCGTCAGGTGTACCTGACCCAGTAAGATGGCTTAAGAGCTCAAATCCAAGTTTGCGATTACTGTGAAGCCCGTCCGTGTTGGTGCATCAATTTCCAGATCCGAGCGTCGTCAGTGCGCAGGAGGACTCCCTCCATCGTCTCCAGCAGAGACCAATTTGTCATTGGTAGGGGTAAGCTATTCCCAGAGGAGTCCAATCATATTCAGCACGTCTGCTATTTCACAGCGGAGTTATATTCCCCAGCAGGGTATTACTTCGTCAAAGTGTTCGGTTAAGCTCCCGGTATCCCCAGCAGGGTTGATTTCACTCTCCCAGCATTTATTTTGCTAGGACGATTCAGTGATATCCGGGTTATCCCCAGCAAAGTTGGCCTCGCCTTCAGCATTTATTTTGCTGAAGTGGTTTTCTGTACCCGGCCTTCTCCGGCAGCTCGAGCCTGCTAGCATATTGCATGCATCATCATACTTGCATCATACCTGCATGACATTTTCAAAATGCGTAGCATTTCCATCTAGAATGGAGCATTACGCTGTAGAAAGACTAAAGCATTCGCATGTGCATACAAAGCATAAGTCAGGTTTTCTATCAGCCTCATATGGCACGTGAATTACTCTGTGATCAGTTCAGGGGCATTTATCCAGCAACAGTATTCAGACAGTTCAGCAGATCATTTGTATCTCAGATCATGCAACAATTATGCTTTGAGCAAGCAGTCATCTGATGTTGACAAGCTTTTCTTCCCGTCAGTTCATATTAACGATGTGTTCCTCCAATGAGTGGATTTCTCCGTCTAGCATTAGACGTCTTGAGTATGAATGGGGTTTTCTTTCCGTCTATCCATAGACGATGTGAAGTTGCGGGTGATCGCAGTGAGGCTTCAAGAAGGGGTTCCCCCAGGATGTGCTTTCCTTACCGTCTATCAGTAGACGATGTGAAGTTTTGGGTTGATTTTCAATGGAGCTCAAAATAGAACTGTTCTAATAAGTAGCTTTCCTTTCCGTCTGTCAGCAGACGATGTGAAGTTTCGAGCTATTGTTCAGCAGGTTTCTTATTGCCAGATCATACATATGATGAGGTGTTTCCCCAGCGAGTCTTCTCCGGCTATCCTTAGTTGTTGAGGAGTTTCAAAATGATTTTGAATATTGGTTCTCTTTCTGGTTATTGGATGAGATGACGTTTAAGAGGGACTTTTCTGACCATCAATCCCTATTGATGACGAGGCTCTTCGAAGAATGTTCAGTTTGCGTGATCGTTGATTCTTATTGACGACATGCTTCTTAAAAGGTGTTTTTCTTCCCGTCAGTCCATACTGACGATGTGGCCCCTTCAAAGATATTGATCTTTCCATCAATTCCCGTAGACAGAAGGATTCTGAAATTCAAAGGATGGTGTTGAATTGCGTTATGGTGACTTCCCGTCTATCTTTAGACGATGTGTGTATGGAGATTCTGGTGTCTTTCCGTCTATCCTTAGACGATGTGAGTATGAAGATTAAGGTTTTCTCCCGTCTGTCAGTAGACAGCGTGAATTCAGAGATTATTTCTTCCCGTCTACCCTTAGACGATGAGAATAATGAGTTGTTCATCAATCAGGATGATCCCGTCTACCCTTAGACGATGAGAATAATGAGTTGTTCATCAATCAGGATGATCCCGTCTACCTTTAGACGATGAGAATAATGAGTTGTTCATCAATCAGGATGATTCCGTCTACCTTTAGACGATGAGAATAATGAGTTGTTCATCAATCAGGATGATTCCGTCTACCCTTAGACGATGAGAATAATGATTTGTTCATCAATCAGGATGATCCCGTCTACCCTTAGACGATGAGAATAATGAGTTGTTCATCAATCAGGATGATCCCGTCTACCTTTAGACGATGAGAATAATGAGTTGTTCATCAATCAGGATGATTCCGTCTACCCTTAGACGATGAGAATAATGATTTGTTCATCAATCAGGATGATCCCGTCTACCCTTAGACGATGAGAATAATGAGTTGTTCATCAATCAAGATGATCCCGTCTACCCTTAGACGATGAGAATAATGAGTTGTTCATCAATCAGGATGATCCCGTCTACCCTTAGACGATGAGAATAATGAGTTGTTCATCAATCAGGATGATCCCGTCTACCTTTAGACGATGAGAATAATGAGTTGTTCATCAATCAGGATGATGCCGTCTACCCTTAGACGATGAGAATATTGATTGGTTCATTGATTAATGTTGTCTTCCCGTCTATCATTAGACGAGGTGAGTATTCAATAATGGTGTCTTCCCGTCCATCTTTGGACGATGTGAGTATATTTCTTCCTGCCTATCAGTAGGCAATGTGAAAGAATCAGGTATGTGGTGCAACCATCAGGGTTTGTTATATGGGGTATCACAAGCAACGGGTATTCAAATCAGGAGTTCTTTATCAGATGATTAATCAGTTTGGTGCCGTAATGACTGGACTCGGTTTTCTGGACTTTATTCTCCAAGCAGTTAACAGTATATGCTCGCGGTTGGCAAATTTTCGGGTTTTATTTGTATTCAACCGTCTCGTACCTCTGAATGTTTGAAGGCTGAGTGCTCTTCAAACCCTTCAGGTCCAAGTCGCTTGAATAGGGGCAGCTGTTGCACCCTAAAATTTGACCAACCGATTCTCCTATCTGACTCATGGTTTAATTTCATATTCGCAGCTCAGATGTATGATTCTTGTGCAAACCAGGGGATATCAGAGTTTACAGCTTGATTTTTGTCTATCAGATATGGCAGACCCAGTCCAGATTATCGGGGTTTTATTTTCGGGAAATTGTGCGCTCCTCGGTGATTTTTCAGTGATTTTGGGATATTCTGATGCCCGGGGATCTCCGTTCGATTCGATCTGGTCTCGTGCGCTCTCTTATGGCGGTCATTTGCATTCATCTGCATTTTTAGGATTTTTATAGGCTTTTTGTGAATTTTTAACAGGCTTTATAGATTTTTCTGGAATTTAGATAGGGTTCTTTGAATATTTTAATAGCTTAATCCTCTTTTTAGAATTTTATAGGATATTTTAAATAGATTTTAATCATTTGTAGAATTTTTAATAGAATTTAGATAGTTTTATCATTTTAGAATAACATAGTTTTCTTTTATTAATAATAGGTTTAATTGTTTTTAAATCATTTTTAGAATTTTTCTATAGATTTTTAATAGGTTTAATAATATTTTTAGATGATATAGAAAATAATATAGTTTTCTTTTATTAATAATAGGTTTAATTGTTTTTAAATCATTTTTAGAATTTTAATAGAAAATTAGGATAATATAGAATTAATATGAGTTTAATCATTTTTAGAGTTAATTAGAGGTTAATTGATTTTTTAGGGTTAATTAGGATAATACAGAATTAATTAGGTTTTAATGACTTTTTAGAGTTTTAATTAGGTTAATCATGTTTTAGATTTAATTAGATGATTTAGAGTTAATTAGACTTTTAATAATTGATTAGAGTTAATTAGGTTTAGTTAACTGTTTTTTTTACTCAGTTTTTTTTTGCAGTCTTTTTGGTGATTCGTATGGGCCCAGGGTTTGTTTTTGTCAAAGCCCAATTCTCAATTCAGAAGTCCAATTCAGTCCAAGTCTTCCACCAGCTTCCAGCGCACACTAGGATATTCTAGAAGGATCCACGCGTCCTCAGTGATATAAATAAGGCTGACACGTGTTGCGCAGCAAAACGGCCCCACCTTTTCGTTTCCCAGCATCCCACGTGTCCCCCACTCACTCTCTCTCTCAGTGCATGCACGCCACTTGGCGCCCCCACATCATTGCCTGAGTTCCCCACCGGCGGCCATGCATCAGCCGTAGCCCCCACCGCCGGCCACCGCCAACAAACTCCGGCCACCACCAACCGTCGCCGGAAAACCATTTTTCCCCAGAATCCTCAGATCTTCATCCCCTTCCTCCGATCTCCTCCCTTCCACCTTCATCCACCTTCAACCAAAATTTCCAGAATACTTCGCACCACCTTCATCCTCCATCAATTCTTTTCCAGAAATCGTCCTCAACCTTCATACCTTCATCCAAGATTTCTCCAGAAATCGCCATAAACATTCATCCTTCAAGCAAGAAAAACGCAGGAACTTCAAACCACGTTCAACCTTCATACAGTTTTTTTCCAGAACGCCATTGTTCTTCACGAAGTTTTCCAGAAACAACTTCAACCAACATCAATTTTCATCAACTTCTCCAGAACAGTATCAAACCTTCAATCATCCTTCAAGCAAGATCTCCAGAAATCATCCTAAGGCGTTCATCCTTCTTAAGCAGATTTCCAGAAGCTTCAAGATTCGCTCATCCAGGTGCGTTGATTCTTCGATCCTCGTTAGCGTCTCGTTTTGATGGTTATAGCGTAGGGATTTAATCTTGGCTTGAACTGGGTTTATGTTGGATACAGTCTTGATTTGAGGTTCGTTTAGATGTAGGTTAGGGTTCGATTTCAGGTTGTGGTGAGGGTTTGTTGGATGTTTGAGAGTTGCAGAGAGAGATGAGGGAGAGGAGGAAGAACGAGCAGAAGCGGCTAGGGTTCCCAGAGTGAACAGTACCCAGGGTTTGGAGAGAGAGATTTAGGTTTTGTTAATTGAGCATTTGGACTAGGGTTTGGACCCTGGGCTTAGGCCCACAAGCGTGTTTCTGAACGCGCTACACCCCCTCAATTGCCAGTTCCCCCCCCCTGTTTGAGAGACCTGAGAATAATTGGGGTGGGCCTTAGGCCCAATTGCTGTTAACACCCCTCATTTGAGCCCAGTAATGATAATCAACTAGGAATTACTAAGTCAGCACCCCCCTGCGCCCAGCTCAGCCTTTTTTTTGTTTTTTCTGGATAATCAAATCTGGGCCCTGCGCCCAACTGCTGTTGGCACCCCCCAATCAGGGCCCAATGCAGAATAGGCTTGAATCTGTTGCTGTTTAAACCCCCCTCCATTTTATTTTCTTTTGTTTTGATTTTTTCTTTTATATTTTTCTTGGCATGTAAATAAATCATAATAAATGGAAATAATTGTGGTTTTTTTAATAATTCTTTTTCCATCCATCTCATGAAAATGTTAGGAAAATTAAATAAAAATAAAAAGGTCATTTTATTTTTGTTTCATATTTTGTGCATATTTTCCATATTAATTGATGTTTTTTTAATATTTTTAATGCATGCATATCATTAGAAATTCATAAAAAATAGTAGAATTAGTCAAATAATTCCGTTCTTTTTTCTGTAGACTCGTGATTCAGTGTAGAATTTTATAGTGCAGAAACATTAGCTCAATCATGCATTTTCATTCTAATTGCATTTTTTCACTATTATTGATGTTGAATAATTGGTCTGTGAATATGTCTGTGTTGCTGATTTTAGTTCTTTCATCTGGTGTTGAATTTTATTCTGATTTTTTAGTATGTTGTCCTAGAGCCATGTAGGTCTCCCATTAGATTTTTGATAGATTTTTGTAGGACTTTCTGATAGGATTTGTCTGAGCCTGAAGATAGGGGAAGTCTTGATGACTTCTGACTTTGAAGTTCAACTGTGGTTGAACTTCAGAGATAGTCTTTTGTAGTTTGTTGGCCTGTGGATTCTTCCTGAAGGTGGGAGCTGATGGAGGTCCTGTTGGAGCTTGCAAGGTTGCATTGGACTGAGGCTTAGTCTAGGAGCTTGTTGTCTGTTTGTGAGGTTCGAGATCCTGAAGTTTGAAGGGAGTTTATGGTACTTTCCTGAGGAAGGCACTATGAATGACTTTCATCCTTCCTTCTCACCTCTTTCGTAAGTATCCAATGATGTCGGAGCCGACTTGTGAGTTTAATTCCTCCTGAGGAGGAATGTAAACTGATCACATGTTGTTGAGCCACATGGGATACGATTCCTAAGTGGAAGCCCCCTAGCACTTTCCTGAGGAAGGTCCTATGGGTCTATTCACTTAGTTCCATTAGTTTATCTAGGATTTCTTAAGTATCCAGTGATGTTGGAGCCAACTTGTGAGTTTAATTCCCCCTGAGGAGGAATGTAAACTGATCACAGTTGTTGAGCCACGTAGGATACGATTCCTAAGTGTCAGCCTCCTAGTACTTTCCTGAGGAAGGTCCTATGAGTCTGCTCACTTAGTTCCCTTAGTGCATATAGGTTCTTTCCCAAATATCCAGTGACGCCGGAGCCTTCATGTGAGTTTAATCTCTCCTGAGGAGGGATGTAAACTGATCACAGTTGTCGAGCCGCATAGGATATGATTCCTGAGTAGTAACCTCCTGGTACTTTCCTGAGGAAGATACCATGAGCTTGTCTGCTTAGCTTCCTTTCTCTGGTAAGCTTATTCTGAAGCTTGGAGACTGGGATTGATTCCTCCTGCTTAGGGTTTTGGATTAGATTTGTTGCTTAGATCTTTGCTTAAGGTGTTGTGTAGAGTTCTGTTTAGAGATAGATTAGGAGTTTGTTTCAGGTTTGTTAGAGGCCCTGCTTAGGGTTAGTCTCTTCGTATTGTTTGACTTGTGTGACGTTATGTTGCATTAGACTTAGGTATTCATCTAGATAGTTTTGAATAGGTGCATCTTAGAAGTAGACTTTGTGTGCATGAGAAGTTGAGGTGGTCCTCCTTCTGCTTGTTTGTTATTGCGTGGCTTTGCTTGTTGGTATTTGGTAGAGCCGAGCTCCCTTGCCTCTGTGCCTTGTTTGTTTAGTTGTTGCATTCATGCATATATTCAGTATTTCTTTACATTGCAGTTTCCTGTTTGTGGATTAGTCCTGTTGCCATGATCCCTTAGGAGCTCTGACTTCTCCGCTGCGGAGTTGTTATGATAGACTTTAGGATGGTCAACCAGGTGTGATAGCAGTAGGTAGATTCCCCTGTTTCTCAGCTATAGTTCTAGGGTTTCCCTTTCCTTTCTGTAGGAGCTTTTTGAGTAGCTTGACCCGTAGTTAGCTGAACTACAGCTGCTCTGATTCTTCGTTCCAGACGAAGATATGTAGGCATAGGATGCGATATCCTAGCGAGCACACTAACGACTAACTTTTGTTCTCTCGCGGCTGTGCGATCGAGACTTTCCCGCTAACGACTAATTGTTATCCCTTTCTCTTGCCCGAGTGCATTTGAGACCAGATCGTAGTTGTAGGTTCCCGAGCCTTAGAGACCAGTTTGTTTTCTCACTGCTGTGTGAGAGCCCCTGTTTACCCGTAGTTAGCCGAACTACGTTTGCTCTGATCTTTCATTTCAGATGAAAGTACGTAGGCACAGGACGCGATGTCCTGGCGAGCAACCTTTCCCCTGTTTAGACGTAGGCAGTCGAACTACGTTGACTCTGACTTTCCCATTGCACGAGGGAATACGTAGGCCCAGAACACCGTATGTTCTGTCGAGTCCTGTCCTTTTATTTTCTTTTCAGACCAGCCATTAGCGTAGATAGATAATACACCCTTTTACCTATAAACACCAAGCGTGGATCCCATCGAGTACGATGGACGTGAGGGGTGCTAATACCTTCCCCTTGCGTAACCGACTCCCGAACCCAGACAATGGTTGCGATGACCTTGTCTTACCCTTATTCGTCAGGTTTTTTCCGATCGTTTCCTTTCCCGCTCTGAGGGATAAATAACGAAAGGTGGCGACTCTCCTGTCAAGCCGGCGCCGATTTTCGCAGTAGCGACAGTTCCACAGCAGGATATGGCATCAAGGAAATCCTAGCTCTCTCGTGGATCCAAGCCAAATAAGGATCATAAGCTTTGCTGTTGCTCTTACCAAGCAAAGCTTTCCCTCTCCTATGGATGTTAGCCCATGCATGTCTCAACCTGATCAAAACAGCCTCATCTAATAAGCCCTTGAGATACAGAGATTCCTGTACCTCAACCTCAATATGAGCATCTCTTAAGGCATAACCAAACTGTCTCACCAGCAAAGAAGGATTATAGTTGATACAGTATTTCCGTCCAATCAAAGGGACATTCGGAAAGCCACTGCAACTATATACAATATCAGTGCCAAGCATACTCCGATCAAACCAAATGATATTCTCAGCAGACAGCCCCATCAACCAGGAAGACCAATCCAAAGTATCAACAACATCAACAAAAGGTCTTGTCTTCGGAAGATGCCCCTGGAACCACTTGTACAAGAGAGGAAGACAGTAAGAAACATTCCTGCCACGATGTTTCTCATTCTTATAGTGAATAGAATGATAAACATCGCCCAAGAGAGTAGGAACTGGATTCTTCGAGGCAAGAATCAAGAAGGCATCTGAGTCAACAAAATCTGGCACATTGGTAAACAAGACAATCCCATAGACGCAAACAGCTAGAATGGCACTGAAGGCAACCCAACATCCACTCTTCGCGCACTGTGTAGCCTTCTCAACCAGGACAGACAGGTGAAACCATAAGCTCCGTTCAGCTTGACCAAACCTCCAGGGAACTCAAAAGCGTCTAAGCTGACAATCTCAGCAAGTGTAGCCATCTCAGGCTCAGCATCAACATGTATAAAGGGCATCTGGTCCAATACAAGAACTCCCAACATAACAGAATACTCCTCTAAAGTGGGTGCCAGAATATAGTCAGGAAACAGGAAGCATCTCAGCTGAGGCTCATAAAACTGCATCAAAGTATATACCCCAGTCGTCTCAAATGCTGAAGGCCTGTACAACAAACTAAGCAATCTCCCATAAGATACTCTGAACTCAGCCCTCACTCTCTCATCTGCTAGAGCAACTAATCCCAGCAAGGAACTGATATCTGGCGAATGCAACCGGTAAGAAACTGTCCTCTTCATGGACTCCATGTCTGGCAAGAAGAACACTAGAATCTGAGGGGAATGATCACACCTGCAACATAAATACACGTTAATCAAATGCAAACATGAAAATGCACATGCATATGCAAACAGGGGATCAAGTGTTGTGTTGTGCCATAAACTGTGTTGTGTTGTAGCTTGAGAACCATCTAATCTTCGCCTCAAACCAAACCAACCACTCAAAAGAACCCTGTAACCACATCTCACTAACAGAGATAAACCAGGTACTCTGAGGTCAAAGGTTTCCTGCAAACAGACCTACCTACCCCTTGCAGGTATGTACTTAACTCGCAGACGAGGTACGGAATCCTATACGGGTTCAACGTCACAAACTTTCAAGAGCGATGATGCGATACCCAGAAGGTGTGGCATCATCATCCCTTGAAGCGGCCTCACTTATTTGAATCCCAATTGATAGATCCCCATAGTCGACAATCCTCGGGTCAGACAACTTGTCGAGCCCTAAGGGCCAGGCAAGAAGCATCAAAGAGAATCTCGTCCGAGCGTAGATTTCGCGGCTAGCTGGTGCGAGCTAAGCAAGCAGGCTAACCACTACTCTCTACTTCTAAATCTATATGCAAACTCAAGCCCAGGTCCGGCTTATCTCTCAATCTAACCCTCTTCCCAGCACAACAACAATAATAGAGTACTGAAAGTAAAGGCAGAAAGGTAAATACATACAACACCCCAGACGGGAAAACAAGCGCTAGGATTGACTCGTATAGGGAACCGTTGGAGTCCCCAGCAGAGTCGCCAGCTGTCTCTACTGTGAAAATCGGCGCCGGCTATGACAGAAGAGTCGCCACTGTGCGTTATTTATCCCACAAGAGGGAAAGGAAACGCTCAGAGTAAACCTAACGCAAAGAGGGAAAGGAATGGTCATCGCAACCAAATCCTGGATTCGGGAGTCGGTTACGCAAGGGGAAGGTATTAGCACCCCTCACGTCCGTCGTACTCGACGGGATCCACGCTTGTTTCCTATCTAAGGGTGTGTTATTCTATCTACTCTGCAGGTCTTGTTTAAAAAGAAAAGAAAATGACTCGGCAAAGTATCGCACTTTATGCCTACGTATTCCCGTCTGGAACGAGAAATCAGAGTCAACGTAGTTCGCCTACCTACGGGAAAGGAGGGGAAGGTTGCTCGCCAAGATATCGCATCTTGTGCCTACGTACTTTCATACGGCATGAAAGATCAGAGCAAACGAAGTTCGGGCTACGGAAGACACAAGTTTTTTTGACAGTTTTTTATCTCCTTAAGAAAGGGTTTTCCTGATTAAGAGTCCAAGAGGACAAAAATGACACTTGAAATTTGTTTTCAGTTTTTTTACGAAAGAACTTTTTTTAGCCTGTTTGCAACTTGTACTGCACTAAAGACTTGTGATCTGAGAGTGACTACGTCGCATGTCACCCTAAGGGTATCACACTAAGCAGCCAGATTACTGAAGAGTGACCCTCCAGCAACCCTTTCTCAAATAGCTTAAGGCTCATAACGTACAGCACGCGTTATCCTTATTACTGTGTTTTTGAATTGTTTTGAGATGAGAAGAGAAAGACGCTCTAAAAAGCCTATGGTTGAAAGGGAAACTAATCTAATGTTATCATGCATGGGTCAAAACCTAATGTCTGTCATAATTTCCTCTTGCACAGAGGAAATCAGAGATCCTAGGGGATAAACAGCAAAAGACAGCAAGCAATTACAGTAAGCAGTAAAATGCATGCAATGCAACAGTATAAGAGAGGCAAGGGAGAAGACAACAGGCAAGAGGAGACAAGCTCCACCTCAAACCTAGAGGTAATCAACACAAGCAAACAGACAATACAGAGAAAAACAAAAGACACAGAGGAGGCAGCCCAAGCAACAGCAACAAACTCCTACAGCAGACAGCAACAGCAAGCTCTAAACAGCACAGTTGAAAAGACAGCAAAGTTGACGGCAAGACTTCATCTTCAAGCTAACTTCTATCTTTAAGCTCTAACAAGCACACTCCAAGAGGAGGATTAATCATCAAGATCAAGTTAGAATGTTAAGGAACTTAATGACAACCCAAGGAAATCACCAAGAACTCAACATTGCAAATGCAAGGTATCCTCAAAGTTCTACTCACTTGGGAATACCACTCATCCCTCCTAAGGAGAGATGGAGCTTCCCAAGGAGGACTTTATGTCATTAGATAGAATAGAGGAAAACAATGCACTCTATGTTTGAAGAAATAATCAAAACTAGATCTAAGGCACTTCCTAAAACCCTAGGTTCTTAAGCTCCTAAAAAAAACCTCCACAAAAGGAAAAGCCTTCAACTCCAAGCTCCAATCTTCAATCCCAAACATCTTCAATGAATCCAGAAGCTCCAACAAAAAGAACTCAAGCCTAAACCCACTCCAAAGCAGCCAACCAAACCAAACAATCCAAAGCACTCAAGAGAGAAAACCACAAATACAAGCCACTTGCAAAATACCACTAAAATAGAAAATGAAGTTGAAAAGTTCTAATTAATTTCCTAGGGGAACATGAATGTTTGAACTAACTAGTGTAAAAAGATTGAAGCTTAAATCAACTTCTAAGTCATCTACATAATTCCTACATTGAGATAGGTCATGGGGATCCACAAATTTGTGAGGGTCCTAATCTCAATACCTAAAACAGAACCTAATGTTGTTCTAAAATTCTAATAAAAATTCTAGGGGAACATACATGTCTACCCTAACACATACAAAAAAATTAAAACTAAATTCATCACCAATTGGAAGAACAAAATTCAGCAAAACAGATGACCAATTATGCAAAATTAAAAGAATTAACAAAAATAAGAAAAATCAAATTAAAATGAAAAATGCATCAAAATGCATTTTATTGATTTCAGAAAATTACAAATTCTCTCAAGATCATGAAGATATTTTTAAAATAATTTTTGGATCAAGAATGAATTTATTATGATTTTTTGAATCAATAAAGCATTAAAAATAAAACAAAAATGAATAAAAGAAATAAAATGCTGAAATAAAACACGAGCCAATGGATCAGTTGACAAGTCAAGCAATCCAAGCGCTGAGGGCATGCCACCTCATTTAGTGATACGCAGCGTTTTGAATTAAAATCTCTTCTCCTCAGATTAAAACACAAGCGTTGGATTGACTGGTCAGTCAATGGTCAAGGCAAGATCCTGTGGTCTACAACTCATCTTCTCCAAATCTCAGGTCATCAGAGTGGAGATCCAGGCTGGTGGTTGGTGGTGGCCGGAGAAGACTCAGGTTGTCTTCTCCGGCGAGGGTCCAGGTTCAGGCAACCAAAAATAACAATCTCTACACCAATTCCACTCAGTTTTCAACGTAGATTCCAAATCTTTAATCAAAATGATCTAACTCTCAATAGGTAAGAAAACACAAAGCAATGTTCAGAGATGTCATCCAAATCAACTCTCACCAAATGCTAAATTAAATACATAGAAATCCTCGTTATGTTGCACTGATCATCCTGATCTAAACAACTTGCTACAAAACCTCACGAATCAAGAGATTCAAGTCCAAACAGATCTGCTATGTCATCTTCAAACATCACCAATTGAGTCCAAATCAAGCCTAAAACGATCTATGTCATGTCTAGATCCTAACCACAAGTCTAAAGCTATCTAAATCATGCTAAATCATGCTGAATTTTGAGAGATGCTAACCTGGTATAGATCTTGAAATAGATGCAGTTAGAACTCGTGGCTTGCTTTAAAAACCTCCAGGAACTTTCAATGATCCACAAGGAAGAGATTGCACACCTCAATTTGGCTTGAATTGGTCTGAATCACAAAACACAATTTCAATTTGCAGCTGTGGAATTTTGCTTGCTCTTTCTGGTTTCAGCACGAAATGAAGCTCAACCTTGATCTAAACTTGCTCTAATGAATATATAGAATCATTTCATGGGCTTTTGGATCCAAATTGAAGCCCAAAACAGTCATTCACATTTTCTGGTTTTTTGGATTCAAAGGCAATGTATCAGTCGTGCTTTGCAAGCTTTTCCTTGTTCCAGAAGGTTCTCACACCTTGCACATGCCATTTAGAATGAGTTTGAATGGCAAGATTGGTCTGAATTGCCTTGTATATTGATTTGGTAATGTAACTTGCAAATGAAGCAACTACATGGCAACTTCCAAAACTTGAACTGAACTCAAAATTCTGTTAAAACCAAAGTGTTTGAAATGTGATTTCCAATCAGAAAATGTACCCACTTGCTTGGTTTGAGGCATCTAGCACAAAATCACATTTTACCCTCCTTTCCATATTTGAATTTTCTTCATTTTCAAGCCATTTCAAGTGACTTTTTGATATGAGCCACGCCAAACTCTCATGACCACTTGGTTGCACTCAAAACATCATTTTAAGCAAGTTCCATGTTGAACAAATTTCCATTTGAAGCTTGCAAGTTGGAGATATGGACCTATGACCTATAATCTCACTTTCCCAAAATACCCCTGACTTGTAAACCTCATAACTTGAGTTCTACCAATCATATGGAAGACTTATAGTACAATTTAGAAATCTAAGATCATGAGGAACAACTTTCATGTTTACCAAAAGTTCAGGTGAAACCTCCTTCTAGGTCAAAAATAGCCTTGAAGCCAGATGATTTTCACAGACAAATTTCAGAAGCATTTGAGGACCTGTAACTTGTCTGGGCCATAACTTGAGTTCTATAAATCCAATGGAGGACTTCTAGTACTCAAATTAAAGGTATTGAGATGCTCTACAAGTTTCATGTTGGCCAAAGATCCTTTTGAAACTTGTATATTGACTTATGTGGCCTTGAAGTTAGGCACTAAACAGGGTAATTTGCACTGAAACCCTAATTTAGCAACTTCCCACATTCTTGATTCTTCTTGATTTGATCTTGGCACAAAACCACTAATGTCTTATCACATAATTTCATGAACTCCATGACCTAAAAGTAGGCTTTGATACTCTTCAATTGCATAATTGACCTAGGGTTGATCCAGATGAAACCCTAATTATCTGCACTTCAACTGTGGCTCTTGCATTTGACACAATGACTTGATTTAGCTCCAACATGGCTCTCTAGGCACTCCATGAGCTCTATACACATCTCATATTCACACCTCATGCTTTACATCCCATTGATGGTCCTCAGCTGATCAAGACCTCCCACCACCTCCTGATGACTTGGATGACTTCTCAAGCTTGGATAAGATTTCTTGCTAGGCTTCTCTTGACAATAATCACACTTGATCCCCTGTTGGATGAATGATATTCCATGATATGCAAATGATAGAACTATGCAAATGATAATACAATGAAATATAAACCAGGTAAAAGATGTTGAGCAAATTTTGGGGTGCAACAAGTAGCTTCCCAGATCTCACCCTGAAGGTGAACTTGTTAGGATTCAGCCTCATCTTGAATTTCCTTAATCTTTCAAACAACTTTAGAAGATTGATCAGATGTCCTTCCTCCGTTTGTGACTTAGAAATCATGTCATCAACATAGACCTTGATCTCTTGATGAATCGTATCATGAAAGAGAGTCATCATTCCCGCTGATAGGTTGCCCCGGCATTTTTCAATCCAAAGGGAATTACCTTATAGCAAAAAGTCCCCCATGGTGTAGTAAAAGTAGTTTTCTCCATGTCTTCTGGGGCCGTCTTGATTTGGTTATACCCAGAGAATCCATCCATGAAGGAAAACACATAACATTGAGCGGTGTTATCAACCAACATGTCAATGTGGGGGAGTGGGAAATCGTCTTTCGGGCTCACTCTATTCAGATCTCTGTAGTCAACATACATCCTAACCTTTCCATCTTTCTTTGGCACAGGAACAATGTTAGCAACCCATAAAAGGTAATTTGTGACAGCAAGAAAACCAGCATTCTACTGTTTATGAACTTCTTCTTTGATCTGGACTGCCATATCAGGCCTCGTCCTTCTTAACTTCTTCTTGACTGGAAAACATTCTTCTCGGAGAGGCAACCGATGTACCACTATATTTGTATCTAGCCCAGGCATGTGTTGGTAAGACCAAGCGAAGATATCTTTATACTCGCAGAGTATTTCAACCAATCTTCTCTTGACACTGTCTTCCAATACAACCCCAATTCTGACTTCTTTCTTGCCGATTTTGATACCCAGATTGATGACTTCAATATCCTTCTAATGAGGCACAATGATCCTTTCCTCTTACCTCAGAAGTCTGGCTAACTCTTCGATTAGTTCATATTCTTCATCAGTTTCTTCTTCAGCTTGATAAATGGGATTATCAAATTCATATGAAGCCATAGCTGAATCAGAATCGATGGTATCTGATAGAAAAGACCTGCATGATGATGTTCATGTTTATTATGTGATGCAACAAACAAAACACATTGCCATTTTTTTGTTTAATATAATGCAAAAACAAGAAAAAGGAAAAACAGGGATCACAACATTTGAATGCGAAAAATGTCTTTTATTTATGATAAAGTGAAAATAACAAAAGGGCCCCATAGATTGGGTCACTACGCCTTGGGCAAAACGTAGGACTGAACATAATCAAAACAATGAATATTACTCTGCAGTAGTAACATGAATGACTTCTTCAGTAGTTCAGTTGTATAGCTTCTGGCCGGGAGTACATGGACGAACCCAAGCATCCATATCGCAGTCGTTGTCACCTTCATCATCCCATATGGTGTGAATCTTGTCAAATATGACACCACCATTGGTGAATTGGACAGGTCCTCTGTATCTCGGAGGGTCTTGAGAAGAACTGAAGGGTTTGTATCTCAGGCAAAACTTGTCCTGCTTGACGGGAACATTAAGAACTTGGCCCCACTTTTGAGAAGAACTGGATTTAACGATAGTACGGACTTCTTTGAACGATGACATAGAAACCTCTGGGACTTTGGCTACTACAGGAGGCTTCTCCTGAATTTGCACTGCTTCGAAATCCTGGCAGAGTGTTTCGTGGATCTCCCTATCCATATCAACGTATTTGAAGGATGACAAATGGCTAACCATAATATTCTCTTCACCGTATACTATAATAACTTTACCCTCCATCATATACTTCAGCTTATGATGCAGAGTTGATGTGACTGCTCCTGCAGCATGTATCCATGGCCGACCAATCAGACAGCTGTAGGCTGGCAGGACATCCATAATGTAGAATGTTGCATCAAAGATCTCCAGTCCTATCTGAATATGCATCATAATTTCCCCAAACATCGACCTCTTCGAGCCATCAAACGCTCTTACCACCAAATCACTGGGCGTACAGGTCAGCCCCTGGGTGTCTAGCTTTATCAATGCCTTCTTGGGTAGTACATTAAGGGATGATCATGTATCAACCAGGACATATGATAGTAGGGACCCTCTACACTCCATTGAAATATGTAGAGCATGGTTATGGTTCCTCCGAGCAGGAGTTAAATCTAGGTCTGTAAAACCTAAACCATTTCCAATGTTGACATGCGCTACTACCCCCTCCAACTGATTAACAGAAATCTCCTGGGTTACATATGCTGAATTCAAGATTTTCAACAAAGTGTTACAGTGTGCCTCTGAACACAACAACAATGACATAATAGAAATCTTCGGAGGAGTCTGATTTAAGTGATTTACAATCTTGTAATCACTTTTTCAAGTGATATCACCGACACCCACTATATTTTCAACAAAAGAACCACCATACGACGACCCTGTCATCTCCTGCTTCTGTCCATTACAAAACACCTCTGCCCCATAGTTCCATGGGATGGCTTTAGTGCTCTCTTACGGCATAGGTCCAAGAACAGTAATAGTAATCGGGATTAGCCTGGCAGGCGCTGAAATATTGATTATCCAGTAGGGAATTGAAATTGTAGCAACTTCGCTTCCATGATTACTCTCCTTATCCTTAACTTCTTCTCCTACAACCCTATTAAATTGCAGACAACCGTCATCAATCATTCTCTAAGTAACCTTCTTCAAAAGATCACAGCCCTCAGGCTGCACTTCACATTCTAAGCAGTCATTAGAACACCTCGGGAACACTCCCTTCTTCAACAAATTAGCCTTCACAAAACTCAACGACGTCTTCAAATCCCCAACATCAGTTATCAAGTTCAACCTTTCTCCTTCAATAACAGCATTAGCCCTCGCCACCCCATGATTCGGCATCGGGTTTTGATTCACATTAGGCCCCTCGTTGGTGAAGTTGATAGCCTTTGAGTCAAGCAAGTCCTAAACTTTATGCTGGAAGGCTTTATAGTTGTCAATATTATGGTCTGGGGCGCCTGAATGGAATTTGCATCTGGAATTCGAATCATAACCAGGAGGCGATGCACCAGTGAGAGGTGTCAAGGTTCTCTTCTGAATAAGTTGCAAATGCAACAGATGTTGTAACAATTGAGAATAGGGCATCGGAGGAGTCTCAAATTGTCTATTGTTTATTCTTTGTCTTCCAACGTCAGGTCGCGGAGTGTTAACTTGTTGCTGAGGTGCATTCGGGATAGCTACAGTAGCAACTTGTTGATGATAACGATATCGTGCTCTACCTTTACCCTTGTGAGAAATAGCATTAGCATCCCCTTCCCTCCTCTTAGGGTTTGCTGAATATGGCTTCTTCGTTCCTCCCTAAGAGGATCCACCACCATTTGGAATATTCCCGAACTTAATTCCACTTTCGATTCTTTCACCAGCCATCACTAGATCAGGAAAACCCACAGACATACAACCTTTAACTTCTCAAAATACACACCATGCAATGTAGCCATGAACATATTGATTAATTCTTTTTCCACCATAGGAGTTTTCACCCTCGTTGCTAAATCTTGCCACCTCTGGGCGTTTCCTTTAAAGCTCTCATTGTTCTTCTACGGCAAACTCTGCAATTGTATCCTATTTTGTGCCATATCACTGTTATACTGATAGTGGCAAACAAAGGCCTCGGTCAATTCTCTCCAGCTGTGGATATGAGTCCTCTCAATCCCCATATACCATTCCAAAGATGCCCCTGCCAGACTGTCTTGGAAAAAGTGCATTAACAACTTTTCAACATCGGAGTATGCAGACATCTTTCTGAAATACATCCGGAGATGTTATCTAGGATAGGTTGTCCCTTTTTACTTGTCGAATTCTAGTACCTTGAACTTCGGGGGAATCCTGACCCCTGGCACAAGTCCCAAATATGAAATGTCAAGCCCCAAAGAATTTTGATTCTCGTAAGACTTCATTTTCTCCTCGATCAGTTTAAACCTTCTGTCAGCATCAGTTGATAAACCACCCTCCATATCTTACATGGAAAAGAGGTCATCTTGGTGATCTTCCCAATGAGGACCAGCAGCCCCGTGCACAACACACACACTTCCACCAGCAACATTACCATACCTCCGCCCGGAGGTATGAGAATAGTAAGAATACCATGTGGAACAGATCCACCAACAGGTGGAGGAATAAAACAAGATCCTTCATGCAAGACACCCTCTTCGTCAACCCGTGCTATCAACGGTTGGACCAAAGTTCTTAATTGTTCCTGCCCGTTGGCAACATTCTGCATCAGCTCCATAAACTGGGCCATGCTAGTTCTGACTTCCTGCAACTCAGCCTGAACCTGATCCATAACTTTTTGTTGATTCCCTCGAGTTGGATATATGTGCAAACTGAACTCCTCAATCCTGTTACGGAATAAAACCAAGTAGAGATAAGAACAAAAGGCCATCGCAGACATCTACGATGCAAATAAAAATGAAAGATGCAAAATGCAAACATGTCTATATATTTACAGGGAGATCTCCCCTTGATTCTGGTTTCAATAAACAAGAATAGCAGAGATGGACAAGAATACTACAAAAATCTTCTCATATATCAAGTAAAGCTGAGACGATACATAACAACAAATGACAAAGATCTGAACACAAAAAGATATTGATCTTATCCAACAGATCAGGTGATGATCAAGATACAAAAGAAGAGAAACTACTGTGACATATCAGAAGATGATTCTCCCCAGCAACCATGCTCTTTACTCTAGGTCTGAGCATCGTCTTCGTATCCGGATGATCTGGTCTGGCAACCAATTTGATGAAAGTGTTCCTTCTGCGTATCTCATCCCAGAGACAATAACAATAATATTCCCAAGCATCTTCAAGCTTGGGTTTCTTCACATCCATCCAGATCATGAGCTCTTCAATCTCTAATAGAGTCTCACGAAGTTTCTGCTCAATCGTGTACCTACGAGATGATTCTACCCTTGCTTCTTTCTCCTTGACCTTGAGTAGCGCCTTCAGCTTATTAAACTGAGTGCGAAGCTGGTATTCCATGTTCTTGTTGGCAGTTAGAGTATCATTCCATTGCTCATTGAATTTGGATATCTCCATATACACTCTGTCTAAATCCTCCTTCCTATGTTTTAAAATGCTGCTAGTACTCTTCAGATCCTGTCTGATCTTCTCTTGCACCCTGATCTGCTTAGATAGCTCTTTCTCCAGCTTGGTCAAAGATTCTGACTTCGTCTTAGCCAAGTAAATAACTTCACCTCTATTGTGCTTCATCTAATTAATCTCATATTTCAACTCTTCATTCTCTTCGTGCAGCTCTTCCTTCTTTTCCCAAAACTTGTTGTATCTCAAAATGTCAATCGTTGTAGGTTGTTCAATGACCAAAGGGTATAGAGGTTCCTCGATGGATAAAGGCAAAAGGATCTTTTCAACCCTCCTCTGAATCCACTCCACATATGGATCATAGGCTCTACAATCGCTCTTCCCTAAGGAAAGCTTCCCCCTCTTGTGGATTTTACTCCACGCATCAATATATCTTTCCAGAATACCAGGGTCAGCTACACCAGCAAAAGTACAAAGATTCTTGCAATTCTAAATCCTTAGAAGGTCCCCTCAAAGCATAACTGATTTGTCTGACAGCGAGAGAAGGGTTGTAGTTGATCCCTCCTTTTCTCCCTATCAAAGGCACATTGGGGAAACTACCACAGCTGAAGATGAGTTCATGACCAAGTAGATCTCGGTTAAACCAAGCGATATCCTTGGTTGTCAAACCCATGAGTCTCTTGGACCATTCAAATGAATTCCTAGAATCCACAAAAGCTCCAGAACGAGGGAGATGATCTATAAACCACTTGTGGAGAAGTGGTGCATAACAAGAAACCATCTATCATCTCCTTTTCTCGTTCTTATAATGTACTGAATAATACAAATCTCCTAGGAGAGTAGGTATAGGATTCCGAGAAGAGAAGATACGAAAGGCATTCATATCAACAAAGTCTGATATGTTAGGAAACAGTACAATGCCATAGATGCACAGAGCCAAGATAGCACTAAAGACTACCCAACAACCCTCTTCAGCATATTTCCTGGCTTTATCCACCAAGAAAGATAAGGTAAAGCCAGAAACTCCACTTCTGCTGACGACATGATCAACCAACTCAGATGTGCTCAAATAAAGAGTGACTGCCAACCTCTCAAGATTGGGTTCTTCCTCTGAATAAAAGAATGGCACTTCATCTTGGACCGGAACTCCCAAAATAAAAGCAAACTCCTCCAAAGTAGGAACCAACACATAATCTGGGAAGGTGAAACATCGCAGCGGCGGATCATAAAATTGAAACGGAGTATGAATAGCTTCATGGTCATGGCTCGTGATCTTACGAAAAATATTCAAAATTCTCCCATAATCTTTCCTGAAGGTTTCAAGGACTCTAGGATCAGCCATAGAAATCATACCAAATAAAGGTCCCAACTCCGGTGCCAGAAACTTGTATACAACGATCCTCTTTCTGTCTATTTCCATTTCTATAGAAGACCAGAACCAGAATCAAAAGAGAGACGAGAACCTGTAAAACACACAGACATGCAATGTTAAATGCAGGATGATTATGCAGATGCAAACATGAAATCAAGGTATCCAATGCTCAAGATTATTGTTATGTTGTTGGCTAAATACAACCAGAACTCCGCTTAGATAAGAAAGCCCAGAAAACCAGCACACTGAGATGACATACAACCAGAATGCTCAGGATTAAAGGTCTGCTCTAACAAGAAAACCAGAAAACCGGGTTGGTTGAAGGTCAAAGTTTCCTGCAAAACCCATCCCTCTCACATGTGGGTTCTAGTCTTGAATGGTACGACATCCTATGCAGGTCATCAGTATCACGGACTCTCAGGTCGAGAAACGATGATACGTTCACCACTTATGGTTTGGCATCATGGTCAATAACCGAGGTATCAATTAACTTCCCAATGAACGATCTTCATAGTTGTTAGTTTTTCTAACTCAATACTCCTTCAATTGCACCAGACGCGTAGGATAGAGTATCTCCAAAGAAAAACCTCGTCTATACGTGAATTTCGCATGAGCTATTGCATGGCCAAACGCCATACAAGCTCCTCTACTCTCCATACTAATGATGTGTGTATACTCAAGCCTAGGTATTAGGTTTATCTCTTAATGGAACAACTCACCCAACAGCACAACAAGAGAAGCATAATAAAATGCACATGCAATAATATACAACAGATAATGTACATAAAAGCAAATAACTGCACAAAATTAAACACTCAAAGAACAGAATAGACAAGTGCTAGGATTGACTCGCGTTGGGAACCAGGGTCCCCAGCAGAGCCGCTAGTTATTGCAACTGCGAAAAACACCCGGCGGGAAAACAAAAGAGTTTCTATAGAATGTTATCTATCCTAAAGAGAGAGAAACGAAACGATAAAAGAAAACCTATAAGAAAGGAGAAGACAAGTTCATCTCAACCAAATCTTGGGTTCAGGAGTCGGTTACACAAGGGGAAGGTATGAGCACCCCTCACGTTTGTTGTACCCAACGGGATCCACACTTGTTGTTTAATCAAAAGGTGAGTTATCTAAAAGTTACTACTAAACAGGGGAGGAAAAGAAAAAAAGGAGACTCGATAGGATATCACCTCCCTATGCCTATGTATTCCCTCGTGCAATGCAAAAGTCAGAGTCAATGTTGTTCAGAAAACTACAGGTGATGGGGGAAGGTTGCTCGCCAAGATATCGTCGTCTTGTGCCTATGTATCCTCATATGGTATGAGAAATCAGAGCAAACGTAGTTTGGGTAACTACGAAACCACAAGTTAGTTAAGTGTTGTTTTTATGAGCAACGTTAAGTTCCCATTCCAGCAGTTAGGGTTGATGCTTGTTTACGATAGAACGGGAAAGTAACACTCTTTTCTGAAAATGAGTTTGAAACACAAATCCCAAAGGATAAAAGGTTTGACTTTTGTTTGTGAGTTTTAGTGAAGTGAATTAGTTTACTTTGTGATTCACGTTGCACTAAAGACTATGATATAGGAACAAATATGTCGCATACCGCCCCCAGGCGGGACGTACGCTAAACACTTTAGACAAGTGAGAGGAGACCCCTCACTCATCATTGCCCATATGCTTAAGGCTCGTGATGTACAATGTTCATCGTCTTTATTATATGAGTTAGAATTGTTTTGAGATGAGAAGATAGACGCGCGAAAGGTCTAAGGGAAACTCAGCCCTAATGTTGTCATGCAAAGTGGTCCTAAAGTCTGGATGTGAAAGTAGATTCTATCCTAATGTTAGCATGCAAAAGATTGACCTAAGGTTGAAGTTAAAAGGGACTAGTCTGCTTGTTATCATGCATGGATTTCACTTCTAGTGTCTATCCTACTCCAAGTTTAATAAAAAAATTAAATTGGAATAAGAATCCTAAGGGAACATGCAAAGGCAAGGAAAAAAACAAGAAAACAAAGCAAAAACAACAGCTACAACAGCGCTTCCTGCACAAAACAGCAATAAGATCCAACAAGGCAGCACAACAACACTTAGTAGCTACTACTTCAGCATAAAAGCGTGTGTAAAAGCCATGCAGCAAGCAAGCATAGAAAGACAACATGTAAATTCATGATAACAACAGTTGTAGAAAGCAGAACAGCAAGCAATTCAACAACATAATCAACATGAGCAAGTACCAATCATGAACAAGTATCATGCAAGGACGGACATGCATCAAAAATTAAGCATAATTGTTCAACAATATTGTGTCATCAATAATCAACAAGATTAACATGCTTTTCATATCAATTACACCATTCAATCGGTCATGCGACAAGTGGAATCGGAAGCAAATACAAACATGTATCAAAAGTCCAGCGGGCTAATCATCAACAAATAATCATTAACATGCTACAAGCAAGTAGAACATATGATCGTCACATCAATCAAGCAACATGAACATGTTAAGCATTCAAATGAAAATCAAAAGTCATGCGTCGAAGAATCGCAATCAAACAATCAAGCATGATGAAACAGGTAAAAAAAATCCATATAAATGCATCATATCAATCCATGAAGGTTAGAGGTGAAAAGAAACCCAAACAAGCAAAAAATTCCAAGAAAAAGGCGATTTGTCCCAGTGGTAATCGATTACCATGATTAGGTAATCGATTACCCATTTGAAAATTGACCAAAATTTTGAAAAATAGACAGGGTAATCGATTACCATTGAGACAGAAGCAAAAAATCAGCTTCCAAAAGCACTTTTCAGCAGCAAACGACTTATCCAATCATCCAAATGAACAAGTAATCAATTATGCACGAAAATTAGGTCATATCACGGCAATTAAACACCAATTATATGAAACAAACAACAAGATCAAAGATCAAATCAAAGAAAAGGGATCAAAATGAAACAACAACCATGGATCTAATTGTAACATGCAAGATTAAGCAATATCAAAGCTAGATCTAGAAGTTACTAACCAACAAAGTTGAGAATTGCTTTGGCAAGTGTTGTTAAGTTGCAATTAACAGATCCAAGTAAGAAATCTAAGGATCTATGAAGCTTGAGCAAGAAAACTTGAAGATCCAAGAAAGAATCCACAAATAAGCAAAGACTCTTCCAAAAGTGATTCCAATAACTTAATTCAAGATCCAAATGAATTGTAGAACCAAAATTTAATCAAGGATGAAGATGAAATGAAGGTTTAGCTCAAAGATTCACAAATTGCAATGCATAATTTGTGAAGATTTTTGGTTATGGTGGAAGGTTGAAGAATGAGAGAAAAGTTGAGAGAAATTTGAGAGTAAATTCTGAAATTGAGATGAAAAATGAGAGTCAATTCATGTGATTTGGAGTAAATTTGATTAAATAACCCCTAGGTTAGCAATTAAAATATGGTTTAGAGTGTGGGTTAGTGTTTGGAATGGAAATTAGGAGTGGGATTAGGAATGGAGTGTTTGAAATTTGGAGGGAAATGGTGAAAATGAATCAATTCTAGATTCTTCCAGTGATGCACATGTGAAATCAAGGGTTGAAAATGATTGGAAATTGTGCAGTGCTGAAAATTCAAATATTTTTGCAAACTGAGCCTAAGGTCATCGATTACCCATATGTGGTAACCGATTACCACATTCAAAAATTGCCAATTTTAGCGCCAAGTGGAGGGAAACTTGCATAATCACCCATTGTCATCTATTCTGATCCCTATTAAGCCTCTAAAACTTACCCTTGGATATTGTAACTATGAAAATGCCTGAGATAACTTGTGACCTGTCTCCTGTACTAAGAATAACTTGTTGAATAAAATAAAACCGGGCATTATGTTGCTGGACAAAATAAATGCTGACGCCTCTAACGCTCGCTATTTAAACTCTTGCAATAAAAGAGAACCCTGAGCCATAAAAACACTTTGATCCCATGTCTCAAGAACCAATGTTATGATATGAGGAAATGAAAAATGCAGAGAAACATAAGCCAATAGATTAAGAAAAAGACAAATTTTGGGGTGCTACAACGTCGACCTGAATCCTGACCATACGTCAATGCATGAGCACCCGAGAGTTCCAAGATGATATTAATTAGTATACGTCGACCTACACAGTAGTTATGTGTCGAGGCAAGGATACCAGAATTTCATAAACACTATTTTTATCAATTGTGAGTCGACCTATTTCTAGTATATGTCGACCAAATGCATCAAACATGATTTAAAACATATTTTACACATAGAGTATGATCCTATGTGCCTAGATTCATGTATGTGGATCATTATGAGCATGTCAAAAGAATGATTACAAGCTAAGACAAGGAAATACAGTCCAAAATACACAAGTACAAAATTTTCCTAGTTTTGACATTATTAAAATAAAGTAATAAGGAACTTTTTCCTCACATACTCCTCCTTTTTGATGATGGATAACCTTGCAAAACTTTCCACACATTGAGTAATTTGTGAAGAGCATTCTCTCCCTTACTGTATGCATTTTTCTCTTTGTAAAATTCTGATCTTTCTTTGTGAAATAATTGCTTTTGCATTCTCCTTCTTTGACAACATCAAAAAGAGTGAAGCAAATGGTCATTGTAATCAAATCATATTCATATGTATGCAAACATATGCTTTGCAATAGATAAGTCATTAATAAACATTCACATATAATGTTGATAATGCAAGAAATATAGAGTTAAATAACACAAGAAACGTATAGAAGAAATATTAATGCATTACACGCTAGAATTTGTTCATTACCTGTCTCAAGACAATCAAAATAACAAAAAACAAAACCAAACATAAAACAAAACAGAATGCCAAATGATATGCAGAACACCAACATAACTCAATAATCTATGGTCTTCTGCCCCTATGTAGATGACCTCTCCCCCTGAATGATTGATCATGATGTTGTCCTTGAGAATCCAAGTGTTCATTCAAACTAAGAACACTATTGTTGAGCGCGTTGAAGTTAACTGAAAGAGCATGATGCTATCATCAGCAAGTTATTGGAGAGAAAAGACATAGCATTTACTGGAGTTTCAAACGGAGTTTCAAATGGAGTTTGTGACAGAGGTTGTGAAGTGGATGCTCGAGAAGTGGAACCTCTAGTTGATATCTTACTGGTTACCCTTGAAGATGTTATTGAAACTCCTTGGGAAAGATGAACAGTACCCGTAGTAGATAAGAGTGTAGAAACACCTAATTTCTTACTGATTTGGATTTGGAATTCCTAATTTGAGAGAACTCGTGAAATGGGTTTTTAGGGTTTTGTGTATATTTGAGAGAGTTGTTGGTGTAGAGAGAGATGAGAGAAATGAAAATGATAAGATGAAATGAATGAAAAGACTCAAATGATAAAATGTAATTCCCAATGTGAACAATAATGTTTTAATTTTAAAAAAAAAAATCAGACTCACGAGCGATGTGTCGACCTCCATCATGTAATGCGTCGACGCATGCGTATTAAATTTCCAAAAATTTGAAACATTCAGTATGTGTTGACGCATGAAGATCCCTCAGGTCGACGCATGACTGGCAAAAACATTTATGTTTGAATTGGGAAAATCATGAGTCGACCTACACCTTGTTCAGGTCGACGCATGCAGTAGTAACATGAAAAAAAATAGAAAACCATGATATGAATGCAGCAAACAAACATAATTAGCAAGCCCACACTTTTTAAAAACATCAAAATAGACTAAAAATAGAGTTTAAGTTATCAATTAAAAACCAAGATAGCACACCAAATATAGTACAAACATATATGTAGTCAAGATAAATCAAATAGATAGGAATGATAGTACCTCCAATGGTGATGAACTATGAATGCCCTCACATAGCTCTATACTTCTTTACGTCGACGACCTTACCATTCTCATCTCAATATAAGTTTACACATGTAGGCATTGGAGTATCAATTTCTTTTGCGTTAGCCATATCAAAACGCTTGAGTAACTCATAGCAATACTTTGTTTGGCTCACAAATGTTCCTTCTTCGAGTTGTTTGATTTGGAGTCCAAGGAAGTAGTTTATCTCCCCCATCATGCTCATCTCAAACTCACCCTGCATCAACTTAGAAAATTCCTAGACCAAATGCATGTTAGTAGATCCAAATATAATGTCATCTACATAAACTTGTACTAAAATGGAGTGTTTTCCTTAACCTTTAATAAAGAGGGTAGTATCAACCTTCCCTCTTGAGTATCCCTTGTCTAGTAAAAATTTGCTAAGATGCTCATACCAAGCCCTAAGGGCTTGTTTGAGACCGTACAAAGCACGTTTAAGCTTATAAATGTAATTAGGATACTCATGACTTTCAAAACCAGGAGGTTGAGATACATAGACCTCTTCATTAATATATTTGTTTAGGAAAGCACTTTTAACATCCATTTGAAATAATTTGAAATTCTTAGAACAAGCATAGGCTAGAAAAAGGCGTATAGCCTCAATTCGATCAACGAGAGCATAAGTTTCCTCATAGTCTATGCCCTTCTCTTTGTTATAGCCTTGTGCCACTAAACGGGCCTTATTCTTATTTATAACTCCATTTTCATCAAGTTTGTTCCTAAATACCCATTTGGTACCAATTACTCTATGGCCTCGCGGAGGGGGGACAAGGTCTCATACCTTGTTTCTTTTGAATTGATTCAACTCATCTTGCATTGATAAAAACTCATTTTCATCGAGTAAGGCCTCTTTGGAGTTTTTAGGCTCAATTTGAGAGATGAAAGTAAACTGATAACAGAAGTTACTTAGCTTGGATCATGTAGTTACTCCTTTAGATATATCTCCAAGGATATTGTCAATCGGATGATCCTTAGAGAATTTCCGTGCTAGAGGAAGGTCATCGTTGATAATTGGATGATCCTCTTTTCAAGGTTGTGATATTTCTTCTCCTCAACTTTCTTCGACTCAGGTTGATCAATCCCTTTTCCAGAGTCTTTGAGTATGTCTTCTGAAGATACACCTGCACCATGAAAAGAAATGCATTGCCCAATATTTTTTGGATAAGATTCGTCAAAAGTAACATTCACAGATTCTTCTACAATAAATAACCTTTTATTGTATACTCTATATGCTTTACTATTTTGAGAGTATCCAAGAAAGATACCTTCATCGACTTTTGAATCAAATTTGCCAAGATTCTCTTTTCCATTATTTAACACAAAGCATTTACAACCAAAAACATGAAGATGTGATACATTAGGCTTCCTTCATTTTAAAAGCTCATATGGATTTTTTTTAGAATAGGACGGATAAGCACCCTATTCAAAACATAACACTCTGTACTAATAGCATCGGCCCAAAAGTATTTAGGAAGGCCACTCTCATTAATCATAGTTCTTCCGAGCTCTTCTAAAATGTGATTTTTATGTTCCCCTACTCCATTTTGTTGGGGAGTACGTGTAGATAAAAAATTATGATCAATGACATGCTTTAGATTGTGACAAAGCTACTATTTAATTTGTTTTGAGATAGCTTGGAAAAATTTTAAAATGCTGGAAAAAAGCATCACTCTTACTAGCTAAGAAAATAGTCCAACAAAATCTAGAGTAGTCGTGTACAATAACAAAGCCATAGTAATTACCACTTAAGCTTTTGATCATAGATGGTCCAAAAAGGTCCATATGGAGGAGCTCAAGAGGTCTCGTTGTAGAAACAACATTTTTAGATTTAAATGAGATCCTCGTTTACCTCTCCATTTGGCAAGCATCAAATAAGTGATCTTTTACAAATTTTATTTTGGGTTGACCGACAACTAAATCCTTTGAAACTACTTTATTTAGAAATTCAAAGTTTACATCCGCTAAGCGCCTATGCCTACTTTACAATAAACCCAAAGTACATACCTTGTGGGATGGTTAGACCCATGACTCCATGCTCGTGACGTCGAACCTTTGAACCCTATATGTTTGTAACCTTTGTTTGTGGTTGATGCATATTCATGCATTCATGCATCCATGAAACTTTTTTGAATTAGTTTCAAGGATGTTAGATGACTTCCTTTGTAAATATCATAGGTATTATCATGGATTTTGGAAGGAGGAACACTAATAAGTACAGCTTTAAGAGTCCTGATCTAACAGAGTTAAGAAAGTTAGGGTCTATGGTATCCAGTCCTGAGGATTTCAAAATTCGTCATGGGAAGCTTTTGAGTATTTTGAAGACTAAGGTTGAAGATGGGATTATTGACACTCTTATTCAGTTCTATGACCCTCTTTATCATTGTTTCACATTTCTCGATTACCAGCTTGCTCCCACTTTGGAAGAGTACTCCTATTGGGTTAGTCTACCAGTCCTAGACAAGGTACTGTTTAGTGGTTTGGAGAAGATTCATACACCCTCATACATTGCAGAAGCCTTACACTTGGAGACCTCTAATGTGAAATCTAGTTTTACTTCTAAAGGTGGAACTCAAGGTTTAACCTTCAGATTTTTAATGGGAAAAGATTTTGTATTAGCCAAAGCGGATAGTAGGGGTGCCTTTGAAGTTGTTCTTGCACTACTCATCTATGGTCTTGTGCTATTTCCAAATGTTGACAACTTCGTCGATGTTAATTCCATCCGAATCTTCTTGATTGGTAACCCGATGCCCACCTTACTTGGAGACACTTACCACTCTATTCATCTCAGGACTCTTAGGGGTGGTGGATCTATTACTTATTATGCATCTTTGTTATACAAATGGTTTAAGCCACATTTACCTCGATCTAGACTCTTTGTGGAGAATCCAGACAAGCTTAGATGGTCTCAAAGACTTATGTTTATCACCCAGGTTGGTATGAACCCGCTTATGACACTAGAGTGATCATCGACGGTTGTGGGGAATTCGCTAATGTACCTCTTATTGGTATTCAAGGGAGAATTAACTACAACCTTATTCTTGCAAGACATCAATTTGGGTATCCCATGAAGGACAAACCTAGTAGCATTTCGGTTGCAGGTTTCTTTTATCTTAATGGAGAATAGAATTCAGGCTTGAAGGATAGAGTTGTACGTGCTTGGCGTTATATACAGAGAAAGGGTAAGGAATAATTGGAGAGAAGGAACTGTGTTGATTTCGAGCCCTATACTCAGTGGGTGCAGGCTAGAGCTCGTGAACTCTAGATGCCATATCCTCTAGAAGGCCTTCTATACCATTTGTTATATCCTCATCATCCACCATTCCTATTAAGAATAGGGAGGAACTTCAAGAAATTTTGGCAAGGATGAAGTTAGATAGAGACACTTGGGAGAGCAAAAAACCATGCCTCACATGCTGAGAAGATTGAATTGAAGAAGCAGCTGAAAGAGAAGGATGATCTGATTGAGATACTTGAACAGTGTGCAGTGGAGAAGTAAGAGGAGCAAGAAATTTATTTTTCTCTAGTGTTCAGCCAGATCCTAGCATTCATGAGTATTCTAACATTCTTCCCACCTACGGTCCTTGGAAGAAGATCGTCGACAAGCTTGTGATCGAGAATGCACAGTTGAAGAGGCAGAAAAGGAAGCATCAACAAGGAGTCGGACCTTCTTCAGCAGGGATTCCTTAGGACTTATAGGATTTTAGCTTTTTCCTCTTGTACTTTTAAGGTCTCTTGAAACTGTACTTCAAAATTGTAATCCTTTCCATCATTAAAGAAATAAGGTTTTGGTTCAGCTATTCAATAGGTGTTATTTATTTTATGATATTTAAAATTTTATGATCATCAAGTTCCTTGAAAAATAACTGACTCATTTGCATTTTATAATCATGCATCATTTAGCATTGCATTTTTTGCATTCCAGCTTAACCCTATCCTCTATCTTCAATCAAGCTGAGTCATCAATAAAACACTTGAGTCGGTTGAAAGAGAAGAACGGGCCAACTTAAACAGGAAAAATGCACACTTCGTGAAAAGGTTACTACTTTGAACGAAAGCTTAGAAAGATTCTCAACGATGATGGAAGTTGTTGGTGGTTGCGCAGAATCAGCCACCTCCTCCTCCTCAGAGAACTGTAATTTCAGAGATTGTTTCAACACCAGTTCCCGAAGCACTTGCCAATGCTTCTCATGTGCCTCTTGGATTCTCTTAAGGGATGCCTTAGAATTTCATACCAGAAGGATATCAACAAGTTTTAGAAGCTCCGGTTGTTCCCACTTTTCCAGTCGTGGTATCTATGCCACCTCTTATGGTTCACACTGTTCCACATATTGAAGAACCCATCTTTCATAGTGCTCCAAGTGAGACTGTTGGTGTCTATGAGAGAATGGACAAGTTTATAGACCAGTTCTTAGAAATGCAGAGAGAGATCAAAGCCCTTAGGGGAAAAGATCTATTTGGGAAGAATGCTCATGAGTTATGCTTATTTCCAAATGTAAAAGTCCTGCACAATTTCAAGTTGCCCGATTTTGAGAAGTACAAAGGAGACTCTTGTCCCAGAAGTCATTTGACCATGTACGCGAGAAAAATGTCAACTCAAACCAAACCATTAACTACTAATCTACTACTTCCAAGATAGCTTGACTGGCGTCGCTCTCAAGTGGTACATGAGCTTGGATAACACTCAGATTTGTACTTTCAATGACTTAGGGGAGGCTTTTATTAGACAATACAAATGCAATGTTGACATGGCCCTGGACAGGGACCAACTCCGAGCCATGTCTCAAAAGGACAAGGAATCTTTCAAAGAGTATGCACAACGTTGGCGTGAGGTTGCCGCCCAAATCTGTCCTCCTTTGGAATAAAAAAAGATGACAAAGATTTTTTTAAAAACTATAAGCTCATTCTATTATGAAAGGACGATCTCTAGCGCACCAAATGACTTCATCGAGATGGTGAACATGGGGATGCATCTAGAGGAAGTTATCCAATAAGGAAGGTTAGCTAGAGAGGGAAGTGCTTCCAGTTGTTTGAAGAAGTATGAAAGTAATTTTGCTAAGGAAAAGGATAAAGACGTTAGCGTCGTTTAACATGGCAGGTCAAGAAGGTATCAACAACTATATGTCGCAGTTATGTCTCTAGTTATTAATTCCTTAATGGCAGCTCCAACTTACCAACCATAGTTTTCACAACAACGTACTCAACCACAGTTTTTCCAACAGCAAGTTCAACAACCAATTCAACAACAACAATAACAACCTTATCAATAGGCTCTCCTGCATTATAATAATCAAAATTGTGTTCATACGAAGCCCAACTTTGACCCAATTCCCATGTCATATGCAGAATTGTTTCCATCCCTGTTGGAGAAAGGTCATGTACAGACAAAATCTCCACCTGCCATTCCTAAATATATTTCCTTTTGGTATAAAGCAGATCAGTTTTGTGCGTACCATCAAGGAGCGCCTGGCCATAATATCGAAAATTGTTATAATTTGAAGGTGGATGTGTATAGATTGATCAAGTGTGGGATTTTATCTTTCAAAGGTACTAATTTGAATGTCCAAGTTAACCCCTTGCCTCAACATGAAAGAGCCTCAGTAAATATGGTACATGGTTGTTCAGGAAAATATGCAGTCTATGATATCAGATTTTTCAGAGAATCACTAGTAAGGATGCATGCTGGTTTGACCGGACTCGTCTTCTTTGACCATGAACGCCACAATCATGCCGCTTGCAGAGTCTGTTTTGCAAATCTACATGGATGTCTCCTTGTACGACGTGATATTCAAGGATTGTTGGATCGAAGGGCCATTACAATCACCTATGACAGAAACCCTGATGAGGTTGAAGTTAATGTTATAGTGCCCCGGTTAAATGAGCTCGAACGTATGGAAATCACTTATGATAGCAGGAAGTCTTCGGTTACTCCTTTGGTTATCTGTGTGCCAGGCCCAGCTCCCTATGTTTCTGATGAGGCGGTACCTTACAAGAATAACACCACCATGGTGGAGAATGGGAAGGAAGCTCATTTACATGTTATGCCTTCAGTTGTCAACATTGCTGATGTGAGTAGAGTCACAAGAAGTGGACGTGTATTTATTAAATCTCATGATCACATATCTTTTTCTTTTATTTTATTAATTGTTAAAGGTATTTTCAAATTGTTAAATATGGATATTCATATCTTTTGATTAGGATTTTGAATAGTTAATCCTTGTTGGTTCTTTACTTTAATTCTTTGATCACTTGTTGATATTGATCATGATAACATGCTTGTTCTTAATGACCGTCTTTTGTCTTGTTTAAATACTTTAAATGATTGATTTTTGTTCATGCTTGTTACAAATTTTTCCATGTGGTTAGGACTTGTTTCCTTGACCTAAAAATGTTGAAACCATATCTTGATATTTGGTTCTCATATTAATGAATGTTTTATGTTGTAAATAATGATTGTATACCATTGTTTACTTCAAATCATGTCTTGATCCTTAGTCTTGTTGAAACTTGTCTTTTAAATAAGTATATCCATGATTTCTTGTACATGTTTGTTGACCTATGTCAATCCATGCTTTCATGTTTACCTCTTTCGTTTAGTGGATGTTCACACTTGATTTATCATGTTGCCTAAATCCAAGGGAGGGGCTTGTTATTGACATATTTTTCATTTTCATTTGCGTCATTACTTATACATATATCCCTTGACTTGTAATCATAGAACTTGTTATCCCTTAGGAAGTCTCCCTTAGGGTTATCTTCGACTTAGACATTCAATTAGGGTTTCTCCTCTTGCAAACTCAAAGCCACTTTCAGTAAAAACCTTGACTTTAGGTCATTGACTTTTTCAAACTCTTTTCTTAATAAATGCTTCAAGGTATCTTAAGCATATTCAAAACTCTTTCACAAAGACTAAAAATACACAAATCTCATTCAAAACTTTTTGCCACTTGGCTTTTTCAATTTAAAACCTTTTCTCAAATAAAGATTAGACATGATTCTTTCTTAGTTGAGATATAAATCTTCTACCCCGTGACATTGTTGAGAAAGATGTTGATTCTTTTCCACTTGAGAGAGGTATGTGGCATACTTTTTGATTATACATCCAAGTCGAAGCCCTTCTCTAAATGTGAAGCAAAGATCCTTCTTCCACTTGCTTGTGGTGGTTTAGATGAGTATTCTCCTTAAGATGAAAACTTGTTTCTTCTCCTAAAGTAAACCAACAAACACACTTTCACGCGTAGTTAGCTGAACTACGATTGCTCTGACTTCATATATAGGATACGTAGGCACAAGGGCCCCAATCTTTGGCGAGCTACCTGTCATTTTTCTACCTTTTTCTTTTCTCCCTTTTCACAAAAACAATAAAAAAAACATTTCTCTTCTCATCTCCCCAATCAACCCCAATTAGCAAACAATTTAACAATAACACAAGTTCAACAAGAAGTTCCTATAGGATATTGTAGATACTTAGGGTGTTAATACCTTCCCTTAGTATAACCAACCCCCAAACCTTATACCTCTTTATTGCTTTGTTTTGCATTGCATATTTATGGGTTATTCTTTCTATTCCCCTTCCCTTGGATAAATTAAAGATCGGTGGTAATATCTTATGTTTTGTGAGCCTAACTAACTCAATAGCTACGGTCTCCGATTCTCACCGCGACACCCCTCTAGATGCGACTTGTGTGGTACTCGTGAAGAAACATCTGCTCATTTATTTATGCATTGCACTTTTCCCGATCCATTTGGAATTAGCTATCTAACATCACTCAACATGCATTTCAATTCAATCTATCAGAGATTTGGGATGTCTGCAATCAGTCTTGGTCTAAGCAGTGCAAGGTTGTTATTCTATCAACCATCATCAACACTTTTAACATCATTTGGAATTTTAGAAATCAGAATAAATTCCACAATAGAAACATCCATTGGAAAAGTATTCTGAACTCTTTAATCTAAAATGTAAACCTGGCCAGAAACTTCTCGAAGGCTAACTCTTCCTGCAGTATGAGGGACTTTCGAATTCTTAAGGCTCTCAAAGTCACGGTGCGTCCTCAGAAGGCAGCAAGAATTATAGAAGTAATTTGGAAGCCTCCTCTTCAGTCTTGGATAAAGTGTAACATTGACGACACTTCTCTTGAGGTCCCTGATCAGGCTGCTTGTGAGGGAATTTTCAGAGACTACTCAGCAAATTTGATCGGTTGTTTTGTAGAAAATCTCGAGAAAAATTATGCCATTTATGTAGAATTCATAGGTGTGATGAGAGAAATAAAATTGGCCTTTGAAAAGAATTGGAATCACCTTTGGGTAGAAACCGATTTCTTATCGGTTTCTAGAGTTATTAACAACTTTAACATAGTTCTTTGTCTGCTAAAGAATCAGTGGCTTAACTGTATACATGAACTCATAGCATGTCTTTTATCATTTCCTATATATTTAGAGAAGATAACCATTAAGCAGACAAACTAGCTTCATTAGGTCTTGCCATTTAAGATTTTGTTTGGTGAAATGAAACTCATGTATTTGTTTTTGATAATATGGTTCGTAATAGACTATATTCTTCCTATTTTCGCTTTTGTGTAGCTTAGAGGATTTTTTTTTCATGCCCCTATTTTTGTATAATTTTTTTTGTTATATAAATTTTCTTTTTCCCTAAAAAAAAAATTACACATAAGAAATAAAAGTTCACATGTTTTTTATTCACATAATGTGACATATCCATTGAGTTTAGTCGATCCTATATTTTATCCATCAAATTTATAACTTATTTACCTTGAAGAATTGTGTTGAAGTTATAATTTGTTACAAAAGTTTCAAACAAATTATCTGCACATTTTTATGACACAAATTATATGCACATTTAAAAATTTTAATTCGAACATGAAATTTGATGGTTGTACACGTATAGATGAGTCAAACACGTTATTATCCTGCATACCATAATAAATAGACAAGTCTTTCTCTTAACTTTATTCAAAAGATTAAAGTTGAGAATATTTATGAACTAAAATGATTAATTTATTTAAAAAAAATAACTAGATACAAACAAATAATTTAAAGGATTTTTAAATGCATTGATCATTAAGAAAATACCAAAATACTTCTTAAAATATTAAAAGAGTAATTTTTTAATAAAAATTATACATTCATTTTACTGAAAATTAAATTACTTATTATTTTATTAAATATGTATTTTAATGACAGAGAAAACCCTAGAAAGAAAGCAATGGGAGATGTCATCACGACGTTTGAGTTGAAGGCATGACATGACCACCATAACAGCTCCAAAGAGTGACATGAAATAATGCAACAAATTTATCATAAGTTGCTAGAAGCTACATTAATTTTTTTTGTCTCAAAAACAATATTTTATGTCTCTCGTAATATAAAATTTATATAATATATTGTTAATTCATGTCGACGAAGGAATCATGAGAATCCAACAAAACTAGTGTGATTAGGTTAGGCGTCATTTGTACGATTATAATTCAATGATTGATTCATTTATCTGTATTTGACGTAGTAGAAGAAATAAGATACCTTGACATTCCCCTTCACATTTATAATTTAGTGACCATTTTTTACAATAATTTATTATTTAGTAACTAAAATAACGATAGTTTTAACAATAATTTTAATATTAATGATCAAAATATGAATGTAAAATTTTAGGAGAGTATATTTTAAAAAATGTTGGTGATTTTAGTATCATCAATGTATTTTAGTAGTAATGTGATTTACTGTAGGCCAATACAATTATACGTTAAGCTTGGAAATGAGTTAGAGTAGTGCGGAGTGCACGCTCGTCGAGCCAACGTGCAATTGAATGCGAATAAATTGAAAAGGGGTTCCAAGGGGCGGAGCCCCTGGCGGGGTGCGGGGCAGCGCCCCGCTGGAGTTCCAAGGGACAGATCCCCTGGCTGGGAGTCGGCGGGCGGGGTGCGGGTGGGGCAGCGCCCCGAGCAAAATTTTTCTGAAAGTTTTCTGAACAGTTGAACCTGTTCGAAATCTTTCTGAACGTTTGAACCCGTTCGAAATTTTGAACAGATGTCCCTTTTCGTTTTCTGTTATTTAATCTCCTATATAAAAAGTCATTTGGCCTCAGTTTTACACACTGAACAAAAATCATATTTCTCTCTACATTCTTGATCTGTTTTCTATTGTCAGAAGCAGATTGTTATTCAAAAATTATCCCCACAAAGATTTCGTGAATCCATACAAATAATAGGGTCGAAATATTTTGTTCGAAAAGTGTACGAACACGATTCTTCGAAGATATCCAAGATTATCTTACCAAATTTCTAACAAAATATATTTTGAAATAACAAATCTACATGGACAAATATACTTGTCATATGTTGTATTTATGTACACTGACAAATATTTACAAATATTTTTTTAATAAAATAAATTGTATAATATAATGTACGACTTTTAAATGTTTACTTAATTAATTACAAAAATATATGTCATATATATTATTTTTATGCTTATGATAGTAAAAAAAAATAATTTAATTAATTTTTTATTATTAAATATTTGTTAATATATTACTTTTCTCTAAATTATAATTAATTTATTAAGATTATTATCATTTTTACATTTAATAAATAAAAAATAATAGTAATTTTTAAAAATTAAATAGTAGCTCATAATTATCTTGAGTAAAAACAGGACAGTCCAATAATTATTTTAGAGATTCATTTATGAATATTTATCATTTATAATGTGTGATTTTTATATTAAATTGTTATTAGCTATTATAATTATTATAATTTAATGAATACTAAATAAAATAAGAGTAAGAACTAAATAATATATTAATATTGGACACGTGTCAAAATTTTAAGTGGGAGTTAATATTGATATTTTGATTCAAGTTTGCACATGAGTGTGAATTAATGATTTTGGTCAAAATTTAATATAAATGATTAAAGTGATTAAAAATTATTTTGAAACAACTAAAAAATAACATTTATTAGTATATCAAACAGAAACTTTAAATTAAATTAAATAATTATGAAACTAAAAGTCTGTTTATCCGTGCTTATTAAAAAAGTGTTTATAAATAAATTTATATAAATTATCATTATAACAAAAGATAAAATAAATTTTAATTATTTTTATATATATGTTATTAGTTGTTTTTCATATGCTATTTTAGATAATTATAAAATAAATAAATAAAAATTTATGAAAAATGTCATGTTTTAATTAAGTCTCTGAAACACTGTCACAAATTTTATAACACTCATATATAATACATATATAGAATATACAGTTGTAAAGTTGGTACTGAAATACATAAGTGTTTAGTGACAACATTGTACATATTACATGTCAAAATAGTACTGTAACAATGGCACAATATATATAAGGGTGCTCAAAATATGAAAACTAGGAACTAGATCATTGTAAGATGGTCACCAAAATAATTGCACCATGAGTACGCCATCCAAAATAACAAAAGGAGCAAGGACATCATGCTATCTTGTCCTTACCATTTGCCTGATCAGAATCACCTGAAAATAATCAACAAATATGTTGTGAGATAATAACCTCAGTGGGTTCCATATCTTATAGGTCCACTCGGCTCTACAAGGTTCTAATCAAACCTAACTTAAGTCATACGGGAGAAAGAATTAAGTTCGCAAAGCTCACATTATATGAAATCATGCCTCATGAGTTCCTCAACTCAAACAATCACTAATCGAAAACCATATCAAGGTATCTTTTCTCGGCAAGCCCTACGTCTAGGGTTATCGACTCGGGTCACAGATCATTATCGCATACTTTGACTACGCATGGACTTCGGATTCTAAGGAATAACATCAACCTTAAGAATCTTCGCTTCCTAAGGGACTACAAACCCATTTCAATCATTTTACCCGTATGGGACTCAAACCCACTTAGGGATCCACCGTTTTTAGGACTCAAACCCAGGTCAAAGTGTTGGTGCATACATCACAGTTCTTACTCTATGTAAGCATTGCAACTCGGAACGGCACAATCAGGGGTTGTTTCCGTCTACGTGACTAGATACAATAACATAACATGATTGCATTCGACAATCACAAGGTGATCACATTCACCTTTATCACACAACAACAATACATATTCCATACAATGCATCTCACTCTCAACTCTGGTGACCATTTACCCATGGTACTCACCTAGGTATCATATTGAATGAATGTCACCTTCTAGTGTTATATAAATCATACTTGTAATCTAAGTTATCTTTTTAATCCATTTACCTAGTTATAAGTCTAGGTTTCCTCACTCATCTTCATAAGGATTTAAACATGTTATTCCACATTCAACACAACAACAATGATTAGCATACATGATAATATGATTCATAGCATTCATAAGTCACACGAGGTAATATAGCATTGTATACGTCATTTTTGTACAATTTAGTGAGTTTCATAACCTATTGGAAGCATGGAATACTTAAATGCATAAAGCATGATCCAAAAATCACATTGGGAAGATTCCATGTTTTGCAAAGCAAGCTAAGTGTGGCCCTAGCACGGTTAGAACATCCCAAGCAGTGGCAAAATGCAAATTCCATGCTACAAGAAACACCTACCGTGCTAAGCACGCTTTAAGGAATTTTAATTCTGAATTCCTGATCGCGCTAAGCGCGCTCTGATGTGGATTAGCGCGGTCCCGATTCCTGCGTTGGATACTTAAAAAAGCATCTCATTCCAACTTGATTCCCACCCTCATTCTAAGACCCATTCATATCAAGAGAATCAAGAGGCATCAAACAACACATAAATTCAAGTACAAGATTCTCATTTCCAATTATGACAACAGTCCACATATAAATCGCAATACATGAAGAACACAACCAATCTCATTCATAGAATCTCATGGCTATGAGAACATATTCATTCTATCATGATTCTTCCTAACCATTTTAAAAATATATAAAAACTTAACTCCCAAATTCAAGAGTTCTATTTAGAACCCACCTCAGTAATAGAAGAAGGGATTAATGAAGATTGATGTTTGTGAAAGATGATATGAAGTGAAGATGATGAATCCAAGCTTCTTGTTCTTTCAATTTTTTCTTCCTTCCCAGGTTTCCCCTTTCTTTCAAGTTTCTCTTCTTTTCCTTTTTCTTTCTTATGTTGATCACTAATGCATAATACAATTGGAAGAGAAAATTGGTTGGTAGGAAGTGGTAGACAACACTCTGCCTTAAGCCCGCCAATAAAAAGGCGGGAAGGGTAAGCTCGCCAAGTAAAAATGGGCATAAAAATCTAGCTCGCCCCGCCAAGGTGACGGGTTAACGGACGGCGGGCTTGCCCTCCTACTTTTTAATTTTACTTTTTTTAATAGATTAATAGGCTTATTTTCACATTTCAATTATATTTTTCACTTATTTTTTTTAACAATTTTTATAGAACATCTTTTTAACAAACTTTACTTTTAAAAATATTGCATATATTCTCAAATAAATGTATAAAATAAAACCATCAAGAATTGAAATTATTAGAATTAACTAAAAAATGGCGGATTTACGGTGGGACAAGCTAAACGAATAGGTGCGACGGGCTTTCCCGGGCGGAGGGGTTTGACGGGACAGACTTTGGCGGGTGGCGATATTTAGTTGGGCGGGCTTTGGTGGGTGTAGGGCCCAAAATCCCAACCCAACCCTCCATTTTTTGGCGGGTGAACGGGTCGGCCCTGCGGGCCACGGCCCGTTTTGCCACTCCTAACATGTGGCCACAAAATGGTTATAAATATTTGTGGTTGGAAATGAGTAAGAGAGGTAGAGTAATATATCAAGTGTTACTACACTTAATTAATGACTCTACTAGAGTAATTGACCAATTACTAGTGTTATCAAAATGTCCCAATTAATAAAAGGTCAGTTCCAAATAGTATTAAATAAGTCAATCTGAGCTCACTAGTTACTCTAGTTATCCCAATTGATTATTTTTAGAGCATATAAGAACTCGGTTGATCTCAAATTTAAAGTATTTAAGGAAACACAGGGTATTACTGTTAGAACACAGATTGGTTCTTAATAATATCTCTTTGTTTTGATGATAACTGTTAGGAAATTTTATATTTAAGAATTATATACTCTAAAATTTGCTTGTGAGTTTTACTGCAAATTGAAATGAAATTAACACTTCAGAAGCAAATCTGAATTGTATACAAGAAGTTATCTAGACTCTGAAGCGCCAGATGCACTCATTAGAAGATTCTGATTGCTGTTTACAGAAGATCCTGAGCGTAGTCTACAGAAGGATCTGAAGCAAGAAGCTCCAGAAGATTCTGAAGCTAGTCAGAAGCATCTGAAGCTAAGAAGAATATTGTATGAAGAGTTTCTCAAAGCATAGTTTCTACAGAAGTTTCTGAAAGTACTAACGCTGCCAAGTACTGAAGTTATGTGTCAAATATGCTCTGATGATCAACACGCTGAAAGCACACATGCTGCAGAAGACTCTGATACAGCAAAGTTCTGAACATCATTAGAAGACTCTGACTCAATCAGATTCTGAAGAACTTACTGAAAACTGAAGAAGAAATATTCAAAGATTATATCCATTGGAGTAAATCAAACGTCTCTTTCCTCATTTGTGCTAGACACAAGAACACAGACAAAAAGGATTTTTATGTGGTTTCTACTTCTAGGAAAGGTCACTTGATGTGAAGACAAAAAGGCTCAGACCTTTTTGGGACACTCTTCTCAACGCTCAGCTTCCTTGGATCAGCTGGCTATAAAAGGAAGTCTCCACCAAATTCTTCAGTTACACATTTTGCTGAAAAGAAATCATAATATTCAAAGCTCTCATTCTTTCATATTCTTCTTAGAATTATTTGTACTTAAACTTAAGAGAAAAATCACTGTTGTGATAAAAGCTTTTTAGAAGCATTCATACTCTTGTATTTGATTTACATTGATTGTAAAGGCTTTCCTTAAGAGGATTCAGTTGGAATCAGTAGCTCTTGAGAAGACTAAGAACGGTTGTTCTTAGGTGTTACTATTGTAATCTGTTTGATTAAATAGTGGATTAAGTCCTTGTTGAGAAAGGCAAATCACTCTAGGAAGGGTGGACTGGAGTAGTTGAATTCAACGAACCAGGATAAAAATAATTGTGTTATTATTTTTAAAGTCTTAATCTTTCATACTTATTCAACCCCCCTTCTAAGTATTATCTCACCTTCAGTTGGCATCAGAGCTCCGGTTTTGTGTGTGCTACCACTTAACAGTGTCAGTAAAGATCCAGAGAGAAATACTTTGATATATATTTATTTGTTACAATGGCTGATAATACAATATCCAATATTAACAATAAATATGAAGAAAGGGACAGGATCAGCACCAAACCCCCTATGTTTGATGGGGAGAAATTTGACTACTGGAAAGACAGAATTGAGAGTTTTTTTCCTAGGATATGATGCTGATCTATGGGATCTAGTCATAGATGGATATGTCCATCCCACAGATGGGAATGGCAAGAAGATTGACAGAAAATCTATGACAGATGCTCAGAAGAAAGATTTTAGAAATCATCACAAAGCCAGGACTATATTATTGAATGCAATTTCACATACTGAGTATGAAAAAATTACAAACAGGGAAACTGCTTTTGATATGTTTGAATCCCTAAAAATGACTCATGAGAGAAATTCTAAAGTTAAGGAGACAAAAGCTCTGGCTCTGATCCAGAAGTATGAGGCCTTCAAAATGGAAGACTCTGAATCTATTGAAGCCATGTTCTCCAGATTTCATATACTCACAGTTGGGCTGAAAGTTCTGGACAAGGGATACTCTACATCAGATCACGTAAAGAAAATCATCAGAAGTCTGCCTACCAGATGGAGACCAATGGTGACTGCCTTGAAGATGGCTAAAGATCTTAACAAGATCTCTCTAGAAGAACTCATCAGCTCACTGAGGAGCCGTGAGATTGAGCTTGAGGCAGATGAACCTCAGAAGAAAGAAAAAGGTAAATCTGTTGCCTTAAAATCTAACAAAACTGCTAAAGCTTTGCAGGTTATTCAAGAAAGCTCTGAAGAATCTTCTTCTGAAGAAGAAGATGAATTATCCATGTTGTCCAGAAAGATCAACAGACTCTGGAAGCACAAGGGAAAGAAGTTCAACAACTTCAGAAGATCTGATAATAGAAAGGAATCTTCAGGGCACAGAAGATCTGGCAAGAAAGAAGTTGTGTGCTATGAGTGCAAAGAACTTGGGCATTACAAGAATGATTGCCCCAAACTTCAGAAAGAAAAACCCAAGAAGTTTAATAAAAAGAAGAAGGTTCTGATGGCAACATGGGATGACTCAGATGAATCTGAATCAGAAGAAGAATGTGCTAATGTTGCACTGATGGCCAGCACAGAGGATCAAGAGGAAGGTACCTCAGGATATGAATCAGATTCTGAATCTGATGATGACGCAGAAGAGGTAATGGCTAAACTTACCAAAGAAGAACTTATAAAAGTTTTAACAGAAGTTCTTAAAAGTTATAACAATATCAAACTCAAATACAAGAAGCTGAAAAGCAATCTTGAATCTGAGATTGATCTTCTGAAGACAGAACTTGTTGAGCAAAAAGAAATTAATCTGAAAATCAAAAATGACTTTGAAATAACTCAACAAGAATCTGAATCTGAGACTAAGTCATGTGAAAACATTTTAGAAAAATATGACTCTAGCTTTCAGAAATTTCTTACTAAGAGCATAGACAGAAGCAAGATGGCTTCTATGATCTATGGTGTTAGTGGAAACAACAGAAGAGGTATTGGATATGAATCTTCATCTGGAAGCAATCCAAAATTTGTTGACAAAATTTTTATCAAGAAGACACCTTTGTATTCTCAATTTAATTTTGGTCACTTAAATGACATTAAACACACAAGCTCTGAGAAGAATACTTATGTGTTTAAACCCAAGGCAAGTCAGAATAAACATTATGTTGAAAAACAGAAGTTTAGACAAACCTAAAAACCAACTAACCCCAAAGGACCCAAGAAGATCTGGGTACCTAAAAACAAAATAATTCATGTTGCAGATGTTCTTAGCAGCAAGGTCAGGACGCCAATCATGGTACCTGGACTCTGGATGCTCACGACACATGACAGGAGAAAAGTCTATGTTCCAAAGCCTGGAACTTAGATCTGGAGGTGACGTGAAGTTTGGAGGGAACCAGAAGGGCAAGATCATTGGATCTGGCACTATTGGAAATGGTAAACTTCCCTCTATTACTAATGTTTTACTAGTTGAAGGGTTAAAGCATAATTTATTGTCCATAAGCCAATTAAGTGACAATGGTTATGATATTACCTTTAATCAAAAATGTTGTAAAGCTATTAGTCAAAAGGATGGCTCTATCCTATTTAGTGGTAAGAGGAAAAACAACATTTATAAAATAAATCTTTCAGAACTTAAAGTTCAAAATGTTAAATGCCTCTTGTCTGTTAATGAAGAGCAATGGGTCTGGCACAGAAGATTGGGCCATATTAATATGAGACGTATATCTCAAATTAATAAACTTAATCTTGTCAGAGGACTCCCTAATCTGAAGTTCACTTCAGATGCTCTTTGTGAAGCATGCCAGAAAGGGAAGTTTTCAAAAACATCTTTCATATAAAAAAATGTTGTTTCTACTTCTAAACCACTAGAATTACTTCATATTGATCTGTTTGGACCAGTGAAAACTGCATCCATCAGAGGCAAGAAGTATGGATTAGTCATTGTTGATGACTTTAATAGATGGACATGGGTAAAGTTCTTAAAACACAAGGATGAGTCACATTCTGTGTTCTTTGACTTCTGCAAGCAAGTCCAGAATGAAAAGAATTTCAAAATTATAAAAGTCAGAAGTGATCATGGTGGTGAATTTGAAAAAAAATATTTTGAAAAATATTTTTCTAAAAATGGCATTGCTCATGATTTTTCCTGTCCTAGAACTCCACAACAGAATGGGGTTGTAAAGAGAAAAAACAGAACTTTGCAAGAAATGGCCAGAACCATGATCAATGAGACAAATCTGGCAAAACATTTTTGGGCAGAAGCAATCAACACAGCCTGTTACATTCAGAACAGAGTGTCTGTTAGACCTCTTCTGAAGAAGACTCCTTATGAACTGTGGAAGAACAAAAAGCCCAACATTTCATATTTTCATCCTTTTGGATGTATTTGCTATATGTTAAACACTAAGGAAAATCTGAGCAAGTTTGATTCCAAAGCACAGAAGTGTTTCATGCTTGGATATTCTGAACACTCTAAAGGCTACAGAGTATACAACACTGAGACACAGATTGTTGAAGAATCCATTCATGTCAAATTTGATGATAAGCTTGGCTCTGAAAAGCCAAAGCAGTTTGATAACTCTGCAGATAGGGAAGTAGTCTTTATTGACTCTGAAGTTCCAGAAGCAGACAAAACTCAAGTGAAGGAACCAGAAGCAACTCCAGATTCTACTCCTTTAACTTCTCATATGAATAATCTAAACATTTCTGAAGAGTCAACTATTAGAGGATCATCATCCAGAATTAAAGCTTCTCATCCAGAGGATGTCATTATTGGAAAGAAGGATGATCCCATCAGAACAAGATCCTTTCTAAGATCATCTGAAGCATCACTATTTGGACTAGTGTCAGAAATTGGACCATCTTCTGTAGATGAAGCTCTGCAAGACAATGATTGGATTATTGCCATGCAAGAAGAGCTAAATCAATTCAGCAGAAATGATGTATGGGATCTAGTTCAGAGACCTCAAGGATTCAATATAATTGGCACAAAATGGGTCTTCAAAAATAAGCTAAATGAGAAAGGAGAAGTTGAGAGGAATAAGGCAAGGCTGGTTTCTCAAGGGTACAGTCAGCAAGAAGGTATTGATTACACTGAGACATATGCTCCAGTGGCAAGGTTAGAATCTATACGCCTTCTTATTTCCTTTGCTGCGCAGAATAACATCACTCTGTATCAGATGGATGTTAAAAGTGCCTTTCTTAATGGTATTATAGAAGAAGAAGTTTATATCCACTAACCTCCTGGTTTTGAAAATGAAAAATTTCCAGATCATGTTTTCAAATTAAAGAAATCTCTATATGGTTTAAAACAAGCTCCCAGAGCTTGGTATGAGAGATTGAGCAATTTTCTTCTAGAGAAGAATTTCATCAAAGACAAAGTGGATACAACACTCTTTTGTAAATCAATTAAGAAAGATCTTCTAATTTGCCAAATTTATGTAGATGATATTATTTTTAGATCAATAAATATTATGCTTGGAAAGGAGTTTGATACATGTATGCAGGCAGAATTTGAAATGAGTATGATGGGAGAACTCAGATTCTTTCTAGGAATCCAAGTGAATCAAACTCTAGAGTGCACCTACATACATCAGACAAAATATGTTAAAGAACTTTTGAAGAAATTTAACATGTCTGACAACAAGCTGGCAAAGACTCCAATGCATCCTACTAGCTCACTTGGCAAGGAAGAGGTAAGTAAGAAAGTAGACCAGAAGCTCTACAGAGGTATGATTGGCTCTCTTCTTTATCTACTGCTTCTAGACCTGACATATTGTTCAGTGTTTGCCTGTGTGCTAGATTCCAATCAGATCCTAGAGAATCACACTTGACAGCTGTCAAGAGGATTCTAAGGTATCTGAAAGGTACTTCTAATGTGGGTTTGTGTTACAGAAAATCTGATGATTTCAAATTAGTTGGATTCTGTGATGCTGACTACGCTGGAGACAGAGTGGAAAGAAAAAGTACTTCTGGAAGTTGTCAATTTCTAGGAAGAAATCTAATCTCCTGGTACAGCAAGAAGCAACCCACAATTGCACTTTCAACCACAGAGGCTGAATACATTGCTGCTGCTGGATGTAGCACGCAGATGCTCTGGATGAAGAGTCAACTAGAAGATTATCAAATTTTTGAAAGTAACATTTCTATCTTTTGTGATAATACTTCTGCTATATGTTTGTCCAAGAATCCCATTTTACATTCTAAGGCAAAACATATAGAAATTAAGCATCATTTCATCAGAGACTATGTTCAGAAGGGAATCATAAATTTAGCCTTTGTTGATACAGATCATCAATGGGCAGATATTTTTACAAAACCCCTTGTTGAAGATAGATTCAATTTTATTCTGAAAAATATTGGTATGGATTTTTGTCCAGAATGATATTTATCAGAAGCAAATTTTTACAGATGCAAAAATGCTTAATGCTCTGAAGTACTTCTTCTGATTGCTTATTTTATTTTGACCAATATTTCTTTTGTGAAACTCTGAACTAACAATCTTTAGAAGATCTGAACGTTGGCTAACGTTTCATTTCTTAAGAGAATTCAGAACACATGCAAGCAAACACGTGTCACACCAAATCTGAAGAGGTGCGTGTACATAACTGAAGAGACGTTTGAGGTGAAGTTTGAATAGTGAGAATCTTGATTTTCCCCCCAAATTGCCAGAAGCAATTAATGTTTTGAAATGATTATTATTCTCTTCATTTAATGCTTGTTAAAACGTGCAATTTCTGACTGTTGATATGCCTAAGTGTTTTAGTATAAATACATGACTTGTATTCACTTTCACACTTTTCACACTCTCAGAAATTACATGCGTTTTCATCTCCTCTTTTCTCTGCATAAAAACCTTATACCTAAGCATTTGACAAAGCATTCTTCAATGGCAACTTCATCATCAACAGCTGCTCAATTCCAATCTTCTATGGCTGCTGTAACTTCAGAAAACATGGGTGTTGCTCCCTATTCTCCTCCCAAAAGAACTCTTCTAACGCCTGTTGATAAGTTGGAAGTTCTATGTGAATCCATGGTAGAGTTTGACTCTCTTGCAGAAAATGGGTTTGAGTTTCGTTCCATCATTGGAGCTCAAGGATGGGTTAAGTATTTTGATAGGCTCTTTGGACCAGTTTACCCCCTCCTTGTGAAAGAATTCTAGATTCATGCATCAGTTTACCCCAAGTTCATCTTATCTTCTGTGCTGGGAAAAGAAATTATTATCACAGAAGATCTGATAAGAAAATTAATAGGTTATGAAGAAACGGATGGTGTTTCCCACTTGCCAGCTGGGCGTGTGGACATGGATGAGGTATATGAAGAAGTAATGACTGCTGGTCAAGCTTCTAACAAATTCAAGGATCTGAAGCCTGACTACAAGATCTGGGCCAAGATCTTCATGGGATGCATCCACCATAGGAAATCAACAAATTCTCCAGACTATGTCAATAATGAACAGCTGTATTTCATGTATTGCCTTAGTCAGAGCACCAAGGTAGATCTTCCATACATTCTGTTTATGCATGTGTGGAACCATATCAATGCATCTAGAGAATATGTGAAAGAGAAAGGACAGAAGATCAGAACTTGGATCCCCTTTGGAAGGTTGATCTCAGATCTTCTTACTGAGAATGGTTTGGTAACTGCTCTGTACGCTGCTGGAGTTATAGAGGAATTAGAATTTATAATGGGAAAGCCTCTGAATGCTAAAAGTCTTCAGAGACTCAAAATTGTTGATGAACTCACAACAGCTCCCAAGAAGTTGAATGTGTTAGAATTGAATAAGAGGGTTCCTGTAGATGACTTTCCTTTATTCTTTGTTGAAGAGCCCAGACATATAGTGGTTATGTATATTGATGAATGCAAGAAGGAAGGAAAACCTGTTCCTGCTAATGTGATTCAGCTAGCTAGACAGCCACTACCAGATGCAGGAGAAGAAGAAGCACAACTCCAGAGGAAAAGGACTCAGCTTGTAGAAGAATCTGAACCTGCTCAGAAGAAGGTCAAGATTGCTGAGAAGCCAAAGAAGCTCTTGAAGAGAAAAGAATCTGAAGAAGCTGCTTCTGTACCTACCAAGAGGATCAAAATAAAAGGTACTAAATCTTCTGTATCTTCTGCAAAACTTGTTATTAATGATTCTAATGTTAAGTCTGTACCAAAACCACCTTCTACACAAACCACTTCTGTTAATGCTCCTTGTTCCATATCACCACAAAAACAAACACATGTTCCACCTCAAACAACAACACCAACAGTTTATGTACCAAAATCCTCTCAACCTAAAATCCATATCAAACAGTTTGTTCCACGAACACAACCATCAGAACAACAACCATCAGAACAACTACCACAACAATCTGTTCAACAACAAACCTCTGAACATCCAGAGAAACAACAACAAGAATCTCAACCAGATAAAGCCTCTGACAATCCACCATCAAATAATCCACCTTCTGAACCCATTGCACATGTTACTTCTGAACCTACAAAAGTAACTTCTGCTCTAGTTTCATCAGAACCAATCACCATTCCCTCTGATTCACCCATCTCAGAACAACCATCCAAACCATCTGAAATTCCTTCAGAACCAACCAACACTTCTGAACCTCACATCCCTGAGACAGAAGTTCTTGATATCACACCCTTAAAAACGGCGTTTCAAGTATCTTCTACCTCCTGTACCCCAACCACATCCTCTAACTCCTCAGAATCAGAAATTCACCCAGATTTTCTAATCTCTCCATCTGAAAAATACTCTGAGATAAACCAACCTGAACCTACCATACCTTCAAAAGCTTCCATTCCAGATCCTATTCCTCCACCTGCACCATCATCTGAGATATTAATCCCCAATTCCAATCCAACATCTTCTATATATTGTGCCCAAGTTTCATCTCTATTTCATAATTTGTCTTATGGTTTCAAACTGAAAGACTTTTATGACAGAGTTGAACCTTCTGATCCCATCAATCCTCTGAAACCAAAATCCACAATGATCCTTCCATATGTGATTCTTGATTACATTAAATCTATGTCAGATGTAGAACCTTTAGCAACCATATCATACTCTGCAAAATCTGATAAAGCTGTTGTTTCAGCTCTGCAAATTGCATCTGATAACACTGTTGCATCTGTTGAACCACCAAAATCTGCTTTCAAACCCTACTCAAATGCACCTTTTGATGTAGTTACCCCTCACAGAAGAGCAAAACCTCATTTGCTAAATGCTTTACTCAGATCAAAAGAAAAAGCTTCTGAGATACCCTTCATTCCATACTATCCTCCTCCTCTGATTTCCATCAAAAAATCACTTTTTCCACCAACTCCCCAACCTAAACCTGCAACTCTGGTAACCTTGTTACGTCCAAAGCCCAGATTTAATGTTGATCATTTATTTCAAACATTTTTGCAAGAAATACAGACGTATTTAGGTACTATTCAGAAGAAGAGCTCAGCAACAATGGATGCCAAAGAATCTGACATCATCTGGAATGGATTCATCAACAGATTCAACTCTGTAGCTTCAAATCTGAAGAACGTCTGTTCTGATGATGCACAGCTCAAATTTGTTGAAACTGCAAGGACTCTATTCTGGACTATCAACAAATCTGAACCTCTGCTTCGTTTAGATGCTCCTCCACCATCAACAAAATCTACTGATAATGCATTGGCTATGACTCTGGTAGACCCTTCTTCTAATTCCAATGCTCCAGAATCTACAGAACCAATGGAAATTGACTCTGTTCAGGCTACAGAACCTCATCATAATTCTTCATCTGAGATAAAGAAAGAACATCCAGATTTTGAAGATAAGATTGCTGCTCTGGAAGCTGGACAGTAAGAGATCAAATCCTGGATGGCTAAGCAGGATAAGAAGTCTGAGGATATGACAGAATGGATGTCAAAGCAAGATGAAAAGAATGAAACTATGACTAAGTGGATGTCCAAGCAAGAGCAATCATCCTCTGAGATTACAGATCTATTGAAGATGCTTTTGTCCAAACACTCTTAGATTTTTTTCATTCTAATGTTTTTGCATCTGTTGTTTGCATATGTACTTTATTGCTATATCTTCTGATGTTTTCCTTTGTACTCTTGATCTGATCTTTTGAATGAATCAAAGTTTTCTCCATTGAATTATCTTATTTACTGTTTCCTTTTATTTGTCTTTTTAAAAGTTTTTACTTTTTGCTTATGACAAAAAAGGGGGAGAAAATATAGATCTGAACTGTTTAATATAACTTCACCAGAATGAAACTTCAGACATATCTACTCTATCTAACATTTAATCTAACTATTTCAGAACATTTGATAAGAACATTCCATAAAAGAAACTATGAGTCTCTCAGATCATTTTTCTATTATCAAACTCTGAATCTTAAATCTGCAAGACATTCTGACCTTCAAATGTTATAAGAACAAACAAGATCTAACTCTGAAGATTACTCAAGACAAAAGGGAAGTTTCTATTCCTTATTTGTATTTAACTCAGGGGGAGATTCATCATCTCAGGGGGAGTTATAATTCTAATATGTACAGTTAATCAAAATTTCTGATACTTTTTGTCATCATCAAAAAGGGGGAGATTGTTAGAACACTGATTGGTTCTTAATAATATCTCTTTGTTTTGATGATAACTGTTAGGAAATTTTATATTTAAGAATTATATACTCTAAAATTTGCTTGTGAGTTTTACTGCAGATTGAAATGAAATTAACACTCCAGAAGCAAATCTGAATTGTATACAAGAAGTTATCTAGACTCTGAAGCGCCAGATGCACTCATTAGAAGATTCTGATTGCTGTTTACAGAAGATCCTGAGCGTAGTCTCCAGAAGGATCTGAAGCAAGAAGCTCCAGAAGATTCTGAAGCTAGTCAGAAGCATCTGAAGCTAAGAAGAATATTGTATGAAGAGTTTCTCAAAGTATAGTTTCTACAGAAGTTTCTGAAAGTACTAACGCTGCCAAGTACTGAAGTTCTGTGTCAAATATGCTCTGATGATCAACACGTTGAAAGCACACATGCTGCAGAAGACTCTGATACAGCAAAGTTCTGAACATCATTAGAAGACTCTGACTCAATCAGATTCTGAAGAACTTACTGAAAACTGAAGAAGAAATATTCAAAGATTATATCCGTTGGAGTAAATCAAACGTCTCTTTCCTCATTTGTGCTAGACACAAGAACACAAACAAAAAGGATTTTTATGTGATTTCTACTTCTAGGAAAGGTCACTTGATGTGAAGACAAAAAGGCTCAGACCTTTTTGGGACACTCTTCTCAACGCTCAGCTTCCTTGGATCAGCTGGCTATAAAAGGAAGTCTCCACCAAATTCTTCAGTTACACATTTTGCTGAAAAGAAATCATAATATTCAAAGCTCTCATTCTTTCATATTCTTCTTAGAATTATTTGTACTTAAACTTAAGAGAAAAATCACTGTTGTGATAAAAGCTTTTTAGAAGCATTCATACTCTTGTATTTGATTTACATTGATTGTAAAGGTTTTCCTTAAGAGGATTCAGTTGGAATCAGTAGCTCTTGAGAAGACTAAGAACAGTTGTTCTTAGGTGTTACTATTGTAATCTGTTTGATTAAATAGTGGATTAAGTCCTTGTTGAGAAAGGCAAATCACTCTAGGAAGGGTGGACTGGAGTAGTTGAATTCAACGAACCAGGATAAAAATAATTGTGTTATTATTTTTAAAGTCTTAATCTTTCATACTTATTCAACCCCCCTTCTAAGTATTATCTCACCTTCAATTACATCCTCTCCCCCCTAATTAAAATTTTGTCCTCGAATATAAAGATCTTACTTGAAAAAGATGAGGGTAAGATTCTCGCATCTCTGACTCAAGTTCCCAAGTGGCATCGCCCGGATGTGATTCGTCCCACTGAACCTTAACAAGAGGAATCTCCTTATTTCTCAACACTTTAGTTTCTCTTCCTACAATAGGACTTGGTTGAGGTTCAAAAGTTAGGTCTACTTCTATTTCCATATAATCTGGAAGAATTGGTTGAAGAGGGTCAGGAATAAACTTCGCTTTAAATCACATCCACATAACGGTCACGTCTTCATCGGTCTTCAACTCAATAAGGTTGTATTTCATCTTTCCAACTGTATCAATTCAATCTTCATGAAACTCTATCTTTGTCACCTTTCTGTTATCAGTATCAGACAACAATTCATTCAACTTTGATGTCAAGCCGGCGAGGGATGTGGTGCCATTTGAAAGTTGGAACTCCATGTGAGGTGAAACTCCGTTGAAGTACACTTCTGCCTTAATCAAAAATTTAGGAAGAGACATTTTAAGATGTTTTTCTCAAAAAATAGGTGACCCCTATTTATACAACTTTTAATTCATTATGGACCACATAAAACGATCAGTGTAATCATAATCGTCCAAAACTGTCGAAAAATCCTAACCATTTAAAATATCATAAAATTAAACTACCAGAAACTTCAATTTGGTTGAAATTTCTAGTAAAATATGGTAGTTTTTAAAATTTCTGATAAAATTGCAAACTCTTGGACATTTCAGAATTTTTGGTATACCGGAAATTTAGGTGGTATTGAAAACTTTGAAATGTCAACTAGAAATTTAGTACGCAAATTTGTTTCAAATTTTAGTAGAAGCGGTTACGGAATTATGTAATTATGAGAGGTGTCAGGTACAAATAGGAGGGTAGCAAGTTAAATGCTCTTAATATGGTGATACCTCATTGTATGAACTTATATATGTCTTTCCTCCATCAATTGAATTGGTACTAGTATTTATAATTTTTATTCCTTGATTTTCCTAATGAGATTTTTGAAATGAAAGAAGAACCATCTTGGTGGAAATTAGGTCCTAAGCCCCTTATAAATATGAATCGATTGATTCATTTGATCCTAGGTCGGGACTAACGAGGCTTGAACCTACAACTTCTTCCTCACATATGAATCTAAAAATTCTTAGATATCATATATATTATCTTTAATTTCTCTTTATTATTCATATTTTATGTCCTAAGACATATATTTTAAATACTAATTATGAATTGTACACTAAAGTCTTCCCACTTCTCAAATGTTCTAATCACATATGAAGATAATCAATCGAAATTCAATAAAGTTGAATTGAGTCATGTTTATATAAGCTATTGTGATATCAATATTCGATATAGGTCAAATTATAAAAGTGGACCTTTTTTTCCTTGGACCACGTATGAATTCTCCATTCCAAGTCAAAAGTGCATTTTATCTTTTCTTTTTGTTATGGTAATGCAATGCAAGAGGTTTCGGAAATCAGGTTATTTTTTATGATAAAAACCTGACATTGTTTGTCAACAATGTTAGAAGACGATTGTCGGTGTATGATGGTAAGTAAGGCACATACAGTTAGCTACTTAAGACATTTTAGGGCAAGCAAATCAACCAGAAGAGCTAGAGTTGTTGGATCTTGCTCAATGCTGCTATAAATTAATAACCAAAAAGTTATATGGCGAATTTCAACCCCTTTGAGTTAAAAATCAACCTACTTTTCCAAGACGTGGCAGAAGCACAACGACTTACCCCAAACCTTATAAAACTAAAGTAAAATTAAGAAAGAAAAACTAAGGGAAATAACATCAAGTAGAAATGAATAAGGTCTTATCGTACTCTTATTTTCTTTTTTATCTCTCCTCTATAGAAATAAGGAATGATACATGACATGGTATACCTGATCGTTTGGTCAATGAAATGTATGTAAGTTGGCATAACTCCATTTATATTCTTTTTTTTCTTTCACTTAGCCCACCATTCCCCAAACCAACTTGGAACTGCCTTCGAAAGTCTCTCTGCATTTTGGGAGCAAAGTATGCAAAATCGAGCAATGAGTCTTAGAAAAAATTCCTCGAGTTTCTATAAATCTATCCAAATGAAAATCTCATATAGAAGCACAAGAAAAAGGATATAAGAAAAGTAGAAAAAGGTATAGGGAGGAGACTCGCATCAATAATTCCCAATAGACGAGAGACAAGCCTAACCCATCTACATATTCATCAATCATGATGTTGTTAGAACACAGTTTGGTTCTTAATAATATCTCTATGTTTTGATGATAACTATTATGAAATTTTGTATTTAAGAATTATATACTCTAAAATTTTCTTGAGAATATTTGCTGCAGATGTTAAAGTAAATATCACTCCAGAAGCAAATTAGATCTGAACATAAGAAATATACAAGGCTCTGAAGCGTCAGAAGCATCTCTTAGAAGATTCTGAACGCTGCCACCAGAAGATTCTGAGCGCTGCCTCCAGAAGGATCTGAAGTAGAAGCCACAGAAGAATCTGAAGCAAGCCAGAAGCATCTGAAGAAATGAAGAAGTCTGTATGAAGAGTTTTCAAGCACAGTTACTTCAGAAGACTCTGATAGTACTAACGCTGCCAGTACTGAGGATCTGACCCAAAACTCTGCTCTGAACTTATACACGCTAAAAGCACACTTGCTGCAAAGACTCTGATTCAGCAAAACTCTGATGAACATCAGAAGGCTCTGACTAACTGAAACTCTGATGATTCTTGCTGAAAATTGTTGAAGAAGAATTCAAAGATTATGTCCGTTGGAATAATCCAAACGACTCTTTCCTTATTTATGCTAGACACAAGAACACAGACAAAAAGGATTTCTCTGTGCATTCTTCTTCAAGGAAAGGTCACATGATGTGAAGACAAAAAGGCTCAGACCTTTTGGTACACTATTCTCAACGTGAAAAGCTCTTGGATCATTGTGCCTATAAAAGCAAGTCTCCATTCATCTTCTTCAGTTGACGAAAACACTTGAAAAGAATTTATTAAAAAGCTCTCATACAAATCATATATTCTTGTTAGAATTATTTCATTGTTCTTAATCTTAAGTGAAAAATCACAGTTGTGATAAAGCTTTATTAGAAGCATTTTAACACTTGTATTTATTATTACATTTGACTGTAAGAGAACCTTAAGAAGATCCAGTTAGGATCAGTAGTTCTTGAGAAGACTTTGAACAGTTGTTCTTAGTGCTTACTATTGTAATCAGTTGATTAAATAGTGGATTAAGTCCTTGTTTGAGAAAGGCAAATCACTCTAGATAGGGTGGACTGGAGTAGTTGAGTTTAATGAACCAGGATAAAAATCCTTGAGTTTTTATTTCTAAGTTTTATCTTCATACTTATTCAACCCCCCTTCTAAGTATTTTCTCACCTTCAGTTGGCATCAGAGCTCCGGTTCTGTGTGTGCTACCACTTCACAGTGACAGAAAAGATCCAGTGAGAAAAACTTTGATAGTTATATTTGGTTGTTTATAATGGCTGATGTTTCAACATCCAACAAGTATGAAGAAAGAGACAGAATCAGTACAAAACCCCCTATGTTTGATGGGGAGAAATTTGATTATTGGAAAGACAGGATTGAAAGTTTTTTTCTTGGTTATGATGCTGATTTATGGGATTCGGTCATAGATGGATATGTTCATCCCATTGATGGGAATGGCAAGAAAGTAGATAGAAAATCTATGACAGAAGCTCAAAAGAAGGAGTTTAGAAATCACCACAAGGCTAGAACAATATTGTTAAATGCAATATCTCACACTGAGTATGAAAAGATCACAAATAGAGAAACTGCATTTGACATGTTTGAGTCCTTGAAAATGACTCATGAAGGAAATCTTCAAGTAAAATAGACCAAGTCTCTGGCGTTAATACAGAAGTATGAAGCGTTCAAGATGGAAGAATCTGAGTCCATAGAAACTATGTTCTCTAGATTCCAGATTCTTACAGCTGGTCTAAAAGTTCTGGACAAGGGCTACTCAACTGCTGATCATGTGAAGAAGATCATCAGAAGCTTGCCTATCAGATGGAGACCTATGGTCACTGCTCTGAAGCTTGCCAAGGATCTGAACAAGATCACTCTAGAGGAGTTAATCAACTCTCTAAGGAGTCATGAAATTGAACTTGAGGAAGATGAGCCTTAAAAGAAAGGTAAGTCTATTGCCTTAAAATCTAACAAATCTGTAAAAGCTTTGCAGGTGTTAGAGGAAAGCTCTGAAGAATCTTCTTCTGAAGAAGAAGATGAACTATCTTTGCTGTCCAGAAGAATCAACAGACTCTGGAAGCACAAGTATAGGAAGTTCAAGAACTTCAAAAGACCAGATCAGCGCAAGGAGTCCTCTGGACCAAAAAGATCTGGAAAGAAGGAAGTTTTCTGCTTTGAATGCAAAGAACTTGGCCATTACAAGAGTGAATGTCCAAAGCTGCTTAAAGAAAAGCCAAAAAGGAAGTTTGACAAAAAGAAGAAGGTTCTAATGGCAACTTGGGATGACTCTGATGAATCTGGATCCTCATCAGAATCTGAAGATGAATGCACCAACATGGCTCTGATGGCTGGCATAGAAGATAAGAATGAAGAATCATCTGGATCTGAGTCTGATTCTGAATCTGACTCAGAAGAGGTACTGTCTGATCTCACTAGGGAAGAGCTTATTAAAGTCTTATCTGAAGTCCTAAAAAATTACAATCAAATTAAGCTCAAATGCAAGAAGCTTAAGTGCAATCTTGGCTCTGAGAATAATTTGTTAAAATCAGAAATTGTTGAGTTAAAAGAAAACAATTTAAAAATAAAAGCTGATTTTGAAATAGTTCAACAAAATTCTGAATCTGAAAGTAAATCTAAATGCAAAAATATTTTAGAAGAATATGATTTTAGCTTTCAGAAATTTCTTGCTAAAAGCATAGACAGAAGCAAAATGGTTCTATGATCTATGGGGTTAGCAGAAATAACAGGAAAGGAATTGGATATGAATCCTCTTCTGGAAAGGATTTAAATTCAATGCCTGTTGATAAACTTGTTATCAAGAAAACTCCCTTGTACTCTCATTTCAAGTTTGGTCATCTGAATAACATTAAACACACAAGTTCTGATCAGAACGTTGTTGTGTTTAAGCCAAAAGTAAGTCAGAACAATACTGTTGTAAAAAGACAGAAGTTCAGACCAACTTTCAAGTCAACTAACCAAAAAGGACCCAAAAAGATATGGGTACCTAAGGATAAGATTATCCCTGTTGCAGATGTTTTTAGCAGAAAAGTCAAGACGTCAGTCATGGTACCTAGACTCTGGCTGCTCACGTCACATGACGGGAGAAAGGTTTATGTTCCAAAGCCTGGAACTTAAATTTGGAGGAGAAGTGAAGTTTGGAGGGAATCAGAAGGGCAAGATCATTGGCTCTGGTACTATTGGTAATGGTAACCTTCCCTCTATATCTAATGTTCTTCTTGTAGAAGGATTAAAGCATAATCTATTATCCATAAGTCAATTAAGTGACAATGGTTATGATATAATATTTAATCAATAATGTTGTAAAGCTGTTAGTCAGAAGGATGGCTCAATCCTATTCAATGGAAAGAGGAAGAACAACATTTACAAAATAAATCTTTCAGAACTTAAAGTTCAAAATGTTAAATGCCTCTTGTCTGTTAATGATGAGCAATGGGTCTGGCACAGAAGATTGTGGCATATTAATATGAGACGTATATCTTAGATTAATAAACTCAATCTGGTCAGAGGACTTCCTAAGTTGAAGTTCAACTTAGATGCTCTTTGTGAAGCATGTCAAAAGGGAAAGTTTTCAAAATCTTCCTTTAAATCTAAAAATGTTGTTTCAACCTCAAGACCATTAGAATTACTTCACATTGATCTGTTTGGACCAGTGAAAACTGCATCCATCAGAGGCAAGAAGTATGGATTAGTCATTGTTGATGACTACAGCAGATGGACATGGGTAAAGTTCTTAAAACACAAGGATGAGTCACATTATGTGTTCTTTGACTTCTGCAAACAAGTCCAGAATGAAAAAGATTTCAAAATTATAAAAGTCAGAAGTGATCATGGTGGTGAATTTGAAAACAAATATTTTGAAAAATATTTTAATGAAAATGGCATTGCTCATGATTTTTCCTGTCCTAGAACTCCACAACAGAATGGGGTTGTAGAGAGGAAAAATAGAACTCTGCAAGAAATGGCCAGAACCATGATCAATGAGACAAATCTGGCAAAGCACTTCTGGGCAGAAGCAATCAACATAGCCTGTTACATTCAGAACAGAGTGTCTGTAAGACCTCTTCTGGAAAAGACTCCCTATGAATTGTGGAGGAACAGAAAGCCCAACATTTCATATTTTCATCCTTTTGGATGTACTTGCTATATGTTAAAAACTAAAGAAAATCTGAACAAGTTTGATTCTAAAGCACATAAGTGTTTCATGCTTGGGTATTCTGAACGCTCTAAAGGCTACAGAGTATACAATACTGAAACACAGATTGTGGAAGAATCTATTCATGTTAGATTTGATGATAAGCTTGGCATTGAAAAGCCAAAGCAGTTTGAAAGTTCTGCAGATAGAGAAGTAATTCTCACAGACTCTGAAGACTCAGAGGCAGACAAAGCTCAAGTGAAGGAACCAGAAGCAACGCCAGATGCAATTCCTTTGACTTCTCAGATGAACAACTTAAACATTTCTGAAGAATCAACTATTAGAGGATCATCTTCCAGAATCAAAGCTTTTCATCCAGAGAATGTGATCATTGGAAAGAAGGATGACCCTATCAGAACAAGATCCTTCCTCAGATCTTCTGAAGCATCATTATTTGGATTGGTGTCAGTAATTGAACCAACTTCTGTGGATGAAGCTCTGCAAGACAATGACTGGATTATTGCCATGCAAGAAGAGCTAAATCAGTTCACTAGAAATGATGTATGGGACTTAGTTCCAAGACCAAAAGGATTCAACATAATTGGAACTAAATGGGTTTTCAGAAACAAGCTTAATGAGAAAGGAGAAGTTGGAAGAAATAAGGCAAGGCTAGTTGCTCAAGGTTACAACCAGCAAGAAGGAATTGATTATACAGAGACTTATGCTCCTGTTGCAAGGTTAGAGTCTATTCGTTTACTCATTTCTTTTGCTGCACAATATAACATCATTATATATCATATGAGTGTTAAAAGTGCCTTTCTATATGGAATTATAGAAGAAGAAGTTTATGTTCACCAGCCTCCTGGTTTTGAGAATGAAAAATTTCCAGAACATGTTTTCAAACTAAAGAAATCTCTGTATGGTTTAAAACAAGCTCCCAGAGCTTGGTATGAGAGGTTAAGCAATTTTCTTTTGGAGAAAAATTTCATCAGAGGCAAAGTGGACACAACACTCTTTTGTAAAACATTTAAGAAAGATCTTCTAATTTGTCAAATATATGTGGATGATATTATATTTGGATCTACAAATACTATGTTGGGAAAGGAGTTTGCTCAATGTATGCAGGAAGAATTTGAAATGAGCATGATGGGAGAATTGAGATTCTTTCTGGGAATTCAAGTCAACCAAACTCCAGAGTGCACTTACATTCATCAGACCAAATATGTTAAAGAACTTCTGAAGAAATTTAACATGACTGATAGTAAGATGGCAAAGACTCCCATGCATCCAACTAGTACACTAGGCAAGGAAGAGGTAAGTAAGAAAGTAGATCAGAAACTCTACAGAGGTATGATAGGATCTCTTCTCTACTTAACTGCTTCTAGACCTGACATTTTGTTCAGTGTATGCTTAAGTGCAAGATTCCAATCAGATCCTAGAGAATCACACTTAACAGCTGTTAAGAGGATTCTAAGGTATCTGAAAGGTACTTCTAATGTGGGTTTGTGTTACAGAAAATCTGATGATTTCAAATTAGTTGGATTATGTGATGCTGATTACGCTGGAGACAGAGTGGAAAGAAAGAGTACTTCTGGAAGTTGTCAATTTCTAGGAAGAAATTTAATCTCTTGGTACAGCAAGAAGCAACCCACAATTGCATTATCAACTACAGAGGCAGAATATATTGTTGCTGCTGGATGTAGCACGCAGATGCTCTGGATGAAAAGTCAGCTAGAAGACTATCAGATATTTGAAAGTAACATTTCTATATTCTGTGATAATACTTCTGCTATATGTTTGTCCAAAAACCTCATTTTACACTCTAAGACAAAACATATAGAAATTAAACATCATTTCATCAGAGACTATGTTCAGAAGGGAATTATAAACTTAGCCTTTGTTGATACAGATTATCAATGGGAAGATATCTTCACAAAACCCCTTACTGAAGATAGGTTCAAATTTATTCTGAAAAATATTGGTATGGATTTGTGTCCAGAATAATATTTGTTAAAAGCAAATTTTTCAGATGTAAAATGTTTATAACTCTGAAGTATTTCATTTATTGCTTATTAGATTTATGTTCATTTGTGTGTATCTGAACTAACCAATCTTAGAGGATCTGAATGTTGGCTAATGTTTCATTTCTCAAAAGAATTCAGAAGAACATGCAAGCAAACACGTGTCACTCTTAATCTGAAAAGATGGCGTGTACACTACTGAAGAGACGTTTGAGGTATGGTTTGAATAGTGAAAATATTGATTTTCCCCCCAATTTGTCAGAATCAATTAATGCTTGAAATGATTTTTATTCTCTTTCATTAATTGTCATTAAATGCTATGTAAAAACGTGCTTTGTATGTCCGTTTGAGTGTCTTAATTGTTTTCTATAAATACCAAATATCACATCAATTTCACACTTTTCACAACACAAGCAAGTTTATGCATTTCTGTCTTCTATTCTCTCTTCACAAAAACCTTAAACCCTCGTCAAAATCATCTTCATCATCTTCAATGGTAACCTCATCTTCTACAGCAACTCAGTTTCAATCAACCATGGCTGCAATTACTTCTGCAAATATGGGTGTGACTCCATTCATTGTACCTAAAAGGACTTTCTTAACTCCTGTTGACAAACTTGAAGTTCTCTGTGAATCAATGGTAGAATTTGATTCATTAGCTGAAAATGGATTTGAATTTCGTTCAATAATTGATGTACAAGGCTGGGTAAAATACTTTGACAGATTATTTGGACCAGGTTACCCTCATCTGGTGAAAGAATTCTGGATACATGCTTCTGTTTATCCCAAATTCATCTTGTCTTCTGTTCTGGGTAAGGAGATTATAATTACTGAAGATCTAATCAGGAAACTCATAGGGTATGAGGAGACTGATGGAGTATGTCATCTGCCAGCTGGGCGTGTAGACATGGAAGAAGTTTATGAGGAAGTCATCACTTCTGGACAGGCCTCTAACAAATTTAAAGATCTGAAGCCTGACTATAAAATCTGAGCAAAGATTTTTCTGGGATGCATTCATCACAGAAAATCTACAAATTCTCCAGATTATGTGAACAATGAACAGCTCTACTTCATGTACTGTTTAAGTCAGAGCACTAAGGTAGATCTCCCTTACATTCTGTTTATGCATTTATGGAATCATATCAATGCTTCAAGAGAATCTGTAAAGGATAAGGGTCAGAAGATCAGAACATGGATTCCCTTTGGAAGGTTAATTTCAGACATTCTGACAGAGAATGGTCTGGTGACTGCTCTGTATGAAGCTGGAGTCAAGGATGAACTTGAATCTATTGTTGGAAAACCTCTGAATGCAAAGAGTCTTCAGAGACTAAAAATTGTAGAGGAACTCTCATCTGCACCCAAGAAGCTGAATATTTCTGAAATCAGTCAGAAGCGAATTCCAGTTGAAAACTTTCCACTGTTTTGTGCTGAAGAACCAAGGGATATAATTGTGAGATATATTGATGCATGCAAAGCAGATGGGACGCCCATCCCTGCAGATATTCTGAAAAGAGCAAGAGAACCAATGCCTAATGTATACAATGAGAACACAAGGAAAAGAGGTCAATCAGAAGCAGAAGAAGTTGCTGCTCAGAAGAAGCCAAACGTTGCTAACAAGCCTCAGAAGCTGATCAAAAGAAAAGCATCTGGGGACGTTCCCTCTGTTCCCACAAAGCATATCAAGATTAAAGGTACCAAATCTTCTGTATCTTCTTTCAATAACATTGTTTTAAATGAATCAACATTTAGTTCTATTCCAAAACCCCCTCCTACTTAAAAACAATTTGTTCCTGCTCCATCTCAAAAATCTAAACCATTAAAAATTCCTTCCCCACAAAAATCATCTGATCCCATTTCCACTACTCCAGTAAAACCTTCTGCTATTCAATCATCTGAACCAACAACAACAACAACACCAGCAAATCAAACTCCACCACCTATAACAAAACCAACAGAACAATCTGCACCACAACAACAACAACAACAACCAGAAAAACAACAATCAAACACATCTGAACCTATACAATCTAATCCAGTGGCATCTGATCCTATTGCATCTGAACAAGTTATTTCTGAACCACCTATATCTGAACCACCTATATCTGAATCACCTGTATCTGAACCTTCATCAAGACCTTCTGAGCATCAGTCAGAACAAACCAACACATCTGAAACAAATATACCTGAGACAGAGGTTCTAGACGTTACACCTCTCAAAACTCTTTTTGAAGTGTCTTCTACGTCTTGTACTCCAACCACATCCTCAAACTCATCAGAATCTGATATACATCCAGATATTTTTTCACCTCCCTCTCTCAAAAATCTTGCAGTTAATTAACCAGAACCACCTGTTTCATCAAACTCTCTCACTCAAATAGCCATTCCAAAACCTAAGCCAAGGAGATCTAAATTTGTATCCTTTGCTTCCTTTAAACCACTCCCCACTGATCCACTTTCTTATGTTTTGAAAGTTAAAAATTTCTATGACAGAATTGAACCATCTGACACTATCACCCCTCTTAAACCCAAGCTTTACATCATTCTACCATCTGTTCTTCAAACCTATATAAAAGAACTGCCAGAAATGATTTCATCAGAACCTTTTTTATCTGATAAATCTGCATTTATTCCTTACACCTCTACCACATTTGATGTTGTTTCTTATGCATCAAATGCAAAACCATTTCTGTTGAATGCTTTAATCAGATCCAAAACTGTTATTTCATCTGATCCTCCATCCATACCCTTCTACCCTCGTCCTCTGATCACCATTCCCAAATTCAACATTCTACCTTCACCTCAACCCAAGCCAATCACATTGGAAACTCTTCTAAAACCAAAACCTAGGCTGAATGTTGATCATTTATTTACAAGTTTTTTGAAAGAAATAGAGATGTATTTAGGCTATGTATAGAGGAAGTGCTTATCAACAATGGATGCAAATGAATCTGATGCTATTTGGAATAGCTTCATCAACAGATTCAATACTGTAGCATCAAATCTGAAGAATGTATGTTCTGATGATGCGAAGCTCAGATTTGCTGAAATTGCTAGAAGTTTGTTATGGACCGTTAAAAGATCTGCACCATTGCTTCTTTAAAATGCTCCTTCATCATCTGAAGTATGTAATACAGAAGTGAATGTTGAATCTGCATCTGAAGACAACCCTTTGGCTATGACTCTTGTAGAACATCCCTCTATGTCTGCTGCTCCTGACTCTGAATCCCCTATGGAAATTGACTCTGTTCCTGCTTCAGAATCTGTCTCACCTTCTTCATCTGAGATCAAGAAAGAGTATCCAGATCTTGAAGATAAGATTGCAGTTCTGGAAGCTAGTCAATCAGAGATTAAGTCATGGATGACTAAGCAAGATAAGAAGTCTAAAGACATGGCTTAGTGGATGTCCAAACAAGACCAGAAGAATGAAACCATGGCTAAGTGGATGTCTAAGCAAGAACAGTCTTCCTCTGAGATCACTGATCTGTTGAAGATGATTTTGTCAAAACAAACTTAGTTTTATTCTTTTTCATCTGATGTTTGCACATGTATTTGAATCTTATCTGATGTTCTGCATTTGTTGACCTATATCAATGAATGACTATGTGTTTTTTCTCTACATGATTTATCTTTTCTGTAATGCTTTTTATTTGTTCTTTAAAGTTTTTTTTTACTTTTTGATTATGACAAAAAAGGGGGAGAAAATGGATCTGACTAATCAAATAAACTCTACCTAAATGAAACTTCAGACATATCAAGTCTAACTAATGTAAACTTTTAGTGTTTCAGAACATTTGATAAATCTAACACATTCCTTAAAAGAAACTATGAGACTCCCAGATCATATTTAACTTATCAGACTCTGACTCTAAAACAAGCAAGATTGAATGCTTAGAACATTCAGGCTCTGATTCTGAAAAGAATACTCATGCAAAAAGGGAAGTTTCTATTCCTTCTTAGTATTCAATTCAGGGGGAGATTCATCATCTCAAGGGAAGTTATAATTATTATCTTTACTATTGAACAAAATTTCTGATGTTTTTGTCATCATTAAAAAGGGGGAGATTGTTAGAACACAGTTTGGTTCTTAATAATATCTCTATGTTTTGATGATAACTATTATGAAATTTTGTATTTAAGAATTATATACTCTAAAATTTGCTTGAGAATATTTGCTGCAGATGTTAAAGTAAATATCACTCCAGAAGCAAATTAGATCTGAACATAAGAAATATATAAGGCTCTAAAGCGTCAGAAGCATCTCTTAGAAGATTCTAAACACTGCCACCAGAAGATTCTGAGCGCTGCCTCCAGAAGGATCTGAAGCAGAAGCCACAGAAGAATCTGAAGCAAGCCAGAAGCATCTGAAGAAATGAAGAAGTCTGTATGAAGAGTTTTCAAGCACAGTTACTTCAGAAGACTCTGATAGTACTAACGCTGCCAGTACTGAGGATCTGACCCAAAACTCTGCTCTGAACTTATACACGCTAAAAGCACACTTGCTGCAAAGACTCTGATTCAGCAAAACTATGATGAACATCAGAAGGCTCTGACTAACTGAAACTCTGATGATTCTTGCTGAAAATTGTTGAAGAAGAATTCAAAGATTATGTCCGTTGAAATAATTCAAACGACTCTTTCCTTATTTATGCTAGACACAAGAACACAGACAGAAAGGATTTCTCTGTGCATTCTTCTTCTAGGAAAGGTCACATGATGTGAAGACAAAAAGGCTCAGACCTTTTGGTACACTATTCTCAACGTGAAAAGCTCTTGAATCAATGTGCCTATAAAAGCAAGTCTCCACTCATCTTCTTCGGTTGACGAAAACACTTGAAAAGAATTTATTAAAAAGCTCTCATACAACTCATATATTCTTGTTAGAATTATTTCATTGTTCTTAATCTTAAGTGAAAAATCACAGTTGTGATAAAGCTTTATTAGAAGCATTTTAACACTTGTATTTATTATTACATTTGACTGTAAGAGAACCTTAAGAAGATCCAATTAGGAGCAGTAGTTCTTGAGAAGACTTTGAACAGTTGTTCTTAGTGCTTACTATTGTAATCAGTTGATTAAATAGTGGATTAAGTCCTTGTTTGAGAAAGGCAAATCACTTTAGATAGGGTGGACTGGAGTAGTTGAGTTCAACGAATCAGGATAAAAATCCTTGAGTTTTTATTTCTAAGTTTTATCTTCATACTTATTCAACTCTCCCCCTTCTAAGTATTTTCTCACCTTCAGATGTTCGACTGACTTGCACTGATAGACCCCTATTATATTAGAATTAGGTGTCCATCTTTTGACTTTACCTATGAAACATAACACTTTAAAAATAGGTGTGTCGCGGTATCCTATATGTATTATAAAAGTTAAACTAGTAAGATACGTGTCATAAAAGTTAAACTAGTGTCCCAAAAAATAAATTTTTTTTTTTTTGCTTTTAACGCTTTTTGAATTGGACGTCCAACACATGTATGACTCTCATATCACACGTCCCGGACAATTCGGACAAGTGTTCTGAAAAAAATATATTTTTTCTTTACTTTAACACATCTTTTTACATATATTAGGCAAATCTCACGTACATCTAATTTAAAATGATTAAACATTTACTGAAACAATATTATCCATAAATTTTATTTATTATGAATAAATGAACCTCAAATACTATCAAATACTTATCGTATTATTTTTTAAGCATCCGTATTGGATTTCATGCTTCACATGTTTGTCAACTAATCTTTAATGTTCTATTCTACTCTATCTTATGGATTTCATGCTTCACATGTTTGTCAACTAATCTTTAATGTTCTATTCTACTCTATCTTATGGAAGGTTTTAGTGGATATGTGGCCAAATCTAGATCATATGACATTTTAGGTAGTTGTGATAGTCGTGAATAAATGCATGGAATGATTTATAAACTATAAAAATCTCTTGCATAATTGACATGTAGTTACATAAAAATATTGTACCATCAGCATGCCACATCATATCTTTAAAATGTTAGATTTCAACAAAGACTGCAGAATTTGAATCCTCTATATATTGTATAATCTGTCTGTCATAAATTCATTCTTATTTTTTCGTTTCAAAATTTATTTTCTTTCTCATGAAAGATATAAAAATTGTAAAGAATATCATAGAGAAAATTGAAATAATCTCAAATGATAGTACATGAATTCAGAAAATGACTAGATTCAGTACTCCAAAAGAACTATTAATCCTATTATTAGTTTAAATTTTGAAAATAACATTACATAATATAAAAAGTAGATAATAAATGAATTAATAAAGACATTTTAATATACATTGTATCAAAGCTGGAAGTAATATAACTAGTCAACACAGTGAAGGCACTCCTTGCAAAGAGATACATAAAGAGGAAACCAGATATGGATATTCCCTTCAATATTAAATCTAAGATTTATTTACATACACAGTTTCAAAAGACATCAAGGTTTCCAAGACAGCCTCAAATTTGTTGACTAAGCCAAGGAATTTGTTCCAAACAAAAGGGCGCAATTTTCGTGTGTTGTTTGTAAGTATGCTTCCAGAAAAATCATGTCATCCTGATACGCTTCCGATTCCGAAACCATGTGGGGTGAGGAAAGTTTCTACCTAACTCAGCTGCTCGAGGAAGGCCCAAAGTACATGCAAATTGGCGGATTAATCCTCAAAATAGAGAGAATTGCTGAAGGAATAGTCCATATCCCATCACCACATATCAAACCAGAAGCAACAGCTCCAGAATAATCTTCTGAATCTTTTCTATTCACTTGTTCCCACACAAACAATATTACAGTTCCAATAAACATATCAACTGCAAAGTAAGCACCAATGTAGAAAGGAACTGCCATTGCCATTGGAATTGGAATGTACTGTGAGTATTTCTTCGGAGTCACGTCCCTTAAAAAATTGATAGCCAGTGCCGCTGCGAAGAAACCGCCACACATTTCCATGCAATATTTTGGAAGCTCTGAGAATCCCTCAACACCAAGAATGGCCATTTCCCTGAATATAACGGCGTATGGTGCTTTGTATGGGCCGTCGGGTGATCCTATATCGAATGCAGTCCAGAACATCCAGAATGTGAGAGGAGCAATTATACAGCCCATAGCTGTTCCTATCAACTGGCTCACGAACATGGATTTTGCCGACGAGAGAGTGAGGTAGCCTGTCTTGAAATCTTGCATGAGATCGGCTGCGGTTGAAACAATGGACATCATCACAGCACACGATGCTACACCTGCAATTACCCCTCCATTTGTGCCAACTGCTGCCGCGACGATGAAAAGACCGATCTTGCCATATGTGGATGCAAGACTCCAATCTGTGAGCCCTGTGCCGTAAGAGTTGCAAAAGGCAAGGGCAGGGGCAAGGATGTAAGAACATAGAACCAAGTACCATTTGAGAGGAGGGAAAATAAATGGTATTGTTACAATGGATATCGCTGCCAAGCCTACGTATCCAGATGCTGCAAACCAGGTTGGTATCCCGTCCTTCATAAATATTTCATTCCTTTTCTTTTCTTCTAATTGCAGTTCAGAACTATCACCATCTGAGAACATGAATATGAAAGAAAAATAAATTAACTTCTATGTGCAGCATTTGATTACAATAATAAAGGAGAAGAAATCATGCTTATCAACAGGAAATAGTTGGAAACGCATTCGATTTTACTCACCAGGAACCTCAGTCACAACAGGAAGACTGTTCTGTTTGGATCTTGTCCTCCACATCTCCCTAATGGTTATCACTATAATTTTAACTAGATTGTAAATACCGTCTCCTAAAATAATGGCAATAGATATAAATACCTGCACAAAACATGATAAGGATATAATTTTAAGTAGGGTTGGCATAAAGATAATAAACTGATATCCTGCAAGTATACTCGCTTTACCATACCTTGTATCCATAAAGACCTTTGAAATCATTGTTACCAAGGTTAGCTGGATACCAGTCCCCGGCATGCTTGGAGACGAAAGGCCACAGAAAGCCCCACGAAATAATGGCTCCAAGGAAAACAGAGCAATTCACTATATGAGGGCAGATAAGACCACATCCAACATAAGTTGGACTGAAGTCAAAGTAGAATCTGCATGAAAAGAATGAGACGTTATATTAGTACCTGGAAATTAATTGCACATCAGACACAGCACTTACCACCACTCAAGAATAAATATACATTCACTACTACAAAATTTGACAATGTATTAATAAAGAAATGTTGATTTTAAGAAACATCTGATAAAGGAAGAGAAAACCAAAGGTAAAAGATTCTTACGTGTTCTTAAATAGTGTCAACCCAAAGCTAGGAAAATTGTCAAATCCACATGAATCTCCAATTCCACTGAAGAACCACTTAAAGCAGCTCCAAAAGAAACTGATGCTTAAATATTTTCCAAGTTGCTGAACTTGGTTCCTGGAAGATTAAAAAAAAGACAATAAAAATAGTAACAAAAACAATCTGTGCATAAAGCTTCTGAGTGGTCAAATTAGTATACCCTGCAAGTTCTGCTCCAGTTTTTGTATGGAAACTGTTAATTAGCATCGCTGTGGCTGTTCCACTGGGATACGTAAGCTTATAATCCAAGACCATAACCTGAAATTGCATTACAAGAAATTAAACGCATTGGTAAAGGAAGTGATACATATCATACATGTAATAAATTGAAGTAAAAAGAGGTTACACCTATATAGAGGAGAAGTAAAAAGAGGTTACACCTATATAGAGGAGAAGTACAAAAGCATTAACCAAAATATGCACTTCCATCGATTCAAATCTTCTAATCATTTGTCACTAGATGCGCTATGAAAATGATTCGATTTTTGTTGAAAAAAAACAAAATTTGCAAACCCTATGTAATAAAAATGAACCAGAAAGATTACCTTACGAAGTGGCACCAGACTAAAAAGACCAAGGAAACTGACAACAAACATGAAACCGATCATCCATCCCAAGCCGGGATTTTTAACATCTTCAGCTCTATTACCAGGATAATCCGGGCCAATGAGTTCATATGTTTTTTGATCCATAGCAATCAAGGATGAACCAAACCCCCCTGCCAACAATATCACAGTCAGTAACACTAAACTAAGTGACGAGCCACATTTTAGCTTTCACTACTTTTTTCCTTTGAATGTTTCTTTTGTAAACAGGTTGCACAACAGAACTGCATGCAAACAAAAAAAAGAGTAGGGTGTAGAGTGCAACTGAGTCCTGAATTTGTAAGTCTATGCCACGCATAGAAAAGGTTTCTAATTAAAACAAACATAGCCGAAATACACATCTAACTAGATAACTGATTTTCTCATTGAACCTTCTTTTTTAAGCCTTGGTAATTGGTGTGGCTTTTGTTTGACTTGCACTAATCTAACTCTATCAATGAAAAGAGAGTTCAAATTAAGGATTATTGGAGGGGGAAGGCAGAACAATATTACTAGTATCATTCTTCTTCGTTCTCAATTAACATTACTGCATTCTATTCAGTTTCAAAATATCAGAAAATGTTTTGTTTTTACTTTTTATCATAAAAATGTCACATTGTTTTTATTTTGTTCTGTTCTTTCAAATCAAGAAACATAATGAAAACAACGTAGTAATTTTGTAATTAAAAGTGATATCAACAAATGAAATGAGACAAGTCGTCTGAAAAACCAAACAGATCTTGAACTTATTTTACAAACTCTACTAGCCCCTATCTTCAGAAACCTAACCACAAGCAAGAAACATATTTTTCACAAAAGCACCAAGCTCATGCAGCACACAACACACGAAAGTAAGCAGAACATCTAAAGATCAGTCCACCATTACAACAGTCAAATCACTTGCTTAGATCCTCTATAGTCAGTCTTACAATGCAGCAAGCAGTAGGCCATTCTCTAAACTCAATGGCCTAGCCAACAGATATTGTTTCAGTTGGCAAGGAGTTAGCCCATACCCACAAGGGCTTGAGGTCAACTCTGTGTGAGCAATAGTCATATCCTACCGAAGGAAAAAATGGTAATTTCATACATATATATATATACAACACATTTTTTTCAATCTTGCTTCAAAAAACTCGATCTTGACCACGCCGGCAACGAAAAAGATCTTTTTTTATCGTATTACGATCCAACACTCAATCTGACTACCCTACATGTGAGCCCTGAATCCAACTCGCCTAAACTTTGTTATCCCAAAATAAATCCAACGGTCTACTATAACCAGCACCATAAAAAACCACATGTAGATGAACCATTTTGGACAAATCGCAAACATGAACAAGAAAAAAAAAAACATCTTGAAAAGTCTAACTGAGTTGGATCTTGATATGCATGCTTAAAGAGCACTTACAATCTTACATAATACCCACCATCAAGTTTATCTAAAATGTCAACCCAAATTTTTGTAAGATCTAAGTTGAATCCTTAGAAATTGGACAACTTACATTAAACAAAAACTCAAACTATACAACAACAACAACCAAACATTATCTCACTCAACTGGGTTGACTACATGGATCAACTTCTGCCATAATATTCTATCAGGACCATATTTCTATGCAAATCGTTAATCTTGAAATCTTTCTAAGTAAAAAAATTAAATAAAAACAAAACAAGCAAGGACCATTTGATTCAAAAAGTGAAAAGACAAAAATTTTACCGCTAAAAGCGAGGCCATAGCAAGCAACAACACAAGTCTGAATAACCGTATTCTCCTGCCGAGTAAACGGCTTAGTAAAAACCCCAATCTTCGTCAACAAACCAGTCCACGTCTTGACAAAGAAGAACCCAAGCAAACCCGCAGCAACATTAAGGGACGGAATAATCCCAACAGTGAGATTGAGTTTATGAGTTATGATACAAAACAAACACCCCAAAACCGCACTCACAACCAACCCTCTAATCGTGATCTGTTCCTTCCATTCAGGAACTGGTTCGGATAAAAATTCACTCTTTTCGTTGTGAATTTGGGGTTCTTGAATCAAGGGTTCCGTGATGTGATCCATTGACGTTGTTTCGGTACCCATGATTCTGGGTTTGGGGTGAATATGAGATTTTGAAGAGAAGCTTGTGGATTGGGATTTGTGAAGAGATAAAATGAATTTGTAAAAGATTCAGTTATTGGGTACGGATGCGGTTACGTGCTGGAATTTGTGGAATTTGTGAGGATGGTAACGTTGATTAGTTGGATCTATCAAATTATTATTCATAAAAGTATATTTAGATTTTCTAAAGCCAAATTAAAATTGAAAAGACATTAATAGATTAAGTAACATTCTAATTAGGATACTATATATAATTTTTTTTTTATATTTTTCTTTTTCTTGTATAAATTTGTTTATATTTTTTTAATAATGAATATAGAAATAATATCAAACATATTAATTATTCAATGAATGTTTTTAAATAAGCTTTCATCTACATGATCATTTTTGTTGTATTGTTAGGATGTTGTAAGAACTTATTAATAAGAACTTGATACTAGAAAATATTAAAATTATTCAATAAATTTCAAAAGCATTTTAAGAAGAAAATTAATGAATGAGGACGTTTATAACTAAGCGTCCCTGCTCTTTAGGCTTACAACAAACCTCTCAGCTGATTAGATGAGCCTTACGATTATTCTATGTGTCTTTTTAAATAAATTTTCGTTGAAGTTTTTCCATCTCACTACTAATAGTATTAGGAATTTTTGCGTATAAGGGATGAACAAAATTCTTTCGACTAAACTCAAACATTGTTCCTTCCAACCACTTAGCCGCCTTTGAATTTATTTAGTAATATGCACATTGATCAGTGCATTTTTATGCACATTCTCCTATATTTTTACTTAGGCATTTCTTTACTTTATTTTAATTATTTTTATATTTTATTATGTTTTTATATTTTATTTTATTTTTGCTCTAATTTAATTTTCGCACTTTATTTTTCAGCTTTAGCAGTTTGCACGGAAACGATCATAACTGGAGTTCCGGGAATCCGTTTGAGGCGTTCTAAAAATCGCCAGAAAGCTAAGAGAGAGAGCTACAACTTTCATGTTGGAGTCAAAGTCAGAATCGGAACACATTTTCCCAGAATAGTCGTGGAAGTTGCAGCATAAGGAAATTATTTAGTTTTGAGTCATGTTTTGGGCCTGAATTATGTTTTCGACCCAGTTGGGTTATGACCCGAATTTTGATTTTTATCCTCTTTAGTCTAGGTCTGGCCGTACAGCGAAAATCCTATTCACTATTCACGAAAATATTTGTTGGAGCTTTGTATGAATTATAGAGAACTAATTCCTTCGGATTAATCTGCTGTAATCGGTTCCCGCCAACACTTTGAGGTTCTTTTAATTTCCAATAAAATCTATTTCCTTTCAATTCTTCTCTATGATATTTTGTTTGCTTAATTCGATTTATCTTAGGGATGATTGATTTATTTTGATGATTGCATGTTCTTATACTTTAATCGCGATTGCTTAATCCGCGTATGTTTCTCGTGTTTGCTTAATTCATGGTTACTATTTTATCTGTTTGCTTAATTCAGAAATTAGGAACGTGTATCGTATAATATCAATTGCGCTTGTTGATTGTTATTATAATCGGAAAGGGGATAGAATTCGCTTAGGAATTGGGAATTATTAGGATCGATGATAAGTTGGGAAACGAAAACAGTAGATTAGCCGTTTCAACTCATTACTACAATCACCTTTTCTAATCACTTATTTTTCGTTTATTTTATCTTAATCAAAACCCCCCATATTTCGTTACTGTATTTGATTATTCCTACAAGAATCCTTGTGAGACGATATTCCGAGTCACTGTCGCTGTACTGCATTTTCCTAAAATTACTCGTTTTTGATCCGCGAGCGACCGCGGACCACACATATTTCTAGAGCTTCTGTAACGCCTCAATTTTTATTCTAGTATTTTTAATTTTTATTGAGCTTTTCGGATGTATTTTATTTAATTAATTGTTATTATTTAAGTTAACGAGGATTGAGAGAATTTAGTTATAATTGAATAATCAAATTATTGGAGAATGTGAGAAATTGTGATTTTGGATAATAAAATAGAATTTAATTAAATATATGAAGGTGATCAGAGTTAGTGAGAATTAAGGGAATTAGTGGAAATTATTAAAATAAAATAAATTAGGTTAGAAGGAAAAAGTGAGAGTACGTAGAATTTTTGGTGGAATAAGGATTAAGAGGAGAAGAAAGGAAACCCTAGCATAAAGAGTGAAAGACAAGAGCCTCCATAATCAAAGTCTTCAAAGTTGTAAGTTTTTCAGCATAATTGAGGTAAGGGAGATTATTTGATATATTGGTGTATAAGCATGGGGGATAGTGGGGATTCCTTAACCCCTTTTTTTCCTTTTATTTTTCTTTCTTCCTTTTTTCTCCCATTGATGTGGAATTTAAACCTTGAGATGGTTTGTGCAAAACCTCTCTAGATTGTTATTATATAATTTTGCATTATGTTGTGTTAATGATGCGAATTATATGAATCAATGTGTTTAATTCAGATTTTTGATGTTCATGAATATATGAGAACATTTGATGAATATGATGACGATTTCATGATTAATTGATGATATGTGTGTTGAATCTGTGTTTTTTATAAGTTAAATGTTTTATGAATCGTGTATAATGATTACTATGTGTGTCTGGTTGTATGGGACTCAAAAAATGAGATCAAGAAGTGTAATGGTCAAAAACGCAAAAAAAAAAAAAAAAAGAGTTTTTGCATCGATGATAGGCGTCACCTGCGTGACGGACCAACTGTCATTGCATCGGGGATGAAGACATCAAATCGTCAGCGATGACGGACGTCAGCTATGTAACAATCCAACCATCAGCCCCCATGACGAGCGCAAATTCCCCAAATTGTCAGCAAGGACGGGTAACACACCTAGAGGGTGATTACCGTCATGGTTGAGACAGATCGATCGTCAGCCCTGTTGATTGATCGAATTGAAATGTTTGACTCAATTTTTCGAGTAGTTTTTTAATTTTCTGATTTGTTTATTGTTGTTTGATGAAGACTGATAAGAAAAGTGTTTTGAGATATTATGATTGAGTTGATTGGAAAATTCCTTAAGTAAAACAAGTTACTCACGCCCTTAAATGCACATTTAGTATCTTAGGGTATCACCAAGATTGTAAGAGTGCAAGTGTTATTGAGGTTGTGTTGTTTTTTTAACCCGAAGAAAGTGCAGATCCAAGATTTATGTCAGATGGCTAGGTTGATATGTCTTTGAGGGAGAATGATCAGGTGCTCGTGATGTTCGCATCCTTGAGAGTGGAGAATGATGCAACAATTAGTTATTTGTCGGTGGTGTCTGAATTTCATGATTTTTTCCCAAAAGATATTTGTAACTTGCCTCCGGAGCATGAAGCTGAGTTCATCATAGATTTAGTACATGGTATTAGACCTATGTTGATGGCTCCATATAGAATGTCTACATCGTAGTTGGGCAAGCTGAAGAAACAGTTAAAAGATCTGCTTGAGAAAAAGTTTGTTAGACCTAGTGTGTCACTGTGGGAAGCACTGGTGTTATTGGTGAAAATAAAAAATGGTAGCATGAGGTTGTGTGTTGACCATCGACAACTGAATAAGGTCACAATTAAGAACAAGTATCCTTTTTTGAGAATTGATGACCTTATGAATCAATTGGTAGGTGCTCGTGTTTTCAGCAAGATTGATGTAAGATCAGGTTATCACTATATTCGAGTGAAGACTGAAGATATTCTGAAGACTACTTTTAGAACCCGATATGGTTACTATGAGTACTCAGTTATGTCGTTCGGTGTGTTTAATGCGCCAGGTGTGTTTATAAAGTACATGAACATAATATTTCATCCCTATTTAGATTAGTTTTTATGGTATTCATTGATGACATCTTGGTGTATTCAAAAACAGATGAAGAGCATGTAGAGCATTCTTTGAATTGTAGTTAAAGGGGGGTTTTGTTATCGTCTCCATATAGATTGGAGATATTTTGATGCTTGTCGTTCAACAGTTTATTGTTTCAAGAAAAAGCGTTCTCAAAGTTTTGTTCATAAAATTGTCACGTTTTGAGTAGCAAAGCTTATAAATTCTAAAGAGTTTGATTAACAAAGTATATCAAAAGTAGTTTTCATCTACCCTAACTTATATGTATTCTTTCAATCTTGCATGTGAAGTCGGATCCAATTAATATCGTCGTGCATTCTCTCAACACCATTTATCTCTAGAGCGGCGTCATGAGAAATATTGTATTCATTGCTACATGATTTCTTCATATAACAACCAATATAGTAAGCTTTAAGTTCAACATAAAGCAACTATCGCTCATAGAATGATTTCTCCAATCTATAAACTAATAGATGAATATTTTAGGTCAAGTTTCCAAAATCTATGTCAAGAGTTTTACAAAACAAGAATGGATCATTAAAAACAAAAATATTCATCATACATTAATCATCACTTGTTCACATACAAGACCAATCAAAAGAAATACATACAAGCTAATGGTAGACTATATCTACCTTTGATACAAAGAAAATTAGCTAACCATAACCATGGTAGCTTACTTTACAAGTTTTGGAAGAAGATGAGTGAGCATCCACGTCGAAGAATTGAACTCGAATGCGAATCCAGCTTCTATTTGTAAAATATCACCTTTTGGTGAAGAAATGTTAAGAAATGAAGTTTTGGTGTGAAAAATGGGTTATTATCCTCAAAAATTGTGAAAGTACTTAAATGGTACTTTTGGAATCTGTCATGTTTGTACTGTGAACCATTTCTTCACCAGTGAACACACTTTTAGGCACCTGAAGTGCCTCTGAAGTGTTAAATCGCCCTTGAGAAATATCTGAAGTTCATGTGTGAACAATTATTTGCCCTACGAACTACCTCGCTACAAGTTTGCACATCAAACTTATGGTCCTTTAGCTACTGCCTCTAATCTGGGATAATTCGTTGGTCCTTCGCTGAGACCTCGCCACAGCAAACATTTGCTACCAGTTCGCTCAGCGAACTTGGTGCCCTTTTCTTACTGCCTTTATTTTGTGAGGGTTCGATGGGGCTTCGCCATGAGTTCGTCCAATGAACATTCGCTGCTACTCCTTGTTGGCTGTTCACATAGTGAACATGCCAAATCTCTTCTTTTCCTTTGGCTTCCTTGTTTAATTACTTGTGTCTTACACTTTGGTGATGCCCAATTTATGCACAATAACACACAAATCAAAGCAACAAAAATATTTTCAACAATATTGAAGAATAGCATGATATCATGGAGTAAATCTAACAAAAAATAACAAAAGAGTTGAAAATTGCCAATAAATAAGGATCAATTTAAAGCAAGTTTGGCATTCAACAAGCATTTGAGAGTTATGCTACATACTTTGCAAGAGAAGAAGTTATATACGAAGTTTTCCAACTATGAAATCTGGTTGCATGAAGTGAGCTTCCTTGGTCATGTTATTTCCAGTGGTGGTATAACACTTGATCCATCTAAGGTAGACACAATGTTGCAGTGGGAGACTCATAAGTCTGTTACTGGTATCATAAGTTTTCTTTGTTTGGATGGTTATTACAAGATTTTTATAGAAGACTTTTTGAGGTTAGCCTTGCCTTTGAGTCAGTTGACTCGAAAAGGACAAGCTTATGTGTGGGATGCTCAGTGTGAGGAAAAATCTTAAGAGTTAAAGAATAGGTTGACGAAAACTCTAGTTTTAGTTCTAATATATGCTAGTGAATCCTTTGTTGTGTATTGTGATGCTTACAATGAGATCTTTGTCTGTTTACACTTGTTTGTTGAGCCTGTATTTTTAACTGCCTTGTATATCCCCATTCGATAAATTGTACCCCCATTCCCTTGATGTGTAATAAATTTATCGCTTTCCTTTATTTTTTTTATTGTATTAGTTAGTTATTAACTCAAGATTAAAATCAATCACTTTCAGAAAAGAACAAAAATAACATTTGATTCAACGTCGAGCAATTTTTCCCAAATTAAATCCAAATTGAATGTAAAGTCAAACATCTCTCTTGATTAATCCAAACTCTTTTCATAATCAAATAATTGATCCAACATCAAGTTGTTCCTTTTAAAGCTTTTGCAATAAAAAAATAAAAGAAAAATATTAAGTTTAGACTTTCTCTTTCTGAAATGTTTGGATACTGTTGTAGAGCTTAATGTTTGAACATTCGTCTTCCATATAAAAATTTAATAAACAACTGAAGTAAATTGGTTCCCTTATAGAAGAAAAAGGATTGATTTGGTATCGACCTTCTCCTTCATGATTATTTGGGCACTGTTGTAGAGCTCTCGTGTGAATAATCGTCTTCCCTTAATGAACTTTGACCTAATTCGTCACAAATTTTTATAATATCTCTTGGATAAAAAGAGAGTGATTGGGATTAGGCCTCTTCGTTTCCACACATTTGAATATTGTTGTAGAGCTCCTTGTTTGGATGTTTGTCTCTACTTAAAATCAACTTAACCAATCAAACTTGTTTTCCTCTCTTGTGCAACTTCGAAAACATTTTTAGAAATAAGTATGCTTTATCCATATCGTCGTGAAACAAACAAAGACATTCGCCTCCAAGAGCAAGCAACAAGTAAAGGTTTAGTCACTCGATATGTTTAAATGAGCACTCCTTAAAATGAAGTCAACCTAGTAGTTCTTTGTAAGTAGAACTACATAGCCTTGAGCTCTCCTTAGCACCTGGAGATACGTATGAGCGTGATTTTGAAATCTTGTCAGGCACATTAATGTTAAAAAAAACCTTAAATCTTTCCTTTCTTTACTTCTCTTTTCTCACTCAAAAGGTAGAAGATCTCAAACTAATATCATGCTAACACTCTTACACAAAACTAACTAAGTGGGCCCCGTTGAGTACAACATATGTGAAGGGTAGTAATACCTTCCTCTTGCTTAACTGACTCCAGAACCCGATTTGGTTACAATGACCTTTCCTTTTTATTTTTCGTGGGTTTTATCAATATTTTTATTTTCCCCCTTGAGAATAAATAAAATTTGGTGGCAACTTTGTTTTGTTTATATTTCGAGCGTTCCTTATTTTTTGTACCACGACATTATGCTTATGTAGAAGAGTAATATAGTAGCTTATGCTTCGAGACAACTAAAAGTTCATGAGACAAGTTATCCTATCCATGACTTAGAGTTAACAGTTGTAGTGTTTATGCATAAAGTTTGAATACATTATCTGTATGGGTCTATATTTGAAGTTTTCAGTGATCATAAAAGTTTGAAATACTTGTTTAATCAGAAAGAGTTGAACATGAGACGGAGAAGGTGGCTTAAGTTCTTGAAAAACTACGACTTCGAGTTGAGTTAGCATCCAGGTAAAGCTAATATGGTGGCAGATGCTTTAAGTAGAAAGTTCTTGCATATGTAGGCAATGATAGTTAGAAAGACAGACTTGATTGAGCAGTTCTGAGATCTAAGTTTAGTATGTGAGGTGATGCCGCAAAGTGTTATGTTAGGTATGCTGAAGTTGTCTAACAGTGTTCTGGACGAGATCAGAGAGGGACAAAATTAAATTTGGGATTGATTGATGGTTAGTGTTGATCAATCAAGGAAAGAGGTGGATTTCAGGATTAATAAAAATGGTGTTATGAGGTTTAGAGATAAAGTTTGTGTACCAAATTTTCCAAATCTCAATAAGAAGATTATTGAGGAAGGCCACATAAATGGTTTGAGTATTCATCTCAGTGCTACGAAGATGTATCAGGATCTTAAGAAAATATTTTGATGGTCGGGTATGAAGAATAATGTTGCTAAATTTGTTTATTCTTATTTGACTTGTTAGAAGTCTAAGATCGAACATCAGAAGTTATCAAGATTGATGCAACCGTTGAGTATTTCCGAGTGGAAATAGGATAACATTTCTATGAACTAGGGGTGTGCAAAAAAAACTGGTTATTCTTAACCAAATTCGTATCCAAATTGTTCCACTTTTAAAAATTCAAACCAAATGCTAAAATATAAATGTGAGTAACCATTTCGTTATCCAAATATAACTGGTAAACATAATAATAATATGGTTTAGTTATTGGGTAGCCAAATTTTATTTTGTGTTAAATTTATATGTTTTTTTTTAATATTTCATCTTATACAAATTATAAATCAATTTTATATTTTCAACTCTTTCAAAATTAATTTTTTTAAATTTCATAAAAAATTATTTTAAAAAAACTTCATAATTTCTTTTTCAAAATGAAAAAAAAAACATTGCAATTTTTTTCTATTTACTAAAAAAATTATATTTTTTTGAATAAAAAATATGTTTTTAGTAAATAATTCTTTTTTAGTTTTTGGCCTTGTTATGCCTGCTAAGTTTAAAACTCCTGAGTTCGTAAAGTACAAGGGTCACTCTGGCCCAAGTGCTCATATAGTCATGTACTTCTAAAGGATGGATGCTTATACCAATAATCAGAAGCTGCTCATCCACGACTTTCAAGACAATTTGAGTAGTGTCTCTCTCAAGTGGTATATGAACTTAGAATAAAACAGTGTCCACTGCTTCTAAGACCTCGTCGGGGCTTTTACGAAGCAATACAAATACAATCTAGACATGGCTCCTGACCATCGTCAACTCCAAAATATGTCTCAGAATGAGAGAGAGTCGTTCAAGGAATATGACCATCAAACAAATGTTGTCATGACTGATGTGAGAAGGCCTCGTCCTAGAACTTAGTATGTTGATCATCATGTTGTTGATGTTGTTGCTGCTCCTCAACCAACACAAGTTCCTCAACGTCTAGTTGTTGGACAGAACCAGTATCGAAATAGAAATCAATTTGATCTTATTCCCATGACATATACAGAACCTTATCCTGACTTGGTTCAATAAGGGGTTATCATTAAAAATACTTTACAACCTTTCCTAATCCTCTTCCAGCTGGATTTAGATCTGATCTCCAATGTGCATTTCATGAGGGCGCCCCAGGCCACGACTTTGAGAATTGTTATGCACTGAAAGCCTGAATGCGTGAGTTGATTAAAACTGGAATCCTTGATTTTAAGGATAACCATCTGAATATCCAGAACAATCCTTTTGCTAGTGCATCAAAAGTGAAGCTTCATTCGACTTCAGCAGACTATCTTCCTAAAAGCTAGTGTTTTAGACATGATAGCTCATCCTTGTTACTGATTAGTCACTAGGCCTTTTGTTTCTCTTTGTATGTACTTTCCTTCATTTTGTTTAAGCCGTTTGCTTTTAATTAGTGTTTGTAATTTCACATTAATGAAATGAACATTGCAACTTTTGATTTCAATTCATTTTGTCTATTATTTGTACTTTTATGCTTTATCTTTCAAATATTTACTTATTGTCCAAAATTTTGATTATGCAAATATTTGAGGGAGGATAACAAAAACATTATACCCATAAATGTTGTTGGTATGCTTTTAATCAAACTTTGCTGATGATGTAAGGCATTGTTTCAATCCCCCAAACACTGGAGAAATAAGAAAGTTATTCCCTTGTCAACCCCTTCAAGCCTAGAAGTTGAAGTTTCTTTCCTTACAAAAAATAATCCCACAAGTGTTGAAGATTTTTTTCAAGATAAAAGCCATTGATGGTTCACCGTAATCATTAAAGCCAGGCAGGAACCCTCTTTAGAAAAAATCAAAACAAAGCTCGCGAAGTCAAAACATATGAAGGCGACTTAGGCAAAACTAGGGCATCCCACTTACTGTAATCTTCACAAGAAACAGTTCAGGCAAAAGTTAGGGATAATAAAAGAGGAGATCTTTAAATCCTTATTATGGAAGTCTTCAATGAAAAAACCAAGTGTTATAGCAAAGTAGTAACTGCCTTTTCAAAGGTCCCTTGACTTCTGAACCATCATCATGGCTATCATCAGTACAATTCCTAACCTATAGGAACCTGGGTGTATAGTATGAGTTAGCTGAGCATAGGACTGAAGATCATCACGAAGATTGGATGGGCACAACTAAACTTTGAGCCTTTATCCTTTATTTCTTAAACTATGAACCAAGTCACGCTACAACCCTCAAAAAACCTTAATAAAGTAAGGTTATTTTGAAAGCATACTACAACAAGGTTGCGTAAGCTGACTCCAAAAGATTTTTGCAAATCAATTATTTTGGCATTTCACCTTTGCTTTACACTTTAAGTGTTTTGAACCACCGCGTTCTGACATGAAACTCTTATACTTTTCATATTTCAAAAGTGATTTTGATTTCAAAAGTTGCATGAACTTTTCATTACCATGTTTGTATGAACACTTTTGTTTACAAACTACATTTCCTCTAAGGAATTTTCAAACAGTTGAGAAACTTGGTCGGTGATCCTATTAGAGGCAAGTTCCTTCTAAATCCTGTTGAGAATCAGCTCATAATTGGTCGCTCAGTGCAAGTCCTTCTCAGAATTGGTTTATCTAGAAGATCTTTCAAGACTCAAACTGGGGCTATCCTTCCAAGCATACAGTAAAGCAGTCATTTTCAAGAATCAGACCAGCTGAAGCAATTATCAGCTCATCTATAACAGCCAGCTAATCTGGGGCAGTCAACTTGAAGAATTCCCAAGCAGCTCTTCATCCTTCCAACAAGGATCATCAACTTGGAACAGTTTACCAGTCTAGCAAAGATATGTTCAGCAGGAGCATCTTTAGTTCGCAAGAAGAATGGCGGTGATCTCCTTGTTAAGGAATCAGTCCTCTAGTCTTGTCATTTCACCAAAAGAGTCGAGTTATATCATTAGCACTTGCATTTGCATTTGATCATATATTATAACATGACTCGTACACATATGCATATCATGAGTGTTCCATCCTCATTTGTATTTCACCTGAGGTCGTGTTCTTATTCATGTCTTACCTTGTGGTCAAAGTCCACCTCACTTGGCACCTACCAAACAGATATTGTCGTGGCTTATCTGATGTTCTTCCAGATATGAAATTTCTTATTCGATTGTTTTTTTAGATATGTCTGTTCCTCTCTTACATCCAATACCATTCTCAGATATTGTGATTATACCTTTCATTCAAAGCCATTATTGGATGTATGGTATTTTTTTATCCAATGCCATTCTTGGATGTTACACAAGTTTCTCTCTCTGATGTTTTTCCAGATTGAGTCTTTGTTCTGATGTTCTTCTAGAACTTATTTGATGTTTTCCCAAATATTCCTTGGATTATGATGTTTTTCCGGAATCTATCCGAGGTTTTTCTAGATTTGTTTCTCTCTCCGATGTTTTTTTAGATTGAGCACTTATCTATTTTGTCCAGATATTTCCTTTGATTCTGATGTTTTTTCATAATCTATCCAAGGTTTTTCCGTATATGTTTCTCTATCTGATACTTTTCCGGATATGACCTTTGTTTTTGATGTTTTTCCAAAAACTCCTTTGTACCTATCTGATGCTTTTTCGGATATGTATTTTTGTTCTGATGTTCTTCCAGAACTCCTTTTGTGTCTATCTGATGTTTTTCTGGATATAAATTTTGTTCTGATGTTCTTATATAACTCCTTTTGTGTATATCTGATGCTCTTCCAGATATGACTTTTATGTTTTGATGTTCTTCCAGATATGACTTTTGTTCTGATGTTCTTCCAGAACTCCTTTTGTGTCTATCTGATGCTTTTCTAGATATGACTTTTGATCTGATGTTCTTCCAGAACCCCTTTTGTGTCTTTCTGATTCTTTTCCGGATATGAGTTTTGTTCTGATGTTCTTCAAGAACTCATTTTGTGTCTATCTGATGCTTTTTTCGGATATGACCTTTGTTTTTGATTTTTTCCAGAAACTCCTTTGTACCTATCTGATGCTTTTTGTTCTGATGTTCTCTAGAACTCCTTTGTTGCTCATCTGACGTTTTTCATGATATGTCTTCAAAATATTTTCCTGTACATTTAATGCTTTTCTAAATGTTTCAGATGTACCTTCAGAATCTTTGTCTTCATCTAATGCTCTTCTAGATGTCTTCAATTTATTTCTGATTTTGGTTAACAGCTATTGATTGTTTTCAGGTATATTTCCTTTCTCCATACAATGCTTTTCTGGATTTATCCCAGAGTTGTATTCGATGTTTTCCTGAATATCTCCGATGGTTTCTAGAGTACATTAAATGCTTTGTTGGATGTCTCTGATGTTTGTTTCATGTCCCTAATATATTTCCCAGAATTCCCCTCACCTCATTCAATGATCTTCTAAATATTGTGACTCTTTTCCATCCAGTTTCATTCATGGATGATGACTGTTGCTTCCTCAATGCTCCTGCCTCTCCCCAGTGAGTGTTTACTCATTGTGTTACCTCTATCCTTATCGGTTTTTATCCCGTCTGCATTTTTTTTTGCATTTATCATTCCATCATTTTCATCATACTAAGTTCATGGCATGTCAGCATCGCATAACTTTCTTTTGTCCATAGCATAATATGTCATTGCATCTAAGGGAAAAATTTTCGATTATCTATATTTAAATACCTTTCACCCTGATTTCATGAGGATTTTCATCACTCATGTCATCCGATGAAGATATTTAAATAGGGGCAACTGTCATACCCCAAAATTTACCCTTAGAATCTTTGATCTTTCACATATCATTTTAGGTCAATCATTCCTCACATACTGCCCATGTTACCAACCATAATGAAGTTATTGGAATTATAGTCGAATCGGTCGCATTTTGGGCAATTTAAGTTGTTTTAGAAGATAAAATTTATTTAAAAATCGGACGAAATGTTGTATTTTTTCGAGTGATTCATCCTGCGCTGATAATTTTGGTGTGTCCGTTTTTCGTTTTTTGAGTATTTCGGTACTCGACTTTTTATTCATTTTATTTTTGTTTTTTTTAAAATAGTCTCTTATCAATTTAGAATTAATTTTAATTTGGTAACTTTATTTTATTTTATCATTTATTCATTTATTTTAGTTAAATGATTTAAAATTAATTTTATTTTGTTTAGTTAAATTAGGACTTTATTTTATTTATTAGTTAAATAGTTTCTTTATATTAATTTAATTTTTGTTTAGTTAAATTAGGATTTTTCTTATCTTAGATAACTTTGTTAATTTGGTTAATCTTTTAAAATTAATTTTAATTTGTTGAGATAATTATGTTTTAGTTTGATTTTAATTATTTCCTTTTATTTCTTCTAATTTATAGTTAAAAATAATATTTTATTTTATTAGAAATTAATTAGGTTTACTTAATTGTTTAGGTTTTTTATTTATCTTTTTAAATATGCTTTAAATTTGTTTTTTCGATGAAATGTTAATGAGCAACACTCCAAAACTCTTGCACACAAACAGACCCTGTGCATCTTGATGCACTTGACAAACCAAAAGCAAACCTCCTGCCTTGCCATCAATACTCGCAGCTACCCCACCCTACGACAACTGCAATAACATATTTGCGCAACTCCATATACCCTGTATCAACCTATAACCTATCCACAACCAAACAAAACCTGCTGAAACAAACTGTAAATCCTGCATTTGAAAGTGATGCTTCATGAAACATTGGAACAAATTCAAAAATACAAGTTGTTTTCTGGATTTTCAAAAGGAAGCAGAGAGAGGTCGTGAGGTGGGGGGAACCAAAACAATCACACATTATTTTTCTACACATCCTCAACCTCCAAAAATTTCATATAACCATCTGAACCATTTCAATGCTTCCTTAGACCGACACCCTTTTTTTGTGAGTAACGACAACGACAACAATGCTTTGTATGAGAAATAAATGATTCACTGCAACAACAACAGCTCGCACGAAGTCGTCACGAAATCTATAACTCAACACCACCCTTCCATTTCCCTTACGCAACCTAGAAGCCATGCAAATTCGACGCAGCAACAATACGAAAGGCGACTCGCTCACTCTCTTGTGACATCATAACAGATCACTCAACTTGCTGCTTGGGTTTGTTTTCGTGTTTCGCGTATTTGTTTGAGATTCGAGATTGCAGTTTTTCTGGATGTTTTCGATTTGAATCTTGATTTTGGTTCCAATGTTGCAATTTGACGATGTTGACATCCACGAATTTGCAAATTCTTGAGCAAAACATTACATGGTTTGAATTCTGATCATTATCTTATAGTTTATGATCAAGGTTAGTCATTCTTATAATTTGGATATCATTTGAAGTTCGAAAGATTATACATAAATGGCTATTTGCTTTTTGAATACTGGTTTTCTATGTCAGTTCTGATGTTATCTTCTGTTGGTATTGTGTGAAGCAAGTTTTAGTTATAAAACAAATGCTTAGCTATTGGATTATTTTGGTCTTGAAGTTTTTGTAGTTGGAAATGTTTGTATCATGTGTGTGTATTCGTATCATGCATACATGTGTAATTTG